>OY728155.1:1043848019-1045098019 GCA_963277665.1 Viscum album | reverse complement strand
ATAGAGTTCTTGTTGAATTTTTTTATAGTTGTTATGCTCAAGAACCCTATTATCAAATCTCTCCATTTCAATTTTCTTTTTCTTTCTAAGTGTAGTAAGATGTCTGTAGAGTTAAATATTTAGGGGCTATAAACTACCAGAATATGTTCTTATGCGCATGAAAAGTGTAGTAATAGTTCAGAATAGCACAACAGTAAAACTAAAAAAGTTCCCAGCAATACAGATAACTGGGGAAATTCAGTAGAAAATGAAACAAATTTTTTACAGTTTTCAATTTTTCGATTTTTTAAACATTTTTTTATATGTAATTTTTTTTAGTTTTTTTAGAATTAATGGATCATGCCTTCCCCGAAAACAGTAAAAAAATCATGAACTAACCCATCATTGAAGTTATTCAAAGTTTAAAATTTATATTTCTACTAACTATAGTATATGGGGCCAGGAGGGTTGAACCCACAGAGAAGGATAATTGACCACTACTATTCTAAAAACATTCAAAAACTCCAATATTTTCAGTAGTGGAGTGGATTTTTTTTACTTTTTATCTTTTTATTTTGTGAAATTATTAATCAGTCAAGAAACTAAACATTTTTTTGTTGTTTTGATTTAGACTAAGATTAAACAGAAAATAAATTGATAACAGTGAACAACAGAAATATAGAACACCGATTAAGAACTATCAAGGTAAAAAACCTTGGAAAAAATCTCCATTATACTGGTTTTAAAAATTTTCAAATCACTTAAATGTTATAGAAGAGTACCACCTTAGATAGAATGACTTACATCCCTTTCTAGGATTTAAGTCAGATAGGTTGATCAGGAACATATTTCGCCACTCTAAAACAAATCAGCTTTGAATGTCATTATTTGAAAATGACAACAGGACGAACTCACCATAAGTCCAGAAGTCTTATGAATTTATTATCTTTTGAAAAGTATTTCCACAATCAATATCACCAATTAACTATGATATTTTTTAAAATTATGTTCTAGTGGTATAATTAATTGAATGAATTCAGTATTGATCTCACCGATCAATACTGAATTCTTCGAAATGATAATATGAAAATGAAAATAAAAAGACAACCAGTGGAACCTCAATTTATCCTCGATCTAAATGATTTATCCTAACATTATCTCTATTATCAATACATAAACTAGAAACATACTAGAACATAGTACACAATGTTCAGTAACAAGGGAAGAAGAACTCCTAAATGATGTGTTATGCCCTCAAGATCTCTCTGATCTGATGTGAGAGAAGCTCTCAAGTCTCCGATGGCCCTCCATTAGAATCTGTGAGTCTGCTTTCTCTCAATTTCCCCCAAAAAAAATTGATTTTTCCACTAATTTTTAATCAACTATCATCTACTGTGAACCACCCATTGTTTATCACCGATTTCAAATGTCCTTCGCATGTGCACCACACACATGCATTTTTTCATGGCTGGCATGTCGTGCTAGTTTTACATTTGTAAATAACTCCAGGTGAGTTAGTTGTGTGAACTTAGATTCTTTTTAATCCTTTTTATGAAATTGCAATGTAAAGAACAACATAACAAAGTTAAAACTGTTAAAACATGAAAGTAAAATAATTGATAATAATAGATAAATTATTTAAGAGTCATTAGCTTGAAATTTTATTTATTTAATATAAAACTTAATTTATTAATTATTATATAATATTATTAAATAATTCGAGTAATTAAATTATTTAATTATATTTATTAATGTTAATTTTAGATACAAATAAAGATATCTTTTAATTAATTTATTAATTAAGTTACTTTATTTTATTTTTAAAAGATCATTATAATTTTAGTTCTAAATATTTCAGTTGATATTTATGATAAATTATTATTATTAATGTTAATTAAAATTATTTGGTTTATTATTATTTTGAAAATGAAAATTATTTACGATTCTAAATTAATCGATCAATTTATATTGATTTAAATTTAAAAATTATTTTTAGTAATTTATTTTATATATTTCATTTGATTAGTTTTATATTTTATAATCTATTTAATTTAATTTAATATTATTAATTATTCATTTTATATTATTATTATTGTATCCTTGTTACTATTTTTGTTTTATAATTTTATATCTATTCTCAAACTCTATATGTCCTCCCCCATTTATCCACGATGCAAACAGGGGGAGGTTTTGATGGCTTCAGCGAGAAGATTTCTTCTTACTCCTCTACTTCAAGTGATGGCACAACTCCTCCTCTCAACCCATAGTGCAAGGTGTGGATTCATCCTTCTAGAAACTCCCTCCCATGGAGATACCCCCTAAAATCGACACCTACATCCTCCGTAGGTTCCCACAGCCATGGAGGTGACATGGGTCCTAAAATTTAGCGTGATAGTGGTCGAAGGCTTCTTCCCTTGTATTTGTGGAACATATCTCTCTTCTCCCTGGCGTTGTAGTGATTTTAAGAGGATTCAAATTCTTCTCCCACAAATCAAGATCCTCCTATTATTGTTTAGCTTCGAAACAATAGCCTCTCATGTGGGTTCCCTTCATCTGCAACGAACACCGAAGATTCAAATCTGCAATTGAATTTCTAACCTGTTAAATTTGATTTGTTGTAAACTGTTTGAATTCAGTTTATGAATCTGTAGTGTGGGAGTGTTGTTGATATTGGTGTGACGATGCAGGAGTGGAATCATTGATGTGAGGGTGTTGGAACCAGTACCAGGGAAAAACTATGAGATCAATAGTTAAATTGGTAAGAGGGAGAGACACCGATAGTTAAAATAAATGAGTCACTAAATGTTAAAAGGCCCACTGTGCATCGGTTCAAGGATGAGAAATATTTGAGTATCGGTGTGTGTGTGAAACATATGGAAAAAAATAATGAAGAACTAATTATTTTTTAAAAAAATAATAAAAGAAGATACTGCTAGTTAAAAAATATGATTCATCGGTAGTTGAATGAAAATAAAAATAAAAATTAATGACGAGTTCGTGAAACCGATGGGTGTTTTGCATCGGTGAGTCACTGACTCACCAATAGGAGGATGGAAGTAGGGGTAAGTCAAGAAATGTGAGGCACCAATAGATAAAAAATATAGACCACAGAATGCCATGGATTATTTTAATAAAATGACTCACCGAAAGATAAGATAAAAATAATTAATTTGTGAGACATGAAACCGATGTAGATAAAAAACAATTGGAAAGTCGAGAAAAAACGAATTGGTGCATCACTGCATCGGTGCGACACGATAGACCATTATTTAAGAAAGTAGAAAAAATAAAAATAAATGATTCAACAATAGTTTTAAAATGAGAGACCAAAACTGATGTGTAGGAGAGACTGATGGTGTTTTAATGTGATCGGTGAGTCATGACTCACCGATAGTTATACAAAAATTTGGTGTGTCAAGGGATCGGTGAGTCGCAACTCCCCAAGTCATGACATCGATGTGACACAGAGTTGGTGCATCAACTCACTGATAGAACAAATTGAAAATGTTAAAAGATTAATTTAAAATAAATAATAAAATGATTAAAAATTTAATTAATTAAAACAAAAGTCAAATTAACTAAATTGTTAAAGACTAATTAATTAACTGTAACTAAAATCTAACGAAATTATTTTACAAACTATAAATAAAAGTAAAAAAATTATCAACTGATTATATGAATATTAATATTAATTAAATATATGTCTAAATAAATTAAAAACACTTAAAAAGAACTATCCTCAAACATGAAAATAAAATAAAATAAACTTATGATTTTGAACAACTAATTTAATTAGTTAAAAGACAAAATGAAAACATAAAATTAAGAACACATTATTATAAACATCGACTTAAATTGTTAACTTATCTAATAAACCGAATATTTAGAATAAATAATAAATAAATAGTTAATTTATTTCAATAAATCTATTTTAAAGGGTAATGTTTCAAATTGAAAACTAAATTAGATTAATTCAAATCAAAATAAAAATTGATTAAATAATAAATACTTATAATTATTAAAATGTTAACCATATTATGATTATTAATCTAAAAAGAAAGTTAATATAATTAGAAAATTTAGAATGACTAAATAAAAATACTAAAAACACATATATAATTAGAAAAAATGATTAATTATTAAATTTAGTGATAGAAATACAAAAGTTCCATTATTTGTAAAAAAAGTGTAAATATAATTAATTAAATTGCCAAAAATTAAATAAATTATGTGGAAGAACTATGTGAAAATAGTGCCACATCATCAATTTAATGGTTTTCTAAACAACCAATATGTGAAAAAACATTAGTATAGATAAAAAACCATAAATTGAGGAGGAGCCACCAACAATAAAAGAAGCTTCATAAATTCAAGAGCCACCAACAACTATGGAAGCTTTTGTTAGACAATAAGAAAAGGGGGAACCAAAGGGAAAATGAATAAAAGTTCATGTAGAAGAAAATATGGCCCCAAAATGAAAGCTACATAAAATTGAAGCAATTGATAGAAAAAAGGCTGAAAAAATTAAATTACTGAAGTTGTTTGTAAGTGAGAATGCTAGTATAGAGGAAAGCAGAAGAGAAGGTAGCACCGAAAAGATTCATTCTATCAAGGAGGAAACTAGGATATATTGTATAATTGAAGCTATGATTTAGAAGGATACTCCTAAAAAACTACATATCCCCCCAAAACAAAAAATTAGAAGGAAAACCAGAAACTGAGAGCCAAGGAAACTAGTATTGAGGAACCTGCAGATCATCTGCAAGAAGATATCGAACAAACCACACCTATACATCAAAGCATCCAAAATGGATAGATAGAAACTGAGAGTCTCCAAATGAGATCAATGATTAGAAATATGAAGTCTGGGGAACAGATGAAATTGGATTTTTCTTTCCATTATCAAACCTGATACACAAGAGGAAGAACATCAGTGGGACAAAAAATTAGTAAAACAACCAATTAAAATGAAAAAACCCATTGAGGTAGCCAGTGTTTCAGTGAAAACAAACCCCAAAAATGTTGTTACAGGATATCTAGGAATACCTAAATAGGCCAGGTAGAATAGATGTCGGAAACAAAAGGACCATGATCAGTTACAAAAGATTCGCCATATGGAACCAGGCTAGTATGTCTACCAATCACTTAAAGTATTTTAATTTAATTCCCCTTAACATTATATGTTTCTTATATGTTACTACTTTTATAATGTAATCAATATGTATGGGAAGATGAGAATATCTTGTAATTAGTTGGATTAGATGACATTTTCCAAATTTTCACCAAAGGCATGACAAGTAGCATGGTGAGATTAATTTTAACAAGATTACAATAAAATAATATTCAATTAGTGTCATATTATCCATTGTATTTTTATTGATATCATGTTATAGATTCCTCTGCTCATCTTATCAAAAACAACTGAGAAGTAGGGAAAACTGCTGGAGTTTTTTATGATAAATCAACTTTGATTACAAGTGTTGCCTTAGTGAGTGTTATATTCTCTATGTTCTTGATGTTTTAAATATAATAATTAATATTTTACCTCATGGTATACATTTTTAAATATCATTTTATCTGGTAAAACAACAATTTGAAAGAGTTTTTGGTAGAGAAAATCATAAAAAAGAAATGCAGTTGAATGACAATGTCTTCATGCCCATAAATATAGACAATATACATTGGAATTTTCTTTTGTTTGATATTTAATGAAAACATTTCATCTACTATAACTCCATGCATCCTCAGATAGGTTCGACTACTATTGATTGTTACCAGTAAGATTTTTTAAAAATGGTAAATTCTATCCTCTTTGACATCAAATGCATTTTCATATACACCAACTTCCTGAATACAATTTATACAAAACTTGTAGAAAATATTTATTGAAGAAGACATCAAATAATGGAACCTTGAATACTTAGATATGACAACTCCAGCACTACCATTTATAATGGAAGATAGTCCTCAGCCGGGGGTGGCAACATTAGACTATAGGATAACTATTTTCTATCTCATTCAGAAGCTGAAAACGGATCAAGGGTATAACAAGAACCTATCATAAGACAAAGTTAATGAAATGTACTTGAATATGGTGGACTATTTCATTACAGACCATACATATAGCTAAAATGAAACCTTATATAGAAGTAGGAGTTGTCTTGTTGAAACAATGCATCTAGAATTAATATAACATGTTAAGCATCTGGTTTCAGTGGATCTGACATTAATGTACAATTGAAATGGTTTGGAAAATTTAAAAAATTTATATATCCCACATTAATTGCTATTACTGGGCACTACATTTGACAATTTTTAGGTATTTAAACAGTTATACTTCCCACTTTAATAACATTTTTTATTTTTATTAATATTTCTTTATTAGGTTTTTCTATTATAATAGAAATGGTTTTATATTTGGTGTTGGTTATTTCAATGGATTATATTTTTTATTAGTAATATTGGTTTTTTGGTTATAATTGTTGTTGGTAATTATAGTTGTTTAAAAGTGTTGTTGCTAATTTCAATTGCTTTATATATGGTTTTGGATCTTTCAAAGGTTTATATTTGTTGTTGGTAATTGTGATTTTTCTATTATAATTTATTTTGTTAATTGCAGTGGTTTAAAAGTTGTGTCAGTAATTGTAATTTTTTTTATTTTTTGTTGGTTAATTCAATGGATTATATTTTGTATTGTTAATTGTGGCTTTTATGTTATAATTTCCATTGGTAATTGTAATGGTTTAAAAGTGGGGTCGACAATTGCAATGGTTTATAATTGTTTTGGCTATTTCAATGGTTTATATTTTATGTTGGTAATTGTGTTTTTGCTGTTCTATTTTCTATTGGTAATTTTTTCTGTTTAAAAGTGTTTTTGACAATTGTAGTGGTTTATATTTGGTGTTGGTTATTTCAATTATTTATATTTGTTGTTTGTAATTGTGGTTTTTCTGCTATAATTACTATCGGTAAATATATTGATTTAAAAGTGGTGTTGGAAATTACAATAGTTTAAATTTTTTGTTAGTAATTTCAATGGATTATATTTGGTATTGGTCATTGGTTTATATTTTCTGTTGGTAATTGTAATTAGTGTTAGTAATTTCAATGGTTTATATTTGTTGTTATTAATTTCAAATGTATTTATTTGGATTTGGTAAGTGGATGAATAGTTATGTCTTCATTTTCAGGACAACAAACATGATCTGCAGTGGGAATATTATCTCTTTATGAGGGGAAACATTTTATTATAAGGGGATTTATATGGATTTTCTATTTTAATTGATGATTCTAATTGAAATTGGTAAGTGTATGAATAGTAACTCTCACACTTTATTGATATTATATTAGGTGTTAAGAAGACTGTTATGTTTGGCCAACATTTGGATTTCATTAGAAGATGGGGAGTATCCATATGTAAATACTTGGCTGGAATATCCAATAACTCTTACTCAGTCTTATGGATTTCTTCATCAAAATTTGAGAACCTAGATTTTTCTCTTACTCAAAGAACAAATGCATACAGAATTCTAGAACATAGATTTATCACGTCTTCATAGTTGAATACACAGAAAATACATACAACATATTTAAAATTTATTTATTTATCCTTATACCAATCCATTATAACCAAAATTTGACTATCAAATACTACCACATCCTAAAAGAACAAATGCATACAAAATCAAAGAATGTGGATTTATCCCATCATTATAGTTGAATACAAAAAAATACATACAACACATTTACAATTTATTGAAGTATCCCAATCACAATCCATTACAACCAAAAGTGTACTATCAAATACTACCACATCCTGAAGGAAAAAATGCATAAATAATTATAGAACCTAGATTTATCCCATCTTTATAGTTTCATACAGAACAGATTTATACAACACATTTACAATTTCTTAAAGTATCCCAATACCATTTCAAATCCATTTCAACCAAATTTGGACTATTAAATATTGAATCCTATATATTCTTTAATTCGGTCATTATAATTTAAAAAAAACTTCCATCCAATGTTTTCTACAATTCTCGACCTCTTCCAATGCTATTATAGCAATCTTCCTCCCAAGATGATGTCCCAAATTGGTGGACAAGTCTTCTTAAAATAAAAAACATAAAAAATTACAATAGTTATAGAAAATAATACTCATAAAAAATTACATGTGAAACTGTTTTTCTAGCTCGAACACAAAAATATGATCTTTCTTTCTCTGTGACTCCTTGTGTGAAATGAATAATGATATCAGATAACATATTAATAATAAATAACTGCTCTTATAAATGAAATTCATCATAAAATGCAATCATATCATCATCATAGTAGTATGATTAATTTTTTTATTCAACGGTTTCCCCTTTAGGTATCCACTATCTATAAATCTTTTCAATATATCACCACTTTCCTATTTGGTTTCATTTTAAAATAATACTTTCTGAAAATTTTGTCTGAACTTGCATAACCATTATCTTCATCCGCTTATATATCTATAATAGAAAAAAATTTGAATTTTTTTTGAGATCTGACAAGGCAATGTCATAATCCGCATTTTTCAAACAAGATACATTAATTAAAATCATTCCCATTCATTCTAAATATTTATAAAATATTTCTACACCAGATTTTCTATCAGAAAGTACCTCAACAGAAGATCCTTTAAACATCACAATATTTATATCAAATCTGGTCCATCTCCCCAAAATAGTTTTTTAGGTATTTATCTCACATCAAGAAAATCAAAAAAATTTAAAACATGAAAAACAATATACACAACAGACTCAAGCATTTGGTAATAACATTCAAAAACATCATTTGAAGCTTCATATGATACACGAAATTGATCTTTACAACAGACCATTCCAATAACATAACTGAATTAAACACCAATTTCAATACAAGATATCAAAAAACAATCAACAATAAATTTATATTCATGTTTAAATAATTCAAATAACTTCAGTGTATATCAAGTATAAACCTATCACATCAATTCACGGTAAGGGTAAAGATTATGAGGAAACTTCTCTCAAATCTCAAATTATGACTTTGTTTTTCGATACCAATTTTCTCCAACAAGCATTCAAACTACTTCAGGAAATCAACAACACATAACTTCCAATTAGCATAATATTTAATAAATCCATTAAAATATTCACTTAATTGACTTCTTTGAATATCTAATGTTAAATTATCTTTCAGAAACCAATACACCCACGTTTCTTTCAATACGTATACATCATCTAGCCACTGTGATTTCTCATCCCCATATTATGCTCTAAGGGAAGACCACTCGTAATCAAACTGATTTGAATCAAGGTATTCAAACATACAATTATAAAATTTCGTTAGAAAACTATATCCATTTTTGATCCAATTACTATAATGTTTCATTCCACTTTGCATCAAATTCCATGAAGAAAGGAAATGCTGAGTACCTACTAAAACTACAAAAATGGATTCTTTAATTGTTGTATCATGATCAGTAAAAATAGTTTTAGGCCTCTTCATGTGAAGCACCTGTAAGTTTTTTTGAAACAACCAATAAAAAGAATTATCGGTTTCATCATAAATAAAATCTTCCCAAAAAAATGATCTCCCAATAATGATTAAATGCCAAAAAAAACTAATGGAATGTACTCTTTATTAGTGATGAAAGTGGTATCAAAAACAAAAAACATCTCCAAAAAACTATTAATCTATTTTCATTTTTGGATCATCCCAGAAAATATTACTAATTTTCCCATTCTTGTCAAACTGCATAGTATAGACAAATGATGGATTTTCCTGACTATTCCGTTCCAGGTACTCTAACATGAAACATGTAACACCATGAAGAAAATATCTTTCCCATTTAGATTAAAAAATTCAATTGAAAAACACTTGTGTAACAAATAACATCTCACCCCCAGCAATAATTAACGCCAACAGGGAAAAATCATTTGTTTTAATACCTGCAAAGGCGTTCGCATCTAACTCAGATTCTTGTGCTTTTATTATTTTTCTCTGGGACCTCATCATATGAATTGATTCAGGCATGTTCATGGGATCATTATGCACTTTAAAAAATATAGTACATTCCTATTGGCCATAAGACAATAAACTAACCACCATTATAGAAAGGAATCCTATATGTGTCTCAGCCCAATAAAATTTCACCATTCTATATCATTTTTAAACCTTCCTATGACCTTATTTGATACATGAATAAAGTATTGGTGTGACAATCTATTTATCCTTTATCCTTTTATTACATTATTTTCGTCATATATTGAACTCATTTACTACCCCATACGTAACATAAAAACAATTTTCTTTTTCAAGTGACTTGAACGTCATCCCTAAAACTTGTTTAATAGAAGCTACTACAACATCAACATCACTGTCAACTACATTGTAAGAACCTACAACAAAAAACATCAGTTCAGGAAAAGTACATTAACATTATAATAGGATTTAATCTGATTGAAAATGTATAAACTATATGAATATAAATTTAACCAAATAATAATTAAATATATATATATAATATTATATTATTATTATGAAATTATAAATAAAACAATTTATAAGACATATTATATATATTTCCCAGTGGAATTTCCAGTGGAAGTTCGAGTGGAAGTTTGAGTGAAAGTTCCAGGGGATGTTCGAGTGGAAGTTCCTATGGAAGTTTGAGTGGAAGTTACAATGGAAGTTCTAGTGAAAGTTCTACTGATAGTTCCACTAGAAGTTTCATTGGATGTTCAATTGAAAGTTCCAATGGAAGTTTTAGTTGATGTTCCATTGGAATTTTAGAGTTCCACTTTTACTTCCACTGTAACTTCCATTGTAACTTCCACTAGAACTTCTATTGGAAATTCCATTAGAAATTATATTGGAACATCCACTTAAACTTACACTTGAACTTCCAGTAGGAATCAATCATAACATGGATATCAAAAGGAAATTACACTGGAATTTCAACTGCAAAAACCAATGGACATTCCAGTGGACATCGAGTGAAACATAAACATCTAATCGAAGTTTGTCTACAAAATCCAGTGTAACTTCAACTGAAAAAACAAGTGGAAGTTTCAAAATAAATAAATAATAATATTTTACTTCTTGTAAAATGACCACTGCAAATTTCCGAAAATAACGTTGGAAAATTTTACAACAAAACTGAAAAAAAAACTTCAAATATGATCTTCAATACCTTTCACATCATTCAGTATACAGTTATGGATAGAAAATTATTCTAGATTTACCAAAAAACCTATAAAAATTTCTTAAAATAAACTCTGCAATACCTTCAATGTTATCCATTATAGGGAGAACCAAAACACAAACTTAAAACCATGTAGCGACCATGATGATTCACCCTACTATGAAACCCACTGATCCCTCAGATCTTGACCTCGACGTGGACCTCAGACCTTGACCACGACTGGAGTTCTGCGACTCTGACAATTCACCTTGCTCTGCAATCCGGTGTAACATGCCCAAATGAAAATTCACATTCACCAAATCCCTGTCTTGCTCTGCTCATTTCACACATGGCCCATTTTTCATCGAGATGAAAATGCCCTTCATCGAATCAACCCGAGAGGATGGTGCCACCTGTAAAAAAGAACACATGTTAAGATCCCTGCATATGACCAAGTAATCATGTAAAATGGGGTACTGGAGATGATAAAAAGTGGTAAAATTTGTAACAGCTGAACTAAAAACACATGGTAAGGAGGACCGACAACTGAAAAATGGGAGGGATTAAAAAAAAATTAGAATCCGGATTTCCCCCTATTCGAGGTGAGGGGTATGACGTCTAACCATTCATACCAACTTTGATGGCATCGAAGGGACCCAAGGGAACTCCGGACAATATTCACGCTCTAATAATAAAGTCATCAATACTATCCGATCCTGCTCAAATAAGGGCGTAATAAACTAATTCACCCAAATCACTTATAAAATGGATGAATTTCATTCTAAAAATTTGATGTGGTATTGGATTGACAAAATTGTATCAAAAAATAATAATAATTTTTAGACATTACTGTTAAATTCCAATTCCATGAATATAAATGACAATTAATGTATATAATGATTTTTCCAGTCATATTTAAATAAAATTTAAGACAAATTATCTAGAAAAACATGAAAAATCAAAAAATTATCATGAAATGATTCACTTAAAAACACATAGTAAATGTCTTAATTTTAATCTTAGATCTTGTGATTATAGAAACCATAAATTAATTCATATACTTCATTATACTATCTGTGGGATCCTGTGTGCATGCGCATGGGTGGAATACTAGTTCACTTAAAAAACATGGTTATTTTCTGAACTAACCTCCAATCCCATGATTATAAAAAACATAAATGAATTCTTTTATTTGATCACACAAATTCCATTTTAAAATTTATATATCAATTAAATTTATTGATGATTATATTAGAGATATATTGGATTGAGCTAATTCTAAATTACTTCTCATAAAATCTCAAATATTTGATTTCATTAATTATTATATGACTTAAAGTGTAGTTATATCATTAAAATAAATATAATCATTGTTGTCTAAATGTGTGAATTTTATTTTCTTCCAGTGAAAACATTAAATTTAAATTTTAAGAAAAAATTTAAAATATTATGGAAGAATGTGATATTTAAATCTAAATGGGAGTTTTACTTGAAATCTTATAACATATAAAGGGATGATAACTAACAGGTGGGGTATACATGAAATTTGAGGTCCCTAAATCCCAATAAATTTAATTTTTCAAAGAAAGAAACCATTTAAATTCTAAAACCACGATTAACCACTAACCTAATTTTATTTTATTAGATCGGGTAGTGTCAGACACATATTATTATCCATAAACATATCATATTGGTCTATATAAAAACTTATAATAAGATGATTAATGTTTCATATTTTCTTACCATCTATGTACATAAATATAATATATTTTATTGAATTATAATAAAATTTATAACAACAATGGTTTTTTTAAATAGAATTTTTCAAAAAATTATTTAAATGGTTCTATGTTATAAATGTTTATGTAGAGAGAGAGTGAGAGATAGAGAAATTTTAGAAAATATTTAATTTTTATTACAACTGATATTTATTTTCATTAAATTAATTCGAAAATACTGTTTAAAATCTCACTAAAACCCCCATCTTATTAAGAAGTGACCCTTGAAATCCTTTAAAAAATCAATGTGGGATTTAGGTTCTCTTTTTTTGAAATTAGAATAATAATATGTTAATAATAATACATTTTAAAAAAAATTATTTTATTAATAATGTAAACAACAATAATAATAAATAATGATGATGTGATTAATAATAACTGTTATTCTAAATAATAACTAGATTAATATAATATCATTAATATTAAATAATATAAACCAATTAATAATACAATTTTTAATTTTGAATTTAACAATAATTTAATAATGTAATTAAGAGTAACCAATAATTAATAATACATAAAGTATTAATGTAATTAAAAATAATTAGTAATGTAATTAATAATATGTAATGACTTAATAAAAATAATAAAAATTATAATAATTATATCATTATTAATTACATTACTATAATAAATAAATATTAATCACATAACAATTATTTTTTATTAATGATACCTATATTATTAATTATCAATAAAAAATGTAAATAATAACATTATTATTATTATTTTTCAATTAGTATTAACTAAATTATCAATTAATTAATAATCAAACTATAAATTAATAATAATAAGAATCTGATTCATATTCTAGTTGGGATGAGTATTTGTGGTGCTATAGTAGTATTGCAACACCGTAGTAGTGTGGGTACTGTAGCAGGTATTGTGGTGGGGTACTATAATTTACACAAATCATGTCGGGATGTCATACAACTCGACACCCAACCTGGTCCGATATATGGTCCAAAGGACGTTCTAGATCCCCATGGACTCGCAACTAGTGTCGGGCATCAAAATAATCACAATGGAAACAATTTTAGCCCAAACAAACCAAGATCAAAATAAAGAAACATAACATGTGGAAGAACCAACAATACCTGAATATCAATAAATACAATACTGATCCTGATAAAACTAAAACTGAATAAAAAACTAAGACTGAACCACACAACATGATGTTCACATAACCTCTTAGTCACCACCAACCACAAGACCAACCTTCTCCAAAGGCACACACCGGAACCAAAAACCTACACTTCCAAAATAACTTGGGTCTACTGATACTGAGTGTCCTGAGTATGGTGTTAGCTTAAATAGATTAATAAGAAATCACCACCAAATCCATGCATTTCTTTTATAAAAATAGTCCAGAAACACTAGTTTTAAAATGCATTTAAAACATAAGATTTTAAAAACATTTTTGGTGAGTGAACAAAGATTTCCACAAAATTTCTTTTTCCAAAACAACATTCAAATATTTTTCATTCATAAAAGGTTACCCTATACACAAAAAAATTAAAAAACAAAACCCAAATACAATGCTAAGCTAGATAACCAAAAAGGTGGATGTGTAGAAAGTAAACTAAACAAGCAGACACAACTAGCAAAGCCAATAACCAATGAGAAACTGAACTAGATGGTACATACAAACAACAGATCATGATAATTTCAAGAACATACCTTGAGAAATCCCTGTACATAATCAGTTTGGACCCACCTGTCGATTTATGGTGCAACTCTATAGTCAAAAACCAAGTATCTATTCTAACTAGTAATCTAGTGTCACACCCCACCTGACCTCTCAGCAAATCAAGGGGGTACAACTCATATAATCGGGGTTGATAATAAATCATCCCTTAACCCTATAGATGACTCTTAGGGATCCCATAATGATAATAATAATAATACTTAGAAACACATGGTATAGAAACCACAAGACACAACATTATCATGCACGATGCATTAGAGGGGATCCCATCCCAATGTCTAATGGTCTCAATACCAATAAATTCATGTACACAAGCCCCTAGAGGGGATCCCATCCCAATGTCTAATGGTCTCAATACCAATAAATTCATGTACACAATCCCCTAGAGGAGATCCCATCCCATAATTCCAATGGTCTCCTAACACAATCCAAGTCATCACGAACATACATGAAAACCCATTTCTTTCACAAGAATGCTCATCCAACATTTAAACATTACACCGAAATCACTATTTTCCATAATCAAGACCATTTTTTGAATCATTTTAAAATACCAACTTGGCCTTCACTATATCTAAGTCTTTAATCCATTTTCCAAAACATTCCATAATGTCCACCAGTCCCAAACACCACATAAGTTCCAAACCCAATTTCCAAAATGTCACAAGTTTCTAATCGGGCATTCAAATCACTTCACATCGACCCAATATTTCATAGATAACATAATGTTCAAACTAGGCCTTTACCATTTTCAATTCAAAAATATTTTCAAGCCCCCTTTTCAAACAATTTCAAAGTCCACATAAAACAACACTTTTACATGCACAATGCCAAATGGGCCTTTATAGAACTTGCAAAACTCATAGATACCATTTTAAAAACACTAAAAGAGGGAAACATAAGAGAATCATCCATTTATATGGGAAATCCACTTTCAAATTTATACACACACCAAATTCATTTTTATAACACATTTCACATAACATGCACAATCCACAAAACCTATTCAAGGGACATAAAAAGGAATACCACATACAAAATGTTTCATTTCTTTTGGAAAACAAATTTTCAAAACATTTACACCCTTCACACAATCCGTTGAACAAATTTCAAGCACAACATATAGGTACACAAGGAACACAATCGATCTCTTTTTAGAAAACCAATTTCCAAAACATGTTTACTTAAAATTATTTTTAAAGAACCTTTAACAGTGGAACATCACTTGTTTTTTAACCAATTAAACACACCACACATAAGTTTCATACTATAAAAGTCACTCAAATCCATAAAAAATTTCCAATACATAAAAAAATCACATTTAGTAAACATAAAAAAGGTAAAGCATCACCTAAACACACAATTTCATCTTAAAATATCAATTGAAATTTATTCAAACATCTTACATGCATTAAAATATGGGCATAAACAAAGAGACACTTTGGTAACAATTTCACACCCATTTTCCATCATGAATGCACCATAAAAATTTAAACTAACATATCACAAAAAAAATTATTACACTTTGAAAACATTCTAGGAAATCTCAAGCATCAACAAAATGATTCATAATAAAGATGGATAGAAATATCTACCTTAACGACATGAGAATGTAACCAAACCTTAGGAGGGGAAAGATCCAAGCCGGAGAGACAATCTGCACACCCCTATAATTAAATAAAACCACCCACACATCATCCATTGCCTCTAGGGTTCGGCAAAGATAGAACCATAATAGAGCACTATCGTGGGAGCCCTCAAATTATTAGTGTGATTTTGGGGTACATAGGTGAAGCATAGTGGCTGAACAAGGTTGCCTCTCAAAGGAGGAAGTGAATTAAAACAACTTTCTAGAGGTATTCCAAAAATAAAATAAAAGAGAATAAAAACACTACTTGAAAGGATGGGGGTTGTTTTTATTTTATTAAACTTGAAGAAGTTTGATGGAAGAAGACTTCATTTTTTTTGTTTTTAATTTTGAAATGAAGTTTAATTAAAAACACACAACAAGAAGATGTTTTTTTAGAAAATATTTTAAAAGACGTAATCGATCTAACTCTACCTATTAAATAAATTATTTATCATTATCATTTAAATTAACATCTACTAAATTATGACCCCTTAACTTGTTAACCCCCGAAACCTACGATAATTAACCTTAACACAAAGATGAAGTTAATTAAACCCTAGGTTATCTTCGGAACATGTAATCGCAGCACTCTACTTTGATTGATTTTCTAAGGATAAATTATGGTCAATGGTAAATTAAGGCACATATACATTCTGTAAATGAAGATTAATTGTGTTTAGGGATTATATTTGGACTCTACAAATTTATCCCGTATGGTATTATATTATCGATTAAGATCGCGCTCTCACAATTTACACAAAATTCTGACCTCGAGTGTTTTTTTGTTAATTGTTCAATTTCTTGATTAGTTTACAATTTAAAAACACAATTCATGGATCATATGAAGTGAACTAGAGTAGATCAATGATTCTAAATAATTAAATTAAGAGGGTAGAAGATAGATCGATTAGTAAAAGACTACTCTTCCATGGGTGGCGTAATCACCGTAGAAGCGTTTTGCATGTGAAAAGGTTTATAATGGGTATAACCCAATAACCCTTGTAATCAAGAATTCTAAACCAATTAGGAATATTAAGAGAAGAAGAAATTTAAACAAAACAGAATAAAAGATGAGGAATAAAAGAAGATCAAATAAGTTTATTAAACAAATAAAAACATTACAAAATGACGAAGAGAAGGAGGCTTCAATGAGGGGATCCTTGCTTCAAGAGATACCCCTCTTACAATGGTTGAAGGATTTGGGTGAAACAAATTCTCCTCTACCTAAAATCTCCTAATGCACGTCCCAACCCCTCCAAATGATAAAAACACTAACTTATAGAGTGGATGGGAGGCTAGGATTAAAGAGGTTTAAAGTGCGAATGGGAAATCTCGGCCAAATATTTTAATGCAAATTTCATCACCCATTTAGACTACAAAACGTGTGCATTGGCTGGCCTTATATATGGATTATTTGTGCCAAATCCTGTCCCCGAGCTTTACTCAAAACTTGGGCTCGATCCAAGCCTGGATGTAGAAGATATGGCCCAAATACAGAACCCGTGTCTATTCTGCCGATTCCAGCACAACTTTGACTTCATGGACAATTTTCAACAACCAAATGCACTCTTTAGCTCTACTATCCTGAATAGAAGTTGTAGAAAATTACGTTAGGAACACTGTTAAAAAAATTTAAATTCAAATAATAAATATAAAAAAATTTATCTTCGAAATACTACAATGCACTATAAAGTGTAAAACTGGAATTTTCACCAAATTTTCAAATGAATGATCAAATCCCAAATATTTTACAAATAAACATATTTAACACAATGTGAGGACATTATATAATTTATTATCAATAAAATATTCAACAAAATAGTGTTTTATCAACTCCCCCACACTTACCATTTTGCACTCCTGGGAAAAACCTCATGTCAAGTAAACATCAATATCAAATCAAAACCAATTTTAAAACACATATCCTTGAGATCAAACAATTACACACCAAGAAACAAAAGATATCATGAATCATAAAAAACACTTATTTCCTATTCTTCATTTATATCATTCAAAATATATCTACTTTATTTATCCTATCAGGCATAAAGCACTTACCTCGCTTAAATTTTCTCTTATCACACAAATGTCAATTTTTTTTGCAATGTCTTTCTCATCCAAACTCATACAAGGGTCACCATAGGCTTGATAAATTCCTATATCGCTACCCGATGTGAGTCAAGGACATATTTTAATCATGATGACTTTTCAGGGTTGTTCTATGGATTTTGGTTGGTAGGATTAAGATGTGAAAAACTTTGAGGCTGAATGAGGAGGGCTTGACTCTTTTTGAAGAAAAATTGCATTAATATAATTTTCACTTAAATATGGTCTTCTCCTCAATCACCATAGTATCAATTCAGCTCAATAATCATGAAAAGACATGGAAATTTTACACCATTAATCATTTCAGCATAAAAATTTCATGATTTTATTGAAATCTCCAGATGGGTACAGCTTTCCACCTCATTTAGAAGCTCCAGAAAAGGCACAGCTTCACTTGTCATGATAGTTCCAAAAAAGGCACATCTTTCAATATAATGATTTTAATCAGCCGCAAACACATCTCTTAAAAATTTAATTTTCCACCCTAAGTATCACAGAATATCGTAGCACAACACAACATAGCTTCCCCCACACTTAAGAACAACTAGATTATGCAATTTCACTTCAAGAGTTGGTTGGATAGGGAAAATTGGCTTGTAATGTGGAAAACCCAATAGGATGTACATGGATTCTAAGGGATACAAGGATTAAATGTTCAAGGTAGGCCATTATAAAAAATTATTCTTTAATTAAGGGGCTTTAATACCAAACAAATGCCTCAATCATTTAAACATAAGTACCTCCAACCCTCAGGTTTTGACAGGAATAGATCAAATTCTGGGTAAATCAAGAATGGTTTGGTTCTCTCAAGAAGTGAGGTGAATGTAAAGAATATGAAAATAATGGTTCAGAAGCCTCAAAGGAAAGTGATTTCAAATATAAAGACAGTGACATGTGGCATGGTATTCAAAATTCAATGTACTTTTCATGGAATTACTAAATATTTGAACTTGAAACAAAGTCATTTTCAGCATTCATTTAAGTTCAGTTTCATGGGATAAATTTTTTCACTAATTGATTTGAATTTCAAAATTATGATCACAATCATTTCAGCTCAAAAATTTCAAAAATAAAACAAAAATTGAAATATAAACACACAAAATTTGACAAACACACAATTTTTTTATTTTGTTTTTTTAAACAGAAAAATAATTGAAATTACTAAACTAAAAGGTTCCCTCCCCCACACTTAAAATATTACATTGCCCTCAATGTGAACCCATGAGATGATATATGCACATGAAATGCAGAATTTTTAAATTGGACAAATAATATAAAACTGAAAGGGTTAGGAACAACCTGATGTGCTCAAGTAATGATGGGGTCATGTAGTGTGAGAAAATCCACTGCATTAGTAGGAAGTCCCTCAAGGTATCTCTTCAAACGTTTCCCATTGACTATAAATCTTTTTATTGTGTCCTCTTGTGTGATCTCCACTGCACCATAAGGAAAAACATTAGTCACAACATAAGGACCTAACCAACTACAACACAACTTACCAGCCATCGGCTTCAGTCATGAACTATAGAGAAAGACTTTCTCTCCAACATGAAACTCTCTTTGTTGGATCATTTTGTCATGAGATGCTTTTGATATTTCCTTGTAGAGCCTTGAGTTCACATATGAAGACAATCTAATCTTCTCAAGCTCTTGAATTTGCAGCTTCCGTTGGATTCCAGCTTGGGCCAAATCCATGTTGCATTTCTTTATAGCCCATTAAGCCTGATGCTCAACTTCCACTAGGAGATGACACGCTTTCTGAAAAACAATCCGAAATGGGGACATGATAATGGGTGTCTTGTATACTGTCCTATAAGCCCACAATGAATCATCCAATCACTTTCTCCAATCCTTCCTATTTGGCTACACAGTTTTCTCCAATATTTGTTTCAACTCAGGATTTGAAACCTCATCCTGGCCATTTGTTTAGCGGTGGTATGGTGTTGATGTTTTGTGTGTCACTCCATACTTTTGAAGGAGGGAAACAAAATTCCTATTGCAAAATCATGTCCCTTGGTCACTGATGATGGCCTTCAGTACTCCAAACCTGTAAAAAAATTATTCTTTGACAATGTCCACAACAACATGAGAATAATCAGTCCTGGTGGCCTTAACCTCCACCCATTTACTCGCATAATCAACAGCAACCAAAATCTACAAAAAACCAAAGGAACCAGGAAAAGGACCCATAAAATCAATTCCCCATACATAAAAAATCTCACAGAATAGTATGAGTTGTTGGGGCATCTCATGTCTCCTAGAAATGTTCCCAGTGTGTTGGCAACAAAAGCATGACTAACAAAACACATGGGCATCATGGAATAAGCTATAACAATATAATCTAGAGTCCAAAACCCTCTTAGCTGTCCGTCGGGGGGGTCCAAAGTGTCCACCACAAACAAGTGTTTGATAAAAATTCAAAAAAAACTCAAACTCATGATCGGGAACACACCTCCTAATGACTTGGTCACTACACATGCACCAGAGGTAAGGATCATCCCACACATAAAACCTAGAATCACTTTTAAATTTTTGGACTTGATTCTTCTTAATTTTATTTGGGATTTCAGAGTAAACAATGTAATTAACTAAATCAGCATACCAAGGATGCGTACCTGAGATGGTATAGAGATTCTTATCGGGGAAAGTGTCCTGAAGTGGTACCTGGTCCAAGGTGTCACCCTCTGGTGTGTGAGTAAGCCTACTCATGCAACCTAACACCAAATTCTCTAACCCCTTCTTGTCGTTTATCTCGATGTCAAAATCTTGAAGAAGGAGTATCCAACGGATAAGTCGTGGCTTTACATCTGGCTTCTTTAAAAGGTACCCCAAAGCTGCATGGTCAGAAAAAACAACTACTTTAGATCCCAATAAATATGAATGAAATTTATCTAAAGAAAATATAACTGTAAGAAACTCCTTTTCTATTGTGGTGTAGTTTGATTGGGTAGAATCCAACGTCCTCGATGCATACGAAATCACATGTGAACATCCCTCTGCCCTCTGAGATAAGATAGCTCCAACCGTGAAGTTGGACGCATCACACATAAGCTCCAATGGAAGGTCCCACCGTGGGGGCTGTATGATTTGTGGAGTAGTCAGAAACTTCTTTAGCTCATCAAATGATACCCTGAATGAATCATCAAAATTGAAGTCAATATCTTTTTGAAGTAATCGATATAACGGTAGAGTGATCTTACTAAAATATCTAATGAAGCATCAATAGAATCCCGCATGGCCATGGAATGATAGAACATCAGCACACATGTCAGATATGGTAGGGATGAAATAATGTATACCTTATATTTATCGACTTCAATGCCATGTTGTGAGAATATATGACCTAAGAAAATTCCCTTTTCGACCTTGAAATGACATTTTTCAAAATTCAAGACCAGATTTTTCTCAATACAATGATGCAACACATCACCCAAACTAGAGATACATTCTTCAGATGAGGATCCATAAACTATAAAATCATCCATAAATACCTCCATTAAGGTCTCAATGAAATCTGAGAAAATACTCACCATGCATCTCTGGAAGGTACCTGGGGCATTGCAAAGTCCAAATGGCATCCTTCAGTAAGAAAAATTACGGAATGTGTAGGTGAATGTCGTCTTCTCCTGGCCCTCTGTTGTAATGGGAGCCTGAAAATAGCCAGATAAACCATCCAAGAGGAAATAATGTGTCCTACCTACAAGTCTCTCAATCATCTGGTCAATGAATGGAAGTGTGAAATGATCCTTACAAGTGGATTGATTTAGTTTCCTATAATCAATACACACTTGCCAACTGTTTTGAATTCTCACAGGAACTAACTCATCATTTTAATTTTTTATAACAGTGAAACCAGTTTTCTTTGGTACAACCTGGATAGGGCTAACCCATTGTGAGTCAAAAATAGGGTAAATGATACCCGCCTCAAGTAATTTTTCAACTTCATTCTTAACGACTTCCAGAAGTGTTGGATTAAGTCTCCTTTGTGGCTGCCTAATCGGTTTAGACCCATCCTCCAAGAGAATCATATGCATGCAAATGTAGGGGCTAATACCTGATATGTCTACCAATGTCCAACCAACTTCCCTAATGTTATCTATCAAAAGATTCAAAAGTTTTTCTTCATGTTCAAAAGAGTGATTGTTAGCAATGATAATAGGTAATCTATCACCACTCAGCAAGCATGCATATTTAAGATTTGGGGGCAATGGCTTGAGTTCCAATGTAGGGGGTGATGTATGGATATAGAAATTGATGCAACAGACATATCTGCACAATGAAAATCAGTATCAGAAAAGAAATCATCAAAAGCAAAGAATAAAGCACTGAATCCACCAGCATACTCAATAGCCATGTCATAATCAGAGTTCACATGATCAATATCAGAATATGAATCCATTTCAAAATCAAATCTTAGAGAGTCTTGTTCATTAGAAACAGGTGTGGAAGTACTATTAGACATCAAACTAGAACTAATACTCATAATCTTTCTAAACATAGGACACTCAAAATCCATGGAGTTTTTACTTGGTGGTTCAAACTGGCAGATAAAAAAAGCATAATGGTCCTCAGAGGGGTACTTAGTGGAGTCTATAAAATTAAATATCACAACTTCATCCCCAAATTCCCTGGAAAGTGTACCCTCATTGACATTTATGATAGTTTTTTGCAGTTTTGAGGAAGTGTCTACCTAAGATAATGGGGGCATAAGAACATACCTGATCATCCTTCATGTTAAGCACATACAAATCTACTGGAAAGATCATGTCTCTTACCTGGACAAGTACATCCTCAATGACTCCCACTGGATATGTCGTAGCTCTATTATCTAATTTCACCACTACTCTCGTCGGCTTCAACTCACCAACCTGTAAAGAAGCGAATATAGAGTGAGGCATCACATTTATTGAAGATCCTAAATCACAAATAGCATCAGAGAAGTGAAAATTCCCTATGGTACATGGGATGGTGAATGTCCCAGGATCCTTTCACTTTATTGGCATTCCTAGAGTTGGTGTAATGAGTATTGAGACATTCCTTCCCAGGTTGATCCTCTCATTTCCCTTGAGCCCTCTTTGATTGGTGCAGAGTTCTTTTAAGAATTTGGCATACCTTGGGATTTGTTTAATGGCTTCATGTAGAGGAATATTGATCTCCACATGCTTTAATGTGTCCAAAACCTCATTTTTCATTGCCTATTCATCCATATTCTTGGTTTGAACAACCCTGTTTGGAAAAGGAAGGGGTTTAGGAGGAACATCATCAATATTTTTCTTACCTTTATCTTTCTCCTTGTATTTCTCATCAGTTGGTATGGAATATGGCTTCTCTGGAGTTGAGGTGAATCCTGGTGGAATGGTAGGTACAGATGTATTGTTCATGTGCTTCCCACTTCTCAATATGATGGCACTAACATTCCCCTTTGTATTTGGAGTGGGTTGGGAAGGTAGATTTCCAGAATTCTTACTCACAAGTTCATGGATGGCAGTGGAAATATGGATTATTTGAGTCTTCAACTCCCTCAACTCCGAAACATGACTCTTCAGCTCATTCTGTTGATTAAGAACAATTTCTTTCAAAAGACCATCAGTGTTAGATTATACCTTGTGTTGTAGACTCCCTTGTTTCTGACTTGTTGATGTTTGAATCCTTTGGGGTTATTGGAAACCCTGTTGGTAAGGTGGAGGCTACTGGAATTTTGGTTGAAAATTGGGCCTTTGTTGTTGCCCAAAGACATACCTTATGTCAGATTGATCCTTTCACCCTTGGTTGAATGTTGGTGCAAAGGATTCATACTTCTTTTGGGGATGCAGTTGTTGTTTTTGATATGGTCTACCATGGAATACTGTGGCACAATATTCTGTTTCTTGTAGTTGGGGGCAATAGTCAGTTGGGTGGCTTGTCTTAGTGAAAACACCACAAGGCCTTGAAGGAGGGGGTTGTGATGTCTTTTGAGCCAAAGAAATCTATCTCAACATAGTTTTCAATTCTTCCAACTTGGTATCAATCAAATGACTTTCATGAGAAGAAGGACTTACCTGATGTACTTCCTTGACATGTGGTGTACCTCTATCGCCAAATAGTTGGGTGTTTTGGGCCATCTTGTCGATCAATACACGTGTATCTACTGATGTCTTGTCCACCAACGCTCCTCCAGCTCCGGTATCCACCATTATTCTCTCCATAGGTGTGAGTCCTTCATAGAAGTACATAATGAAGAGTTCCTCGCTGATTTGGTGATGTGGATAGCTTGCACACAACTTCTTGAATCGTTCCCAGTACTCATACATTGACTCCCCTTGAGCTTGCTTGTTCCATGAGATCTCCTTTCGAATGGAAGTGGTCCTTGATGCTGGAAAAAATCTATGGAAGAAAGGACATTTCAAATCGTTCCAACAAGTTACATCTTCTGGTTGTAAATAATACATCTAGTCTTTTGTATCTTTATCAAGTGAGAATGGGAATGCTCTTAGTTTTATTTGATCTTCAGAAACATTTATTGGTTTTAAGTTTGAGAAAATGACATTAAATTCTTTAAGGTGTTTATTGGGATCCTGACTAGAGAGGCCATGAAATTTTGGAAGTAGGTGAATTAATCCAGATTTCAATTCAAAGTTTGATTCTAGATTTGGATATGCAATGCAATTTGGTTGATAATTAATATAGGGTGCAACCAATTCTCGAATGGTTTTATTAAGTTCATTTACATTATTTTCAGCCATTTTTTCTTGATTTATGGTTTAATTTTAATTTCTTCCAATTTCAATGATTTGATATTGTTGTAATTCTACAACTGGTTGAATGTTGAAACTTCCCGTAGACTGAGAATGTATGATTTGTGCCCTAAGGTTGTGTTCAATCTCAGGGTCAAGATATAAGAGATCATCAGGATTAGTTCGTGTCATAAATCAATGAAATATGAAATGTAAATAAAGAAAATTGGACCATAATTAAAAGAAAAGAAGTTTTAGTTGCTCCGATAAAAATAAAAGAACAGAGTAAGATGAAAAAAACATGAGAAAGGGGAAAGAAGAAAGAAAGAGGAGAAGAAAAGAATTAAATGAAAATAAAATAAATACCTATAATTGGTTGAATAAATTACTTTCCTCCCTGGTAATGGAACCAATTTGATAGAGCACTATTGAGGGAACCCTCAAATGATAAGTGTGATTTTGGGGTACTTAGGTGCTGCAGAGTGGCTGACCATGGTCTTCTCTCAAAGGAGGAAATGAATTAAAACAACATTCTATAGGTATTCCAAAAATAAAATAAAAGAGAATAATAAGACTAATTGAAAGGATGGGGGTTGTTTGATGTTTATAAAACTTGAAGAAGTTTTCTGGAAGAAGATTGCATTTTTTTTGTTTTTAATTTTGAAATGAAGTTTGATTAAAAAGACACAACAAGAAGATGTTTTTTTAGAAAATATTTTAAAAGACATAATCGATCTAACTCTACCTATTCAATAAATTATTTGTCATTATAATTTAAATTAACATGCACTTAATTATTACCCCTTAACTTGTTAACCCCCAAACCCTACAAGAATTAACCTTACCACAAACATGAAGTTAATTAAACCCTAGGTTATCTTTGGAATATGTAATCACGCACCCTACTTTGATTTATGTTCTACGGATAGATTATGGTCAATGGTAAATTAAGGCACATATTTATTATAGAAATGAGGATGAATTGTGTTTAGGGATTATATTTTATCACTACAAATTTATCCCGTATGGTCTTGTATTACCGATTAAGATCGCACTCTCACAATTTACACAAAATCCGGACCTCGCGTGTTTTTGTGTTAATTGTTCAATTGCTTGCTTAGTTTCTTACAATTTAAAAACACAATTCATGGATCATATTAAGTGAATTACAGTAGTTCAATGATTCAAAATAATTAAATGAAGAGGGTAGAAGATAGATCGATTACTAAAAGACTACTCTTACATGGGTGGCGTAATCATCGTAGAAGCGTTTTTCATGTGCAAAGGTTTATAATGGGTATAACCCAATAACACATCGACTCAATAATTCTAACCCAATTAGGAAGATTAATAGAATAAGAAATTTAAACAAAACATAAGAAAAGATGAGGAATAAAATAAGATCAAATATGTTTATTACACAAATAAAAACATTACAAAATGAAGAAGAGAAGGAGGCTTCGATGAGGGTATACTTGCTTCAAGAGATACCCCTCTTAAAATGGTTGGTGGATTGGGTGAAACAAATTCTAATCTACCTCCAATCTACTAATTCACGTCCCAACCCCTCAAAATTTTAAAAAAACTAATTTATAGAGTGGAGGGGAGGCTAGGTTTAAAGAGGTTTAAAGTGTGAATGGGAAATCTCGGCCAAATATTTGAATGCAACTTGCACTGCCCATTTGACCTCCAACACGCGTGAATTGGCCGGACATCTGGCAGGATGATTGGTTACATATCATGTTCCAGAGATTTCCTCAAAACATGGGCTCAATAAAATCCTAGATGGAGAGGATATGGCCCAAATACAGAACCTATATCCATTCTACCGAGTCTAGCCCAACTTTGACTTGATGGACCATTTTCAAAGACCGAATGCACTTTTTAGCTCTAGTGTCCTGAATATATGTTTTATAAAATTAATTTAGGAACACGGTTACAAAATTTCAAATTCAAATATTAAATATAAAAATATTTATCTTCTAAATACTACAATGCACTACAAAGGGTAAAACTAGAATTTTCACCAAATTTTAAAATGAATGATCAAATCCAAAATATTTTATAAATAAAAATTTTTAACACAATTTGAGGAAATTATATCATTTAGTATAAATAAAATATTCAACAAAATAGTGTTTTATCAAACCCTCACCAAGAAACCAAGTGAACAGGAAGGGTAGAGGGATAAATCAATCAAAAATCTATAGAAACGTACCTAAGAACATTAAAGGAGCTTCAAAAATGGAATGGGAGAAAATGAGTAGGGTTTATGGATCCACCTAGTGTGACTAGATATAAATATGGGAGGAAAACCTCATATTGGATTAAAATATCATAGTGGAAACTTGGAATTTAACATTTTTAAAGATCTATGAAAATCATAGGGTTAGGCCGCACAGTTTGGTAAATTGTACGCCAAATGTGCCCCCTCTACTGGGGAAGAGAGTACCCCACATATTTTGGCAGCATTGTTTCCCAAAACATGCTATAACTGTGCTAAATTCCATTATCCAAAACAAAAATCCTCATGAACAGTTTCCGCATTGTTTCCCAAATCATGCACAACTTGTGTGCCTAACCCATGGACCCCAAAACATGTCGCACTGTTACTAGGGAAAGGGCGCACGATTTACCCCTACCATGTTCCAATCTTGGGACACCAAAAGTTAATCCCAAAACCAAAATTTCTCTATTTATATTTACTCGACAACTTCCAAAACTCAAAAATTCAAATCGGGGCTCAACTCGATCCTCAGCCAATTATCCAAAGCCTATGGAATAATAAAATAAAATAATTTCCAAGGTTGTGGTGTGATAGTAATAGTGGTAATATTAATTAAAAATGGTATCTCAATTAATGTAATTGGTCTTCATGCTATAAGGCCTCTAAACCATCACACTCCAAAATATACAAGTAGAAAAATAACATTAAACATTGTTTTATAACCTCTAATATCAGTTTTATATCAAACCCCAATTAATATAACATTGTAAGTACTAGTTTTAATTTTATACAAATAATCCAATGTTAGAATAAGTATTATTTTGTCTTTTGAAATTGGTTTCTTGGATAACTAACTTCAAAAGTGATCCTTTTGGACTTTTGATGTCATTTTTCGGATAACCAATGTTAGAACTCACTTTCCACGTCCGTTATCAAAATAACTAATGCGTAAAGTGTATGATTTTTTTAATTTTTAGATTTAAATTACTCATTTTTAAGAATAAATGAGACATATGAACTAAAAATTTCATAAACCAACCAACAATAAGAAAAAAATACTTAAAGCTTTGAATTAATTTCATTTTTTATGGTTGTGTCCTTCAAATTGATATGTTATTTTATGATATCTCTATTCTTTTTATAAAAAAACTCATTTTACATCTACAAAAGTGGTTGGTAAGTCATTTTAAACTCTAGTTGGTAAATCTCATGTGAGCGATTCATCCTATTAACTTGATCGGAAGAAGTCTTCTTCATCCTAAAAAATAAATCATCAGAAAGTTTATCAATGGAGAAAACCAATAATTAAGAAACTAAATGATGAGTGCATACTGATAAATACCATATTTAAATCATCCAATTAATAGGTTATGTAATGTTGATGTGGGTCAAAGAGGGATAGATCAGAAATATTTAAAGAGACATAATTAGATGTGGTATAATGTACCCGAAAATATGTTTATCTGTGATGTAATAAAATTTAGGGTGGGTTTAAAAATTGAAACTGCTCTATGATAAATTGAAATATCGATTTCACACAATTGAAATTTTACTTTTAACATCATATTTTGATGCACACCTATTTTGGGTCTTGGAAAAATAATTTTTTATTACCTAGTATATTATAGTAGTTAACCTAGATAGTCTCCCAAAGAGGAGTGCACACAAAACTGGTTTGTCACATTTAGTTGATTTGGGAAAAATTCAACATTAATTAACTTTTAGAAATTGTGAGTTTTGGAAAACAGTTTAAACTGATTGATTAAAACCAATTTATTAATGATGGTGATCTAAAGGGGTTTGGAAAAACCTAGTTCTATTCTATCATTGTTTACAATTTTTACCAATTCTAATTCTATTGGCTGGTAAGAGAGAGACTCTTCTATTTTTTTTATCTATACAATTGACTTTATGGTGATGGTAAGATAATTCATAATCAATTCTCAATTAGTCTACCCTCAGTCTTATGTATATAGTGTTATAATTTTTTCTTTTGATAAACTAAGGTGATTCCCAAATACCCATAAATAGACACTATTGACGCTCTGATCAGAGGGTCCTACATCATCAGCTGTTTGAGTGGTAAAAATTAGAAAAATTGAAAAAAAAGTTCATGTTAAGTAGGATTAATAATTGACAATGGAAGGGAGTAAAAAAAATTGAATTCGTATTTTTCCCTATTCTTGGTGAGGACAAGGATGTCTGGTTGTTCGTGAAGCTATCAGTTCTTGGTGGGAATCCACAAAGACCCATAAAAAATTTTATTGATTCTATGGCCAAAGGGTCCTACATCATCATACATTTAAGTTGTAAAAATTAGAATATATAAAATAAAAACACGTGTTAAGGAGGACCAACAAGTGAAAAAGGAAGGGAGTAAAAAAATAGATTCCAGATTCCCCCCTATTCTAGGTGAGAAGTATGACATCTGGTCATTTGTGAAGCTATCATTGGTATGAAGATGTTGATCAACTTATGAGAGAACCCTATGAAAATTTATTTATAAAAAGTAACTATCACCCATCATAGAGACCTATAAAAACCTTATCCCATTTAGGTAAATAACAAAAAATGGTCATATATAGCTCAAAGGTCCAAAGGGAACTGAAGCCTGTATTTACACTTTGATCATAGAGTCATCAATCTTCATCCTTGTTTAGGACCTTATCTGGATAGTTTCATCAAATAGGGAAGTAAAACCTATTTAACTGACCATATTCATGTAAGGTCATGATAAGGAGCTTCACCCAAGTCACTTATAAAATGAATGAATTTAGTTCTCCAAATTTTATATGGGATTGGATTGACAACATTTTAACAAAAAAAATTATTTTTTGAATTTATTGATAAATTCCAATTCCATTAATATAAATTAAATTTAAATTATATGATGATTTTTCCAATCCTATTCATATAAATTTATGACAAATTATCTATAAAATCACAATAAATCATAAATTTATTGTCTTATCATTAACTTAAAAACATAAAGTGGTTGCTTTAATGATATCCTCAGTGCTTAGGATTATAAAAAACATAAATTAAGTCATATATTAAATCATGTCAATTAAATTTTTTAAATTTATATATCAATTAAATAACAATGATGATAGACCATCTATATTGGATTGTAATTTTGATACAAAGTGGGAATTAATATTAAATAATAGTTTGACATAAAATGTTTGACAATATTATTCCTAATATTTTTCTTCAATTATAATTCTTAGATTGTGTTATGTAGTAATTCACTTCAAACATACATTTCATTTTTTTATTATAATATTATATGTTATTGGAATTAAAATACATAACTCTATTTAAACTTAATGTTATGTAATTTCATTATACTATATGTGGGATCCCATGTGTGTATGGATTGGCAGAATACTAGTTCACTAAAAACCACATGGTTATTGTCTTTAAGTTAACCTCCAACCACATGATTATAAAAAAATTAATTCATATCTTTAATCATGTCAATTCAATTTATTAAATTTATATATCAATTAACTCTATTGAAGATTATGTTATAGATTCATTGGATTTCACTAATTTTAACTTACTTCTAAAAAAATCTCAAATATTTGATTTCATTAATAGTTTTATGAGATAAAGTGCTCTTGTAGCTTGAAAATAAATATAAGAATAGTTTTTTAACATCTTGAATTGTAATAATTTTTTTTTTCTAAGAACTAAATTAAATTTTAATTTTAAGAAACAATATAAATTTTAATGGAATATTGTGATAATTTATTCTAAATGTGAATTTTACATGCAATATAATAACATATAAAGGGATGAAAACCAATGGGTGGTTACACATGAAATCTAGGGTCCTATACATTTAATTTTTCAGAACATGAACCCATTTAATTTCTAAATATATTACCCTAACCCCACCCTAGAACATTTTGAAATACCCATTTAACTTCCTCATCTCATTTCTATACCCATCTGTAATTTAAAATTTTAAAAATTCATTTATAAATTTAAAATAAATGGATTTCAAGTTAAATAAATATCTTTTTATAATTTTATAATACATTAAAAAAAATAGATAATGAACTAATAATGTTTAATTTAATCAGATTTTTAATTCATTATTTTAACCCTATAAAAACCTCAATTAACAAGTAGCCTAATCCTTTTTAATTGGATCAGGTAGTGTTAGATAACCATCATTATTGATAAGGAAACTAAGCATGTATAGTCTGGACATTTTTCTAGGATGTTAGTTGAGATTGTAAAGGGCCTACCAAATGCCTCAATAAGAAATTGGATCATTGGTTTTTTCTACAACTTGAAGTTATTTTCTCTATAATGGAGCCAAAATTATTTGGCTTTAATGACTATTTAATTTTTTATAAGTTGTTATCAGTAAATATTAAGGATTGTTCCTGGTCCAATCCAGAGATGGAATTTAAGGATTTGTATTTGAAATTTTGGGTATCTTCCAATCTAGTAGAACACTCTTATTCATCATCGGATGAAGAAAATGGGCTCCCACAATGGGACAAGACATGGAGGAGGGTTCGACACCCATTCGGTAGAGAAAAACATCCTAGGAATTTGGGTTCCATAGGGTCTTATAGGGATTGAATTATTTTATGAGGACATTCTATAACTTGATTGACCCATATTATTTTCTTGTACATATTTATTTTATTAATAAATTTGGAGTCGTAAGATTGGATTCTGAATCCTTGACTAAGTCATATTGAATAAATTATCAATTAGTTAATAATCAAACTACCAATTAATAATAATCAGACTTTGATTAAAATCTGGGTAGGGATGAGTTTCTGTGGTATTATAGTAGTACTTCACCACCATTGTAGTGAGGGTACAGTAGAAGGTATTGTAGTGGGGTACTATGATAGTATTAATATTTATTAAAAATTAGATTTTGAGTTATGTAATTTTTCTTTCCATCCATTGGGCCTCTAGACCATCACACTCCAAAATATATTAGTAATAAAAACCTTTTAACATCATTTTTTTTACTTTTAACATCAATTTTATATCCAAAGCCAATTAATATGATATTATATGTGTGATTTTTAACATCATATAAGTAAAACAATGTTAAAATAATTCTTTCTATGTCTTTTGACATTAGTCTTTGGATAACTAATGTCAAAAGTGAAACATTCAGACTTTTGATGTCGGTTTTTTGGATAACCAATGTTAGAAGTCACTTTCCACGTTGGTTATCAAAATAGACAACATGGAATGTGTATGAATTTTTATCAATATTTATAAGTAGATTAATCATTAGGAAGAAAACATGAGACATGTGAACTAAATAATGCGTAAACCAAATGAAAACAAGAAAAATAAACGTAAATATTTTACTTAATTTCATTACTTGTGGTAGTGTCCTTTAAATCGACATGTTATTTTCTATATTTATCTTCTTTTGAAGAACTCATATGTCATTCAAAACAGTGGTTGGTAAGGAATTTTAAACTCTGGTTGGTAAATTTCATGGGAAATATTTATCGTCTTAACTTGATCAGAATAAGTCTTCTTCATAATGAAAACATAAACCAAAAAAAATTTATCAATGGAGAAAACCAATAATAAAGAAACTAAAAGATGAGTTTGTATTGATAATGCCATGTTGAAATAATAAAATGAATAAGTGGTGGAATGTTGATATGTATCAAATAATAATAGATCCAAAATATCGAATGAGAGATAATGATAAGTTGTATAAAGTACCTAAAAATATGTTTGTTTGTGATGTAATAAAATTTATGATGTGTTTTAAAAATTGAAATTGTGATATGAAAAATAGAAATATCAATTTTACACAATTGAAATTTTAATTTTAACATTGGATATTGATGCACACCTATTGTGAGGTATGGAAAAACAATTTTTTATTACCTAATATAGTTTAGCAGTAAACCTAGGCAATATCCAGAAGAGAAGTGAACACACAACGGGGTTTTCAATTTTAGTTTATTTTAGAAAATTTTACATTAATTAACTTTTATAAATCATGAGTTTAGAAAATTAGATTTAATTGATTGATTAAAAAAATTAATTAAATATGGTGATCATAATGTGTTTGGATAAACCTAGTTCTATTCTATCATTGTTTCCAAATTTTACCAATTCTACTTATGTTGTTTGGTAAGAGAGATATTTCTCCACTGATTCTTCTCTCCCCCTTGGATAGATGGTGAAGGTAAGATAATTCATAACCAAGTCTCAATAGGTCTACCCTAATTCATATATTTGTGGCATTATAATGGTTTCTTTTGATAAATTAATACAATTTCTAATTGGGATTTTTTATTCCCAAATTAAAAACATTCCTTGTCTCAATTCCACACACATGGTGTCAATCTTCCTACACTCACCACCAAGCCCTAATCTATTTTTTCGAAAAAAACATAGGAATTGGTTGGAGGGAGATATGGATCATCGAATAAGGAAATTAAAATAAAAAAGAATCTATCCCTGGAAAAGATTCATTCAGAATTTAAAATCGAATAAACAATTGAAACCAGTTGGAAGAAGAAAGATAAAAGGGTTATTCAATTAAATGAAGATACTCAAACATAATAGTTGGTAAGCCTCTCCCTTTCCCAATCACATATAGGGAATACCCCTCCATGGATGGAGAATTCGAGTTGATTAGAGAGAGGGGAGACATCAAAGAATGAAGAATATAAAATAATAGAAAAGAGGGGAAATAAAGCAGCAGTAGGTTATCAGCTAGAGAGTATCCTTCTCAAGAAAGCATCTTCAATCTACCCAGGCCTCTTAATTATAGGCATATATCATGTCTGGGGTGCCATAAATGTAGAGTTGTTAATGGGGCAGGGTGAGTTGGACATGGGGAAGATCATGTGAATTGCCATTTTTATTGATTAGTCTGACCCAATCCATAAGGAATGCGGTCTTACAAAATAAAGGCCTTTCCCTATCCATGCAGGGCTCATTGACTAAATGTCTAGAATACGAGATTAAATAAAATAACATAAAATAATTTTTTTCTTGGTGAACCATGATAAGATTGAGTGGTAAAAGAGAAAGTTTTTTGATTGGGTGAAAATAGTTAATTTTCAATAAACTATTACCCTAACAACAAAAACCCTTAAAAATTATATCTTTGAAGGTTTATATAAGTTTTTATTAGGTGAGTATAAACTTTTACTTTTTCCCCACACTCATTTTAATTTATTAGGCTAAATTTTTTATTTTTGTTTTTCCAAATTTGTATTTGGTTTTATAATATTAGGGTTTTAAAATTTGGGTATTTGGATTTCCTAGGGAATTGAATCCATGGTTGACATCAATTCACTTGATGAAACTCATTTTTTCCATTTGTTTACCATTATTTGGCCATTGAATTGTTTTTAAAATCATTTTATTAATAACTTAAAAACATGTTATATAACATTGTAAAATAAAATTTTTAAAGCCTTTTGAAACGTTTTATTTTTTAAAAAGGTTTTTAAAAATTTCACAAAATAAAATTTTTCCTTTAAAATATTTTTTTTATAAAAAAATTCATAATTGACAGCAAAAATAAAAAATATTTGTCAATAATTAATAATTTTATTATTTATTAATAATTTGAAACTAAATAATTAAAAACTTTTTTTGTGTGATCTGGAGCTTGCACATTCACAAATACAATTAATCATTTTGTCAGTATAAATTTTAAATAAATAATTATAAATTTTTATTCAATAATTAGTATTATTAATTAATAATTATTATTATATATTTATTTATTATTTAAATTTCATTATAAATTATTATTAATTGTAAATTATTAATAATAGTAAATTATAATTAAAATTATATAGATTATGTAAATTAGTTTATAAATTATTAATAATTATAAATAATAGGAATATAGATAATATAACTTATATAATAAATACTATTTATATTATAAATGTTTTTATTATGCGTTATTAATTTTTAGTTGTCAATTTTGTTAATTAATTAATAATATAATCAATTTTATTAATAATATGATAAACTATTAATAATTAATTGATAATTTTTAATTGATAATTATTAATGGATAATTATTAAATTATATTATTAATTAATATTAATTATTTAATATATTAATTATATTTAAACTCGAGAAGGTCTGAGTATGAGTTGGTAAGCCAACCCACATCAACAAAATTTATTAGAAAAAAAAAAAGAAAAGCGGAACAAAGAAAAGAATTGAGGAAAGACAACATAAGAAGTGCCTACAACCTGGAAAACAATAGAATAACTCTTCATGCTCCCTCTAGACCCAAATTTATTGGGATATCAACCTCTTTCCTTTGGGTTTCGCCCTCTCCACTGTGACTTGGACCATTGAGGCAGCAGGAGTTCACCACTCAATGAATAATAAAATGAGGCCTCTAGAATGATGTTGCTCATGTATTTCCATGATAGATCCTGAAAATCATGTCTCAGATTATGTTGGAAACCATATTAAATGATTATTTATGAAAATTTTGGTACTATAAGATAATACATGTATTAAAATTTCTTTCTTTTGGATAGAGTATCCATTGAATGACACCACATGTCTACCTCTTTACCAACCATATGTCCCTAAGGATCCATCACTTCAAATGGAAGAGTGAAATCCACAAAAATGTTTCCAGAAGAGTTAGTGGTGGAAGCATTAACCAAAATCATTGAAGTAGGAACCTCAAAAACATTAAACTACTTTCTATAATTATATCTAGAGAGACCAACCCTCCAATAATTGCTACAGATTAATGACCGACAACACTTCTCAACAACGTGACCAATATTGTTGTAGCCTTGGCAGAACGGAGGAATCTTTTAAAATCCCACTATTAAATTAAATATAAAGTCATCAGCATTAAGGATTATTTTTTTGGTCAAATGTTTTCTAAGTTCAAATTCCACTAGGAGGTGTGAAAAGTTCCCATACCTTTCCCTTTATGTTTCCTTATCCATTTTAATAAGGACACCCATTATAGAGTCAATCTCACATAAAATATTAAGATTCTAGAAAAACCATCCCAACCCCCAAATTTTAATCCAAGTCGGTGTGATAGAGTTATTCACATTTAGAGGGTTAAAATGAGGGTCCCATTCCTGAATTCTTAGAATAACAGGCTTGAGATTCACAAATCTGAAGCCCCGTGCCTTATACATTAAATCAGTTGATAAAAAAAATATGGAAGAAGCCTCTGCCCAATGAGGTCATTCTCTAACCATCAATAACCCAGCAATCCAAAAGGAATTTACTAAGATCTAGTAGACTCAATCTATCTTCATTCAATCACAATGAAAGATGAGCAATAATAGAGTACCTACATTCTTTATGTCTCTTAGAAAAGAGAACTTGATTGGCCTCTACAAAGGTTGTGTCACCCTTCATCCTTATTTTTTGAGCTAAGGGGATGGACTTATTATGAATACCAGTAAAGGTTCTTATATTCAGTATTTGAGTCGCAACTTTTAATGGGGTACCAATAGGAGGAGGAGTGTCTCTTGTTCAATCCTTAGTAATTATGATATTTGTTATATAAATAATATTGTTACCTATTTATTTTTTGTTTTTATGTTATTTAATATTTATTATATTGTTAATTTTTTATAATAATATTAAAAAATAATTATATTATAATTTAATATTTTTCATGTTAATTATTATTATATTATAAATTTTTAATATTTAAATTATTAATTACATAATATATTATTAGCTATTAATTATTTATAATCATATTAATTATATTAACAATATTGTTAATATTTAAATTATTAATTACAATTAAATTATTAATTTTTAAAAAATATTTACTATTTTCTTGTTAAATATTAGTTTTTCTAGTAGAATGTTATTTTGAAAAAAAATATATTTTTAAAAAAATTATAATATAATTTTTAAATTTTTAAATGTTTCAAAAAAAATTAAAAAATTTTTTACGAACATTTTATAAAACCTTTATAAATTATTATTTTTTAATTTTTATTGAATCATTAATAATTATATAAATTATATTATTTATTATATATAATTTTAAATTATATTTTAAATATTTTAAATTATATTATGTTTTAAATTATATTATAAATTATTAATAATTATAAATAATATCAATTATATGTTAAAAAATTAATATATTATAATTAATTTAACTATTAGCTAATGATTTTTAATTGATAATATTGTTCATTAATTAAATGTTAATTATTTTATTTGTTTATTATTTATCATTTTTTAGTTATTAATTAGATTGTTTATAAATAATTTTATAAATAATTATTTATCATATTAAGTACATCAATAAATTATTAAGAATATTATTAATTATTATTTTTTATGTAAATTTTTTGTTATGATACAAAAATTATATTTAAATCAGTAATAAATATTTATATTTTTAATTAGTAATTATCAATTATTATATGAATTTTATTAGTAATATTGTTATTTGCAAATGAGCATATACCCGAGTGGTAAAGGCTCCTACTTGGCATCCATGAGGTCCTAGGTTCAAGCCATGATGGGTGGAGGTTCAATTATAGTACTGTGTAGGTAGTGACACAGATGATGACATAATGAGGTACTAGTGTAGACATGATACAGGTAGGCAGTGATGAAGGCTGGGAGACGCTGGTAGGATAATTCAGGCATGACGATGCATTAGGATTTCAGACCATGTTATGGACTTCATGACCACTAGGACTATATTCCATGTACTAAATAAATAAGGCTTGATGAGTGGGTTATCCCCTTTGGGGGGGCTATGGCCTGCCTTTCTGGTATGTGTGTGTGGTGTGTGTGTGAGTGTTTGAATGTAATTGTACCCCATGAGCACATAATATATTAAATATTAGTATTTTTTATTGTTAGTTCTTTATTTAATGGTTATTTATTATATTATTAATTATGGATTATAATATTAATGAATAATTATATTATTATTTATTATTTTTTAGGTTAATTATTATTACTTTTCCATTTTTTATTATTTAAATTATTAAAAAATAAATATTTTACTAATTATTAATAAGTAATTATCATATTATTATATTTTTAATATTTTTAATAATAATTAAATTATTATTCATTAATAAATAGTAATTATTTCTCTTATAGATTGTAACTTTTTTCAGTAAGATTTTATTTTAAAAATAAAAGTTAACGAACAAGAAAAAAATTAAATCAAAAAATAACATAATAAAACACTAAAAAAGAAGAAACTAAAACACAATAAAATATAAAAATAAAAAAGGGATATCATCAAAATTCAAAAAAGGCTATTGAAGAAACTCATGGAGTCAATTCAATTGATGATAGGGAAACCTAGAAACAAAAATATAAGAAACTGAAACCTAAAAAATTAAATAAAAATTATTTTAACCCACATAAAAAATTTAGTCTATTTTATTATATTACTTTATTTTATTTTATTTTACAAACATAACTTCATGTAACCCTACTTATAATTGAGGGTACAGTGGGACCTTCAAAAACCCGGTGGGATAGTCTGCATTGGTTGTGGGTTTCGCAAGTTGGCTTAAACTCTGTTTGAATTTTTGTGGGCCTAAATATTCAAAGCCCTAACCCACATAAATCCACAGGCTAACAGATCAACCCATGGCCTTGCTGATTTTGGGAAAGTTATAAATAAATGGACCATTATATCTTTATGGTTCATCTTGAATCCTAAAAGAGTGGAAACAATATAAATTCTCATCAAAAAATCTATTTTTGGGTTTGTTCAAAATTTTCACATCGTGTAAGTGATATTCATGATGTGTAATGTGTGGGATTGGCTCCTAATTTCCCAAATATTGTACATAGTGAATAGTCGATTCACAACGTGTAATGCGCGGGGTTGAAATTTTCATTTCTTGTTTTCATGCTGTGTAATTATTCATATTACACATCAGGAATGACTTACACGACATGTAAGGTTGATTTCAATCTAGTTTTACACTGAATAAACAGGATTTTTCATTTTGAAGCTTCATACCAGGTCCATAACTTGTCCCATAATCACATACCATTATATGGATCATCAAATCACCATCTTATAGCTTGAAAAATCCGGTGTTATGCCGGGAAGTGTTTTCAGCTCACTATATTCATCTCTTTTTTTTCATTTTTAATAAAATTATATATCCTTCCACAAAACATAAATGAAATCATAAAATTCCAAGTTTGATAAAGAAATTTATACAAATGGGCATTTTAAATCAAAAAATATGGTCATAAAATAGTTATGTCAGATATATATATATATATAACTGAAGTTACAACCCTTCTCACATTGGGGTTTTCATGAAGGTTATTTATATAAGTGACATCAGTACCTCAACATTAAAAGTTATTTTTCTACTAGTTATAGTATTGTTTTGAAAGTCGTAGAGTGACATTAGGATGCGATAGAGAAAATTCAAGGTGATAGGTGGGAAGATCTGCAGTGGTCGGTGATGGAAGGCATTGGTGGGGTGATGTCTCAGGAGTTGGAGGACACTCTCGAGTATTTTAATCCATCCTCAAACACTCATATTCTCGATGTTTGATGATGAGTTTCCTAGTTGGATACAATGTTTAGTGGATATCCCAACCATTATTGGGTGATCTATGGCGTGGGCAACGTGCACCATATAGAAATCCATGAGGAGTCTTTTTTGTAGGTGTGGGGCTTGGTTCATCATTTGGTGCTCTATTAGGGATCCCTATAGGAGTCAACTGGTCATCACATAGGGAACCACAACTTTTCCATGGGTGTGGTGCCGCTCCATTGGGAGTTCTACAAATTTCTCTACCGTGCAGGCTACATAGACTCACAGTGCACCGTAGCATGGTGATAAGCATGGAGATACCATGTGGGACACTATGTCATGGATCGTCCGTTCTAGGAAATGAATCACAATGAAACTAGGTTCAATATGTTTCATATGAGAATGATAATAATTGGAGAATTTGATTTATTATACCCTAGATCCTTTAGGTTTTTAACTTATTAGGCCTTAAAGGGTCTTTAATATGTTTTAAAATATTTCTAGTTGGTGTCTTTCAATCCTTGCGTGGAGACTTGACCCACAGAGGTGTCTGGGTGTGTGCATGTTTGGTTGTTATAATCCCATGTATATAGTATAAATTATTAATAATATTATGAAATATTAAAAAACATTATCAATATTATTTTTATTATATTATTAATCACATTTTTATTGTTAATTAATAATAATAATGTGTATTTAGCAGTGTCAATTACAAACCTCAAACACACATGCACCCATATAGCTTAGTGGGTTATGCCTCATATATCTCCATACGAAATGAAAAATCCAAACATGGATTTTTTTATAACATGTATGTAGTCTGAGGTCCCAAGTTGTCAATGGACCACTAGCCCCAATAAATATGGCCCCAAATACAATTCTGAAGAAATGAACCGATGGCCCCGAGACTCATCGTGTTGTGTCTTCTTCCATTGCGCTATAAAATAAAAACCCTCCATCCCACATTAGAAATTAACATGGGTGAAGGGTGGGTTGATAAGGTAGTAATATAGAAAATGGATATGTAAAAAAACGTCATTCTTAAACAATAATGACCACATATTTTACATATTCCAAGAATAAGTTTCCAGAAGCACCAAATGGTCAAGAACTATGCACTGAGGAAGCCAGTTCCCATAAATAGATGTTGTTTACTTTCTTATCAGAGGGTCTTACATCATCAACAATTTTAGTGGTAAATTTATAAAAACTTAAATAAAAACAAATGTTAATGAGGGAAAATAAGTGACAACATAAGGGAGTAAAAAAATTGAGATTCCAAATTTTCCCCTATTCAAGGTGGGGACTAGGATGTCTGGATATTCACAAAGCGATCAGTGGTTCGAGGACATCCAACAACTTATGAGAGAAACATATGAAAATTTATTTATAAAAATTAATGTACACCCACCATACAAAACTATAACAACCTTATCCCATTCATGTGAAGTGCTAAGAACATTCCTCAATAGATCGAAGGTCTCAAGTAAACTCATGCCAGTATTCACACTCTGATCATAGAGTCATAAATTTTTATTTGAGTTTAGTACCTTTTCAAAATTTTTATACCAGACAAGAATGTAAAAAACCTATATAACAGACCATGTTCAATTAAGGTTATTATAAGAAGCTTGACCCAAATCACTTATAAACCACATTAAATTCATTCTCCAAATTCTATGTGGGATTGGATAGATAACATTTTAACAAAAAAAATTAATTCGTGGACTTTAAGGAAAAATTCCAATTCCAGGAATATAAATTACATTGAAATTATATCATTATTTTTACAATAATATTCATATAAAATTAATGATGAATTATCTTGAAAAATATGATAAATCATAAAATTATTATTGCATGATTCACTAAAAAAACAAATAGTTAATGTCTTAAAGTTAACCTCAAAGCTTGTGATTATAAAAAACATCAATTAATCCATATATTTAATCATTTCAATTAAATTTATTAAATTAAAATATTAATTAAATATTAGGAAAAAATATCCCATCTCCATTGTATTGTGATATCGATATGAAGAGAAAATTATGATTAAAAAACTGATTGACATAAACTATTCGACAATATTATTTTCAGTGTTTTTCTTCGATTGTAATTCATAGATAGTGTTATGTAGTAATTCACATCAAACATAAATTTCATTTTTTTTATTATAGTATTATATGTTATTGGAATTCATATACACAACTCTGTTTAAAATTAATGTTATTTTATTTCATTATACTATATGTGGGATCTTAAGTACGTACGCATGGGTGGAATACTAGTTCACTTAAAAACACATGGTTACTATCTTAAAGTAAGACTCTAACCCTATTATTATAAAAAACATAAATTAATTCCAATATTTAATCACTTCAATTCAATTTAATAAATTTATATATCAATTAACTCTATTAATGATTATGGTATAGATGGATTGGATTGAGATAATTTTAAATTACTTCTCATGAAATCAAAAATATTTGATTTCATTAAAAGTAAGATGAGTTAAAGTGTAGTTATATCTTGAAAATAAATATAAGTGTTGTTGTTTAAGTGTGTGAATTTGTTTTCCCTAGGGACTACATTAAATTTTAATTTTATGAAAAAATCTAAATTATCATAGAAGAATGTGCTAATTGAATCTAAATGTGAATTTAACATGAAATATTATAACATATATAGGTATGAAAACCAACACAAGGGGAACACGTGATATTCAGGGTCCTTAAATCCCAATCCATTTAATTTTTTTAAACATGAGCTTGTTTAATTTATAAATTAATTACCCTAACCCCACCCTAGAACAGTTTTAAATACCCATTTAACTACCTCATATCATTTAAATACCCATATGATATTTGAAAATTATAAAATTAATTTTATAAATTTAAAATAAATAGATTTTTAGTTAAATAAATTACTTTTTATAATTTCATAATACCTTAAATAAATATATATAATGATCTAATAATGATTAATTTAATAATATTTTAAATTCAATACTCTAACCCTATAAAAAACCTGATTAACCACTAACCAAATCTTACATTGGAAAAAAACAGTAACTTAATCATATTTAATCAGATCAGTCAGTGATACCCATTGCTATCACTAATTATATCTTTATTTCTATATACGAATATATAATATGATGTTTAATTTTTCATATTATCTTACCATATATGTACAAACATGTATTATGTTTTATTCAATTATTTTAAAATTGATAACAATAATGGGGTTTTTAAAAAATGGTTTTTCTAAATAAATTATTTAAATGGTTCTATTTTATAAATATTTATTGAGAGAGAGTGTGTGAGAGAGTGAAATTTTAGAAAATTTTTATTTTTTATTATATATGAGATTAATTTTCATTAAACTGATTCAAAAATACTGTATAAAATATCACTAAAACCCATTTCTTGTCAAGAAGTGATCGTTGAAATCCTTCAAGAAAATTCATTATGGGATTGAAGATCTCTTTTTTGAGTACTCGAATAATAAAATTCTAATAATAATACATTTATATAAATATAATTTTATTAATAATGTAAATAATCATGATAAATAATCATGATGTAATTAATAATAAATGATATTCGAAATAATAACTCAGTTAATATATTCTAATTAATAATGAGTAATAATTAATAATTAATAATACAATATTTAATATTAAATATAAAAATAAATTAATAAGGTAATTAACAATAACCAATAATTAATTATAAATTAAGTATTAATGTAATTAACAATAATAAATAATATAATAATTAATAATTAATGATGTTATCAATAATAATAATAATGATATCATTATTAATTACATTATTGTCATAAATAATAATCACATAATAATTATTTTTTATTACTGTAAGTTATATTTTTATTTATAAATAACAATAATGTAAATAATAATAATATTTATCAATTAATATTAATTAAATTATCAATTCATTAATAATAAAAGTACCAATTAATAGTAATCAGACTCTCGTTCAAATCTAGGTAGGGATGAGTTTCTGTTGTACTATAGTAGCACTACAACACCGTAGCAGTGCGGGTACTCTAACAGGTATTGTAGTGGAGTACTATGATAGCAATACAATTCATTAAATATGGGATTGAGCTATGTAATTGGGCATTTAGGCCATAGTTCCTCTAGACCATCACACTCCCAAGTACACTAGTAGAAAAATAACTTTTAATGTTGTTTTTTATACAATGCCAATTAATGTGATATTGAAAGTGCTATTTTTAATGTTGGATAAATAAACCAGTGATAAAATAATTATTTTTGTGTCTTTGGAATCAGTTTTTTGATAACCGATTTCAAAAGTGAAATTTTCAGAATTTTGATGTCGGTTTTTTGGATAACCGACATTAGATATCAATTTCCACATCTGTTATCAAAATAACTGGTATGGAAAGTGTATTTTTTTAATATTTATATTTAGATTAGTCATTTAGAATAAAACACTATACATGTGAACTAAAAAATTCCAAAAAATTAAAATAATAGAAAAAAAAATATTTAACTTTATTTCATTGATTTTGGTAGTGTCCTTCAAATCAATACATTATTTGTTTATATTTCTCTTATTTTGAAGAAATAACTTGTATAACATCCACAACATTAGTTGGTAAGGAATTTTGAACTATGTTTGGTAAATGTCATGCAGAAGATTAATCTTCTGAACTTGTTCAGAAGAAATCATTAAAAAGTTTATCAACAGACAAAACTAATAATAAAGAAACTAAATGATGGGTATATATTGATAAATACCATGTTGAAATCATCAAATTAAGAAGTGATGGAACATTTATATGGATAAAATAGGACTATACCAAAATTATTGAAAGAGATATAATGATATGATGCATAATTTACCTGAAAATATGTTAGACTATTATGTAATAAAATTTAGGTTGGGTTTTATGAATTGAAACTGCACTATGAAAAATTGAAATATTGATTTCACATGATTGATATTTTTCTTTTAACATCATATATTTATCCATTCTTATTGTGGGGTGTCGAAAAACAATTTTTTTACCAGGTATGGTATAAAAGTTTAACCTAGGTAGTAACCTAAAGAGGAGTGGACACCAAATGGATTTTTTCACTGTTAGTTGATTTGAGGGAAATTAAAATTTAATTGAGTTTTAGAAATTTTGAGTCTTCAAATGTAGTTTAAATTGATTGATTAAAAACAACTGATGAAATATAGTGACCAGAATGGTTTTGGCTAAACCTACTGTTATGCTATCATTGTTTCCAATTTTTACCAATTATACTTCTTTTAGATGGTAAGAGAGAGATTCCTCTATTAATTCATATCTTCCCCTAGGATATATAGTGATGGTAAGAACATTAATAATTAAGTCTCAATAATTCTACCCCTTCTTTTGTGTGTGGGGTTATAATGGGTTATTTTGATAAATTTAGGTAATTCTTGTTTAGTAATTGTTATACCTAATAAACAATAGTCCCTTTCTCAATTCCTCACATATGTTGGCGATTTCCAAACACTCACCACCAAATCCTAATCTATTCTGTATCAAAAAATTTTGAATTTGGTGGAGGTAGGTTTGGATAATCATAGAAAGTAATTTAAATAAAAAGAATCTAACCCTAACACAAATGCATTCAAAATTAAAAACTGAATAAACAATTGAAAGTAGTTGGAAGAAGGAAGAGAAAGGGATTATTACATTAAATGAAAAACTCAAACACAACAATTGGTAAGCCTTAAAATTTCCTAATCACTCATAGGAACTACCCCTCCATGGATGGGGATGTCTTTTTGATTCAGGAGAGGGGAGACATCCAAGAATGAAGAAAAAAAAGAAAAGAAAATCATTGAAATAAAGCATCAAAAAACCCTCATCTAGATCTTCTCCTTTTCAAGTAATCCTCTACAATCCCCCCCAGCCTTATATTTATAGTCATAGATCATACAAGAGGTTCCATAAATGGGCCATTAAATCTTTATGGGTCGCCATGGTTATAAAAAATAGGTGGCAACCTAAATTCTCTTCAAAACTGCCATTTTTGGGTTTTTCTGAAAGTTTCACATCATGTAAGTGATATTCATGACATGTAATGTGTGGTACCAGTCCCATATTTCCAAAATATTTCATGTCATGAATAGTGGATTCATGAAGTGTAATGTGTAGGGCATAAATTTTCATGGCTTTTTTTCACGTGTAATTCTTCATATTACACATCGTGAATGACTTACCCAATGTGTAAAGTTGATTTCTAGCTGTTTTCGCTTAGAATAAACCCGGATATTTACTTTCAATATTCAGACTTGTTCATTCACTTTTCCCTTCATCATGGTCTATCATATACATCATAAAATCATTATCTTTTATCATAAAAAATATAGTGTCATTCTATAATGTGTTTTTGGCTTTCTATATTCATCTCTTTTTTCTCATTTATTATAAAAATCCAAATCATGTCACAAAACATAAATAAAATCAAAATTTTACAAGTTTAATCAATTAATTTATACAAACGTTCCATTTTATATCCAAAAATGCATGTATAAAATTTTTATCTATGGTATATATATATATATAACCAAATTTAAAACTCTTTTCACATTAGGGTTTCCACGTTGGTTATTTATATAAATGACATAAAAACCTTAGAACTAAAATCTTTTATTATACTAGTGATAGTTGTGCTGTGAAACTAGAAAATTGACAACATGATGTGATAGAGGATGGTGTAGGGATATGAGTGGTAATTTTCATGGTGGTCAGTGATGGAAGGCATTGTTGTGGTGATGTCTCCAGAGTTGGAGTGTAATGACCTAGCTTGAATTCCACTAAATCAGAACCCTGAGTTGGTTCACCACAAGACCTCAATCATGTATCCTCATACATCAAAGGATTTCAACAATCAGCAATGGTCTAAGGTAGAAGTGTGAGGATATTGTACCCCCATACCAGAATGCACAACTATAAGTAAATTACAAAACAACATGCACATTAAATAATTCATAAGAATGATAAATTGAAATTGATACATGTTTTGATAAAATAAAATAGATTAATGGCTCGAATATCCATGCCAAATATATAACACCGAACACCCACTAGTTCGATCACATATAAAAAATAAAAAACTAAAAAATAAATACATTGGGCCCTACTTCCAACTCTGGGACATATCATATACCTGATCTCTAATACCCTGTAAAGCTTCACCAACCTGACTCGTTGACTCCACATGATCATCCCTCTCAACCATGAAATCTCGACCCATAGACTAATCCATCATGCATCTATTCTCAACATGAAAGTAGACATAAGGTTTGAATTCACACCAAGGTTCACATATAGGGGGTGATAAATAAATCTAGTAGGCTACCCCCAATAGTGAACCTATATAAAATTTTCATAGGTTCATGCTCATGCAACATGCTTAGCCTAATAGAAACATAAATGAAAAAAAAAGATAGTTAAAACAATTGAAAATCCATTGGTCTAAGAACTCAATCGACCGTGCATTCTTTAGATAATGTCATATTGTCTCTTAGCCTATCTCCATGATCATGCATCCCAAACAACATGCAGTCTCTATATGCATGGAAGATGCAACCAAACCTGGAAATTTCAAGGACCCATCCTATTATATCCCTATCATCCAGGGTACTAGACTAAGTTATCCTCTACGATATCCTATGAATCAAACATTATCTAATACTAGGAACCTTGATACATCTATCTTAGTTACCACACAAAAGTACTTTCAAGCCTATATCATCAGTCTGACCTCTATCTCATGTATCATGAAAAATAGTACATGGATCATCTCTCCAGAACCTAAACCATATATCAAATCAATCATGCCTGGAGAAGAAAACTTATTTCTAAACCATATGTCAATTCAATCTTACATGGAGACTCAATCTAGTACCTAAACCATGTATGTTTATCACTAGTCCTCCATCCATCACAATGGTTATACCAACATTTCTAGAGAATCATTCTAGAAAATAAATAATAAGTATACTATCAATGTTTGGAGCCTTAGTCTGACCCATAATCCATATAGTATACTTTCACTGCCTAGAGCATCAATCCAGCATCAAACTACATATATGTGATGTCACATCAAATACACTCTAAAATATAAAACATAATTCTTATAACCTCAATCCAACACTCAAACCATAAACAAACTATCAGTACTGATATGGAGCATCCTGTACAAAAATATCAATTACGAATATCTAGAACAATAGTTATGGATCATCTGTCTAACTCTATTAGCCAGTGAAGCCCTTAATAGTAAATCGAGTTCCAAATGTCGAAAACCAATCATATAAAAACATTCCTATGGGAATAATCCAAGTCTCAAACTCAAAAAACAAAAACATAATTAGGGTTGTCTAAAAATCCATCTTGGTCATCAACATCTCAGTCCATTTGGCTCGTACATCATCTCAAATCCCAAGGGACACCCACAACCAATACTACTTAAGCACATGCACTCTTCTAGGGTTTTCCAAAATATCAATCATATACTTGGCCCAATGGGATCATAGATAAATAGAGGCATCCCTCATTATATCATTTGAACTAGCACTCAAGTGGAGTCATCCCCCTTCCAATTTTTGATAACAACCAAAATCTTGGACCAATGACCATATCTCAGGTTAACCCATCCAGAAACCCATCCTCTATCATCACATGAACTCAAAGGCCTCAATATAGTAATACCTCATAATAGAGACAGACTCAAGCCCAATATTTTTTGAAGTCACTCTAGGTTAGCCCATACACCCAACCTATCCTCCACCAAATGTCACCACTCAGTCCCACTAACCATGTAAAAACTCATCCTCATCATGACTCGAGGTCTCCAAAAAACACATTCCCCCCAACCATTATAATGGTACTCACCCAAGTCTCATCCCATGACTCACCCTTAGGAGATATCTAAACTCGCTCTTGGTAGAAAAAAAATCACTATCATTACATAATCACCTCAAAAAATATCTCAGAATTCCGTAAGTCACCCAAAGGGTTCTAACCTTGTGATCTATGAGGAAAAAAGCTCAAAATGGACCCCTCTTGTGCCCCATTCCAACTTTTGGGTGATAAACCACCCAAAACCTTCCAAAGGAAACTAAGGGGATGTAAATGCTGTATAATCCCAATACATGATGTGTACCCCACAATCATCGATGTGGCCATGTACATCCACATGGCCTAGAACACTTAGGGTTTGTACATGTACTACTACATGGACACAGCCTACATGAGGTATGTTTGTGTACTTCCACATGTCCATGACCCTCCACACGAGAACCTACACATGTACCTGACCACATGAACATGTCCCTTCACATGTTGTGTGCCTATCCTACATGGCTTGCACCTCTACATGTACAGTCTGCCAAAGTAATCATCCACACACTGAGCAACACTACATGGAAAGTCATTTGGACTACACATCGTGTAGTTGTATTCTTCTATTCTTCTGAAAATAAGAATAAAACACATCATCTGTTCTGAAAACCGTATGCTGTGTAGTTGGTATTTTTGAACCAGAAAACCCTAACCCCTAACCCCCCCCCCCAACACACAAAACCCCCTTTTTTCCTATATTAGGCATAGATTGACCCCCATAGGGTCATTAGCAGTCAAAAAATATCTAAAACATGAAAACGAAGTATCTACAGGGATTGAGGACTAAACAAATTGTCCTACCTTATGGTGTAAACACCAATTATTTGGGTCCAAATCCGCTCAGGAATTTTATTTTACCTTGATTTAGTCCTGATATACACTTTGGACAGAGTCTGGTGACATCTCCTCCCTTATCCTCTAGGTATAGTCATCACCCATAGGGAGAATCCCCTCCCCCTTTCCTTCCATGCATGGGAAGACCCAAATGGGGGTGTTTTACTTAATTAATTAATTAATTAATCAAATTCTCATTTAACACTCATCCCGAGTCTTGGAACCCAAAGCAGTTTTATACCTCGCTTAGGAAAAAACCCCACTTCTAGACTCAACCTCAAAGTCAAAATCTCATTCCAATGCTTTTGTAAAAAGAGACAACCACCTGAACCTACACAAATAATTTCATATTTAATTAATTAAATATTAAATATTCCTCTAGAACGTGAACATCTTGAAATTCCACCAAACTTCTATCCTAGGGTAAACGCCATATTTTGGGATAAAAAGTGATCAGAAAAATTATTTGACATCATTTTCTCGGGTAAAATGACCATTTTACACCTCATGGGCACTTGAAAAAAATAAAAAAATTACCAAATATCAAATAATAGAAAAACTCATGCCTCTATAACCTCCCCAAAATAAACCTTCTTGCCCTCAAGAAGCCTCAGTGGTCTTCCAACCACTCATCCTGACCAACCTTGGTTGTCAACTCAAGCTCAACTTGTTGCATTCTACTCTGAGAATCTAACTATGTTTTTCGACACAACTCCTAATATAAGGTGTACAAGCCATCAATGGGAAATTCACTTATTTCTATCATAAAATACTTTGAGAATAGTAACTATATTCACTCGTCCATATTGAAATGTCAAAAAACCTTTTAAAACTCATTTTCAACCATATGGTGCTCCCCACTATAGAACTCAACCCACATCTACTGATTCTGACCCATGATGCTTCCCATTGACAGAGTCACCTTTCAAAATACATCCTTTGTGATCCACCAACCCACTTGATGTAGTCAAAACTAAATCCTTAATCTTACCCCCATAAGGGTCACATTATCACACTCTATCTGGTACTACCCACAATAATGGTATCCTTACTATTTCATCACAACCAAACATCATTTTCCTAGCCTATGCCCCAATCCCAACCAAACCTTCAAATTGTACATGGACATATCTCGCTCCCACAAGAGTAAAAAAAAGAAATATCCACTATCTCCCATTTGAAATATATGATGATATCCACCATGGTATTCGTCGACATATAATACATCGTAGGGACCTCACTCACAGATAGTCGATGGGTGCTCCCCACCATATGACTTTGCAGACACCACTCCATGAGAGAAACCTCCCAGTGGTCCCCTTATCAACCCAAAGAAATATCTCTATATAATGGCATAAATCTGGTTTTCTATTTTTATACTCAGGATGATACCAAGATATTGGGTATGATCATCTCTAAACAACAAGTATACTAAGATGTTGTCGATGAATACCACCACATCCATATCAATTCTAGAACATCATAGTTCTATCCCAAGGGCCTTGGGTCACAATGCCCAAAAGCCTCTCATCACTCCAGCAATGACTCTCATTCCACTCAGGGATGTCTTCCCAACTCAAGTACCTCATATTTACAATCTTGTAATGTATTATTCATAAGAAAAATGATACAGATCATAACCAATGCTCAAATCTCCCTGATTCTTAAATCACTTAACTGTTATGCACACTTCTGTAACCCCAACAAAAAACCTGCATCAACTCCAATGAGTAACATCCCATGAAAACCCACCTCGTAGTCCTTAACCATGAAACTGGAGCACTTCATGTGCTCCTCATCCTACTCAAAGAAACATGGCTCAACTGGCCTGCAAAACCATTTCATAGGATATAAACTTGAATGAACCTTACCCACTCAAAACCAACCACAAGGCTTAAAAATTGGCCCATAGGTACCCCCTCTCAAAACTAAGGCATCCAACAATCCTAAATCTCAAACCCAGCTACACCCTCTGTGCACAATTTTCAAAAGTCCCAAAACATCCATCTGTGAATCAAACACCCCAAAGGCCAACATAACGTGGTCAAACCCTCTCATGGGTCACCCTTGAATGTCAACCATATCTAACTCCTTAATCTATATTTATGTCAAAAATGCCATTAATATCTCCCACATAGACCATCAGATCATGTCTCACATCAAGTCACAAGGTCCAACCACATAGGGTTTATTCCAAATCATAGAAGGACACAACTAGCAGGGAATCAAACATTCTTCATTCTCATCATCACATAACATCAACAAATAAAAAAATCATCCTCTATGGTATCACCCAATAATGTTATTTTATAACAAAAAATTTCCCATAACTAGGTTGTATGTCCTCTCTTAGAATATTCACATCAAACCACATCATGGAGGACTAGGACATGCAACTGATATTGAAAAAAAACTATCCAAGAGATGTTCAAAAGGCACACACTTATTCCATAATGTCCAACCAATGTCACTTCATGAACCGTACACAAGAACCAAATTGGCCTCATCATCACCAAACACCTCACCGTAGATCCACATACTCTAACATCAAAATCAAATCCATAAAATAAAACACTAGAAGACCTATCACATGAGGATCCTACATGTCTAACAAGATGCATGAAATACATCGTACCTCTATAGGATAAGAGTCTAAACCAAGTCACATGACTCTTAACAGTAGGTCAAGAGCCTAAAATCCATTATAAACTATCAATACCAAAAAAAAATATTCATCATCCAAATAAATAATCATATACAGACATAAAATCAGAAATCCAAAAAATCAATATCATCCCCTACTAACCTAGAATCACTACCAGAATAGGTGTTCATGAGGCACCAACCTGGTATCCATCTTATGCTCCAACACATTCCTATGTATCCAGTCTACCAAACCCCACATAGAAAAATAATTTGAATAAAAAATTCCATTTATACCACTTTGTAACATCCCGACACAAACTCTACTAAACTGGTACCCAAAGCTTATTCACCACACGACAAAAAGTGTACCTCTTAATACACCAGAGGTTGATGAATAGAAATGGGGGTCTAAGTGGAATTGTGAAGAGACTATACCCTCACATCATAGTGTATAACGAGAAGTAAATAACTAAGTATCATAAACATCAGAAAATACAGAATAATAATAAATAGAAACCAATACATGATGTAATAAAATAAAACACTGTAAAATCTTGAGTATAAATGCCATATATACAACACTAACCATCCACTGGGAAAATATAATATAAAAATTAAACAACTGAAAAATAAATAAATCAGTCCCTATTTCTAACTTCTAATCACATCACATACTCATTCTCCAGTACCCTATCCAGCTACTCCATCCTGACCAATTGACTCCACATGATCATCCTACTCAACCATGAAATCCTAGGCCTCATCTTGATCCATTGTGTATCATTAATCATACATGAGTTCTGCATGAACACTAAGGTGCACATATAGGGGTGATAAATAAATCTCAATAGGCCAACCATAATGGTGAACCTATAAACTACTTCCATATAAGCATATTCTAAGGTAATATTCTCATCCTAGCTGAAACATAACTGAAAATAGACACAATTAAAACAATCATTGACCCTTAGTTCCAATACCTCAATCAACCATATCTTCTTTGGACAATGAATATGTGTCTTTGTGCCCATCTCTATGATAGTGCATCCCAAAAAACATGCAGGATTCATATCCATGGAAGCCACAACAAAACCTGACAATTTAATGACCAATACTATGACAGTCCAATCATTCAATATAGTAATCTATGTCATCCACTACCTTGTACCATGACCCAAACATTATCTCATACTTTGAACCTTGACACATATGTCCCAGTTATCACCCAAAAGAATTACCAAGACTAAACCATTAGTCTAGCCTATATATCATGTATCATAAGAAATAGTGCTTGGAGAATGAGTTCATAACCGAAACCATATATAAAATCAATTGTTCCTATAACATCAGTCTGGCACCTAAAACATATGTCAAATCAATTTTGTCTGGATCATTTGTCTGAAACCTAAACTAAGGATACAGAGCATGAGTACACCATCCATACTAGAAAGTATAACATAATTTCCTAGAGAATTAGTCTGGAATATAAACAAAAAGTATACTATTTTTATCTAGAGCCTCAATTTATCACATAATCCATATAGTATACTTTCACTACCCAGAGAATTAGTCCAACATCAAACTACATACATGTGATGTCACATCCACTATAATCAATAATATCAAACATCATTGTTGAAACCTCAATCCGTCACTCAGAACATAAAAAACTATTGGTACCTATACAGACCATCCTTTCCAACAATCTCAATTATGGATATTCAGAACCACACTTTTGGATTGTCTATCCAGCTCTCTCATCCATCACAACCCATACTAGTTAACAGGGTTCCAAAACATAGAAACCTAGATCTATTGGGAGTTCTAAAAATTTCTCCTTGGTGTAGGATACAAATACACATAATGCACTATGTTGTGGTGTTGATCATTGAGATTCCATGAGAGACAACATTTTGTGGAGGCTCAGTTTTAGGAAATGAACCACAGTGCAGTTAGGTTGGCCGTGATTCATATGGGAACAATAATAGCTGAGTGATTTAATGAATTATACCATAGAGCCTTTAGGTCCTGAAATTCCTAGGCCTTCAAGGGTCATTAATATGTTGTAAAATAGGTGTAGTGAGTGTCTATCAATCCTAGCAGAAAGGCTTGACCCCCTGAGGTGTGTGGGTGTCTAATTGTTTGGTTGTTGCAATCCCCTCTATATAGAATAAATTATTAATGATATTATTAAATATTAAAAACCATATCAATCATATTATTAATTATATTATTAATCACACTGTTATTTTTAATTAATAATAACAATTTGTATTCAGTTAAAGGGATTACAAACCACAAACACACATGCATCTAGACACATCAGTGGATCAATCCTCATCTCTCTCCATAAGGAATGATAAAACCAAACAAGAATTATTTTATTACATATAAGTGGTACGAGGAACAATTTTTTAATATCCCTCAATCCCAACTAAATATGTTCCTAAATCCCATTATGAAGAAATGACTCGATGGCCTCAAGACCCATTGTGCCGTGTCTTATTTAATTCTGTTTTCATAGGAAAACCCTCCACCCCACATTGGAAATCCAAATGGGTGAAGGGTGATTTGATAAGGTCCAAAAGGCCACCCTCTTTCGGTTGACTCACCCGGTGCCTTCACTGCTGCTATCGTGGTGCACCACCCATGTCAAGACAAATTGTCGTTGTGAAGATTTTGGGCATAGTGGAAGCGTCATGGTGTGAGAATGAACATAATGATTTTTTATTCGATGGACCATTCAAATTTTTTTACAATATGTAAAATTTACAAAAACAATATTCTTCCATTAAATATTTACATAAGATAAACCAAAACCCATATAGGATCTTTGCATGTTAAATTTATAATTAATATATATTATATCAGAAGAAAGGTTCCCTAATCATAGAAAATTAATCTAATGATGATGATGTTGATCATTATAAAAACACTTTTTAGATTAACTTCATTGTCCTTATAGGATCCAAGTATATAATAAATCTTGCAGTGATCCACATGTGCTCCTTTAATATCCAAATGACACTATTTTATTACTTGGTTCTAGCATGGTGGTTCAATTATCTTGTGTTGTTTTTATTTATTTCTATGAGATTATTCTGGTGTGAAGGAGTTCTTATCATTCATGAGAGGAGGAGATAAATTGGAGTTCAAGAGAGAAGTCAGTTGTGTTCAATGATTCTCAAAATATTATTTATGATTAACCCTATATAATATACATAACCATCTATTTATAAAGATAAGGTATATGTTAAAATATTATTTTATTTTGTACCAGCCATTAAATAATATTATAATCATTATCAAACCCCATAAAAAATATTTTTATTTTTATTTTTATTTTATGGTGTGCGCTAATTGGCGTAATGATGAATATTATTTTACTGGTCTATAAATTAATATTTATCACCAATCATGATCATAATTAACTCAAACTTCTCTACATTTGTCGAATAAACACTTTATCCACAAGCCAAAGAATAAAAATTTATTAATAACTCAATAAATATTTGTGATTAATAAATTATGAATAAAATTATTCCTTGGTCTTGTGAATAATATTTATTAAATTCATTAAATTCAAATAGAATTTAATTGAGATCAATGGAAACACATATTTTTTGACCTTATAGTATTATTTTCTCATTATCATTAGGTGGGTTTACCTAACGTTCAATATTACTATCTAGAAATGGGTCAAGGTACCAAATTGAGGAATTTAATTTCACAATTTTGACAACCACATATGACTTCTCACTATGTAATATAATCCCATTGTCACAATATCTCATCAAGTAGGTTTCTATTCATATCATCAACATATATGTTTGATATTTATTTCATTGAATATCTAAAATAAACATTTCACTACCCCATGAACATGAAATTTAAGGAATCGGTTTCATTCCAATCAAAGGGATGAGATATCAACTTCCATAAATATGGTAGGGACAAATCCTTCCTCAACTTATCCATTAATAAAATGTCACTCATGACACACCTATTGTATCTAACTTCTCCATGATCTGTATCATCAAGTCTTATGAAATACAACTAAGTCTGTGAGTATAACATGCATTAATAAAAATATTAAAGTTTATGGACCATTGCACATGCTCACATATAGGAATATCTGATGACACCAAAACATGTATAACTCCTACTGGAGAGTATTTTCTCTTAATCTCTCGTCTTAAAGATCACTAAGTGATAACTTCATTAGAGGAAGTCTCATCTACTTATGAGTATGCACTCGTAACTGTATTCATACTACGTTCCTTATTAGATCACATTATCAGACCATAGAACTATATTTAAGAATACCATCTTGTCATTTCAAGCTTCTCATCATAACGGTGAACTTATACGACCTAATCATTATGATAGGTACCCTAAGACGTTATTATGTAATTGTCATGTAGAAAGATGAATAATATATAAAAAGATATTTTATTAATACTAAAATATTAAAATATACATGAAATAAATGTATAAATCAATTGTTATATAACACCAACTCCAACAAACTCCCACATGTACTGGAGCTAACTACCTACCACTTCCTATCCACCAGACATCACATGATGATCAAGTTTTTGCCTGAGTTAAGGATTTAATAAATGTTTCTACCATGTTGTATTTTATAGATATTCTTCTCAAAAATCCCTCAAAAGATGATACTTATGATGTATGTGCTTTGTCCGCTGATGTGACATTGGTTCATTAGCAAGGGCCACTGCTACTGCATTATCACATTAGAGTGTGATAGGATACTTATTTCTAGGTACCTCATCAAGAACTTGGATGAATTTTTGTATACATGCTAATTATTTAGCTACCACCGAATCCATAATATACTTAGACTCTTTTGTAGAATCTATGAACATAGCTTACTTTGAGCTCCCCCTGCCCACAAAACCTCCTTTGAGAGTGAAGATATATCCCATCTGTGATTTCATATAATCTCAATCTATTTGGAAACTAGAATATGCATATCATATGATGACTAGTTCTTCATATCCTCCATAGACCATAGATATATCATTTGTAATCATCAAATACTTAAGGATATTATTGAATTCCATCCAATCACAGACACCTAAATTATCTTAATGTCTTCCTTCCATGATTAAAGTGTTGGAAATATCTATCCTAGTACATAATATAATGTACATGAATGACCCAATTGTAGGTTCATATGTAATCCTTGTCATCATCTATATTTCTTTATCCGTCTAAGGAAATATTTTCTTATAATGATGAATGCCATGTGACAGTGCCACAAAACCTCTTATATTATTCCAAACTGAATCACTTTAGTATCATTTCAATATATATACCATGACATAGGTCAAGCACCCTCATGGATTTATCATGAAGGATCATGATCCTATGAATATATATTATTTCACCTATGTCTTTCATTTAGAATAATTGATTCAAATAGGATTTAATATATTGTAAGATTGGTATTTCATTTCCAATAAGAAAAAGTTCCTCAAAATATATTATCCTGAAAATGAACCCATTCCCACTAAACCACTTATAAACACAATTCCCACATTAATTATTTATAAAACCAAGTTCTATTATGGATTCATAAAAATGAATGTTCCATGACATGGATGACTACTTTAATCCATAAATGGTTCTTTGAAACATTCATACCATGTTGGAATCCATTGGAGCCAAAAACCATTCTAATTTTTTCATATAAAAATAGTCCTTAATGTTTTCTTTAATGAATACTAATTTGAAATATATATTTTTAAATATCATTTTCATAGAAAGCTAAAATGGAAAGTATAATTTTGATGGATTTCAGAATTGACATTGTTGGAATGCTTTCTTTTTAGCCTATAAATTAATGTTGTTTGAACCCTTTTGGAACCAGTCATTCCTTATAAGTACTAACTTTTCCATTAACTTCCAATTTCTTCTTAAATGTCGATTTACAACCAATAGGGTTTATATCCACTAGAGGATATTCCAAAATCATGACTTTGTTTTCATACGTGTAATCCATTTTAGAATGTATAGATCATTTCCACTTGGTAACATACAGTCCACATACTTCTTCCTTATAGGTTATAGGATCATTATTATCTATTAATATTGATTCACCATACTCAATGACTAGTAAATGATATTGTTCTTGTCCTATAACCTCTCTTGTACTCCTACATAGTACTATATATCTATAACTTCTTATTCCATGGGGATTTGTGGAATTTGTTCCTATTCAAACCACTATGTATCTTGATCATGGAATTCATCCAAGTCTATCAAACACCCACTATATTTTAGACACATGATCATTCTCACGAAATATGGGACGTTTTTCAACCACAACATTTATTGTCTAATGGGTTTTATAGGAAGTATCCCCTTATTTCCATGATATGCCCTATAAAGATACACTTTGTGCCATAGGGTGAATGTTTGTTACCTGAAGAGGCCTTAAAAAATATTCACCTCCCCACACATGTAAGTACGACAACATGTACTTCTTTTCACTCCAAAATTGGTATGTAATATCATATTATTCTTTCTTTGGAACTCTATTTAGTAAGTGTATTCTGGTTTATAATGAGTATCCCAGTAAAATTGAATACATGCATATCTTATCATTGATCACACTATTTCCAATAGGGTGTGGTTCCACCTTTCACATAAACGGTTCCACCAATTTTTATAATAAGTAGTGAGTTGAGATAAAATTGAAAACTCAAGTAAATAAAAAATGAAATCTTGATTAATATATTCTCCACCATGGACTCAGTGGAGTTTTTTAATATTATTACCAAGCTGGTGGTCAACTGCATTATCATGTTCCTTGAATCTATCAAAGGAATTGAACTTATACCACATCAATTATAAATATCCATAACTACAAAAATAATAATTAAAAGTTATGAAGTATGAGTACCCACCCATGTCTATAATTAGAAATGGTCCAAGAACATTGTTATAATCTAATTCAAGAAGCTCTTTATACCTTTCACCTTTTCCTCTAAACGGGGATTTGATAAGTTTTCCTTGTAAACATGAATGAAATAAAACAAGATGTTTTAGTTTGTAGGAATACAAATAAACATCTTAGTGAAATTTAGTCAAAAAATGAATCTACCTGACTTAATTAGTGATTCCTTAGTTGCCTATGGTATCAGTCATATGAGGTAATTTCATTATTTATTTTCATTACTTTCATTGTGTAATCAAACACATAAAGGCCATTATTTAAATGTTCCTTACCATAAAAATTATATCTTTATATAATAAAAAACATTTATTCACAAATTTGAAAATAAATCCATATTTATTAAGTACAGACATAGAAATAAGTTTTCTCATAATAGATGAGACATAATAACAAAATTTTAAAACCAATATCATTCGAGTTGGCAATGTAAGGTTGGAGTCCTTGATAGAAACTATAGAAAGTTTGACTTCGTTGGATGCTCATAGATCTACCTCCACTTATTCAATATTTTTGAATTTACATGGGTATTATATTTGAATACATATGTTTGTACCAAAAGCTGTATCTAATAGCAAATTTTTAGAAAAAGATAGATTTATCACGATAACAAACACATCTAAATCTCCCCCTTGGTTCTTTGGTCGGGTGTAGTTCTTCTTCTAGTGGACCTTATTTCCATATGTGAAATTGATATAATCCCATTCCATTAATTTCCCCTTGATATTTCCCTTCTTTTAAGGGTATTATGAAGAATATTTGGTCTAAGAGATATTCATTTTGACATTCTATTTATTCTCCATAAGGATGGAAGTATTTTTACCCTTTATCTTTTAATCAACATGGTGAGGAAGAGTGAGTAGATCTGAGTGATACTTCACAATGATGTTCACATTTAAATTAATAACAAATATAGAGAAACTATGAGGGAGTGATGCAATAATGAGATCGGTGTGTATCATTCAGGCAGTTTAAAGCCTATAACATCTTGTTTCTCAATGTAGCCAATGTGTTTGACTACATGAGGCATGTATGGTGAACCCTCTCCAATCATGATATTAAATATCACCTTGTATAAATAAAATCATTAATTTCTTTCTCTCTATTTATAAATACCATATAGATTCTTTAGAATTTTTTATGTATCAATGATTTCATGATACTTCATGACTTAACTAGGCATAGAAAAAAGCATTAAACATTGAATTTCAACAATGCCATTCAATTTTTTCATGGACAATGAACTCTTCATAACTTGCCTCATTTGTAGCTTGATCATGAAGTAAGGATTCTAGCATGTATGATTTCTTTTCATGGAACAACACAACCCATAAGAATCTAAACCATTCTTGTAAATTACTGCCTGTGAGGAGATGGTATTTCTATAATATTGATTGTAGGGATAATGTTGATGATGAACATTCCATTATTCTACAATTATAAAATATTATATTGTTATTACTATTATTGATTAAAAAATATATGAGAAATAAGGATAATTAATTCTATTAAGACTCCCACCATTTTATCAAGAATCAATGAGCCTCACCGTTGAACTCAAAATTTCCAATCACTCAAGATATTGCACTAGAAATGATCCATATTTATTTTCTTATAATCATTACATAGTCCATGAAAATTACAAGAAAGTATTTAGGTAGGAGTTCATTCCAACTTGGGGCTTGAAACTCCTTGATCCATTGAGTGGACTCCACAATCCCTAAATCCTAACTATATTTCCTCAACACTCACCTTCAAATTTGTATTGGATAGATATAGTCTATTAAACATAATAGAAATTTGGTTAAGTCGACCCGGTGCCTTAGTTAAGACTCCCTAATAATTAAATGTGCCCCTAACATAGACTAAACTGATATTTTAACTATGGGATCATCTAAATTCATACAATGAAAGGATTAATGACTAAATATTAAATTGCGGGTTTATGTTTTATTATACATAAATATATATTTTTTATCATTTACATTTCTTTTTAATATTAAATGGATTTTACTTAAGTTATTAAATATGTATTGATATAAAATTTACACATAATCCATTTATTTAGTTTCTATATTTACATATTAGTCCACTTATTTATGTAATCTTGGTCATTCATCATAAAATAAATAATGAATAATATAGAAATAAATAAAATACCTTATCATGAGCTTATCTAAGGGTACCTATGACATAGGGTAAAAAACTCATTGCATTGGTCTTGGCCCAATTTGTAGCATTAAACCTATCCACTTTTGTATCACTCGAGTTGGTATCATCTTGGTTCCACCTTGAATTGCCTCCACACACCTTGGGTTACTCCTTTTATTACAAGTATTTATGATCACATGTAGGTGAGAGGAACCAAGTGATTGGTTAATGGAATTACATGAATCACATTGGACATGCAGACCTACATAATAATCGAGGGAGGGATTACTCATTGAATATTATTTTAATTTAATAATTAATAATTTCAAAACCATGGGATAAATTAAATTAAATAAAACTAATGCATACACATGCCATGGTCAAGATCATAAATAATAATACACATGAAACATATGTATAAAAGTATAATGACTAACATTTATTTCTATTTGGTCTTTATTATTAACATAAACAAACTTGCATTAATTGAATAATTTATTAATTCCCTTTTATATCAATAACCAACCTAATTCTATTGTATATACCCATTATAAATGAATTCATGAAAAATAAATGGAAAGACAAATAATCAGAGATAATTATAATAAATTAATTGAGAATTTTAAATTTTTTAAAAACTTCATTAAATTTTCAAACACATCAAGAGAAAATAAATATAATAAGGCTTTAATTTTATAATTACTATTTTAATTATATTTAATTTTGTCAATTATTAAGAGACTACATAACATGTACTATCAAGCTACATGCAGTGTACCTCATTTTCCATTTACCCAGGATAAACTCAAGGGGCTTCGGTATGTAGCTCAACTAGACTACATACTGTGTACTAGATAGATAAACACAATGTATCATTTTTTAGTGTGTATGTTTAATACACTGAAGGATTCATCATTTTAATTAGATATGGGACCACAAGACATGTACATCAGCTACATACCGTGTGTTTATCTAGCCACGTGTCTGTATAACTCGCCAAATGACTCATCATGTATTTCAGATGTCGGAATTAATGAAATATATTTTTTGTACACTAACTACACATTGTGTATTTCATTAGTTATCTAGGATTTCAGTCTCATGAGAGGTTTAATTATGCATTTCACCACACAGTTTGTGAAACTTTCTTTAGTAAACCGTGTAGACTTCACAACGTGCACACTAGTTACAAACAGTGCAATTGATAAAGTCATGCACCGAGTTGGACCAACCCACACATGGTGTGAAATAAATTAAATGTGTGTAGTTACTAAGTTGTGTGTTGTGTATCCCAAAAATTGACCAGGTGTAGTGTACATGGTCAAACAACAAGCACTCCGGCCACACACAATGTAACCCAGCCTTACCTACCAAAATCCTTGGCACTTTCTAATGGAATATAAAATCATTATTTATCTTTTATTACTATTTTTAGAATACATTAATAATGAAAAAAGTAATTAAACTATTTAAATCTTGTTAATTAAAAATAAAATTCATAAACTAATAATCTGGAAATTAAATATCTAACCACTATTATGCATAATAGATCTACAATAAAAAATAATAATTATAAATTTAAAATGCGACCTAATCTAATGCCACTTGTGAAGGTTAAGGGTGCAGCAAAAGTGCCTTGTTGAGGAAATTACCATAAAGGTTTTTTCGATTCGATGGATCATTCCCAACATAGTACATGATGTAAACATCATAACCAATGAAATTATTCCCTCAAATAAGGGCATAAGGGAACCCAGAATCCAGATAGGACCTTTTTAGGTTAAATTTATAATTAATATATATTAGATCATAAGAAACATTACCTAATCTTAGAAACTTTCTTTGATTATGGCAGGGATGATTTCTCGAAAAACCCCCTTTTCAGATTACCTTCATTACTCTTGTAGGATCCAAGTGTAGAATCCCTCTAGAGGCAATCGACACATGCTCATTTGATCTCTAAATTATGTTGATTGATTTTCGGGTTATAGTTTGGTGAATCTATCTTCTTAAATTGTGTGTATTGATTACCACAAGATCCTTTGAGCTTGAATGTGTTCTTCTTTCTATTCAGAGGAGATGATAAAGGGGAGTTTGAGAGAGAAGTCCATTGTGCACATCGATTCTAGAAACTCGATTTATGATTAACCCTATATAATAGACATAACCAACTATTTATAAATATAGGGTTTATGTTAAAATATTATTTAATTGCATATCATATGTTAAATAATATTATAATCCTTATAAAACACCATTCTAAATATTATTATTATTATTATTATTATTATTTTATGGCATGCACTAACTAGTATAATAGTAAATATTATTTTCCTATCATGAAAATTAATATTTACCACTGGACATGAACTTGGTTCGCTCGAACTCCTTGGTATTTATTGAATAAATATTTTATCTACATACTACATAATAAATATTTATTAAATATTCAATAAATATTTGTGATTAATAAAACATGAATAAAATTATTCCCTGATATTGAGAATAATATTTATTCCATTAATTAAATTCAAAAAGAATCTAATCAAGATTAATGGAAACACATAGTGTGTGACCATCTAGGATTATTTCTTCTTGGAATTAGGTGGGATTAACTAAATTCTAAGATTGTTATCTAGAAATAGGTCATGTTACCCAATAGAACAGACATAATGTTGAAACATCGACAACCACATATGAACAATCATTGTGTAATATAATCACTTTATCACAATATATCATCTAACATGTTGCATAGTAGTGACATCAATATCTGTACTTGATATGTATTCATTTTACTATTAAAATAAACATTTCATTACACCATGACCATGAAATTTAAGGTGAAGGTTCCATTCCAATCAAAGGATCAAGATATCAAATTCCATAATGATGGAAGGGAAAAATCCTTCCTCAAATTATCTATTAATAATATGTCATTCATGATGCACCCAATGTATTCAAATTTTCCCAGAACTATATTTTCATGGATTATGAAATACATGTAAGTATGCGAGTCATAACATTCATTAATAATAATCCTAAATTCTATGAACCATTACACAGTCTTATAGATTGTAATAACCTATGACACAAAAACATGGATAATTACTACTAGAGGGAATGTTCTCATAATCTCATGTATTGGAGACTACCAGGTAAACAATTCATGAAAATAAGTATAATCTAATTATGAGTACTCACTACTGAAATTATACATACTATTTTCCCTATCATAGTACATTATCCTACTGCAAAACTATTATTTAAGAATGTGATCTTGGCCCTTCAAGGTTCTCATCATAGTGGATAACGGCTATAACCTTATCTATGCGACAAATTCCCTAAGATATTATTACATTAAAGTCATATAGAAAAATTAAATATATATAATAATATGTTTTATTAATATTTGAATATTTACATATACATGCAATAAAAGTAAAAAAAAGTTTGTTCTAGAACACTAACTCCGACAGTAACCCACTACATCAGACCACTCCCTATCGCTATTTTAACCCATTAATTTTTTTCCATAATTAAGCTATAAATCCCTCTCAAAAGGAGGCCACAAAGATTAGAACCCTAGTGAGGTGAGGGATAAAATGGTCACATTATCACCCATGTAAGCCGCCATCTTCATTAATTAAATATTATTATTATTATTATTATTATTAACAACATTATTATTGTTATTACATTATTATAATTTATTTAACTAATAAATTATTCTCATTAATAATTATATAATAATAATAATAATATATTATTAATAATAAAGTATTATTTCAATGATCCAAAAGTGAAACTAAATGCCATGTTGAAAACACTGGAAGGAAAAATACCACTCTATTGTAGTACTAAGGTTTCAATGATATTTTAAGTAATATTTGTGGATTAGTTTTATGAAATTATTAATAGACATAATAAAAATTAAATATTATTTAAAATTTTATTATATATATAATTCAAAAAAATCCTTAAATTGAGAATTTTTCCATTATTTTAAATAAATTCTTAATTTTAAATAATGTATTTCATGACTATAATCATAAATATTTATATCTTGGACTCATTTAAATATATTTTTATGAAACTCCATTGAAAAAAATATGAAAACAGAAAGAGTAAATGGTATCATTGTTTCTGAATCTTTCTTTGGGGCCCTGCCTACGCATCATAGATTCATACACATGATATTGTAGCCCTACATTATCACTTTTCCAACGGTAGGGAACTTTCATCACTTTCAATTGTGACGTTTGCTCCTTGATTGAAATAGTATGATAGGATGTCAGTTACTCCTTCCATGGATTCCTTAACAGAGATCATCACCTAGTCTGGTTCTCCCTCATAGATTAATTCATGTTCATGGAACACATTCTTGGTTCTATATTTTTATGGATGGTGATTAATTACACTGCTTCTATCTGGAAAGGGTAGAAACCTTCGGTCAAGGGAGTAGTCACATTGGGAATCACAGAGCATGTATGAACATTGGGCGCATTGGTCACCTGTAAATATTACTCTTGGGAGGGAATCTCAAATGAGGCATCTTAGGCACAAAACCCAAGTCATCCCATGTTGATCGTGAGGTAATTAAAACTAGGGGTAATTCTTCCGTGTATTTTTAACTTAGGAATCCCATGTTTATTTCATGGTATAGGTGTTTTGAGTTAGGTCACAAGTTCTACAACCTGTGGAGACAGATCAATGTATCCTATAGAGATGGGACAAGGAACGAGTTTTATGTCTTGTGGAAATGGATCAGATGCCATATGGAGGTAGATCGTGGTGTATCCCTGGGGGTAAACACCTAAATGGTTGACAAATTGAGGGATCAAACACCTTGTGAGGCGGATCTGAAGGGTGTTTACTTATAAGGAAATATGTCACACTTGTGTTTACCAAAGTAGATCAAAATACCTATAAGGTAGATCTAGAAGATTCATACCTAGGATTGAAAACCTATGTTTAAAAATCAGATCAAATTCACTATAAAGAGGATCTAGGTTGTGGATGGATCAAACACCCTATGAGGTAGATCCAAAGTTTAAAAATTTGGATTGGATTCCTTGTATGGTAGATCCATAGGTGTGTCCCTAGGAGGGAAGATGTCAAAGCTGAGTTTACCTAAGTTGATCAGAAACCCTATAAGGGGGATCCATGAGGTGTGTACCTAATAGTGATGACCTGAGTTTACCAATTTTAAGGATTGAACCTCATGGAGGTGTCTTACATACAATGTTTTGAAGACAAATATCAAATCCATGTAGTTTGATATCGTAGCTTAAGGTCTCTTGATAGGACTGATCCATGTAGTTTAATGTCATGTGTTAAGGATTTTTGTGTCGTGAAAGGAGCTTTGATGAGGTATTGTGTGGGGATTATACATTGAATTTTCCTTTTAAAAGTGGATCTCTCTTTAGGGAATTATATGGGCTTACAAATGGGAGTTTCTCGGAATGGGAGGCATATTCACCATAATGGGAGAGTTTAGAATCCCAGGATGATCGTACATGGGGAATCCTATGTTTAGAACATAGGTTAAGAGGTGTGGTGTCATCCCATTTCAATCATACATGGGGAATCATATACTTGTAACATAGGGTAAGGCTAAAATTTTACTTCATGTGATGAGGAAATTGTTTTTTAGTTTACATCATATAAATAATACATGGAACTATGTAGTTTTACATGATGAATCTCTAATTTGTGGGGACTCACTCCTCATCCCTTGGGATTACATGACTACCTCCCATGCACCATTGGTTATGGAATGGATTTGTCACTTCCATGAGGGAGTGGTCAATCATGATGTCCATGTTAGGGTCTCTATGATTTGAATAAATGAGCATTAGGGTACCTATGATTAGAATCAATAGGTAGGACAAAGGCATGATCCTCACTTGGGGTGAAGTGGACAGACATAGGAGTGGGTGTTACAGGTCACATGGGGACTTGAGGTGTAGCTAAACCGATCCTGGATTGGTAGGGGTGGGGGGACTCAACCTTTGTGAAAGGGTGTCAGTAGAAGGGAGGCACCATGGTGAAGCCTTGGAGGAGGGTTTTGCGAATCTTGGAGCCTCACTAAGATGTTCTTCATGAATTTTAGGTGCCTCTCAAAGTTTAGGGGTTTCGTGAAGGGGGATTCAGGAAACCGGGTTCCCCTACCTCAGAGTGAAGTCCTAACTCATAGTGGGAGTGCTTCATGAAGGTTGAATGCCTATCAAATACTCAAGTGACTCAGAAGGAATTCTTCTTCTGCGAAGAGATTAAGACTTTGAAAAAGTAATCTTCACATTGAGTTTTGGCTATCAATAACAAAAGGTAATTGGTTTTGTGATGATTAGATACCTTGAATGACGTAATTTCACTTTTTTTCATGAGTCTAGATTTTTTTGAATAGGGAGAAATTTTGGAAGTCAAAAAGTCATGATCTACCCCTAAAAAGTTATAATGATTGGGGTATTTATAGTGTATAGTTCTTATGAAGATTTAATTTTTTCGCAAAGAATTTATGAGATTTGAAAATGTGTGCATCTTGAAGACTCCACGTTTTTCTCTTGCAGGGCTACCGTTAACCATTTAGGCTTTGGAAAAGTGCTCCTCAACTCTGAATGACATTACATGGAGGTACCATCGTGCTTTCATGTAGTTCACAGAGCAGTTTCATGGTCTGGGAGATTTTTGAGCTCTGTGTATTTTTAAGGCTCCTTAGCTTTATGAACCAGACCATTAGAGGGATTTTTGGACCATTTGGGCTTGGATTTTTCTTTAACTGATTATTCCTTCCTCGACTATTTCTGTGACATTCATATTTCAGCATCAATAAATGCCCCCCTCAGAATGGGACCCGATCGGGAAAAGGATGGTCTGATTGTGAGCGATAAGAGCTAAAAATTGGAAATTAACCACTATTCATGAAGATCATTCATGAAGATAATTTTCATTGGTCACTTTGTGAAACCCGTCATGAAGCCTATGGATGACCATAAACTTATAAATTATAAAGGGTCCCTTGAGAGTGACCACCTAAATCTCACCAAGAGAAAATATATTTCTCTCTTCTCATTATGCTCATATCCATTATGAGCACTTTGTGATCACAATACCCATCACACTTGAAGTTCACATTCTCCATAATACATGCTTCGGGAACTACTCTCTGTGAGTACAACTCTATGAATGCGTATTTCATGAGACAAAATCTAAAAAATCAATATTCATGAACTGAGATCTATGAACCAGAGCTCTGTGGACCAGATCTCCATGAATAAAGTTTCACGAATAGGACCTAAAAAATACCTAAGTCTAAAATTAAATTGATTTTTAAGGATCCAACATATCTACCACTCTTCTAAAGGAAATGGCTAGGTACACCATGATTCGGGAGAGTGTCTATAGTGAATCAGATCATAAATCACTCTTTTCACTACTAGAAATTATAAAATTGAGTACCCATTGTGAAAGTGGATTTAGCTTTATGGATTCTGGTTAAGGAATGATGGTTTCATCCATGAGGTAAGTAGAGATGATCCTACCTATTGGAGTATGAGTTCACCTAAAATATACTAGTGTAACAAGGCTACTTGGCGACATATCTATAATGATCATGCACCACTCACAATAGACACTCTCTATAACCAAATTAATAACATGGACATGGAGAATCAAGAGAATGAGACACTCCCATGCAGTATGAGATGATTCTTAAGGAGGGTTTGGGAGATCTACTTAAGTGATGGAATGATAATTGGGATCTACTCCAAGGCGGTAAATTCGTCAATGAGTGGGTTTGGGCCTATTGGGAATGCACATCGGGCCATGAATTAGAGGATGAACTGAAGAAAGTGTTTATTTATGAGGTAATATGGGTCTCATAGTTTCATTTTTAACACCACTAGGACATCATTCTAGAGCTTCTAAGTAGGTCATCACTAGGGACCAACACTTTCCATATATACTCTAGGGAGGTTCGCATCATCGTATAGGATCCTCATCATATTAATGGGATACCAATTAAAGGGGATATATACAATGAGCTAATCCCCACCAAGAATGTGTGGGATGAATAGAAGCATATTCCAACACTTTCTAGGTAATTAATGATGTTGGTGTATATAATGAACAAAGAAAATCTAGGGATGATGGACATCCCATTCAATCATTGGTTTAGGTAATTCCTGAACAAACTAGATATGGAGCCTATAAAGGGGGAGGATCCATCATAGAAGCTAGTGGGGAGCCCATAGATTTTCATTGAGGCACACCAGTAGATCAAGGATCACTCCTACTAGAGTATCTTGAAGGCAAGCCAATGGAAGCTATGGGGCCACAACATCATGCCTGAAGCTCTAGTGATCAGGCAGGCCAGGTTTATCTCCATTCTCATATATGGATTGATGCTCCCTTTGAGGGATTCACATATGAGGGTGTGTCTAAGAGTCTTCATAATTAAGTGGATGTTAGTGTTGGGGTAGCTTTTCAACCTAGTATTCCCAATACCAGAGAAGCTATATAAGTTTCTCCACCATATCATCCAAGGGAAGACCATACTTTGTATATCTGGCCCCATCATTTTTTTTATAGCTTGGTCGCCACATATATGGGGGGATATGAGTACTAAAATCCCATATCCCGTCAAATTATAAACTTTTGAAAAACAATTATAAAACTCATCGGGGGTAGGTAGATCAAGTTGGGAAGGGTGGATGTGCTAGAGAAGGTTGTGTTGGCAGAGCACTTCATATTTCAACCATACCCCCTTCCAATTGGAATGGTTACTAATGAAAATATAGGGATTGTATCATGGTGATCATACCTCCCAGCCTTCCAATGTGGGGTACTAATGAAGAGAGTCTACTACAATGTGATCTACAAGCCGTACAACCTACATCAGTTTGCAAGGTCGTATAGATGCATATAGAGATTGACACCGAAGGTCTACACGGGGGGCATGACATGAATTTCATCCTTCATTGATGAGGTATATTTGGTGCGTGTTCACATGTGAGGATGAGAAAATTTGGAAGGATTTTATTCAACCTATCACTCCGTACAAGCTCAACTATGAATATGTGCTATGTTTGGATAAAGCATATCACTGTGATATGTTAAGGCACCAGACTAGTTTGGACGGTGAAGGTGTGTCCACAAAACTATGAGGTTTTGGAAAAGTGGTTGCTAAAGCATGATGAAAATGTAGGGTCAGTTTGGTAATCAAATATGTTATTTCGGGACTGATAGTTCCTTACTCAGTAGAAGAAAATGTTGGAGGGACAGGATCAGGAGAATCAAGTACAACACTCTTGGTAAAGTGGTCTTGGGAATAAGGGGAGCTCTATAGGGTGATCCCAAGGGTGCATGTCCAAATAATAGGGAAGTGATTATGGTTCCCTAATATTCCCATAGATTCCATGTTTTCCAATGCATGGGAGTCATGGGGACTTCACAAGCAGCTCACCACCCCTCAGGGGGGCGTGGAAATATCTCATCACTGATGGGATATACATCACTAGTTTGGGCCACACAAAGGAAATTTTTCACACACCTCATGCTGAGGAAATGCAATATATGGTAGATATAGTGGATTTGGTCTTCTCTCAGGGTTCCACATGTACCTTAAATGACTGGGTAAGGATGCTGATGGGCACGTATTCCCCTCCAGCTACTATGACTATTCATGTGGCTACTAGTGTGGATGAGGGATATGAATTATGACAGTCTTGGGAAAGTGATGCCTAGTACTAGGTATCAGAAACCTTTATAAATTCTTTTTCTAATTAGGTAAATACTATGATGTCGTGTGATCTTTGAATCACTCAACCCTTATAATTGTTTCTTAATTACTTCCATCTATTGTGCAATAATTAGAGAGAATGGAAGAGGGGGAGGTCCATGATGAGCCTGAGGTGGGGGGTGAGGGAACTTCAGCCCTAAAATGAAAAAGAGTGGGGGACCTCCCCTATGTTGCAACCATGGGAATCCAATCATCAGTTGAAATGATGCATGTATCCAAGGAAGAAGATGCAGAATAAGCCTTGCAGGGGGACTTAACTATGATCCTCCATGAGCTCCTCAATGGGATATAAAAATAACATAAGCCTATTCTTCCATCACACATTTAGATTCTTCTACTTTTCCTTTCTATGTTTTCCGGACATATTTTGAAATGGAGTTTTGAACCACACTTGAAAATTAGACTCCGACATCCACATTCGAGTTAGTAGATCTTGATACTGACGTGATGCTAGTGGGTATTATCATCCCGATGGAGATGGTAGGGGAGACCATGGAGGTCAGGACAACTGTGGAGGTGCCACTGGAGGGGACTACTAAGATTTTTCCCTTGATGGAGGGGATCGATATGGTACTTATGGAAGGGATGGTTGAAGGAGTTGTAGCAACAGAGCTGATCATAGGGGCTCCATTTGAGGTAGATCATGGAGATAAAGTCGTGCTGAGAGAGGTAATAATTGTTTCAGTAGTCAAGGTGAATCGAGGGTGTGATGTTGGATGTGAATACTCCATAATTGTCAATGGTGGAAACTGCGAGGGATAAATTTGATGTTTCACTACTAACAGGGGCAGCTATGGAAGCTAGTATGGTTCCATCCACCTCAAGGGTTCCATAGGGGGAAGTAGAGGAATCTATTTCAATAAATGGTGTTGACAAGGATATATTTCATGGAATATATTTCCATACACTCATTCCTAAAGACCTGTTCTTGGAAAACATAAATGATGATCTATTGGTGATCTTCCCTCCTTAAGAGCCCGTATTGCCTAGATATCTCAAATATTCCGACTTAGAGGATACTTAGGAGAATCATATCATGTGCTGCATGGTGTGGAGGTATGTGAAAAAATTCATCACCCGGACATAGATAGCAGACCTTCAAAGCCATATAGAATCTCTCTGGCCCTAGATTGTCATCTTGGGGGTGGGTAGGGTGAACTAAAATAACCTTTATAAACTATATTGGGACTTCCTCATCGAGCAAGTGTATGTATAATGAAAGGTACTTGAAATATCCTAGGAGAAACACAAGTTAGAGGGATCTAAATCTCTTTAGAAAGATATAGAAAAGATATCCTACCTAGAAAAGATGACATAGGACCATGCAGTAGTTGCTACTACTCAATATGAATTCATTAATAGTATGAAGATCTAGTTGGTATTTGTATAGGCCAAGGTGATGGAGGAGAAATCCTTGTTGTTTGAGTGTTGGTATGAATAGAATCAGAAGAAGGATAAGGACATGTAGGTTTTTTTGAATATTAATGAAGAGAAATAAAACCTATAAGAGAAGCAACAGACCCTAGAGGCTAGTAAATAGAGGCTGGTTAGGCATGATCACTCGATTTTTGGGGTAATCCCTGAGGTGAATTTTAAAAAGGAGAGGCTTCGGTATGTGGATGACCCTCTAAAACATTATTTCGATTGATTGAAGCTCCTATATTCTTGAACATATTTCTCTCTTACAACACTTCTATCATATTTATGAGATGATCATCAAATAATCCATTAGATCACATGAGTCATTCTCAGTGTGAGACACAGGGGGATGAATATATGATTTCTCATTGGTATGATAATGTTAGACAATCATCAAGCACACATGTTTTTTATTTGGTTACTGACCACTGGAAATTTTCAGGCTGATAGAGACTCAAGCATGAAAATAGGGTCCTATGAATAGATGAAATTATTTCCCAATGTGCACTAGTGCGTGAATGGGGTAATTCAAGGTGCATTGAATTCTAACAATAAAAGGGGTAATGATGAGTGTGAATTATGATACCCAAAATTTGGAACACAACTAGAGTGGTGTGAAAATAATGGATAACTGATGACTAGGTTTTAAACACATCATTCATACTGTTTTAACGGACAATATTGAAAAACAACATAGGATTGACCAATGATCAGTTGGAAACATGGGACCTATCTCAGAATATCAACCAAAGTCTTTTGGGTGATGGAAAAGGATGGTAGGTGGGATAGTTTGGTTGGAAAAATTATTTTAGGGGGTCCCATCAGATATGGAGAGGGATGAGGATCCAAATATGGGGCACTAAAAATGTAGGAATTTAGTGATGGAATGTTTGAATGGATACCAACACTCCCAAAACTATGCCACCATGGATTAGAGAATACCGGTTTGGGTTTATTTGTATGTAGAAATTCCAAAACTATCTTCTAGAGAGAGCATCATCTTAGATGCTGATTAATGGTCAAATAACATGCATGATGTGGTAGGTAACCAATACTAAAGGGAAATGGATTTTTGGGTAAGTTTCAATGATTCCTTATAGTTGTATGTCATGTAATTGATGATAGGTATGTAGTTAAATTTGATACAATGAGGATGAATCAGATATTATAATGTCATGTGATCAAGAAACGTCACACAATTTAACATCATATGATCAGGACATATCACATTGATTAATGTCATGTGATCAGGATGTATGGAGCTAATTTGAAAAATACCCACCCAATCCGCAGTGATGAACGATACAGGAGGGTAATATTTTAGGAGTGAGTTTCACATAGTTTATGGTCTTAATGCTTAGACTAGTGGAAGATAGTTTATTATCATAATTGTTTGACCATGGGGTGGTGTTTCTTGAAGGAATGTGTGTGGAATCGATGTAACGCCCCGACCCCAGTTACCCAGAGTCGGTGCATTATTACATAACATTGGCATGATCACAAGAAAGATCAATTCTCGAAAGACCGATTAGTTTAGTATCCTTGGAATAACTAGATACATCCATAATGTTTTACATTACATCATAAAAAAATATCTTGTCTTCATATCCCCTCATACTATCCCTGCAGGTCATTCATAAATTACTTCTTTATAATCCTGGGAAAAATAAAACATTGAAAGGGGTGAGCTCAAATGCTCCGTAAGGATAACATTATAGTAGAAGCTTTCATATATAAGCATAAACACTTAAGGCAGTTTATAACTAAAACAAAAGCCTTTTAAACTTTAACTTCAGCATAAAATGGCAAAGATAAAATAAAATAATTCCATTTACTTACTCACATGGATATTCTACTAGTCGAACAATCCCATGCAATATCAATAACCACTTTCATAATGATGGAATGCATAATTCCAGACTATCAAAACCACATAGCCAAGGCCTCGTGCCAAGACTACAAATAAGATTTTCCCAAGGCCTTGTGCCAAGACACTAGTTTGTCTCATAAGACCTACCGATGCATCAAGGAGTTATAGCGGGCTCCACCCGTCACTTATTAAGTTCAATGCATTCCTCATATGAACAGGTTTAAACATAACATAAACATTCTTATTAAAACTAGCATACGAAATGTCAATACTTTTACCACAAACCATGAATGGTATAAAAATATCACATCCATAGTCAAACATAACTCATTCGATACAATATGGAAGATTGTATTGTATCACATTAACCTCAATCAAGAATAATGAAATATGTTTACATAGATGAAAATAATCATCAAAACTATTTGAGAGAAATATTCCCCTTTCCTTGAAATCATTTAAAAGTCACACTATTTGTCAAGAAGCCATTCAAAAATAGATTTTTGAATCAAAGTGTCCCATACCACTTTGAAACTTTTAAAAGGAGTTTTAAATTTAAAACTTTAATGTCCATATAAATATATCCTTAAAACCATTTTTAAAACATGGACATTAATGAGCAAGATTTAGAAGAATAAGTCTTTAAAACATTTTAAAATGGTATTTTGGTTAGAGTTGCTAACCAAAAGAGAGACAATTGAATACAAATAATTGAGGTAATAAAAACATTGTAATATCATGAGAATAAAGTATTTCATGATATACTAGGTCAAGGTACATTATATACACCATATAAAAGTGATTTGGTGTATAACAACAAAGAAGTCTCAATGGAATGTAAATTGAGATGAAATCTATCATAAAGGTCGTATCCTTAGGTTAAGGATAAATCAAAGACATAATTATGTGTGAAAAATATAAATACACTAAATATGATTGGATATTCAGTGTAAAACAATCAAAGGATATTCACACATATTCTTGTAAAAACAACACCAACGAATTGGATGTTTAACTCATCAAATGGTGAATGAGTTGAAATTACTCATATCAAATTCATATCAATGACTTGAGAATTATCAATGGAGTGATTATGTGTATAAAAAGTATATCCACAGGAAGGGGAGTGTAAATTATGACATAATCAAATGAATAGTGATTCCACACATAATCTTGGGGTAATATAATCAATGAAATATGCGTAAAGCCAAATGAGTGGAAATTGAAATCTCAAATTCCCTTATCGAATAGGTAACTTACGAAACATAAAACCATGAAAGAAGTATCATACCATGATGATGTAAATACCCATAAATTAAAGTATATTACACAATGAATACAATCATGGGCATTACACATACACCACATGCAATAATTTAGTGGTGAATAATGGAATTCTCACAAAATTAAGAGTGAGTTAAGAAACCCCTTACTTTGTACTTTTTCCTTGGTCAACGGTAGGTTTAACTCCTTTATAATGGTTAAATAATTGTTATTTAATTATAAAAGAATCATTTACTTTTATATGATATCATATATGATCTTTCAACATTGATTTGTTAATAATATCTTAGAATTATCGTCATTTCGGGTGTTAACGGGTTCATTTTACTTTATATTCTTTGTTATGTGAGCTATATTCGTTATCAATGGGATGTATATTATTCATATACAGAATGATATCAAGTCCTTAGATACTATTTTTAAATCAAAAAATTATAATTATACTTGAATGGATATGATGGAGAATGAATCTCATCGCGTTCTTGGAGACAGTAGTCCGTACGTACGCACGAGCGACAATATCATTATTTTGATATTAAAATAATATATAATTGGATGGTATATCGTATATACAGAATCATTATCATGTTATATTTATTGTTTACATGAGTTACACATCATTATTATACCCATCCAAATAATAATATATTGAATAACAATTACACCACGACGTGGAGACGGTAAGCCGTGCGTACGCACGTATGGTGACATGTTATTCAAAGGATGGATAGAATACTGAATATGGTTGTACCATATTTATAATAACATCACAGTATATATATGATACTGGAGTTATTATTTTATAATGGTAATAACAAATAAAGAAGAAGTGGAAGAAGAAAGGAACTTGAAAAGAGGTGGTGAAAACATTACCTCTTCTTCGGGTTCTTCCTTTTGATTTGATCAAAAGGGCTCCTTAGGATGGCTTTCTGATCAAAATAAGGACTCTAGGTTGTATTGAGGGAAGTTGAGAGAGTATTTGGTCAGGTGTTGGCCGAACCAAAATGCTTTGAAGGTGTGAAGAAATGAGAAGGAGGAGTTCCCTTTTATAAGAGGGGTGAGGGGCACCTTTGGAAAAGCTTGAAATATTAATTTATAATAAATTCATATTCTGTTTCTAATGGCTCCAAAGTTGATTATTCAACGGTTAAGGTGGATATAGGTCGAAAAAAATTCATCCAATAGAATTTAGACAGGTTTGGGTTACTATATTAACCTTATCTTTTAGTTTTAACTCTTAGTTAATTAGTTTGACATTTACCATGTAACTTTTTATTTTTATATTATATAGTTAATAAACTTAGTATATACATCCAAGCGACCCCCGAGTGGTCCATTAATGATATACCTATCATGATATTAGTATCTTGGACAAAACTTAAATTTTTAGGAATTTAATATAATTTAATAATATAATATTTGTTTTAAAAACTCTTTTATGTCAATTTTGACACTATCCAATAGTTGATTTTTGTGAAATACATTACAGAGTTATTACTTCGAAAAAAGTTAATTAAATCAATACTAATATGTCATGTTATCCTAGAAAATTAGTTTAATTCAATAAAAGTATCATATTATATTTATTTGGGTATTTATAATATGAATTATTCTAATTTTTTAATATTATGGTAATTACTGCATCACCATTGTGTCATAAATAAATTACGCTATTTAATGTCTAAAAATTATAAATAAAATATTATTATGTATTAAATCATTGTATCTTTCTAATGGATATTTATAGTCTAAATTCCAACATATATAACCCTATGTAACAATTGTTTTTCTAAAAGATATATGCTTGTGTCATTTTTGTATTTATTTTAACTTAATTAAAATAAAGTGTCATTATCACTTACAAGTGGATCCATGGGGTCCCAAAATCGGCCCAAAGATGCCCATGGTCGACCATGTATCAACCAATAGGGTTAAGACACATTTTAGGGTAATTTATTATTATTATAATATTATTTCTTAACCCTTGTTTACCGGATTTACCCTTTAACCATGGTAAATAAAATATTTACCGAAATAATTATCCAAAATGTCTAAAAATAAAAGTTACCTATTTACAAAATTTGAACATCCTGATTCAAAATATGGAATCCATTTTTCCAAATTCAAAACACAGAAGTGGTAGAAATTAATTTAAAATTAATTCCCGTTGTTAAAACAAAAAGCGTGTTTTTAAGAGATAATAACTATCAAAATATTGGCACTTGTTTATGTCTGGTTTAAATGTGAAATTATGTTCAATGACCCACATTGTATTACATGGTAAAAATATATTCTAAATATACTTTAAAACCACTCAAATTCATAATTTTTCACTATTAATTATTTTGATTAAAAAAGTTGTTTTTAATTAAAATTTAGTAATTTTCACTATTCATCAAAATATGAAAGTTATCCGAAAAGTACCAAAATTTCACCCTAGTCTAATTTTGATATTCTGAATCCAAAAATGAAGTCCATTTTGAGAGAGAGAATTTATAAAATTTCAAAAAAGTAGGTATTACTATTCATAACGGCTAGTTTGATTGGTTATGGTGTGTTAAAATCTCGAAGTTGCGTACAATACACGTCATTGCATTATTCGAAAGGAAAAGTACCGTGGAAGCTTGGGGTGTTACATTCTCCCCTCCTTAAATAAATTGAATCCTCACAATTTTTAAAATTGTGCTGGGGAATATAATGGAAAGTCCCATATCGGAAAAAGAGTCAATAAAACTATCACTTTAAAAGAAAGAAAGAGAGGTATAAAGGTCATCCAAGATAACACATACTCGGATTCCATGTAGGAAAACATGGATATGGATGATAAACTAAGTGTCAAGTTCTGATGGAGAGGGATAGAAATCATGATCAGGAGAATTCTAACAATAAGAAAACCACAAACTTGTGTTGGGACAAACGACCATTAGTCTCCAAGTAGGAAAGTAAACGGACAACATTTTTTTTTGTTTTATGTTACATTTCATAAGGATGAGGAATTCATTTATGATATTGACTAAGAACATAAAGAGATATACTTACTTTTTAAGTAGGGTTTCATTATTGAATAACTTTTTACCAAAAACTTATTTTTTTTTGAACAATGAGTATCCAAGAAGAGTTGGTCACAATTAAAGAGCTAGAATAAACTTCTATAAAAATACATGATCCATGTAGGATAAACTATATATTTAACTTGTCTTTAGAGATTAATCAAAACCAAAATGGTTAGTATAAGATATGATGATCCCCCAAATGTATATTCCATTAGAGAAAAAAAATACAAATCTTAATTTCTAAAATTAAACCAACAATACCCCAAAGTTAAATAAATACCATTCAACAATAAATTTTCCTTCAAATCCTTCAATATAATCCAAACTAATATTGAAACCCAAAACTTATATGAATGTAGTCTTCCACGTTAAATTGTATCTCCAAATGATATCATCTACTCTTAAAGTCACATACTTAAAAGTAATTAACCTAATCACATTTTCTTTATTATAGGTTAATCATTTCCATAAATAACCCAAATCACTATAGATCCACAATAAAAACATAGATAAAAATCCACCATTACTCCTCTAATGACATCCCATAGTATTCTATTTTCCTTGGACATATAGTGTTCCCAACAAAGTGAACATCTTCCAAAATAAAATTTATCACTTAATCACCAAATCATTTTCCTATACTAAGGGTATTAATTTGATAAGACATAAGAACCCAAATCGACATATTATTGATCAATAAAATCATTTAACTAAAGAAAATAGTCACACTAACCAGGGACTTCACTTAGTCCAGTGGTAGGTGATAAATCTCAATCGCACTTTGGTTGTGGTTTCGATTCCCACAACTTTTTCCGACGCGACGGGTTGTCACACGGTCTACGTGTTGTCCTTTTTCAAAAACTATATTTTGTAATATTACCAAAATGAGATAAATTCCTCAAAATAACATAATTTAACCACAAATGTTATATCATACCTTTCATTTTCATCCCAAATTATAATAACTTATAATTTTATCCAACCCCAATGATCATATAAAACCAAATGGTTATTTATACCTATATCCACAAGAGAAGAGACAATTCTTCCTCAAATATCATTCTCACATGGCAAACTGCGGGGTTACAAATACAAGAGAAAATTATTCCAAAGTAAACCCATCAACAAGGAGCGCTAATACTTTTTAAACATTTCTCCAAACATTTATTTCCATATAGCTTCTTCTTTGACCAATAATATATCCTATAGAATAGGACATTCACTCGGGTAATGGGTAGGTTCCCTACATTTACGGCAAATGACTGTAAATGGACTCTTGGGACCATTTTTATCTTCTTCCATAGTACTCTTCATTTTTCTTTGACAATTCTTCACTTTTTGTCCTTCCTTCCCGCACATAAAGCATTTCGTTGTCCCATTGAGACACTTTCCTGTGTGTCTCCTTCCACATTTCCTGTATGATGAAAATTGAGGGTTCTTTTCTCCATGGTCTCCATTGCTGGAGCTCTTATCATTCATCACCTTTGTCTTCCTTGTTGAGTCTGGGAGTTGGTTAATATATATGTTGTTGATCATATTTTTGGAAAACTTATTTGGAATAAAGACGATATCTTTTACACCTATCAACATTCCATTTTGTTGCTCATTTCCACCACCGTTCCCACCTTGTACATCATTCTCAAAGTCACTATGACTTCCTTGGAATCCAGCCATTGACTAATACCAGAAAGCATTGTGTGAGTAACAGTAGTCGTAAAATCATTTAGAGATTAAAATGTCACCATATTCTCAATTTGAAACATATTAGGATTAACCGAGGTCATTTACTCTCACTTATATATATATTACTTAAATCGGTTTGTAATGAAAATGTAAATTATCCTAAGCATATCCCCTGGGAGTGTCGTAACCAAGAGTACAGTAAGGCCCGTTGTCGTGCACCAGTTCCCGTTCGAGTCTAGCTCAAAGCGGTGTTTTCAGGTTTTACCCCTAGGTACATCTGTGCCAGAGCCGCCTCTACCTGCTCGTATCCATACAGGGATGTATTGCTCAGAAAACTCACAAAATCTCTACAATACCAAAATTCTAGAAAGTTCTTCTATACTAATCCTCAATGTTCATCTTAGGTCTACGTGCTCTAATAATATTTTATCTAAATCTACCTTCCAAGGTTTGTACTAAACTTCCTCTGATACCAACTGTAATGCCTGACCCCAGTTACCCAGAGTCGGTGCATTATTACATAACATTGGCATGATCACAAGAAAGATCAAGTCTCGAAAGACCGATTAGTTTAGTAGCCTTGTAATAATTAGATACATCCATAAAGTTTTACATTACATCATAAAAAACCTCTTGTCTTCATATCCCCTCATACTATCCCTACAGGTCATTCATAAATTACTTCTTCATAATCCTGGGAAAAATAAAACATTGAAAGGGGTGAGCTCAGATGCTCAGTAAGGATAACATTATAGCAGAAGCTTTCATAGATAAGCATAAACACTTAAGGCAGTTTATAACTAAAACAAAAGCCTTTTAAACTTAAACTTCAGCATAAAATGGAAAAGATAAAATAAAATAATTCCATTTACTTACTCAAATGGATATTCTACTAGTCGAACAATCCCATGCAATATCAATAACCACTTTCATAATGATGGAATGCATAATTCCAGACTATCATAACCACATAGCCAAGGCCTTGTGCCAAGACTACAAATAAGATTTTGCCAAGGCCTTGTGCCAAGACACTAGTTTGTCTCATGAGACCTACCAATCCATCGAGAAGCTATAGCGGGCTCCACCCATCACTTATTAAGTCCAATGCATTCCTCATATGAACAGGTTTAAACATAACATAAACATTCGTATTAAAACAAGCATACGAAATGTCAATACTTTTACCACAAACCATTAATGGTATAAAAATATCACATCCATAGTCAAACATAACTCATTTGATACAATATGGAAGATTTTATTGTATCACATTACCCTAAATCAAGAATAATGAAAGATGTTGACATAGATGAAAAAAATCATCAAAACTATTTGAGAGAAATATCCCCCTTTTCTTGAAATCATTTAAAAGTCACACTATTTGTCAATAAGCCATTCAAAAATAGATTTTTGAATAAAAGTGTACCAAAACACTTTGAAACTTTTAAAAGGAGTATTAATTTTAAAACTTTAATGTCCATATAAATAAATCCTTAAAACCATTTTTAAAACATGGACATTAATGAGTAAGATTTAGAAGAATAAGTCTTTAAAAAATTTTAAAATGGTATTTTGGTTAGAGTTTCTAACCAAAAGAGAGACACTTGAATACAAATAATTGAGGTAATAAAAACATTGTAATATCATGAGAATAAAGGAATTCATGATATACTATGTCAAGGTACATTATATACACCATATAAAAGTGATTTGGTGTATAACAACAAAGAAGTCTCAATGGAATGTAAATTAAGATGAAATCTTTCATAAAGGCTGTATCCTTAGGTTAAGGATAAATCAATGACATAATTATGTGTGACAAATATAAATACACTAAATATGATTGGATATTCAGTGTAAAACAATCAAAGGATATTCACACATATTCTTGTAAAAACAACACCAACGAATTGGATGTTTAACTCATCAAATGGTGAATGAGTTAAAATTACTCTTATCAAATTCATATCAATGACTTGAGAATTATCAATGGAGTGATTATGTGTATCAAAAGTATATCCACAGTAAGGGGAGTGTAAATTATGAAATAATCAAATGAATAGTGATTCCACAAATAATCTTGGCGTAATATAATCAATGAAATATGCGTAAATCCAAATGAGTGGAAATTGAAATCTCAAATTCCCTTATCGATTAGGTAACTTACGAAACATACACCCATGAAAGAAGTATCATACCATGATGATGTAAATAGCCATAAATTCAATTATATTACACAATGAATAAAATCATGGGCAGTACACATACACCACATGCAATAATTTAGTGGTGAACAATGGAATTCTCACAAAATTAAGAGTGATTTAAGAAACCCCTTACTTTGTACATTTTCCTTGGTCGACGGTAGGTTTACCTCCTGTATAATGGTTAAATAATTGTTATTGAATTATAAAAGAATCATTTACTTTAATATTATATCATATATGATCTTTTAACATGGATTTGTTTATAATATCTTAGAATTATCGTCATTTCGGGTGTTAACGGGTTCATTTTACTTTATATTCTTTGTTATGTGAGCCATATTCTTTATTAATGGGATGTATATTATTCATATCCATAATGATATAAAGTCATTAGATACTATTTTTAAATCATCAAATTATAATTATACTTGAATGGATAAGATGGAGAATGAATCTCATCGCGTTCGTGGAGACGGTAGTCCGTACGTATGCACGAGCGACAATATCATTCCATTGATATTAAAATAATATATAATTGGATGTTATATCATATATACAGAATCATTATCATGTTATATTTATTATTTAAATGAGTTACACATCATTATTATACCCATCCAAATAATAATATATTGAATAACAATTACACCACGACGTGGAGACGGTAAGTCGTACGTACGCACGTATGGTGACATGTTATTCAAAGGATGGATAGAATACTGAATATGGTTGTACCATATTCATAATAAAATCACAGTATATATATGATACTGGATTTATTATTTTATTATGGTAATAACAAAGAAATAAGTAGTGGAAGAAGAAAAGAACTTGAAAAGGGGTGGTGAAAACATTACCTCTTCTTCGGGTTCTTCCTTTTGATTTGATCAAAAGGGCTCCATAGTTTGGATTTCTGATCAAACTAAGGCCTCTAGGTTGTATTTAGGGAAGTTGAGAGAGTAGTTTGGCAGGGGTTGGCCAAACCAAAAGGCTTTGATGGTGTTAATAAATGAGAAGGAGGAGTTCCATTTTATAAGAGGGGTGAGTGGCACCATTGGAAAAGCTAGAAATATTAATTTATAATAAATTCATATTCGGATTCTAATGGCTCCAAAGTTGATTATTCAAAGTTTATGGTGGGGATAGGTCGAAAAACATTCATACAATAGAATTTAGACAGTTTTGGGTCACAATATTAACCTTATCTTTTAGTTTTAACTCTTAGTTAATTAGTTTGACATTTACCATGTCACTTTGTATTTTTATATTATATAGTTAATAAACATACTATATACATCCAAGAGACCCCCAAGTGGTCAAGTAATGATATACCTATCATAATATTAGTCACTTGGACGAACCTTAAGTTTTTAGGAATTTAATATCAATTAATAATATAATATTTGTTCTAAAAACTCTTTTATGTCAATTTTGACACTATTCAATAGTTGATTTTTGTGAAACACATAAGAGAACGATTACTTAGAAAAAAGTTAATTAAATCAATCCTAATATGTCATGTTATCCTATAAAATTAGTTTAATTCAATAAAAGTATCAAATTATATTTATTTGGGTATTTATAATATCAATTATTCTAATTTTTCACTATTATGGTAATTACTGCATCACCATTGTGTCAAAATAAATTAACTTATTTAATGTCTAAAAATTATAAATAAAATATCATTATGTAGGAAATCTTTTTATATTTATAATGAATATTTATAGTCTAAAATGAAACATATATAACCCTATGTAACAATTGTTTTGCTAAAAGATATATGCTTGTGTCATTTTTGTATTTAATTTAACTTAATTAAAATAAAGTGTCATTATCACTTACAAGTGGATCCATGGGGTCCCAAATTCGACCCAAAGATGCCCATGGTCGACCATGTATCAACCAATAGGGTTAATACACGTTTTAGGTTAATTTAGTATTATTATAATATTATTTTTTAACCCTTGTTTACCGGATTTACCCTTTAACCATGGTAAATAAAATATTTACCGAAGTAATTATCCAAAATGTCTAAAAATAAAAGTTACTTATTTACACAATTTGAACATCCTGATTCCAAATATGGATTCCATTTTTTCAAATTCAAAACACAGAAGTGGCAGAAATTAATTTAAAATTAATTCCCGTTGTTAAAACAAAAAGTGTGTTTTTAAGAGATAATAACTATCAAAAGATTGGCACTTGTTTATGTCTGGTTTAAATGTGAAATTATGTTCAACGACCCACATTGTATTATATGGTAAAAATATATTCTAAATATACTTTAAAACCACTCAAATTCATAATTTATCACTATTAAATATTTTGATTAAAAAAGTTGTTTTTAATTAAAATTTAGTAATTTTCACTATTCATCAAAATATGAAAGTTGTCCAAAAAGTACCAAAATTTCACCCTATTCTAATTTCGATATTAAGATTCCAAAAATGAAGTCCATTTTGAGAGATAGAATTTATAAAATTTCAAAAATTAGGTATTACTATTCATAACGGCTAGTTTGATTGGTTATGGTGTGTTAAAATCTCAAAGTTGCGTACAATGCATGCCATTGAATTATTCGAAAGGAAATGTACCGTGGAATCTTGGGGTGTTAAAATCGAAGGAAAGTTACTATATGTATATTTTAGGGGACTAGGAAGCCACATAATATTGTGCAAAAACATCCATGAGACAATCGAAACATAGTTTATGTTGATGATTCTTGGAATAGGGAGAACCTCAAATGTATATACACAATGTGGTGAGTTTAGAAACCCAAATGTGAATGAGGGTAAAGGGGTCCCAATTCCACATAATTAATTTCTTGGATGATCACCTTAATGTTTTTGACATGGCATGATGGAGTAGTAACCTGATGTGAATGAGGGCCAAGACAGACCTGTGTTCCATAAGAAACATAAGGGGAAGATTTCATACTGTTTAAGGTCATGATACCAGGACCATGACTCTTAGTTTAAGGTTGTAGAGTTTTGAACTCAAGAGAGTACTCTCAAATGATATGTGTAGCACAAAAGAGTGGAAACATAACATGAATATAGGTTCAAAGAGGCACAACATCACACGACACCTTCTTGAGATGACATGAATACATTTTAAAGTCATGATGCATAGAATTCATCTCTTGGTTTAAGAAAATGGAGTTTGGACTGTGAGGCGAGTATCCCAAGATGATATGTGTAGTGAAACATAGTGAAACCCCTATTGTGAATGAGGTACAAGGAGGCCCAACATTGCACAACACATTAATAGGGGGAAAACCACAATCAGTTTAAAGCATGATGCATGGACTTGGGGTGTTGTGCAGCTCGACCACATTGGTACACTTCCTACCAAGACTCTTAATCCCACATGAGTCACACTTAGTGTGGAAAACAAGGATTGGTGAGGTAATTTACATAACACATGGAATCACACAATAGGGGAAAGTATAATCCAGGTGGATAATGTATCAATGATATTGACTTTTTTACTTGATGTGTTTGGACGCACAGAGGGGTGACACCTAGGGTGTTATAATTCCACCAATACATAAGGTGTATATGAGGTCAACCTATACATTTGAGGCCTAGATAAGGGGGTTACTAGTGGGAAGGGATTAACTAGTTATCTTGTTAAAAACATAGGATCCACAAATGAACTGATCTATAATGGGGAGAGATAAAACATGATCAGCTATTGAACAAGTTTGATACACAAGATCCATTATTTGTTACAAGAGATCCATCAAGGAATTAGAACAGGATGGGATGTGGGCCTTATTTGCTAGAAACCATCACTTTTTGGGGGGTCATACAGATTTTAAGGATAATAGAGATCATAAACAAAAATGAATCAAACTGTGAAGATGGATTTTGGTAATTTCCATGTGGGATTAAACATTCCGAGTCTCACACAATAGTGCTTTTGAGCATGTTGATGGGCATATCTAGAAGAAGGATCTGAACTTATTCTTGAGGATGGGTTCCTTGAGATGGCATGAGGGCTGATAGGGTAACCCATTTTAGTAAGGGTATCAGGTCATCTAACATTAAGAGGAATCCCAATTTTATACAGGGTAATGTGTTCATCTCATACTTGTCATATGATGCATCCTAATTTAAGATGGGGTAAAAACATCTCTCATTAAGAGTCATACCAAATGTACATGGGGTAAAATAATAGTTTAACGTCATGTGATAAATATGTTATGATTGGTAGTTCAAATTCATGCAACTCATACTCGGTTTGTCACTAGTTTATAGTCATAGAGATTGGACCACAGGAAAAATTGCTATTTTAAGGTCACATAGCATTGACTAGGGGTACAGATGGTTTGTATGACATTGAAGAGTGATAACCCGACATGAAAGGAGTTCCAAACTGACCCCCCTTCCATGTGAAACCCTTGAAAAACTAACCTTGATTTTCCATCATAAAATTGGGGAGGAAGAGGCCCCATGGAGATTCAGTGGAAGGGGTTGGACCCAAGATAAAATATCCAAGAATTAATATATATCCCATCAGTATGGGATTAAATCCACACATAGATTTAGAATATGAGGTAGTATGGGACCGACACTAGTCGGGGGATACCCTCTTGAACAAGTATTTTGAATCTTCACATACTTGGATATGAGGAATCCTAGGTTTATATGGGGTAAGTCTATAGTTTAACATCATGTGTTGAAAACATGGGAGGGTTTTGCGCATAAATCTACCCATTCTTTTCTTTCTCATATTGGGTTATGAAGGTATCTCAACCCTTTGACATGTTAAGTGACATGAATGGGGATTATACCTAAAAAGGTGTCCCATAAAACATTTTGAGGTGATAACACCGTAGGTAATGAATGGTTTTGTAGTGAATTTGCAGTTGGGCCCAAAGAGAGTAAGTCTAGGAGTCACTATGTATCCCATAAGGATGTGAATCAAGCAATACGCGGTTCTAGAATGTGGAGGCATGGGCTTACTAGAACACCAATTGTGAATTAGACCATTTAAATTAAGATATAATGTACATATTTTTAGGACATAGTGCTTGGACTAGGGGTAAATATTTTTAGGTCATAATGCTTGGACTATGGAAAATAGTTTAAAGAAATGGTTCTTGGATCATGGGAAATAAGTTTAAAGTCATGATGCTTGGATTTTCATGGTGAATGTTTGTCCCAAGGGTATATGTGTATCACTAAATAGGTACAACCTGACATGAATGGAGACAAAGGGAGGATTATGTACCACACAATTACTAGGAAACAAATGACACATGGTTTAAGGCCGTAATTCATGGACAATGGGAAAGGTATTCTAGAATGATGTTTAATGTTGTGATACTTGGAATGAAACAATATCGATCTCAAGGGTGTTTTTTTGGCACAAAAGTGGTAAAATCCGATGTGAAAGGATCCAAGGAGAATCATGTACCACATGGATTCATTAAGATGAACAAAACATGGTTTAGGGTTATGATTCTAGGACCAGACTGGGGCCAAAGGGTTAGTAAATTTGTGACTGGACCCAATGGTAGAAATTCCATGAATCACTATATATCCCATGAGGATAGGAATCATGCAACACGTAGTTCTAGAATATGGTGTGTTAGAGGTCCAACACTGGTGGGGGAAATTCTATATAGATTGGTAATTTATACATCCCATGAATTCCATGGGGTATCCCTTGTTTGGGAAATGGTGTAAGATTTATCATCCCAAATTATCATATGAGGCATCCTGATTTTAGATTGGGAAAACATCATCTCTGGTTTAAGTGGAATCCCAGTTTCAGATTGTTTAAACATCATATATTATTTAAGAGGAATCCTGATTTCATAAAGGATAAGATATAAGGTTAACTTCATACGTTAAGGACAACATTCTTTTTAGTTTAAAGTCAACTAACTTAGAATATATGGGCTAGAGATAGTTTATGTTCATAATGGTTGGACATATTACTAGAAGTTTAATTTTATATTGTGTATATCATAGGGTGGATACTAGTTTATGGTCTTAAATATTGGACCAAGGGATCTTATTTTAAGGTTATAGAGTTATAATCATGGGATCTTAGTTTATGGTCATGGAGTTTAGACTTAGGAGAGGAGCTTATCAAGTTGATATATATAGTGTGGAGTGAAAAAACTAATTTGAATGAGGGAAAAGGATACCCAATTCCATAAAACATATTCCTGATAATACTTGTGCACATTTTAAAGTCATGATGTTTATACATGGAGTGTTATTTTAAGGTTATAGAGTTTTTACCCCACTCACAGTTTAACATCATGTTCATAAGAGGTGGTAAGCTCTTCATGTGAAGTGATGATTGAGAAAATTAGCATTGGTTGGAGGTGTGATACAATCCTCATTCATTATGATCATAGATTATAAACCATTGGAATATACCATATGAATATTATTGGGTCCTTCCCCAGCTGGGGTTTAACTTTGGTGTCTTTTTACCAAACATCATCGGCATCTTAAGGGCCAATACCATGTCACTATATAGGAAGTAATAGAGGTGAAAATATCTGTTTAATGCTCCACATATCCTATTATTATGCTTATAAAGATTTTTCAAGGCCTAGATCCTATAATATTTAAGGGATTCCATCTCATCTAGATGGACTTCTTCGATTTTTTCTGGAATTTTGTATTCCTATAAAACTATTCAGAGTGATGTAAACTGAACATTGATGGGTAAGACTACCTATGTTCCATACATTAGGGAATATGGGGTCACCTGGGTGGAATTCCAAATTATCGTATGAAGGTTTAGAGGACATTGGGGATCTTGTCTAGAAATATTTTCTTGTTATGGCCTACCATATTCAGTAGAATGTTAGAGATTGTGTTGTTGAACACAATCATCTATCTATTTTCCTACACATGATAGTGGAAAGTATGGTTTAACCAGATGTTGTACTTGGCATACAACTTCTTCAGCTCAACAACCCAGAAGTTGGTGCCATTATCATTGAGAATATTGTGAGGAACTATGAATTATTTGATGATGTGGTAGATCATGAACTCAGTCATGGATTGGGACTTTAATTCATTGATGGTAATATCTTATAACCACATATAGAAGAAGTATATCATTTTTATAATGAACCTACACCAATGATCTATTTCTAGAAGTTATGTTTCTATAACATCGAGTCCCCATACTACAAAAGGACAATAATACTTTATGGTGTGGAGAATATTTGGTGGTCGATGCGGAAATTTGGAATGAATCTGACATGTGTGACACCTCTTGGATAACTCACTATAGTCATGGACCATGGTGGGATACAAGTAGCCTAGTCTCTGGATCTTGTGGGAGAGTTTCAATCCCTCTTGATGGGAACCATATGACATAGCATGGAATTGATAAATAACCAAGGGAATATCATATCCTGAAATAGAGTAGAGGATAATCCCATAAAAACAAGGTCTGTAGAGTGTTTCTTTCAATATTGGTCCCACCCTAATGGTTGAAATATGCTGCAAACCAGTGAATTCGCTCACTCTCGGCCTGGTTTGGTGGGAGAATTCCACAATAAATATATTTAATGAAAGTATTTTTCTTGTCATGTGTTTCCTATACTATGTGGTAACTTTAGTGTCCTATTGTAGAAGCACCAATAGCCATCTAGTTTTTCTATTTCATTTTATCATCATCTAATATTATGGGGACGATGACCCTACAACGATCTACATGAATGAATAGGTCGTCCTTGTTGCTATCTATGAGGGATGCATCTAAATTGGACAAGGCATTGGCTAAAACATTCTATGTCTAAGGGACATAAGTCACTTCTAGATAAGAAAGGAACTGGGGAATCAGATAATGAGTACACTCTATTAGGAGATCGAGTTATGTATTTCTAATGATATAGTCACCATTGATCTATTTGATGACTAATTTGAAGTATCCCTTTACATGAAGGTGGGGAACATTAATATTGAGGGCAACCTTGAGACTAGTAATTAGAGCCAGATACTCTACCTCATTATTAGTTCAGTCTTCTGATAGTAGGAATGAGTATGGAAATATGGCCTATACTAGAGTGATGAAGATTATCCATGTGCCTAATTTGGTGAGACTAGGGCCATTAAGCGTTCTACTGGCCAAGATTTGGGATCCACCCGCGTAATGAATCTTCCAGGATGGTGCCAATGATTGAAAGATTCAACCCAATTTGTCTATGAGGCTACTACAGTCTCAATCCAAAATGAGCGAAGATAGATCCATGTTCACCTACTATAGAAATAGGGCGGGATGTACAGAAGGTGGTAGGGTGAATTGGTTCTATAAAAGGCATCACCCTTTGGGTGATGTTCTAGGCCTACCTTTGAAGTTAGCATCAGGTGCCTCAGATGAGGGCCGATAGAGAAAGGGTGAATTCCACCTTCACTTTAGTCGGAGGGACTAGGTGTTGCTGGTGTTGACATGTCCTAGTGGGAGCCCTCATGGTTGGCTCCCAGGGGGTAGTCATAGATGGCATGAATAGAGAATCCCCTACCTCCTTTGCGTATGGGAGCAAGTCATCAGTATTCTTTGAAGAGAGACTCCCAAAGTGGTTCATCGTTGGAATGTGGGTGGATTCCCCCTATACGACCCTTGGGGAGATGGTGTTGATGAGTAAATAATGTCTCCAAGTCTGGGAAGACCATATAACTTGTGGTAATGACCCCCTACTACTCATACCAGAATATAAGGGTGTCAATCACTCTTCTATGGATGATTTTTGAGGATGAGACGGGACGTGGGTGCTTTATAGTCAATTTTTCGGTAGAATTCATGATGAGAATGGAGTTTTGAAGGGTTTTTGCATCGATATTCTCTCCTCCCCAACACTTATTGGAACTATTTTTCTAGTCTTCTATTTTTTAGCCCTGTAAGATATGAAGATTCAGCAGTTAGTATAGGTATAAAAAAATCTATGACTAATTCCCCAACACTGTCCAATCTTCTGAGGAGAGAGATGGATCCACACTAAAAATTTCACAGACTAAGGATACCCAAATCTAACAACCCCAACACATGGGTGAGTTTTTGGTTGGTTAAACCATTTACATGGTGGGACATGGAACTATAGGTTTTAATTTGGTGACATAAAAAATATTCTATTTCCCTAACACAATTTGTCACCATGTTGAGGAGAAGAGTTTCACATGTGGTTCACCATTTTGTTTCCAATGCTTTCAATGGGGTCTTCCTGCACATCATAGTTTCACACATATGATGTTATAGCCTGACATTCCCTCTTTCCCAATTTCTGTGACTTTCATCAATTTCAATGGCGATGTCTTCTCCTTGATCGAAACAGGATAATGGATACTCCTTCCATGGATTCCTCTTTAGAGATTATCACCTAGTTCGGGTCTCCCTCATATATTATGTATTGTTCATGGAAATAATTCTTGGTTCCATATCTTGGTGGAAACCAATTAATTATACTATTTATATCTAGATAGGGTAGTAACCTACAGTCAGGGGAGTAGTTATTTTGGGCATCACTGGGCATGTCTAGATATTGGGTGCCTTGGTCACATGTAAATCTTTCTCTTGGGAGGAAATCTCATATGAGGTATCTTAGGCACAAAACCCAAGTAATCATGTATTGATAATGATTCAATTGATTCCATGAGTGTAAATCATCCATGTATTTTTACCTCAGTAATTCCATATCTATTTCATGGGTTCAGTGTTTTCAGTTAGTTCACAAGTTCTACATCCTGTGGAGATAGATCAGAACATCACAGAGATATGAATCAGTGAATGATTTTAACATATTTTGGAGATGTATTAGATACCCTATTTTGGTGTATTGAGGTGTATCTATGGTTAAACACCTAGATGGTCTACTAATTGTAGGATTAAATGTCTTGTAAAGTGGATCTAGGGGTGTGACCTTATAAGGGGAGTTGTCACACTTGAATTTAAAAAAGTGGATTGAACACCCTATGCGGTGGATATATAAGGTTCATAAATAGGAGGTGACACTTGATTTTACCAATAGGATTTAATGAATTATGATTTGTATCTTTAATTTTTATGGATTGAATGCCCTATGAGGTGGATCAGATGTTTACCAATTTGGATCGGATGCCTTGTGAGGCGGATCTGAAGGTGTGTCCCTAAGAGGGAAGATATCACACATGAGTAAACCAAGGTGTATCATATACCCTTTGAGTTGGATCCATAACGTCCCTACATAGGATGTAACACCTATGTTTACCAATTGTTGGTTTTGAACATCAAGGAGGCATCCTGCATACCCTACTTTGAAGACATATATCAAAACCCACGTAGTTCGATACCATAGTATAAGGTTATGTAACAGTACCGATCCATGAATTTTTACATCATGTGGTAAGTATAATCATGTCATGATAGGATTTTCTAAGAGGGATTGTGTGGGGCTTATTCATTGATGCTTCCCTTTGAAAGAGGATTTCTCTTAAGGGAATGGTATGGGGCTTACGCATGGTAGTTTCCCAGAATGGGGGGATTGTTCACTGTGGTGGGAGAGGGTGGCATCCTATGATGATAGTACATGGGTAATACCATGTTTATAACATATGGTAAGAGTTTTGGGTCATCCCATGTCAATCAGACATGTGGAATCTTGTGATTGTGACATAGGGCAAGGTTACAGTTTTTTGTCGTGTGCTGGGGATGTTTCCATGCAGTTTAATTTTGTATGACTAGGAAATGTAACTAGGTAGTTTTATGTTATGAACATCAGATGTGGGGGTCTCACTCATCGCCCATTGTAATTATGTGACCACTTCTCATGATTCATTGGGTGGGGAATGTCGTTGTCACTTTAGTGGAGGATTTGTTAATCATGAGGTCCATGTTAGGGTCCCTATGCTTAGAATAAATGATAATTATGGTGCCTATGATTCAAATCATGTGGTAAGTCAAGGGATTAATCCAAACTTGGGTTAAAGTTTGATGATACAGGAGTGAGTTGAAATATGTTATATGGGGAATCTAGGTGCAATTTAACCGGTCCTGAATTTGTGTGGGGGTGGGCCAAACCACTCAACCTTCGCAAAAGGGTGTCAGAATAAGGGAAGCACCATAGAGAGGAATAGTAGTAGGGTTTCACAAATCATAGATCATGTATGAGATGTTCTTCACAAATATCATGTTCCTTAATAATTTTAGGGTATTTTCAAAGGGTAATTCTTCATGAAATAAGGTATTCCTGCCTCAGTGTGAAGTCTCAATTCAGGGGGGTTCTTCGCAAAGGAAGACTGATTTGTGAAGTGTAAAGTGACTCGTAGGGAATTATGCTTTCAAAAAGATCATGGTGCTTTAATAAATGAATCTCCACTTTAATTGGAGGATCTAAAGAACACAAGGAAGGTAGTTTCAAAATGATTGGATACCTTGGGTGATCTATTTTCTCTTTTTTCATGAAGCATATGAGGTTTGTTAATAGGGATCAATTTGGAAGTTGAAAGGTCATAGTTCATCACTGTCAATTTTAATTGAATGGGTTATTTATAGGGTATGGTTCTCATGAAGATTATAGAGGTTCACAAATCATTTATAAGCTTCATGAATGTGCATGGCTTGGTGATTCTGAATGTCACTCTCGCGAAGATACCATCAAATCTTTGTAATTTTGTGAAGTTCTTCATGGATCCTAGTATATTTATATCATGGTACCATTAGGCCTTATGAAATTCTTGAAAAAGCTTCTCGACTAGGGAACTTCGCGAGCATTGGCTATTCGTGAAGCTCATTATCTTCATGGACCAGAACCTTAGAGGGATTTTGTGGCAGTTTTGGCTCAGATTCATCCTGAACTGGTCAAGCCTTCGTTGAATATTCTTGTAAAATCATATTTCATCATCAATAATCATATTTAAAACTAATGGTGTTAAAATAGGAGGATCGATTTAGTTTAAAGATAAATATCACCCAATATTAAAAACCCCAATATATGGTTTTTTATAAAACTCAACTTGGTGGGATGATGTGATTTAGTAGTGGGTCGATATGATATAGAAAATAATTATAAAAATTAGTAGAAATAAATAAATTTTTTAATTCGTAAAGATAAATAATGTTTCAAATTCAATAATTCCTTTAAATATCAGAGTATAATAGTTATCATTTTTTGACAACCCCATATTTTAATCTAATAAATAAACAAAATTATATATTTTATATCCAAAATTAGTTATACTATAAGGCCCACAAGGGTATTAAGTGAGAGTTACCATTAGGGGGTGAATTATGGTATGAAAATTTTCACAAATTAAACACTTAGACCTTAAAATCTCATTATTATAAATAATATTAACCTCATTTTTAGTATGGTTAGACTTAAGTTATTATTTCAACAATGATCTGATTTTAATTTAACTAGTTTGATCAACGATGGATCAAACCACACTAAACAATTTATGTATTTCAAAATATAAACAGAACATGTACAAAAGAAATAATAATTTACATGGTTCATAGACACTGGGCTAATCCAAGGATCATATAATGATAATGTGTCAGTGTACCAAGATCCACTAAACTCACTATTTTATGGTGGGTTTAGCCTAGGTCACTCTTATCCTAGGGAAACTCACTTGACAATGATTTAGGTATGGTTCACTATCCCCTAGGGAAAATCCCTTACTCCTGTATCTTTTTCACTGCTTCATGAAAAGTAAAAAAAACATTGAAAACACACACCAAATCAAAAAAAGATCATTGTAGTTGTTTATGCACCATGTATAGATAGGTTATCTTAGATCCCAACATGTCTCTCCTTTATAGACAATGAACATCATTATGATAGTAACCCCATATTCAATAATCCATTTGAAGGTTCTGGGCATAATGAAAGCACTTATTGTGGGTGTTAAATTAAAATTTATTTTATCATAGAGTTGCCCAAAAACCTAATAGAGGACCCTTTCATGTAAAATTTATATTAAATTATTTTTGATTGAAATAAATGATATAACTTGGCTGAGGATCCTTTATTCTATGTATATTTTTATCATTTAGAACCCCTTTTTTGTATTACATTCATTGCGGTGTAATTATCACAGTGTAGAATCCCTCTGGTGGTGATCCACATGTTCTCATTTGATCTTCAAGAAATGAAAATTGATTTTTGGGAACTAGTGTGGTTACTCAATTATCTTGAATCATTAATGTTGCTAACTCATCCTTCAATCTTTAAGGAATCTCTCTTATGATTCTATTTCTTAAGAGGATGAAAAAAAGAGGAATTCGAGAGTGAAATATGTTGTGCACAAAAATTCTCTATTTCTTGATTAACCCTACAAAATAGACATATCCATATATTTATAGAGTTCGATTTTAGGTTTAGATATTATTTAATTACATGTTTAGCCTTAAATAATATTATAATTCTTAACAAACCACATGCCACATAATAATAAAACAATAATATTATTTTATGTCATTCACTAACTTGTATAATTAAAAATATTATATTAATGGATTATAAACAATATTTATCATTAGACACGGTATTGGTCCATTTGAACTACTCAATGTTAATTGAATACTGAAATAAAAATTTTATTAATAAATAAATATCATTATCCACAAACCACTGAAAAAAAAATTATTCAATATTCAATAAAATAAATAAATAAATTTTATTCAAAATCCAATGAATAGATATTAATTTATTTTATACAACCAATAAAACTTGATAAAAATTATTCCTCAGTTCTGAGAATAATATGTGTTCGATTAATTAAATTCAAATATAATTTAATCAAGAAGAATTGAAACACATATTGTGTTAACCACTAGGATTCCTTCTTATTGGAATTTGGAAGGTACACCTAATGTCCAAAATTATTGTCTAGCAACAGGTCAAGGAACCTAAGAGAAGGAACTTATTATCACAAGGTTGATGACCATATATGAATGCTCACTGTGTAATATAATTCCCCTTTACCAATATTTCATCAAGCATGTTGTGCATACGTGTCATCAAACTATGCGATCGATATATCTTTTTTGACTATCTGAAATAAACTTCATTTCACCATGGCCATGGAATTTATGTGAACGATATATTTTAATCAAAGGGTCAAGATATCAAATTGCATAAAGATAGAAAGTACAAATCCTTCCTTGACTTATCCACTAATAACATTCCATTTGTGATGCACCCAATGTGCCATACTTCTACCAGTATATAGAGAGATGGTTTTTGTCAATAAATATATGTTTTTGTCATGACATGCATTAATGATAATCTTACATTATAAGGACCATTAGAAATGATCATAGAGAGGAATATCTAATGACACCAAAATATGTGGAATTCTTATAGGTGTGTCTATTCTCATAATCTCATATTTTGAAGATTACCAAGTATGAAAATCACGATAAGAAGCCTCATCCATTTATGAGTACTCAAACATTATAGTCTATGTACTATATGCCCATAAAAATTATGTTATCTGAAGATAGACCTATTTTTAAGAACATCATCATACGACTTAAGGTTTCTCATCATAGAGGGGAATTGATATGACCATTTAAATTTGAGAAATTCTATAGGACATTATCAAAATAACGTTATGTGGAAGAAAAATAAATATTTGATTATATATTTAAATTAATATGAATATATTTGAATATACATGTAATATTAAGAAAATATTAGTTGGTTATTGGGAGAAAAATCCAACAAACTCCCACTTGAACTAGATCCACCGGCTAACAACTGATTAATTCTCACAAGTAGAAACATGATTCTCTTGAGTATGGATACAACTGCTTAGCCTATTACATTTCTATGGATATGGTTGGAAAATCCACATGTCTTTTTAGAGAATCTATTTATTATAACATTACTATCTTGATAAAATCCCTCAGGTAGTGATATAACTGAGTGCCCACCTATTTCTCCTGTGTCAAAGTCTTGACTTCCTAGAACAATACATAGTCAAATCTTATTATAAAATAATAAATATCTTTATTTTGGTATAACAAAAAATTTGAATAGGAAACTACTAAACCAATTATTATTTGAAAAAAAAGACACAACATACTTTGATATTTTATATATGATAACCACTAACTGTAATAAGTTTTTTGGCCTATTACCTTAGCCTATTCTATGATACTAGATCAAATTTTACTAAATTAATAAAAGTGTTAAATTCACTTGATCAAAAATATACTATCTTCTCCAGACACCTAGAACTCTTCCAATTATACTTTGTGAAGTACTATCAGATATTTAAAACTAAAATTTCATGTAGTAATGTTGAATCTATATACTATTCATATATTATGAATCATGAATTAGTAATATCAAATGTTAATACATATCTTGGAACATGAGATAAATTATTAGAATTTGAGATTTTGAAATTATATTAATCTCAATAATATTTTCCTACACCTATTTATGTTCCATTGTAAGGATTATATTCCAAAAAAATCTATTCTTCATCCCTAAAATATCATTGGCTTCTCCCAAATTCTTCATTTTGAATATTCTGGGCAAGCCATGCTTCAGCTTCCAGATCCTTCCTCTATTTGGTCCAATCAACAAATTTTCATACACATATTAAAGTAATATTATGAATATTCCATCATCCCATTACTTCGGGTAACAATAATGATCCACATTGCTCCTTATGAACCATAATTATGACATAAATTAATCAAATTTTTTATTTTATTGTCTTGACACTTGATTCATCCCATAAATAATTTTCTTCAAATTACAATCCAAATTGTGGTTCTCATATTCTATGAAACCTATTGGGTTCCTCATTTATTTTCCTTCCTCAAAAATCTCATACAGAGAGGTCATATTTATATCCATCTATTCAAGGTAGAGATATTTCGATGTAACGATGCTCAACATCATCTTAATAGTTGTATATTTAACTACCGGTGATAATATTTTTGAGAAATGAACATCCTCCATCTATTGAAATATATTTTCCACATTCTATTCTTGAAGTTTTTCATATCATCCACAAATCTCTTTATTTATGAAACCAACTAATTCTTCATTGTCCTTTTCTATTCTGGTAAGTCAGGGATATCCCAAGTTAATTTGTAATTTAATGAAGTCACATATTTATCCATCACTAACATCCACTATTTAGATTATAGTGTGGATTCCTCTGTCACGCTCTATGTCTCTCCTAAATATATTATAATAAAAAAATTTATATCAAACCCAAATATCTGAATTGGATTTCTAACTCTGGTTGAACTCTTCAACTATGTTCAATGCATTATACTAATCAACTCCGATCTTTCTTTCAATAACTGAACTTTTGATTCTATAGCTACCTGAGCTTTATATTTTAGTTCTCCTACTCGATATTCATTTACCATTGAAATTTCTAGCACATATTTTATTGGCCTCACCTATAGACTTTTGTTTCTCTCATTTAAGTCTTTAAAAACTTGTGATCTTCCAGTTATCTCATTCAGATCAACTTATATTTTGATAGTTTATTTATTTAATTCAACTTATTTTACCACCAAGTTCTGGTCCTTCCATATAACCCCTTCATTGAAGTGAACATCTTAACTTATTATGACTTATCTTTTTTTCTTCATCCCATATCCAATAAAAAAAATTATCATCATCATACCCAAAGAAAAATAATGTTGGACTTAGAATAAATATTTTCCCTATCCTTATAACCAATATTTATGTACACCAAGCTTCTAGAGACTTTATGTTTTTGATATTCTGGTCATTTTACTTATTATAGCTCATCCAAAATTTCCTTTCCAAATGTCAATGTTGGAATTTATTGACTAGATATGCTACTCTATTATGATATTCTACCCAAATTACCGTAGAAATAACAAAATGGAGTCCCATTCTTTGAGCATTATTTTTCAACATCTGATTCATTGTATCATCCACTCCATTCTATTACAAAGTTTCAGGCACTACTTTCTCATACCATATCCCCTCCTTCTTTCAGATGTTCTGGAAGTTGTATCTGGTGTACTCACCACTATTGTTATAATGTACGCATTTTATCTTCTAACCACATTCCCTTACCACCGTGTGTTATCATCGAATTAAATATTGAAACACATTAGATTTATTATTTTAAAATTAAATCCCAAATTTCTTCATTGCATTATCAATAAATGTTTCAAAGTAAATTTAACCTTTTAGAGAATTAATAATGGAATATCACAAAACATCAATGTGCATATGTTCTAACTTTCGAGCCCTTGGATTCCATTTATTTAAATTAATGGGCACGCTTCTTTGTTTTCCTAGCATGCAGATTTCACATCTTTTGATGTCCATGTGATTAGACTTTAGTATGAATTTATCTACTAAAACATTTATGTTATTTTCACTAAGATTTCGAGCCCTTGGATTCCATTTATTTAAATTAATGGGCACGCTTCTTTGTTTTCCTAGCATGCAGATTTCACATCTTTTGATGTCCATGTGATTAGACTTTAGTATGAATTTATCTACTAAAACATTTATGTTATTTTCACTAAGATTTCCAAGACTGAAATGAAAAACATATGGATTTTATGAACTTATTTCCAATGAAATTGAGTTTGTGATTTTAGTTAAATAAATTTTCCTATCATTTACTCCTTTTGAAACAACTATGGATCCTTGAGTAACCTTCCATACTCTAGTTCAATAACTTTCGTCATCCAGTTTTTGAATTAAAATTAAGTTCTTTCACATCCCTGGGACATGTCTAACTTATTTTAGCTGCAGGGATCCTATATTATTAATTTGGATATTAACATATCCTTTTCTAATTATATCTATTGTTTCATCATCCACAAACTATACTTTTTTTAAACTTCTAGATAAATAATTTTCAATGAATCTCTCATGCCCCTTTGAAAAGAATGAGGTAACCAAGTCAAACACCAATGAATCTACAAGAATATTGAAATTAAGAAATAGTTCAATGCCTCCTTCTGTAGTACCAAAAGAATTTGAGATTCCAGAAAAAGACATTGTTCTAGTGCTCTCCATGTAACTCCTATAGTCCTTCTTCATGTGTCTTTTTTATAAACTTCCAACATATAGGGCTTGGACCAACCTAATTTTCTTGGGTATTGTTCAGTGGATTATATTTTGATTATTTCTTACAATAAATATACTTATATTAGGGTGACCATCATTATCCATCAGCATTAATAGCATTATTGGATGGTGCTTGGACTTTCCTCTGAAAAAGTTATTCATTGAGAATCAGCTTCAAGATATCATAAAATATAAATCTATTTTTATTCCAGAGTTATTGAAAACAATAATCATTGCATCCAAACTCTATAGAAGTAATTAAAATAGTAGGAGTTCCCACACACAATCCATATACTTTACCTTCACCTATTCAGGTTTCCCTCAAATAATATTGAAATCATTTACATGATATTTTTGTGGTCATCCTTCTGATAACCATAGGCAAAACAACCTACACATTATGAACACATTGTTCAATGTTGTAGGATTCTCATACATATCCAATAATTCCTTTATTACTTATGTCATTTTATTTATTTTATTAATGTTAAATATAATATTCCTTTCCAAATACATCATCACTAATGCCCAATCTTTCCCATCTATCTATTCCCATTTTTCCATTTCCATCTTCTCTAGAAAAACACTAGTAAGTAGAGAATTAAGGTACTTCTAATTTAGATGATCTTCCACATGAATTATATTGAATCCTAAAATAAATTCATTAAACTTTTCTACAGATACCTTTATATCCTAAAATTGAGATATCATTGTGGTAAGAGTGGTTGAGGAAACCTGACCTATTGAACCAAGTGTGTAAATACCACTTTTTGGGGAAACTATAATTTTTTATTCGGATAAAACCACTAAAAGAAGAAACCATGGTCCACCAAAATATTATATGTTGAAGTCTCTTCATAGTAGATATTCAACCTATGGAATTTATTTTTGTTCATATAGGATCTATACAAAGTCTCAAGAGGGGGGTGGGAGTGAATTGAGTTCTTGAAATTATCATTACATAAACCAACCTCTATTAAGGTGTGATTGTTTCTAATATTTTCTTATCATGATTAATAAATGAAAAATAAAACAATAATATAAGTATAGACCATATAATATTTATTCTCATTAGAGGTATAGATATCTTCTAGTTAACCCCATCTATAATCAACTATTACAGCTTGGTGATTTCACTACTACCAGTTCTTTTTCTAGGGACTACCTAGCTGAGTGAAATCATTTGTTACTTAGTCAAAATACATGATCTATTTTTAGGATCCTAAAAGGATTTAAAAACAACAACAACCTTCAACACTTAGTACTAGGAGTTCTTACTTCTGGTAATGAGAAATAATAATGAGATATTACAACATGAGATATACAGCTGAAAGATGCAACTGAAAAAAAGTATAAATCTCTAAGATAGAAAATAATAATAGAGAATATCTCAATAGGAGTATTAAAATCATGGAAGGATTTATATTGAAGTCTCAACTATAAAGAATTTGATTCTCCATTTTCATCTTATCCTAGAAAAGCAACAACACAAAAGGCTTCAGAAGAGATATAATGAGTATGTTAGACCTTCTATTCTTGTTTTTTTTATTCAAATATTTACCTATATGTTCCCAAAAAATATTTTTAATAGAAAATATAAATCAAAAAAGGATGTGAACATAATATATAGGTTCTCTTTACTTAATATTACCTCAGAAAAAAACACTAGGTAATAGAAATAATAATCACTTCTTCCATTATTTATACTTGAACCCTTTTGGAAATTGATTTTCTTAATGAATTGAAATAAACATAAATTTTCACTTGAAATACCCAAACATTAATAAATAACATAATTTTCGAATAACTTAGTCTATTTTGAATCACTATCTATCTGAAATGCACATATTTGAATTCATGTAGCTAAATTGATCCATGTAGTTATTTTTCATGTATGTTAATTTTTCACATATCCATTTTGATCATGTATCCATAATTACATATAAAAATTGATCATGTAACAAATTTTCAAATATCCTATTGAATCACATAGCTGATTAGATCCATGTGGATAAATATTTCATGGATCTGAATCACCTAGCCAGATTCTCTACATGGTCGATTCCACATAGTCTTTTCAACGATGTATTCATTTCTCACATAGTTGAATATGTGATCTACATGATTATCATTAGAAATTCTATCACATAGTTGATTCACATAGACAAATTATTGATACAGCTAAACTCCACATAGCCAAAATCCTCATGTAGCCGATTTTTCAAAACATAGCAAACATTTCGGTAGAAATCAAGACAAAAATAATATTAAACTATTATAGTAGAGTTGAACTAAATAAGATTAAAACCTATTAAACACACTTAAAAGAAGATTAATTAGTAAAATAAGAAGGGTTTTTAGGATCATTAAAACATAAATTACATGAGATATGTTGGTAAAACATTAATATTCCAAAAATCTCCACCTTTATTGTGATAAAAACCCTTTAAACATTAAAAATGAAATTTTAAATAGTTAAAAGTGTTTTTCATAAAATCTCTAAAATATATAATACTCTTTAAATTTTGTGTTGATCCTTTATTATCCCATGTTATCTATCTTATCCCCTTTTTTCATTAAAAGGAAAGGTAATGGATAGGATAACATAGTCACTATATCAGATTGAGTCATTAATAGTTGAAATATAAGCCATAAACTGAATTTGAAGAAGGAATGACTAAAATTTTGGAATTATAGCAAGAAAGACATTTAGGAAAATGGAAAACATTAAATGAAAACAATTACTTCACATGAAAAGAGGGAGAAAAATAAAAACATTATCAAATATGATCACTTGTACTAAATACAGATACATAACACATATATAAATACATATACATGATATCAATCAAATGACCATGGATTATGGATGGGTTCAAAGTCATATGGAGGTTTGGGTGGTGGTTTATTAATGTTAAAAAAGATAAGGAGGTATTGTGTGGGTCAGCCACTAAAGGAGGAACTACCCTTCCAATATCTATTGTAGAACTATCATGAGCTCCAATGTTAGATTTATTTCGAGGACACTATGTAGGCATGATGAAAAGAAAATTCATTTTTTTGAGAATAAAAACTAAAATCACAGAAACCATAGATTGTTAAGGTTATTTTCATTGTAGGAAATAAAGGGGTATCTTATGTTATAGTGGTTTCAGTAGCATACTTTAAGTATTATTGTATATAAATAGTGTCTAGATCAAACATAGTTCTCATTTTCTATTGGTATCCCTAATAGATATTAGGAGGTGTTGGGAAAATAGAACTTTTTTCTTTGAGAAAAAAAGTACATTAGCACATATTTTAATTGTCTAGATAATATCTATCTTGAAAATTTCCAAAATATTTGTGAGACCTTGATGATGCATTAAGATAAATTGTAGAGAGAATTTTTTATCAACCCTTCAAAAGCATCAAGATATCCAGTAAAAATACTCTAATAAGAAGTAAAAACTATAGAAATTGGATTAGAAGAACTGGACAGAGATACAAGGGGGTTTTAAAAACTATTCTATCTGAATCCTATCAATAGATACTTATAATCAGATCAACCAACCTTTTGATGAATTTTACTTCTATTATATGTTTTACAAATACTCTATAATGACTAGAGAAAAATAAATTACATTAATTTAGGGTTATTGAGAAATTAAATATCTAGAAGTAGCTAGGATAGTTGAAATAGGGCTCTTTGGAATGTTCTCAATAAGCTCCTCCCCTTTGTCTCTGGCTGATGCAATAATGCATTTATCAATTTATGAATAAATAGTCTCATTCGCAGAAGAACATGAGTCAAAATATGTAGTAACCTCATATATCTTACCCAACATTGATGAAAATTTATGAGGTTTCCTGCTTATTATCCTAAGAGAGGAACAAATCATGTTTCAAACATCCTAAGACACTTAGATTTTTATCCATATTATTATTGATCAAGGTAAAATATTTACTATGAAAGATTATTATTTCATTCAAATTAATATTAGTTAAAATTACATATCTTCTTGTAGATTCCCTGGTTTTCTTAAACTCATATAATTGATCCTTTATAAAATCTTTCAAAATCACTAGAGTGATTATGTCACATTGTAAATATTTGATTTTGGATGAAACTAAATTCAAATATAAATAAAATTAATCAAAATGATTCTAAAGATCATAAACCACTAAAGTATATAAAGTGGTTTTGGAACAGGGATTAAATATCTTAATGAAACCAAATTACATCACCACTATACTTCTCAAAGTAGGAAATTCCTCCTTCACATATGATTTGAATCTTTGAATCTCATGAAGGGAAGAATTGGAAAGATCTTACTGAACCACAGGTAGGTTCTAAATCACATTCTCAATTATTCCACTAGAACTCCGAGTTTAATCACTTATGACTTTCTATCACATAAACTTTCTATCTCACTCACTTGATCTCCCATAGCCAAAAACTTCTTATCATTTACACCAGAAGAAACTAGTTTTACTAGTTCAATATTATTAATCAAATTGGTATGGTAAACTATCATCCCAACCCAACTATCAAATTTAACTCTAGACACTTAGGTTTCCTTAAAATTTCTAATATTATCCTTAGAAGAGATCAAATCCCTATTTAGATCATATTATCACCCTTTATATTATTAAAATCGGTGAAAACAAATGTTGTAAAGGTCTATATTTTCCTATCAGCATCATATCATTCAAAAATTTATCATTGATGGTGAATTATCTTTCACATGAGGAGGATATGGAAGGTTTTAAGGGGTATGTGAATGAATAGTATCTTTCTATAAGATCAAATTCAATGTTCCATCTTTATCAATAGAAGCTTATCCAAAGGGTGGATCAACCACTGTATGCTCAGCCTTAGACTCCACAATAATAACTTGTCTGAACACTAGTCCTTCCACTCTATCTCTAGTAGATGACACACTAGCCTCAGTCTCAACTGGCCATTATACTCTAATATCTTCAATTGTCTCAATAGTGGGGACCTCTTCCTAGACTGATTCAGCAACACTGGTATCTATAATTTTCTAACTCCAAATGGCCTCCACAATAAGTATTACCTCTATAAACGTAGGATCAGATATATCAACAACTATCTCTTCAACTTCTCATTTTATGAACCACCTCAGTTGATGTAGCATCCATGTGAGGTGAGTTCCTAGTATTCTCCACCAGAATTAGTGTAGGGGTGATTTAACCACAAGAGTATCACTCTACTAGAAATAATTTTCAAAGAGTTAGAGTTTGCATCCTAATTTCACCTAAAGTTCTCCAAAATGAATGTAGATAAAGTGTTGATCTTATGACATTAAATTCTCCTCCTTCATTCTGATCCATTTCATTCATTTTTAAAATCAGAGACAAATTATTCTATAAGGGGTTATAATTTGCATCCATTTTCCCTAAAAATGGTTCATTAACCTAATCATGTACCTTGGAATGTTTATCTTCACACTGGCGATATATATATAAGATAAATTTTTTAAAACAACACTATTCTCATTTCACCAACCCTCTATGAAATCTCTATTTGAATGAATTTATATAAAACCATCCATTTAACCTATAAATATTTCATTTCTTTCTTCTAAAAATTATGTGACCCAAAAATAAACTAAAAAACATTTGATGGTGTTAACATGATTGTTCCAATCAATTAATCACTAAATTTATGCTCACCTTCATGAGTAAAATGCAAGATATCTGCAATATCCATTATAGAAACCAATAATGACTTCCCATTCATATTCGTAGATAGAAAATCCTTTATTTCACCAAATTGGAACCCATCATTCCTCATAAACTTATTGACCTCTTATTCAAATAATAATCTTTACTTCCTCTCATTGAAAACAAACTCCCAACCCTTGAACTGAAATACCATCCTCAGCAACAACTCTTTTCCATTCGACCAGGCCATGTCCATATCTTTCTCAACAAGAACTTGGTATGGTGCACCCCTAGCCTTGGATATCATAAAATAACTAAAATTTATATCTTCTCCATGCTTAATCTACTCCATTTCCAATTGTTTGGTTGAAGATTTAGAGATTTGAGAGGGCAGCGGTTCAGTTTAAGGAGAAATGATTTTTTCTAATAATGAGAGAGGAGTGGTTAAATTTGAATGTTAGGTTACATACCTAATTTGGGAAAAGGAAATGTAGGAAATTTGGTTTTAAGGTGAAATATGAATTTAAATAAAGAATAAAATAAAATAAAACAAGGTAAAACAATTTTCAAAAAGTATAATTAATTTTTTTTTAAAATTAAATTAACGCACAAATAAATAGAAAAACACAATAATGTTTTTAAAAAATAATTTAAAATGGTATAAATTCATTTATATTTTACAATGAATTAAAATATAAATAAATTAACCATAAATTCATACATTGAAATATAATTAAAATAAGAAAGAAACAAGTTAAGTAAGAATCATTTGAAATCAAATAAGGCCAATTCTCACATAAAAAAATAAAAAAACTAACATGAAAAGGGATTAGTAAAAATATTATCTATTTGATTCTAAGTATAGATAAATTCAAGTGAGATATCACCTTTATATGTGTGATCTCTCAATAAATGATGTCATAGATCTATATTTTTTGTTCCTGAATTATTTCTTATATTATTGGTAATGTTTATGGCACCCGTGTTATCACATTTGATTTAAACATGATTAAAATTGAATCCATAATCCATCAAGGTGTGTATCATCCATAACACTTGTGCACAACAACCACCATCAGCTATATACTCTATTTCAGTAGTAGATAATACAACTGAGCGGTGTTTCTTACTAGACTAAGATACCATAGATTTACATATAAAGTGATAGGTTCCTAAGGTACTATTCCTATCAAGTCTATAACCACCAAATTCTAATATGAATTCAAATTTAAATAATAAATATTTTTGTAAAGATAAATTGTCCCTTTCAAATAGCTTAAAATTCATTTGGAAACTTTCAAATGAGATCCCTTAAGATTTTCTTGGAATCTGTCACACAAGTATACCACAAAAATAATGTTTGATCTACTAGAAGAAAAATAGAGTAGTCCCCCAAATATTTATCTATAAAAATTGTTTTTAACTGATTTTCTAGCTTCATCCAAATTTATATTTTCATTATAACTTATCGAATTTTCATATATCTTATTATTTTTAACTCAAAACCTTTTATGTAATCTAAGAATGTATTTTATATTATTTAGAACATTCACAAAGCCTTTTTTATAAATTTAAAATCTAAGAAAGAAATATAAATCACCCATCATACTCATTTAAAATAAATTTTTCATGAGTTTTGAAAAATCATCACACAATATTTTATTTGTGGAACAAAAAATCACATCATCAATATATATTTTAACTAAAAAATATATGAAGATGAAGTTTTATTTGAAAGAGTAGGATATTTCAATCCTAATGAAAATTAATTTGATAAAAATAAAATAACTCAAATGATCATACCAAGATCTAGGTTATTGTTTATGACCATAAAGAAATTTAATATGTTTGAAAATAGAATTTTGAAATCTAGGATTTTCAAAACTAGAAGGTTCTTAAATAAAAACTTCCTCCATAAGAAAACAATTTATTAATGTAGATTTAACATCCATATGATATAGATTTAAATATATATGATATTCATAAGAAATAAGAATTGTATTGGATTCTAATTTGGCTATAGTGGAAAACATTTCCTCATAATCTATTCCTTCCTCTCAATTGTACCTTTTAGCCACTAATCTGTCCTTATTCATAGTTATCACACAATGTTCATCCTATTTTTTTTATAATACCAAATTTTTTATTATAATAGGGTAATCATTGGTTCTATCAACTAATTCTTATATATTGTTCCTCTTAAACTGTTTCAAATAATCTTGTATAGCTAAAACCCAACTCTCATTGTCTAAATATTCTGCTAAGGTTTTAGGTTCAAGCTAGGATAAAAATGTAGATAATTATGAAAGGTTTACCACACTCCTTATAGTCCTAATTTATTATCTAATTTTCCTATTATTTAATCTAATGGATGATTTTCAAGGGTTTGGGGCTATGTAGGGAAACATTATTTAAGGTTCACTGGTGTCTATCCTTTTAGTTTTTTTTCCTAAAGTTATGTTCCAAATCTACATCCTTTCTATTATAAATAGTGGTATCTGGTATCATTATTTCAAAATAATCACTTTACTAATAAAATTGAGTCATTTTATGATCAAATGGATCACTTTCATCAAATTTCATGTGATTTGATTCTTCAACAATATTTGACCTTTAATTGAAAACTCTATAAGCCTTCGAAGTAGTAGAATAACCAAGAAATATTACTTTATCATCCTTTGGATAAAATATACCAAGTTAATATTTTGTGTAAAAAATGTAAACATTACTTACAAAAACTTTAAAGTATCCAAATTTTGGTTTTTTATTATTCCATAGCTCATAGGGAGTTTTACTTAAAATAGGGAAAATTAGAACATTGTTAATTAAATGACATGATATATTTAGATATTCATCCCCAAAATGAGTGGGAATGTTATATTCACAAATAACAGTCCTAGAAATTTATTGTAAGATCTTGTTACTACATTCCACATAACCATTATATTGAGGTGTCCTAGGGGCAAAAAGGGTATTTTTATAACATGTTTTGAACAAAAATAATTGAACTCGGGGTTATCAAATTCACCTATATGGTAACTCCTCTAAAAAATATTTAAGCAAACTTTCTCTCTTTGAACAAATTTACAAAAACATATAAAAATATTACAAGCTACACATTTAATACATAAAAAATAAAACTCAGGTAAACCTAGAGAAATTATAAACTAGCATAAAATATTTTCCTCTTAAGATTTTTATTCTAGGAGGTCCAAATAAATCCATATGGATATGTTCTAGAGGACTAGATGTAACAAACTATTTAATTGATTCAAAATATGGATTTTTTTCTTACCCATTTTTCATGTGTCACATGGTTCCAATTTGTTCAATTTATATTAAGGTAAATATGAAATTAAAATTTTTTAGACAATTTTATCATAGAGTGAACTTTAAAATGAAAAATTATTCTATGAAAAATAAAAGATTTATTTGTTTTAGTATTTAAAAAATTCAAATTTTTTCTACAAAAATAATTATGATATAATCTATAGAAATTATGACTTATAGGTTCCTTAAAATTAAAGAGTTTATATCTAAAAATAGAACATTCATTATTTGAAAAATATACAAAGTAACCTTCATCACAAAGTTAAGAAGTACTTACCATGTTGTTTTTTAATCCTTCCATATAAAGAAACTTTTTTATGATAACTAATAATAAATTTACAACTAATTTAACTCTAATAATATTCCTCATTGCATTGTCACCAAATGTGACATAACCTCCAACAATTTTAGATAAATAATCGACATTTTGAGAAATATTCAATCATGTGCCTTGTTCATCCACTATCCATATACCATTTTTATTTGATTATATTGTATATTTTTTCTTATAAAATATATCAAAAAAGATTTTTTTTGGTATCTATAATATCTTGGGTCCATATATTTTAGTAACCAACGATTTAGGAATCCAAATCCTCTCTTGCTTTCCAGAAATTCAAACATTTAATATTGATAAATTTCATGAAGGAAAATTATTATAAACACCACAAAATTGAGTGTTCCTTATACCAAAACCATTTTGATAATTTATAGGTTCTATATAATGATAAAATAACTTTATACTTGTTTTTTTCTTTTAAATAGTTATGAATTTGTTTTTCTAGCTTTGATGTTTCAAATTTTCTTCCAATTCCAAACTTATATTTTTGGATTTTATTGTTACCAAGAATTTAGTTAAGGTAATTTTACCATTTTTTAAAAACACTAGTATCTTCTTTAAATTATTGAACATATTTTTTCAAGATTTAAATTCAATTACCATATTCATCATAAGAAGAAATAATTTTTTTTCTTAACCTTTAGGTCTAAAATTTGTTTGTTTATGTCCACTTTTTTACTGAAAACAACCGTATAATAATTTTTAGGGCCTTATTTTTATATTTAAAGCATTAAAATTTAGTTTTTATAATTGTAAAATATTCATTCAGTTCTTCAAAAGAGAAACTTTAATCTTTAGAATCATATTCATTCTTGGAAGAGTAAAATGAATGTAGCTCCTCATATTGTTCCATAATGAACCTGCTGGCTTTTTAATTGAGATTTAAGCTTTTAATTAAGAATATGTTTCATCAATAGAATCCTTATAGGGACTCAATATTGCCTTCATATATATTTTTGTCTTTATATTTAATTTTGGTTTCCTTTTTTATTTATTATCATACTTTTTTCTTGAGGCTGTGGAAAAATTGGCATGATATGTCCAACCATATTTCACTCATAGAACTTAAATTCCTTATAAATTCATTCATATTTAATATAATTATTGAAATATTTCTTGATTCCGCTTCTCTTATTATAACTTTTTCAAAATTATTAGAATATTGATAAAGCTCAACATCAAAATAAGAACTATTTAAAATACCCTCATCAGATGATTCAGAAATTTGTATACTTTTCTCTTGTTTTCATCATTTAATGTAGAAAATTTCAAAGAATCATTATCATTTTTGACAATTCTATTATCTACTATATTTATATTCCATTTTCAACTTATACATCAGGAGTATGGAGATAAGATCTTTTATTTTGAAATCTTTCACAATAGTAAATTTTATGATGGTAGCTGAAATTCCACTCCATTTGGATTGAAAAACTATTAGAACTTTTAAATCTTGATCTGGATCAGGAACTGTTTCACCTATGTAATAGATATTATTCACAATATTTGTCAGTTTTCCATTCATATATGTAATTATTTCCCCACATATAATTCTAAATGTGAAAAAATTTAGCTTCTTAGTATTGTAACTCAACCATATTAAATTATTAGTTCCATCATCGTCTAGCAATATAGTTTTCCATATTTTATGTGTTGTAGCACATTGAGAACTTGTGTTGAACTCATTTGGAACAAGTCCACATATAATAACATTCATGTATTTGGATTTCAAATAATATTCAAATTTATCAATAACATACCATTTTTCTAGATCTCCTTTACGAATTGTGTAAGGCTTAACGACTTTCAAATAAACCTTTGGACTAAGGTTCTTAAAATAAATAATCTCCCTTTACTTCCAACATCCTTAATTTTTTATATTGAAATAGAGCCATCTAACCACTTACATATATTATTTATTATTATAAAATGTATGTTTTTGAAGATAATATTTATTATTTCAACCTTTTAAATTTGAGAACTCAAGAGTCTCAAACCCTGATATCAATTATTGGTTATATAAGAACAACACCAAGACTCAAGAGTGGGGTGAATTGAGGTTATGAAATTTTATACATTTTAAATCACACTATTTTAAGGTATGGTTTTTTCATATATTTTGATGTAACTATAAATAAAATAAAATAAAACTAGTAATAGAAATATAAAACATATAATATTTATTTTTATATGGGGTACAAATATCCCCTAGCCTACTCCACCAACACTCAACTCCTAGAGCTTGGTGATTTCACTAGAATCAGTCCTTTTCTTTGGGAATTCTCAATTGAGTTAAATAAAATGTCACTAGGTACAAATCAATGATATTTATATAGGATCCTATAAGTATTTACAAAACCAAAAAAAATTCAACACTACAAAAAAAGAGTGATTACTTCTTGCAATAAGAAACAATAATGAGATATTACAAGATGAACCATGCAGTTTCAAGATGCAACTAACATAAGAGAGGAGATCTCCAAGATAGAAAATAAGAATGGATAATAGATCAAGGACATTTTTAAAAACAAAAAATGTTTTATATTGAAATCTATACTCTATAAAACTGAATTATTCTTCTTCTTCTTAGCTAAAAGAAGCATAAACACAAAAGTCTTTAAGAGAGAGAGAGAGAGAGTATTTTGTAACTTCTATTCTTGATTCTCTTGTTTTAATATTTCTCAATATGTTCTATAAAACTATTGTGAACAAAAAATCTAAAATAGAAAAGTATCTCAAGAAAATATCATGGTTTCCTTTTCTTAAAATTACCTCAGCAAAAAGAACTGGGTAATAAAAAAATTACACTTCTTCCTTTCCTTGTACTTACAACCTTCTGGAAATCGATTTTACCATAAAGAGTTATTCCATTATTTAATGAATAAAAATAATCATTAATTTTCACTTGAAATGATCCAATGGTAATAAATAACTAATTTTCAGAATGAAATAGTTGATTTTCGATCATCACATAGTTAAAATCCTTGTATTTGAATTCACATATCTGAATTAATGCACATAAATATTCTTCATATAGGATAATTTTTCATGTAGCTAAATAATGTAGGTATCTTGATCACATAAACAAAATTATTTATCAAATTTAATCTCTTATTTGATCTTTACATGGTAGGTTGAATCACATAGCCTATTAAAACCATGTATCCAAATATTTCAGGGATCCAAATCATGTAGCTGAATTCTCAACATAGCTGATTCTGCATAGTCAATTCAACAATGTATATGTTTCTCACGTATAAAATTCATTAAAGAAAGTGATTAATGTAGCTGATTCTACCTTTTATCCAATTGATGGAGTTTATTTCTAAATATATCCAAACATTATGTTTCCAAAGTCCTCACAAAAATTATTTTTTCCATACTTATCCAAATTTCTACATAAATGTAGATTATATAAGAATTGAACTATTATATCATAATTGAAAAAAAAATATTAAAATCAATTGAAGATACTTAAAATAAGATTTTGTAGTAAAATAATAATGGTTTTGTGATCATTAAAACATAAAGCACATGAGATATGTTGGAATACAATTAATAGTCCAATATTTCCTTTCCCTATGACCATGTGTATCAGAAGTATGTAGAATTGGAATCCTAAATAATAATTAAAGTCATCCTTTGACTACAAAATCAAGATCACAAACCTTAAAATAAAATGTATGTATATCCAATTTAAATATATAAAATAACAAAGAATGAAATATTTTTAACATGATTTATAAAATGAGTCCAATATACATGGGAAAACATCACCATGTCCTTTTCCATTAGAATCAGAAGATAGAAGAGATTACAAAACAATATTACTAAGTATAGGGAATATACACAATATTTACCAATCTCTTTAATCATTTATTTATTTCCTCGAATTATTCTGCTTATTTATCACTAAATTCTCATTAGTTAAATTCCAAGCACCATTTAGTTAGCCTATAAAACTTTCTCTCCAAAAAAAATTAGATAACTAATCATGACCACCTCACCTTGGTTTCAAAGTCAATGACCCTTCATATTTTCCAAACTTATAGAACTCTAACACTACATAATAAAATAATTGAAAAATGATAAATTTTTATGATAGTTATACCCATGTAGAAGACTCATTGTTGTTGTCATCACACCGCACCACTTCACCTTCTAGTGACTAAACATTCAATAACCCCAATCTGGTGAATGAAATTCCATTGAGCTAATACTTATTTCACCTCCCAACATTCAACCAAATATAGGTCTTGAGAGTTTAAAAGAAATTTATAAGAATAAATGTCTAGGATCCTAGGTTTTTAATTTATTCATGAGGTACATTATCATAATAGGTTTTTCCAATAATTTATATATTTTGTTAATTATACAAAATAATATTCATTTTATCTACCAGTATATATATATCTACTATTTGAAGGGAAAACCCTTAGAAGAAAAATCTAAAACCATTGGTCCTCATATCACTTCTAGATAATAATTTGCAATGTGAGAAGTTAAATTTGTTTAAAAAATATTTAATAGCTACAATTTATGAACATAAATTAATAGATGACATGTTATTCTTAATACCTACAATGAATCAGTATAACTATAAAATATAATCATATAAAATATATTCCCATTTTTTCCTTACCTATTAATTTTTATTTTTATAAGAAACATTGTATGCTCATTCCAATGAAAGTAGATACTCCAAAATTTTATTTATTTTGGATCCAAAGCATGTATTTCCAATAAATTAACTACACATGATTTCCTTTATCAATTTATAGTACACTACATTCAACATTTTACAAAAAAAATTAAAATTATGAATTATATATTATGTTTTAATTGTAATTTTATTATAATTGGAAGATATTTACTTATCATAAAAATCATGGTATGCAGATGGAAAATTTTCACAAAAGAGATAATGGATTTCTTCAAATAGATAAGTATTATGGTATATATAATAAGAAATTGCTATCAAAAAAATCAAAATAAAGTACTTATTTTTTCTCAACGTTTCTACATTATCTGAATCAATGAAGTGAAAATTATTGTGGTTATTAAATTTTTTAGTTTATGAAAAATATTATATTTCATCAACAAACAAGCACCCCCAAAGGTGTATTTCTGAAGGTAATTACAATTTCATTTAAAATATTTATTAATCATTTATATATATATTTTTCAAGAAATTTCAGAACTTTATAAAATCCACATATTCAATATATAATTTAGTTTTTTTTTAAAAATAAGTGGGAAATTTATGTGGTGTTAGAATGTTTGCAGATATCATGAAGATTTGATTTCCTATTGTTTTGGAATTTTTTTATTTCAGAGTGATCATGAAGATTTGGTTTATCTTCTACTAATTTAAGAGTATATTCATTTATTGATTTTTGAAATATAGTAATATAATCAAAATCAATCTGAATTATGTTTTAAACCCTAAAATCATTTCCCCTTAATAATCCCACTTTATGAGTTATTTTGTGCTTATGAAGAGCGAAAAATATCACTATAAAAAGTTCGTGGTCCTTTTTAAAGAAACCATTTACCACCCCCAATTAATGTGAACTCATGAAGTGGAATTATGAAAAAGAAATGAATTTGGACTTCAATAAGGACCATGAACTCTCTATGGATGTCTTTTATGCTCTTCGTAGGAACAAAAATTTTGAAGAAAAATCAATTCATGATGAAGTATTCTGTAAGGATGATGCACTCATATACTATTTAGTATAATATATATGAATAATGTTATCCGAATTTGATTTATATATGTTTATTAGTGAAGTAGTGCATTCACTCTTGGGTACAATTCCTTTTAATAACATACTGGTGATATAACATTGTGTTTTATCAATAGAAAAAAAGTTATTGAATTTACTATAGTGTATGATTTGGGAATCCAATTATCACTTGTATATAATTCATAACACTCCCTTCGGGGTACTTGAATAATTTTTTTTCATACTCCCTTTGAGATTGTCCAAGGTTTTTTGAGGCTATTCATTTTGCTCAAAGAAACATTTTATTTCAAAACTCATGTCACATAATCCAAATCGATAATACTTTCTCGTATTGACTTGATACTTTAGGAAAACGATCCATAATTAATTTTTATGATCATGAATTAATCACATGTCAATTCGATACATGGTGTGGTTGGTGTGATTGAAAAATTTGTCTTTATTCAAAAATATATATACTAGTTCAAACCATACATCACATACTCAAAGACTAAAAAACATTATATTATTATATTTATATTTAAATAACATGATTCATAATTCATTTTTTACATGTACAACTCATCTTCATGTGAATTCAACACACGGTGTGGCTAAAATGACTCAAAGTTAATGTTTCAATATAAAAGTAACATTTCATCTTACAACATTCACCACATAGTCAAAACCAAGATAACACATTTATATTTTATTAATACTTTAGTATAATGATATGTGATTCATTTTTGACGTGTGAAAATAAACCATGCATCAATATAACATGTGGTGTGACTAGAATGACTCAATGTATATGTTTTCTGTATAAAGGTAACATTTTCTACCCACAACATGTGTCACATAGTCAAATTTTATAGAAAACACTCTGAATGTCTTGATACTTTTTAAAATGATTCATTATTCATTTGGGATGTGTAGGAATTAACAATGTGTCAATCTAACATACAGTGTGATTGGATTGAATAAAAGTACATTTTTTCTGTATAAATTTGAGATTTTAGTATAAAATGTTTTTTACATACTCAAAACTATGAAAGGCTTTAGATTGATTTAATAATTTATAAAAATGATCAATGATTAATTTTTTATGTGTAGTAATTAACCTCAATTCAATGTTACACGTTGTGTTCCCGGTATGATTGAAAGTGCATGTTTTCATTTAAAAATGGCATTTTTAGGTGTGTCACATACTCAAAACGAAGAAAATTCACTTTGATTTTTTTATATTTAAGTAAATAGATTAATAATTTAATTTTGGTGAATATAAATTAAATTCATCTCAATTTGACACATAGTGTGGTCGGTATGACTGAAAGTGCGTGTTTTCATTTAAAAGTGTCATTCTAGTTTAAAACATATGTTTCATAATCAAAACCAATCAAATGCATTTTAATTGTATTAATAATTTATAATATTTATATTTAATTAATTTTTGATTTGTAGGAATCAACTGCAAGTCAAGACCCATCCTAGTGGGGCCCACACTGCGACTCCCCAAACGTGCCTCCAATAGGCCAGGGGCGAGTGACTAGCACTAAATAGGCATATCACTAACATGGTAGGTATTTCCTAAGTAAACACACACACACACACCTACAAGCCCCCAAATATTGAAATGTAAAACCCACAAGGGAACAAAATGCATGCATATAACTAAACCCAACATATAGAGTACAGTGGAGAGTAAAGTGCGGAATGTAAACTGGGACAGAATAAAATCCCATGAAAAGAAAGAGTTTTCAAACTACAAAGTCCAACCTATATAAAAGAAAGGTATGGGGACTACTTCTCAACATCGAGGGAACACCTCGGCCTGTAGGTAAACTCACAAAGCATGGTTTGGTCCTAGTCTGCCCTGGACCGCATACCCATGCTAGGGATTTTGTCTGATGATTCCAAAAAGCAATCATACAAGAGAACTCACCCCTTGATTTTGATAGCTCTAGTGACGTTCGTCTGAGAAGTGTTGTTCATCAGGAAAAGACATGAGAGATATAGAGATGCATTGATAGATCTGAAGAGAGGGAACAGATGTACTCATGCTGGGATAACTCACTCCTGAGTGGGAAAATATCACGATACATAGATGAAGAACACTTCCAGGGCCATGGGGGTGATACCAAAACTCATCTGGATTCACCTTCTAAGTAGAGGAATGATGTATGATACGATTGGTAAGATCAATAACCTGACTTTACCAAGGGACATGAATGGGTAGAGGATCTCGCTCAAGGCCTCTTGGGGGGACTCTTACTCAATCTAGAAAGTCATGTAGAAGGGGGTCGTACTCCTGTGGATGGAAATGATACCTTCCCATCATGGGAATGATAAAAGGAATCACTAACCCAAAAAAACATATCCAAGGTATGGTGGAAAAGGAGATTAATCCATTTACTAAAAAGTACACAATGTGTATAAAGGTCACATGGCGTGTCTTATAACCCTGGGTAGTTCCCATGTACAACTACCTGTGTTGAAGAGAACATCAGAAGAAAGAGATATACATGGTGTGTAAGAGCATGACACATTGTCTCCTACTATTTAGGGGATGCTCTATGTACGATGGTCATGTTCATGTACACAGCTTTAACCTATGTCTGCCAACCCCTGTACCAGTACATGGGGTTACCCGTGTTACCAGTATGGTCCGGCCATGTGGTGTAGTTCATGTTGTGTACTCCACCTCGTGTTTGTGTATAATCTAAGATACACGTTGAGTCCCACATAGGGACCCACATGTCGTGGGACATCTATCACACGTTGTGTCATAATTTTCTGAATTGTGAAACCCTATTCATCATCGATACGACCCCACACGTAGTTTTCTTAGGAGAACATGTTGTGTTCTTTGCTATTTTCCAGAAACAAAGTTCTTCCACAGCATTCCTCATGTGATTATATAACCCTTGATCTAGTTTCATTTTCACCTCAAACCTCATTATCCAAGGTCTCCCCACCATAATTACACCGATTCAATAAATTTTGGTCCTTTTATTGGCCCTAAAACTTGTTTTGATCATCTGTGTAAAGAACGGTCGAAGAATGATTTCTTCTGAATCGATTCAATTCGTCTACCACCATCATCTTTGAACCTACTCTTGGTCATCACAATGTTGTATATCCCATTTTGAATCGTTTAATTTTGAAAGGGATGCGCAAAGATCCTTTGTTAATAACCTTGTAAAGAACGCTAAGAACGCACAGTCAAAAAGTGGGAGGAAAACAAAATAATGAATAGATGAACAAACCTTTTCCATAGTTCATCATGGTGTTGATATGATCCAATTAAAATGATCAAATAGAATCAAATTAAATAATAATAAAATCAAACTTAGATAAATTCCCCAAAATAATAATGTTAAAAGACCATACCACATGATTGAACGATCTGTGGGTCAACCTGTTCATGGGTCAATCCACGTTCTTCATTTGAATCCAATAATGGGGAATGAACAATTGAAAATAACAACCCCTACCTTGATTTTCGATGATGTGGGAGAATTTTCATTGGTCGGGATTCGATATTGCTATGCAATGATCCATGCATCGTTAATCATTTTCTTTTATTGAGAATTCTCCAAGGTGGCTCCTCTCCATAGCTCAAGAGGATTCCAGGGAGTTTTTCGGGGTTATGTGCCTAGCCTTGGGATCCTACTCACTTAAAACCATAAAATGTGTCGATTCCTCATTAAAATGTTTAAAACAAAATAAATTATTGTTTTATTTTATTTCCTTTAAAACATCTGAAAAATTAAATTTTGAAGCCGACCTATGTTGGTCGATGTTAGGCTTCACCTAAGGTAAAGTTACAGCTTTGAATGCAATGGTTCCCTCAGATTTCTGATCCGAACACCCATTTGAAAGTTATTCCAATTTTTAGGAAAACCCCTCGCATGTGCTATTTAAAGGTTAATTTATTTCAAACATTTATTCTGGGAAATCCGGGCCTTAGAATCACACGCCGTCACAAAGACTGGTCTCATTAAAATTAGACATAATTTTTAAAATAATATAAGGAAAATACAAGGCATTAAATTATCCCTAGTGTAGGGCTTTTATTTCCTTGAGAAGACAAAACAAAAGGTTACTCAAACAAAAGTGGTTACTACACATGAAGTTGAGCCTCCCTATCCCACGTGCTCTCATGAAGGTTCCCACGCTACTAATAGACACAAACCAAGGGAATCAATTTCCCATAAAGGATCATATCCTACTGATCCTCGATCACCATTGGGTACTCTATGAAGATTTCCCTATCCTTGATTTCCAGCTTGACCCAGTCGATATTGTTTGATGGGTCATGTATGTACCTCCTCAGCTTTGACACATAGAAGACATTATGTATCTAACACAACTGCGCTGATAAAGCTAGGCGGTACGCCACCTCGACCAATCTATAAATTATCTAAAAAGGTCTAATGAACCGTAGAGACAACTTTCCTCCCCAACCAAATCTCTGCAACCCTCATAGAGGTGAGACATGAAGGAAGACATGGTCTCCCTTTTTGAACTCTAGAGGTCTCCCCCATTTTTTAGCATAAGACTTATTTTGGATCTGTGTAGTCTTCATACAATCCAAGATGATATGGACCTTCTATGTGGTAGCTCGCACAAACTCTGGACCAATGATTGCTGAATCTCTAAGGTCGGTCCTGCAAAGCGGTGACTGGTAGGGTCACCCAAGCCTACAATGTATCCTACAAAACCTAAATGGTTCTCTCCGTCTGACCATCTTTCGAGGGATGGAATGATGTGCTCGAGTGTAGTTGAGTCCCAAATGCCACATACAATCCCTTCCACAATAGCTATGTGAATCAAGTATCACAATATAAGACTAGATTTGAAGGGACTCCATAAAGAAAAACTATCTTCTGTGTGTAGAGGCGTCCCAAGCTCTCTTTGGAATTGTGCTCTCTGATAGCTAGGAAATGGGCCGACTTTGTGAGTCGTTCAACCGTCAACCAGATAGAATCATGTACCCTCTACATTAATGGTAATAATTTCAATAATCCCATCAATATACCAACCCACTTCCACTCCAGAACATCCAGGTGTAAGCTGATCCTACTGGATCCTGGAGCTTAGCCTTCACCTGTAGGCATGTAAGGCATTGAGAAATGAAATATGTTTCTTCCTTCTTTATTCGGGTCCACCATTACTAACATCAATGGTCCTTGTACATTTTCACCACTCTGGGATATACTAAAAAAATGGGATGTATGAAACTCCCTTATAACCTCTTCTCGAAACTCTATTGGTAAAACTACGAATTCTTTAAAAATATTGATGTGCTCCCCACCTTACGAATATCCATTAGGAGCATGTCAAGTGGACAACTGAGCATGTAATGTGCCTCAGTCGACATCCCCTAGTTGTGCCTCCCTAACTCACTGTGAGAATATCACTACCACAAAAATGGGCAAGGCCAGCGCCACCCCTTTATCAGTGCTAACGAAAAAGTGCTAATAAAGGGGGGGTCTTTATCAGTGCTAAAAAAGCGCCGATAAAACTACCCCTTTATCAGTGCTTTTTTTAGCACTGATAAAGCCCCCCCCCCCCCTTTATCAGTGCTTTTTTTAGCACTACTAAAGGGTCCCCCTTTATCACTGCTTTTTTTATTAGCGCTGATAGAGGGGGGGCCTTTATCAGCGCTTCTTTTAAAAGCATTGATAAAGGGTTCGACTTCAAAAAAAAATTATTAAAAATAATATATTAATATATAATTATATCAATATTGTTATATTTATGTAAATATAATATATTATTTTTGAATATATTTTAGATAAGTATAAATATACATTTACACTTATTATACTTAATATATAAGATATTTAGTGAAAATTTCTTATAAAAAAATTTTAAAATAAAAATTATTTAATAATTTTCAAATTATTATTGAGTAATAGTCATTTAATAACAATTTGAAGACTAAAAATATAAAAAAAATTAAAAAAAGATCTAAAATATGTTGAAAAGGAAACTCAAACTTCAAACGGCCATAACTTTTGATCTGGGAGTCCGTTTGAGCTCTACCACATATTAAATCGAGGCATGCGACGAGATATACATCTCTATGATCGGGGGTGCCCTGGTCAAGTGTTTTTCAAGGCCAAAAGTGGCCCAGAAGGCCTCCGAAACTGAGTTTTTAGTCGGGGTACCCATAATTTTTAAGATTTTGTGGATTCTCAGCCTCGTTTAAGGGGGTATTATTGGATTTTTTTGGTGGGGACTGAATTTATTCCAAGTTATTACATTAATATTGATATTATGTCTTTAAAATTTTATCGTTTTTTATAATGAACTTCTATTTATAATAAAATATATAACTATATGTACATATTTTTTATAAATTCACACCTAAAAATTAAATTATTTAAATAAATAATTAAACATATTTACATATAAAATATATTGGCTTTATCTAAATAATAAATAATATCCATTTTATTTAAAATACCAATATATGAATATTTATATAACTACTATATATTAATATAACTATATATATTAATATAACTATAACTATATATATATTAATATAACTATATATATATTAATATAAATATATATATATATATTAATATAACTATATATATATATTAATATAACTATATATATTAATATAAATATATATTAATATACGAATAAATATAACTATATATATATATATAAATAAATAGATATATCATGAATAAGAGAACAAATCAATATAGGGGAGTGGCAAAGAATTTAGGTGCGCAGGGGGGAGGTCTCGAGATCAAATCTGGGTGGAGGTAGGGGCGCGCGCGCAAGAGAGATTTAGAGGGCTAGCGCTGATCAAGGGTGTAGGCAGTGTGGGCGGGCACTGGAGGTGCGGGAAATCACTGATAAATGGGGGATCAAGCACTGGAACCCCCCTGATATTGGTAGTATTTTTTTATATTTTTTATATTTTTTTTAATTTTTTTCAGCACTGATAAAAGGGGTCTTTATCAGTGCTTTTTAGAGCGCTGATAAAGGGGAACCCCCCCCCCATCTTTGCCGGCATTAATAGCGCTTTTTCTAGCACTTTTAAAGGCCATTTTTAGCGCTGATAAAATCCATATTTGTAGTAGTGAATGTAGGGATGAAAACCATTGACTAGAGATAATATTCATCATCTCAATCCACAAAAGATAAAAATATCAAGGCCAACTACTATGATTCCTCACTCAGCATCCACAAACGTAATCTTTTGCTGAGAGCATCTGCCGCCATGTTCCCCTTCCTTGGGGTATAAATGATTTCAAATTCATAATCCTGGAGGGACTCTAGCCATCGCCTCTGCCTTAGAGTCATATCATTTTGTGAGAAGAGATATGTGAGGCTCTTATGGTCAGAGTAAACAATAAAATGTTCTCCCATCAAGTAGTGTCTCCACATCTTCAAAGTAAAGACTACTGCTACTAACATAAGATCATGGGTCACGTAGTTCTATTCATGCGGCCTCTGCTAGCATGAACCATAATAAATCACTTCTTGTATCTGTATCAGCACACATCCAAGCCCAGTCCCTGTCTTCATAGAAAACTACGTACTCGAGAGCTTCCCATAAATATGGTGCTCTTGGAGGACACCTAAAACCATCCAAGGGTGTCTTGTGTGATCCTCCTTTGACGTTGAGTACACAAGGATGTCATTTATGAAGACCACTATGAACTGGACTATGTACGACTAGAAGATTCAGTTCATAAGTACCACGAACATTGAGGGGTGTTCTTCATTACAAAAGTCATCACAAAGTACTCATAGTGACCTTAGTAGCATCCGAAAGCCGTATTTGGTATATCTTCATCGTGTACTCGTAACTGGTGGTTACCCAATCAAAGGTCAACCTTCAAGAACCATCATGCCCCTCTCAGCTAATCAAAGAGTTCATTGATCCTCAAGAGTGGATACTTGTTCTTCATCATTACCTATTTCTGATACTCGTAATCCACACACATCCCCAAAATCTCGTCTGCCATCTTGGTAAACAAAATTGGGGCCACCTAGGGTGAAACACTGGGTCTTATGAAGTCCTTACTCTAAAAATCCTCAAACTGCACCCTCTTCTCATGAAGCTCTATTGAGATCAATCCAATATTCCAGTGAGGATATTGGTTCCATATCAGGGTGTAAGTTTATGCATAAGTCTATCTCCTGGTGGGGACGTAATCCTGGAACATCTTTATGAAAGACGTCCTTTTACTCTTCCACTACTACTGGGAACTGAAATCTCACAAGATCTGCTATGCTGAGGGGAATTCTATCCAAATCATTAGTGATCGGTTGTACCCTCTTAAGCATGAGACCATTTTGTGCTTCCTAGGTTTCCTTTTCACCCCCAAAGGAAACCCTCAGTCTATCACTATGGACACGCCACAATCTTCACTTAAAATTTTCAATCTATGCATGAACTGTGGATAACTAGTCCATACCAAGAATGAAATCATAAGGCCCCAATGTCACTACCAAGATATCCCAAACTGAAAATCTCACCTTTAAGAGTCTGGTCACACTGTAGGAACCAATTCATGATCCCTACATCTCCTCCCATAGGAGCCTCTATGTGTGAGGGTCAAGCCAACAGTTTAACTGAAATCCCTGAGTCACAAAAAAATGTTATGTGGCAAGAAAAGGGATGAATATCACACAGGACTATTAATAAGGTAGATAGACTTAAAATACACAAATCAAACATCAAATCAACTGGGAGCTTCCGATTTATACACCTCAACCACACACAGTTGTCCCGACCCCTGTCCTCCAGCTCCCAAAGCCTGGTGTGGACCACTTGGGGGTGGTGGGGATGACATGTTGAAAAGTATCCCACATCCTTATACTCTCTCAACCCCCCCCCCCATGTGTCTCACCTAGTGCATCTTCTTGATCCACCCATTGCCTCAGTCAGCAGCTCGACGAGTAGGGAAATCTCTAGCGAGATTTCCCATACCATCGCATGTGTTGTATCGCCTCTCCCTAGGATGACAAAATATAGAATGATATTCCAAAACTATAGACCCCCTTCTCATTGTCTTCCTCATACATATTCCATTCCCATATCCCTATGTCAGTTGTTGGCTCCCTACTTCCGAGGTATTTGAACTCGTCTTCTTGTTGCGGACTACCACCGGTTGTATCCACCCAACTAAGGATCTCTCAACTACCATAGCTTACTATAGCACTCCCTCATAGGTAGGAATGAAAAAAGGGGATATATCAGCTCAGATGTATCTTCACAGACCTTTCTCGAAGGTATGATCCATGTAATCATGTTCATGTGTCATATCCATTGAGTACTTGGAATCGTTGGTGAACATCGATGAATACTCAAACACCATCATATCAACCTATCGGAGCTGTGGAATCTCCTAGATACACAAAACCATTAGTGTGTAAGGTGAGAATTATTCTCTGAAAAGGTTCTCAAACTCTACCCATTAAAGGTTTGCTTAATTGTAAGATCGGGTAACTAAACCCCACCATCGCCATACAGAGCCAACAAGAAGGATTTCAGATAGAACCACCATCTACTCTGTTGGTTTACTGACCAGATAGAAAACTCATATCACTGCCTCAATCTAGTCATTAGTCTCCTGTGTGATAGGATCACCTAAGAACCTAAGGGATATCTACTGCTGAAACTCATGAACGGTGCTCAACCTGCACTCTTCATCCATTGGTACTGTGAGTACTGTGTGATGCTCTAGAGGTGGAAGTATGGCTGGTTCACCACCTAGAGGTAAAATCAGGGGAACTGATATTTGTATTGAATCCTTATCACTAAGGGGGTCATCCTCCTAATCAATCTTTTGAATCCTAGATAGAATACATGACGAATACATCCTTTAATTAACAAGACATACCATGGTCAATGAGTATATCCGGAGAGTTGACTCCAGAGGGACATGGAAACCAAAACTCATTCTTATATGATGCATGTACCATTATTTTTTTCTCTACAACTAGTGTTATCATGTACTGAGTTGAAAATCAGGTTATTAGAGTCATGGTGTATGGATACATCAGCCACCTCCACCAACACTGGAGTCCCTGGCCTAAAATCCAAATTTGAATCACTTCACATTATTTCCCCAAACCAATCTCACATAATCTGGGTCCAAAGGTAGAATTGACTACCTCTAATACCACTCTTTCATGACCCGTATCAGTGGGGCCCATGCTGCGACTCCCCAAACCCACCTCTAATAGGCCAGGGGATGGTGACTAACACCAATTAGGAATATCACTAACATGGGAGGCATTACCTAAGTACCTGTACACACACACATCTCCAAGACCATAAATACTAAAAAGTAAAAACTAACTAAGGAACAAAATTCATGCATACAACTAAAAACAACCCCCATAGTACAATGGAGTGTAAAAGGAGGAAGGTAAATTGGTTCAAAACAAAATCCCACCAAAAGAAAGAGTCTTCCAACTACAAAGTACAACCTGTATGAAAGAAAGGTATTGTTATTGTTTCTCGATACCGAAGGAACACATAATCCTATAGGGAAAACCACAAAGCGTGGTCTGGTCCTAGTCTACCCAGGACTCTGTCAAAATGCTGCTCATCTAAAAAAGACATGACATGTGCGGGCAAAGCCTGTGCAGGGGTGAGTATAACAATACTCCATATAGGATCCTAAAAAACCAAAAAACAATATACGAAGTAAAGGTACAGTAAAATATACAATAGATATGTATACATAATACATAACAATAGAAACATATCTAGATATACTCAAAACCCATAACCGTAGTCTAGAGGTAAGTCACAATGACCGGATACCCATGCTAGGGATTCAGTCTGAAGATTCCACAAAGCACGCGTCTGGGAGAACTCACTCTACGAGTCTGATAACTCTGGTGACATCTATCAAAGAAGTGATGTTCTTTGGGAAAATCCATGAAATATATAGTGATGTATTGATAGATATGAAGATCGAGAACATATTCACTCATGTTGGGATAACTCACTCTTGATTGGGAAAAGATCATGATACATAGATTTGGAACACTACCAGGTCCATGGTGGTGATACCATGACCCATAAAGACTCACCTACTAAGTAGAGGACTAACTTCCAGTATTATTGGTAGTATTAATAACTTGAATATACCTAGGGAAATGAATGGGTAGAGGATATCTCTTTGAGCCCCTTAGAGGGACTCCTACTCTATCCATAAATTCCTGCAGAAGGGGTTTGTACTCATGTGGATGGAAACGATGTCAGACCTTTAGGGGAATGTGCAAATGGGTAACTAAACCAAAAAAACATGTATAAGGTATGGTGGAAATGAAGATTAATCCATGTACTGAAAATTACACGGCATGTATAAAGGTCACACGTCGTGTCCAATAACCCTGGGTACTGCTCGTGTACAACAACACGTGTCGAAGAGAATGTCATGTAGAAAGAGATATACATGGCATGTAAGAGTGTGACATGCTATGTCATAATATCTAGGGATTTCTCCATGTATGATATTCATGTGTTTGTACATGGATTCAACTCGTGTCTTCCAACCCATGTACCAGTACATGGGGTAACCAGTGTAGCCCGTCTCGTCTGGCTGTGTGGTGGAGTACATGTCATATACTCCACACCGTGTCTATGTGTTGTCTGAGATACACATCGTGTCCCATGTAGGGACCCACACACCATGTGAAATATTTCACGCACCATGTTGTCACCTTCTTCATCGCTAAATCCTAGCCTCTGTCGAGCCGGCCCCACACGTTGTGTTCTTTGGAGAACACACTGTGTTCTTCGGGATTTTCTAGAAATGAAGTTCATTCTCAGAACACCTCAGCTAAATCTCCAACCCTATATATTTTTTTCATTCACTAAAAAACTCAAGATACGAGGTCCCCCACAAAATAACTCCAATTCAGTATGTTCCATTCCTTCGATCACCTCCAGAAACTTGTTTTGATCATCTGCATGAAGAACTATTGAAGAACTATTTCTCCATAAATTAGTCGATTCTTCTTCTGCCATCATCATCTCAACTCTGATGGGTCATCATGACATCAGATATCCAATTTGGTATTGTTTTGTTTTGAAACAGATGCGCAATGATCCGTTTTTCATAACCCTGTAAAAAATGCGATGAACACGGGGTCAAAAAGGAGGGAAAACCAGAAAATGAATCGAGGAGTGAACCTTCTCCATCATTTTTCACGGTGTTGATCCAATCCCATTACAAGGATCAAACAGAAACACATAAAATATGAATCAAATCAAACATGGATCAATTCCTTAAAATAATCCCAATAAAAGACCCTCCCACATGAACAAACGACCCATGGGTCAACCAGTTCATGGGTTGATCTGTGTTTGTTGTTTGAATCCAAAATGTGGAATGAAGAATTGAGAATAATAACACCTACCTCGATCATCAATGAAGAGGAAGAGTGTTCATCAGTCAAGATTTGATCATGCTGCGCAATAATCCATGTATCGTCATTCATCATCATTTGTTGAGAATTCTCCAACGTGGATCCTCGCCAAAGTTTTAGAGGATTCCAGGGTCTTTTAAAGGGTTATGAGCCTAACCCTAGGCTCCTGCTCATTTAATACTATAAAACTTGACACTTAATCTTTAAAACATTTTAAAAAATTATTTATTTATTTTATTTCTTTCAAAATGTTCAAAAAATTAACTTTTGCAGCTGACCTGCTTAGGTTTATGGTAGTCCTTGCCTAAGGTAAACTGGATACTCTGAACGCAATGGTGCCCTTAGATTTCTAATCCAGGAATCTATTTAAATGTTATTCCACCTTTTCAGGAAAACATCTCATGTGTACTAATTAAATTTTAATTTATTTTAAACATTTATTCTTGGAACTTAGTGCCTCAAAATTGCACACCTTCATAATTCCTGGTCTCATAATAATTCCATATAATATTTAAAAATAATACTCAAAAAATCTGATACATTACACCGTACATCAATCCAACACATAATGGGGGTGATACATCAAAAATATCATGTTTTATTTTAAAAATAAAATTTGAGTTAAAAACATGCATCGCATACTCAAAACTAGGAAAACATACTCAAATTTTATTGATATTTAAGTATAAATAATTATAATTCATTTTTGATGTGTAGGAAATAAAGACAAGTAAATCTAACACATGGTCTAGCTTGTATGATTGAAAGTAAGTGTTTTCAATTAGAAGTTACATTTTAGTAAAAAATTTGGGACACATACTAAAAATCTAGAAAACACACATATATTGTCTTAATATGTCATAAAAATGAGTCATAATTCCTTTTTGATGTTTAGGAATCAACCACACATTAATCTGACACAAGGTATGACTAGTATGACTGAATTTGTGTGTTTTCATTTAAAATTGACATTTTGGTTCATAAAACTTGTCACATATTCAAAATCAAGTAAATGCACTTTGATCACAATTTAATAGAAATTTTGATAATTCATTTTTGAAGTGTATGAATTAATCGTACGTTAATCTGAAAAAAATTGTTTCTAGTATGTATAAAAGTGTTTGTTTTCATTTAAATGTAAAATTTCAATTCAAAACACACATCATATGCTCAAAACTGAGAAAAAACACTCGGATTGTCTTAATACATTAAGAAAAAGTTATTTTATTTATTTTCGATGTGTAGGAATCATCTATATACCAATCTATCACATGTTTTAGATGTTATGACTCAAAGTGTGTTTTTTAAATATAAAAGTATCATTTTAGCTCAAAATTCATGTCACATAGTCAAAAACAAGAAAACACACTCAAATTATTTTGATATTTTGTTAAAATTATATGTGATTCATTTATTACGTGTAGGAATCAACTAGACATCAATTCAACACATGGTATGGCCAATATGACTGAAAGTGACTTTTCCATTTAAAATGAAATTTTAGTTCAAAACATGCATCACATTCTAAAAACTGAGAAGACATACATAGATTGTATTGATATTTAAGTAAATATATTGATAATTCATTTGTGACATGTATGAATTAATCACACATCAATCTGACACACAGTGTGGTCGATATGACTGAAAGTGTGTGTTCTCTGTTAAAAGTGACATTTTAGTTCTAAACATGCGTCACATACTCAAAATTTATATGAAACACTTGTATTGTCTTGATTAATTATAAAAATAATCCATAATTCATTTGTGATGTGTAATAATCAACCACACATTAATATGACACACAGTGTGGTCAATGAGATAGAAAGTGCATGTGTTCATTAAAATTATTGTTTTAGTTCAAAATCATTTGACATATTCAAAATCAATAAAACATGATCTTATTTTATAGATACTTTATGATAAAATGGGTAATTAATTTTTTAAGTGTAGGAATTAACCACAAATCAATATGATAGACGTTGTGGCTGGTATGACTGAAAGAATATGTTTTCATTTAAAAGTGATATTTTAATTGAAAACATACATCATATCCTTAAAAATGATAAAACACTTTATGATTTTATTGATAAGTTTGTAAAAAGATTCATGATTTATTTTTGATGTGTATGAATCAATCATACATCAATACAGTACGTGGCATGGCCAGTATGACTCAAAGTATTTTTTTTTCAATATTAATGTAACATTTTTGCTCATAATGCACATCATTATGTCAAACCCAAGAAAACATACTCAAATTACCTTGATATTTTATGAAAATGATCCATGATTCCCTTTTGATGTATAGGAATCAACTTCACATCATTCAAACACACAGTGTGTCTGGATTTCCTGAAAGTGCATGATTTTAGTTTTAAAGTGACATTTTTGCATAAAATATACATTAAATACTCAAACCTAAACAAATTTTCTCATATAGTCTTAATACTTTAGGAAAATGGTTTTTGATTCATTTTTTACATGTATGAATTAACCTCAAGTCAATCTGATACATGATGTGGTCTGTATGACTAAAATTGCATGTCTTCATTTAAGAATTACATTCTCATTCAAAACACATGTCACATACTCAAAATCAAGAAAACTCTCTTGTATTGTCATTATATTTTATAAAAATGATCAGTAATTAATTTATGATTCATATCAAATGATATCATGTTAATCTGACACATGGTGTGACAATTATGACTAGAAGTGCATGTTTCTATTAAAAAATGAAATTTTAGTTCATAACGTGCATCACATACTCAAAACAGAGATAAATTTCTCTGATTGTCATAATATTTTAAAACATATTTTTCATTTTTTACTTGTACGAATTAACCACATATAATTATAATTGAAATTCATAATGGATTACATAACATTGAAATATTTTTTTTAAATTTTTTATGTACTATTGCTACATTAAATATTAATTTTTTACAGGTACCAAGTTATTTTGGTATGAGGTCATGTTTATCATTATAGAAGGCCTACTAAAAGGGTTTTTTATTTACTAGATATAATTATTTTTGTTTGTAATTAAATTTTACACCAATGTAATTGTGTTAAACTGAAATTATTTAATGTAAATTTTAATTGTTTTTTATATTTAATGTAATATTTGAACTACAATTTAAATTGATTTTTATGTTAATTACCAACTAATATAGAGTGATTTAGAAATAATTACTAGCTTCCTATAGAATCTAGGAAAGTATTTTATTAGTGATGTAATTAGCGTCTATAAAGAATCCACCTTTGAAAGACACACACTACATCAATGTTTTCATAGCACCAAAAAATGGTATCTAGCATCAATATTATGTGATAATGTGCATAGTATACCAAACAAAGCTGAAGATATATTTTTATGACAATTTATTGTATAGTTATTCAAGATTATCATGGTAATTTATTGAATATTTAATGAATAAACATTAGATAAATGAAATGGAATATTTTGATGAATCATATTGGGAATTAATATTTAAGTGTTATAGAAGTCATTTATAAATTGAGTAAAATTTTAAAGGAACATGGTTTCATTGAATAAAAGTTTTAATTTAGTTCACTTCCCATCATGTGTTGAATAAATCAATTTTTCCTTGTGTTTTATGGATTTAAACTATAACTTATTTCATATTTCCTCTAGTTGTGGGATAAATTTAAAACACATGAAAAAAAATCAATCTAATTTAATATACACAAATCCTATTTTAATAAGAAAAAAAACACAAAACATAATTTTTTTGTTAATTCTACTTAAGAAGAAAATTTATTTTACATGAAAATGATTTATAATAAATAATTTATTTTAGAGAAACTCTTCTAAAGTGAATTAGAATTTTAAATTAGAATATTTTCTGCTAAATAATTCATATCATCTATATAAAACATGAGGATGAATCACCTAAATCTTGTTCTACTAACATCAAAAGTCTTTCTCATACCTAGAATGTATTCCTAGACTCTGGTGGTTCTGGAACAATTAACCACCAAAATTTAATGTAATATCAAGTTAGAAATTTAACCTCACCTAAAAATCCCTAAATAAGCATCAACATGTGAGTTATCTATAAACGAAAGAAGACACCTAGATCTGATGTCACATGTACCTCATAACAAAGATGAAATAAGAGTCACTAAAATCTATAAGTTCGTTGATGATTGTGTTTAGGAATAGATAATTGGTGATTATAATATTTTTTAAGGATTCAACATTTAGTTTTAGGGATATTATCTCTTCCTAACCTATACTAAATTGAAATTTATATATTTATGAGGATGATTTTTTTTAAGTACATTAATGATAAGATGGTTAAATGATTTAGGTAAGGTATATATTGGTCTTGACTAGTCCAGGTTTGAGTAACCAAAGGTTGAGTATCATTCTGATTTGTTTGGGGACGGTTTTGTTATACATGTTCTCTAATATAAGGTTATAATATAGTTCAATGTCTCTTTTGGGAAATATTTTTTGTTATATCCCTTGTGATGTGAGTATAGTTATATGAAAGTTTGAATTGAAATGAATATAGTGGGGGACATCATGAAATGATATGGATTTTGGTGTCCCAGTTGTTTTCATTGAGAGATCTGTTGCATTATTGGGATTATTTTTATTATTGATATTGTGAATTTGAATTAGAAAATAAGGTTGATGTTATTGGATTTTTTTAATGAATTTCATAGGTCATATTATTTGGGTGGTGCATTGAGTTGTATAGTTAATGTTATTTGGATGAGGCGTTGAGTTGTCAACTTTTGTTATTGTTATTCCATGTAACTGATTGATGTTGATTTATGTTGGGTGAGGTCGTGGACATGAGATGTGGAAAACACCTGCTTTGGTGTCAGAACCTGGTCAACAAGAATGAGGGGACGCTATGGTAAACTCCTACTTGTGTGTAAGGACATTGTTCATAATGACAAGGTGGGGTTTGGGTGTAGTAGGTCCACTCGTGAGTAAGAGATACCCATTCTTGGTTGTTTCTCAAGGTTCCAGAGCCCATTAGGTTTTGTTGAGAAAATTAGTGTGTGGTGTTTAGTTTAGAAATACTATATTGATATTGTGTGGGTTATGATCCTTGCTAATGCTTTCTTATTATTAAATTTCTTTCATATGGCTTTATAAACTCTCATAGGTTCCAGGCATGTTTTATAAAATGCATTTGTATCTTTTTGTATTTTTATATTCATGGGATACATGGAATTTATTAGGGATATCCTATCGGGAAATGTACTCACCCTATTCATGTACATATTGGTGAACATAAAGATGTTGTTGGATTGAGTTTCAGGTTTCTCGAACATTAGTTCATTGTATGTGATGGAGTAACAATTATCATCCACTGGACACTAGTGGAGGATGGGTCATCAAGTGTAGTTGGTTCATTTTTATAGAGTGGTATATGTATCAAGGATTTTATTTTCATATCATTATATTGTTTTTTTTATTTTGTGGTGTTGTATGAATTTACATTCATAGATTTCCATTTTGTACTATTTTACAGGGATAAAAATATTATGTGAATGGGGTTTTCATATCATTCTGCACGAAAAGTGAGTCATATATTTTTAAAATCTTTCTTTTTACAGTCAGAGATCAATGCCAAGTACTGAGAAACATTTTGAATTCAATTTGGTATAGGTTCGAGTATCCAAACTTGGTTGGGGTGTTATAGTACTGGGTCCATGTTTAGTGAGTTGATAATGTTTTTCGAACCTGAAAATTATGTTTTTTGATAATGTGATGAGAAAAAATATATATTTTATTCTAATAAAAGTGACTTATAGTGTTTCTATTAAGTGAAGAAGTTCTTAGGATACCAAATAAATTTGAAGATATATTTTGAATAGATTTAACATTTGAGTTATTCAAAATTACCATGGTAATGTATTGAATATCTACTAAATAAATTTAGAGAAAAATAATGGAAATAGTTTATGAATCATGTTGGTAATTAATTTGGAAGTATTAGATAAGTCCATGATATATTTAGTAAAATTGTAAAGTAACATGGTTACATGGAAAAAAGGTTATGTTTTACTATACTTTTAATTATGAATTCAATAAATGGATGTTGTATTATGTTTTATGGATTTAATCAAAAAATATCTTTAGATGTCTTCTAGTTGTGGGAGCCACCTCGAAGACCTAGTAACATACATTTTATTTATAATTGGGTTTGTATTGAAAAATAATTTACATTAGTTAAAATAAGGATAATCAATTAAAACACATTCAAATAATCTATCTAATTAAAACAACATAGATCATTTTTTAAGATAAAAAACTAAACACATAACATAAATGATTTGTCAATTTTAATCAATAACAAAAAAAATTTTAACTAAAAAATGATTTAAAATGAAAAAAATAAAGTTATAGAAACTAACATAAAGTGAATCTGAATATAAAACTGGAGTCTGTTGTTTTCTGAACACTATACCATGAAAATCATAAGAAATATCAAGTAGTAGGATGAACGTCACCTTAAAATCCCTTAATAATCCTGAACATATGATTACCACATTCATGGATGCTAGTTCTCTAAAACAAAGTAAAACCATAGATCTGATGTCACACATCTCTTATAAAATAATTATTTCTTCTAGAAAGGTAAGTATAGAGTCCTATTTTTTAGGACAAGATACGGTTACATTGATCAAGAGGGACGAGAAATATTTTTCCATCCATTAAACCCATGAAGAGATGAATGTTCTTCTCACTCAAATCAACATGGAATGTCCAGTCCAGCATTGGATGTATTTTCTGAAAATGACCAAGGTCAGATTCACTTGGATATAGCTCAATAAAGAGTTATTAGTGTGTTATGGAAGTGAAAAAGATGAGTAACTAGTGATATTTATTAAGGGATTCATCAAACAAGGTCAGTGGATATGTATATTGATGAGTTTGAATGGGTGGAACTGTATATGAAAAACATTATTGAGAAATGGTACATGAGTACGATTATAGGGGGGTTAAAGCAGAAAACCAGGAGTACGGTCCTGATGCATGAAACCTGGATTAAGGCTTGGATTTTATCAGTAAAACATAGCATTTACAGTGAATTTATAATTAATGGAATAATAAAAAAACCTAAGGAACATAACATGAGTGGTGTTCTTAAAAATATGGTAAGGAGTTGGAATACTAGTTCGATGAAGATGGATCCATTATGGGATGTCAAAGAGAAAAAATAGGGGGTATTACCCTAAGTGGAAGTTGGTTAGGAATTCTTAGAGTTTGAGGAATGAAAAACTAAATTCTTATGTTAGACTTACTCAAAAAAGATTCAACCAAGACACAGATGTCAAGAGAAGGGTTTAAAATTAATGGTGTGGGAAAGTATAGATCTACAATAGGAGACAAAATTGGGAGGTGGATACTCAGAAGATAAAGAAGACTCTATTGGGGACATATTTGAAATGAAAGTTTTAGGTATTAATATGTGTGAACTTGAGGATGGAATGATTTAAGTCCATATTAATGGAGGGAAGAATTAAAGGAGTTCCTCTGATGGTTCTTGTGGACAGTGGATCCAACCATAAATTCATTTCCATATGGTTAATTAAGGACAAACCAGTTCATATAATAGATAAATTGAAGGATATTATATTTTCAGTGTTCTTAAAGGTGTTTTTTAAATATAAACTTAGAATTTTGATTGGAAAATGGATTCTAAACCTGAGAAATAATAGGTTATTAATCTCAATGATGTGTCAATATTAATTAACAAACACTTTTTTTATAGTAAGAATGTAATCAGAAGGTATTTTCTAAGCAACGCTGAGAATCTAATAATATTTCCCATGACTTATAAGTAAAAGGATAAAGCGTATAAAATTGGGGAATCATATATGACCATTGATAAAATTATCCAATATAGAATTGAGATAGAAAGGGTGATTTTTATTTAATGGCCAATCTCAATAAATAATTCCATATCCCATGGACATGAAAGAAGACAATGTCTAAAGAGAATACAAAGGAACGACACCACACAACCAATCTTCACCAGGAATAATCCTCTTATGAGAAAAACAATACATAGACATTAAATAATCTTCCATGAATTAGGTGAATCTTTTGAAGAAGGGGATATAGAAAAAAAATTGGGTAGCATGGAAATCATGGTAGATCAATCTTCTTGCAATATGCTTCTCAAAGCTGTTTATATTTCCCATGTTTTCTCATCTCAGTCAACCTACAATAAAATTTCACCACCCACAATCTACCATTTTCATTTAAAAAATATATGAAATATAAAGGATGAAATTATACCATCAACCGCCTCATGAGAAGCTGGTGACTTCCCACTCTGGCTCACCGAAAATTAAATCTTCTCCTCTGTAATATCTTCTTCCACCTTATAGATTTTAGATTGTTTCCAAAAATATATATGCCAAACCTATACAGTTCAGGTTTTAAGCCCCAAAATTTCCTTTCATTTTTACAATGGTTTTGGTGACCATATAAAATATACCATTGAAAAAATAAATAGGTCATGAATAAAAGAGCACAAAATCAAACCTCCTTGAAAAGTAAATCTTCCGACTCCACTCGAAACAAGCATCTTGACATGAATAATCTCAATGTATATATATAATGAAAAAAAATCTAATACATCATGATATAATGAGGAAATTGAATTTCCACACATCATCCACAGATTTACTATAAGTAAAAAAACTTCCCTCTTTTATCTCAGCATGATATTTTTTTCAAAAGGGTGACCATAAAACTAAATAGATCTGAGCATGGGGGAGGTTATTTTAAATAACAAAATAACTAAATACTATCAACATAGTATAAAAAAAATTAAAAAAAACTTTAAATACAAAAATAATATAATTGTATTCTAATTTGAACCATTTTTTTATTTTACATGTTGTTATGGTTTTATAAATTTAATGATTTTTTATCCTCAAAAAAGGAAATAATGTGGGGTTCTATGTGTTTTTAATCATAAAAAATATTATTATTGTGTATTTAATATATTTTATTATCATCTTGGAGTATCTTATGTTTTTTTATAAAAATATTTGAATTCATTATGAAATTTGTAGTCATTGGTACAAAGACCCATCATAGTGACATACATTGCATATTTGTTATTTTCTTCTTATAATTGATAGTGTGCAGTGAAATGTAAGATAATTTATCATTACTTGAAAAAAATTACAATTTAAATATAATGATACTTATATTTAGATATTATTAAACTCCACGGTGATGAAAATATTAATTTATATAGTTTATATTGGTGTATGAAAAATGAATATCACTGACCTACAATTGGATTAATAGTGTAATATTTACATAAATTTTATATTTCCATTATTGCATTTAAGTCAGAATTTTGTGAAATAGGACCTATAATTGAACAACATCAATCAAGACTCACATTGGATATAATTAAAGCATTAATTATTAAAAGATATAGATTTTATGATTATGAAAAAAAGTGAACCTATACAAAGCTAGTGCATATTGAAATAGATTTATAAACAACAGTCCTACGAATAAGGTATCTACCATATATGATTTTTTTTGAAATATTTTTTCAAAATATAATAATATTTTTTTCATTTTTAATACTATTATATAAATAATCAATACCTTACTAATTTTTAACCCAATGTCAACCTAGTAAGGATGTATTTTTCATACAATCATTTAACTTATGCATATACATTGGATAATTTTTTTTTCATTTGTAGTTATAATCATTGAATAAAATAATAAATTTTATCATTTAAAAAAATATTCCCAAACTTGTTTCAATTTTCTAAAATAATAAAAAGTCCTAAAAAATATTCTAGTATATATTAACTATGATGGCTTAAGGTTTCTTTGGATCTCAATGGAGGTTTCCTTGAATATCATCCTAGAACATTCTATAATGTAACCGAACACATATAATTGAGGGGTACACAATATACACTAGTTTGAAAATATTATACTAACCCTTCTATGATGAAAAAACATGTGTATAATTGAGGGTACACAATGTACCCTATTCTAACAAGATCATGCTTGAGTCGATCCATATTTACATTTTAATATATCAAATACCATAAATTAAACTTGTTTATCATGAAGAACAAGTGTCCATTGTTGAATATTTAGGATCTATTTCATCAATTGAAAGATAATAATGATGGATTTATTCCATTAATTTTTAATAATTTAAATATTATTCACTATATATAAAATTGTACAAATCATTTATAAATTTACTACGTAATTTGATTTTAAATAGTTAAAATGTGAGATACTCTCTTTTTTATCAACATCTTCCAACTAAGATGTCTTTAATTACTCTAAATATCATTTTTATGCATAAAATGGTTCACAAACTGAAATTATTAATCATTTAAGGGTTAAATGTTTATATAATAGAATAAGTGTTTGTCTTAGTATGTTACATAGAATAACATTAGACTCCAAGTTCTATAATTCTTGGTATTTGTTTCAATCTCTTAGAATGTATCTTATTAATTGATACAAAGATATATAACGGACATTGTTTCATTCAATGAGATAGAAAATTTATTGGAGGATACCCTATAATAGTTACTCAAGGGAGCCACTAGAACATCTTGGAGTTCAACCTATACCTCCTGTGTATTTTACGTACCATAGTAGGGGAGTATGTGGGGATCATGGGGAGTTGTGTAAGGGTCCTGGGGAATATGGGTAAGGGTCGAGGGGAGCAATGTAAGGGTCTTGTGGGAGTTGTGTAAGGGGCTTAGTGAATATTATTAAGGGTCCAGGGGATACCCTTAAGGTTCTTGGGGGAGTTGTATAAGGGTATTTGGGAACTATATAAGGGTCTTGGTGTTCTTAAACTACCAAGGGGTGGTACTATAATTACATACCATATTAATTTTTTGTATTGTAATAGTGGGATCCCTAGACCGAACTATACAGTAATTTTCGATTACCATATCATGCATATATGGAGCTATGCGACACTACTATAAAAGGGGTCTATCCCCACGCAGCTATACCAAAGGTTTAGAGTAACTGTTGGTATATGTTCTTTTTTCTAGTCTATACCAAAAATTTATTAAAAATGTGGGTATTCAGTTCCCCAATATCAAACCTACATCGGGCTTATCTTGCTGACTCATATTTTCCATCAGGCTCCCCCCCACTTAAACCCTCACCACCCCGACCTCTACCTCCTAACCCTCTCCTCCCCTCTCTGACCTCCGCCTCCTGGTCATCCAACCATCTCTTCCTAACCATCTCCTCTCATCATCAACCTCCGCCTCCTGGCTCCCCATCTGCTCTCGACCTTGACCTCATGGCCTCTTCCTCTGCATCAATATCCTAGTCTCCACCTCCATACCCCCATTCCCTCTGGACTCCCTTGCCTCTGGCGATGTCCCCCCTCCCCCCTCTCAACTCCCTCTCCTCCAGCAACATCTCTGCCCGATTCATTACATATAGGTTTGAATTTTTTTCTCATAGTTTCCATTTTATTCTTTCTAAAATAATCACTTATTCTTATATCTATAGTCTCAACAAGTTTACTACACAATTTCTCTTTTTCATTATTTATTTAATAAATAATCATTCACCTTATATGTAAATTCTACTTCCTCACATTGTTATTTTATCATCATTTTCATAGACTATTAATTGGTTTGTAGGATAGATAAGAAATGTTTTGATTCACACATATATTTTTTACACCTTTTGATTTCCATTCCTCCATTTAGTGAGGAATCCTAAATATTTATTTCTTCCTCATTTAAAGACACCTATTTTATTTTTACTTTAGTGGGATCTTGATTTTTCTACATTGATTCATCTTGTTCTTGTTTGTTAGGAAAAATAATCACGCATACTTTCTTCAATTTATCTTCAATTTCTTAAGTTTTATCATTTACCTTATTATTGACATTAATTTTTCATAGCATATCTAATGTTTTATTCAGAATAATTTTCCCTCTCACACCATAAGGAATTTATCCTGAGAGTTTGTTCATGAATACATAATTTTATGAAATTATTATCTATATATACCACACACTTTCTCTAAATGTTAAAATATATATTGGTTAGTTAGATTTGGTGATATTCTGGTCACATATGTCTTTTATTGAGTTTCACCCCCTTAATTGATCAATAAAACACCCTTTTGGTTCTTACCTTTTCACTATAAAGGATATATTATACTATAAATAAAAATATTTGGGTACATACCTTCCACAACCCCAATAAAACCCTTGAAATATATAAGTTTTATGTTGATTCAAGATCAATCCATCTCTATGTTCTAGTTTTCATCATTTGTGTAAGCATACTCCACATGTGAAAGAATATATTTTATCTCCACACATGGGTGTATCTATAATTACATTAAAACTCAGAGGCTACATTCTCATACACAAACCTATCATGAAGACTATATCCAAGATCCAATGACCCACATTTAATCTATATTATCCCCACACATCCCAGAAACTATAAATTCCTATTCTATATTACAATCTCACCAAACATAGAGCACCCTTATTGTTTCTTGAAACAATAGGAATATCACCTTGTCAAACAATGTAAATGAAAACTCGTAACTATATAGTCATTTTATAATTCAACTATAGTTCATCCATAGTCTCACCACTCTTCTAAAATCTTTTTTTGAGTTTATAGGTCCATTCACATATTCACTTTTCCATTGAAAACAATAAATTATATTGAAACATTAACTCACAGAGTGTATTCATCTCAATTTCACCAGGTATCTCCAGATGACTGAACCCAAACTCCTCCAAGAGTGTTATTACCCATGGACACAAGAAAAATTATATCCACTATGAATATAGTTGTTCTTCTAGACATGTACCGATGTCACCTAGGATAGTAATATGAATGAGAATTCCCTTCCCAAAACTATCCATAAGGATGGAATATGTAGTACATAAGTACTTATCTCAGAGAAGCCAAGTCACTTAACACACCTATTATAAATAAAATGTAAAATTTTTGTGGATTGATATCATAATTTAATGTATTTACTTATGATTCACACACCTAAATATTCCTAAAAAATGTCCAACCAGTCTAATGGGTTACCCACAAAAGTCAGAATATACTAAATTCCAAAACAAGAGTCATGCTAAATAAGGTAACCAGTCTCTCAAACAAACTCCACACAATATGCTTAAAATTTTTAATACATATGGGTTTCACTCATCTCCGTATCAAAGTAACATTGTATTTAACATTCCAAATACTTACATTTATCTTTCAACTACCTATTGAAATTAATTTCTACCTACCCACTCATAGGTCAAGCATAAACAAATAGTTTCACAAGTAATCACTGCACATCTCAAAGCAAGATCACTCACACTGTGACCTACATAAAAATTCACTAATGTTTTAGAGCCCCCTCATCATAGGGATACCACATAACTCTAGCACTCTCAATATCTCCAAAAAACCAATCATAGGGTCCCAATCTACTACTAACCATGTCACCAATATATATATATATATAATTCGAAATTATTTTCATTACACTTTAAAATTTTATATTAACACAAAAATTCCATAATAAGGGCTTAGATAAATGAAATTTAAATTAAATATTATAGATAAAAACACTCATTGTGTTTTAATTTGAATTTTATTTTAGATGGTACCTCAAAATAATACTGTTAAGTAAAATAATAATATACATTAACCATTTACTTTTACCCAAAACACCATAGTTATGCCTCAGTTAAATAAGATTTCAATTAAATGTTATTTAGGAAAACATTATTTATGTAATAATTGTAATTTTGTTTAGTTATAACAATTTAATAATATCTCCAAGTAGTCATTGAACATGCCTTTTATAATTTGTGGGATTGGATATTTAATATAAAACAACACACTTATATGAAAACAAACTATAAATTTCCTCAAACACTTAAAATAACTAACTCAATACATAGTTCATGTAAACAATAAAATTCCATCAGGCATAAGAATGATACATGGTATAAAAGATTCTTGAATACACCACCTCTTATCATACTATACCATGAGATGAATCCTATCAATCCTTCACATCATAATCAGGTGTATCACCTATGATTAAATTAGATCAATTGTATAATTGGATAGTATAAATATAAATTTAGTCATAGATAAAATGGACTTTCCTCATACATGGGTTGGCTAGTACCATTGAAAATCTCCATACCATGTCTCAATAGATTCTTATTCTATTTTGTACCTTTCCAAAATTGTAAGACTAAAAAACCTCTAATAACATTTTACTATGTCCCACCACCACATATCACCAATTGTTGCTTGGACCATTTGTAGATATAATACCCTAGGAATGCCTCTCCATATAATGGAGGATGCTGACTAATAGTGAGGGTCTCAAGTAGTATAGTGGGGAGACTATACCTACATATTTGATTAAAAATAGAAGAAATAAACATACTAATATAATCATATGTAAATAATACAATTAATTACACAATGAAATGTTTTAATACTAATATAAATAATCCACATAATAAAAAATTAATTTTATGAAATACATTCTAGGTAATCATAATATAATCAGAATACCAGAAGATAAAACTATGAAAACTATGAAAAATGGTCTTGAGTATCAACCTAGACCCAAAACCCAGGCTTAGTCCTAGAAACCATGAAATAGAAAACATCAGGTTCTTTCCCTAATCTAAATATACAATATAGTAATGATAACATCTCAGGTTCCCAAGTTCCATGGTAGAAAGTGTAGGGTTTTATTATAACTCGGTAAGACTCCAAAAATGGTGTCCTTAAAATTAAAATTCAATTGTTCTTTCATTGATATGCAATTTAATAGTCATTTATTGATTATCCTATTAATATTTGACATATTTATAATTTAAGTAAAAGTGTAATAAAAATACTACTGATTCTTGGTTTCTATAATGACATTAAACATCATTTTGTATCTACTTTTTCCATCATTGGAGAGTCTATAGTCATGGTACATGTCAAATATTAAATGGTAACGATGTAAAAACAAAGGAAACCAAGGGAATGATAATCTGAGGGAACCCACATGGATCAATAGAGAATTCTCTCTCTATAAAACTCATAAAAATTATAAAGGGTTGAGACTTTATATTCGTCAAAATCCATTCTTCTTGTCAATACTCAATGAACCATCCTTGAAATTTTGAAGAATGGAAGTATTATAACCCATAGCTTACAATGTAGGTATTCCAACCAAATAGATCAAGTCTAATCTAGTTAACCCATGATCAAAAATTAAATGAGGGTACTCCATATGAATCCAAATCATTGATCAATAAAATTTGATACATAAGACATTACCTAAATCCCAAGGTAGATTCCCCAAGAAATTTCATTTCAATTTCCCTCATTTTAATTTCTTATGAGAACCGTAATCATGGTATGTGTAAAATTCAGTGTTCAATATTAATATAATAATGTGTACTTTATTTTTCTATTGATTTTAAATCCATTCATGTTAACAAAATTACCTTTTTCTTTTTAAGAGTCTTGTTTATTGGAAGATAACATTTTTTTCATCTAATAGAATGGATAGAAGTTGGATGTATCATACCAATTGAATTTCAAAAGCATTTCAAAATAAGTAAGAGATTTTTTTAGATTTTTCATTTGATAATGCTTTAGTTGGATGTTGTATATATTTTACATGCTATAAATGTGTTGTAAGAACATGGTTAGGCCGAGAAGTAGTTAGCTACCATATAACAAAATTTGGATTTCAAAAAAAAATATTATGTTTGGTATCACCATGAAGAGATGAGTCTATATTCTACTATTCATGAACAAAATGAACAAAGTGGCATGGAGAATTTGATATTTGATCAGTTTCCATTTGTGCATCATCCTGAGAGAGATAGTATTCAAGTTCCAGAAGACAATGATATCAATACACATGAGAAAAATATTGAAGATGATTATGAGAGAGTAAAAAATTTATTGGATGATGCTAGAACTCTAGTATATCAGGAATGTACTAAAATGACCATGTTTTAATTTTTTATGCGATTATATCATGGGAAAACCATGTATGTAATTTCTAATACTACCATTGATTATAATATTATATTTTTGAAGGACTTTCTTCCTGATGGGGTAGATATTACCTCAAATCATTACAAGGCATGGCTGTTAATTAAGATGCTTGGATTTGATACAAATAAAGTCCATGCTAGTCTGAAAGATTGTAGTTTGTATTGGGAGGAAACAGATTAACATAATGACTGTAAAGAATGTGGTACATCTTGATGTAAGACAAATTCATAAGGAACACCATCTTATGTGGCACAAAAATTCATGTGGAAATTTCCATTAACTCCGAGACATAAAAATCAATTCATGTCTATAGAAATCTCATCCAATATGTGATGGCATTCTTATGATAGAATTAAAGGTAACTATGAGTTGGTTAATCCTAAAAATGGATTAAAATGGTGAACATTTGATGCACAACAACCAAATTTTTCATCCGAGGTGTGTAATGTCAGGTTGGGTCTATCCTTTGATGGTTTTAATCTGTTTAATCAGATTGTTACTGCTCATAGCACATGGATAGTTTTTATTCATGTTTATAATCTTCCTCTATGGATGTGTACGAAAAAACATTTCACATTCTTGAGTATATTGAAATTTGGACCTTCGGATCCTAGTAATGATATAGATGTCTACTTGAAGACTTTAATAAGAGATTTGAAACAAATTTGGTATTTGGGTGTGCAGACATTTGATGCTTCTTCATAGAATACATTTCAAATGTATGTTGCCCTTCTATGGACCATAAATGGTTTCCCTAATTATGCAATGATTTATGGGTGGATCATGAAGGAAAAACTATCATTTCATGTTTTCATGAATAAGAAATGATCAAGAAGGCTTAAATACCGTCATAGTTTCAGTTTCATGGGGCATCAAAGATTCCTGGTAATGGATCATTAAAACAAGATGAATTAATGGAGGTTTGAAAATATCGTTGAAACTAAACAACCACCTAAACGTATGTTAAGAAGTGATGTGCTTAATGAATTGAAAGATTTCAGTTTTTCATTATGGAAAGGTCATTTGAAATCAAAAAAGAATAACGTTGATACTGAATCCATTTAAAATTGGAAAAAGGAGAAGTATTTGTTGAGTTGTCATATTGTTCTACCAATTTGTTATGTCATTGTTTATATGTAATGCCTATTGAGAAAAAAAAATATGTGAAATGTTTCTTGAAATTCTTCTTAATATCAAGGGGAAGACCAAATATTACTTCTGATCACTTCGAGACATTTCGGATTGGGGTATTCAACTAGAACTGCATCCTGTGTGTATCGGTGAAAACAAAAGGAATGTTCCTTGTGGCTCTTATTTGATGAAACCATCAGAGAAAGTTCAATTTTTGAATGTATTGGAGAATATCAAGGTTCCTGATGGATATTCTATAAACATATCTAATGAGTCAATAGAAGGTATGTGAAACTAAAATCCTTAAAAACTCATGATTATCACATCCTTCTTCGTGAATTGATTCTAATAGAAATTCAACATTTTCTATCAAATAATGTAAGGGTGAAAGTGATTTTATTATGCCAATTTTTTAGATACCTTTGTGTTAAAAGGTTATCTAAGTAATTATTTATAAAAAATAGGAGTAGGTGCCACTAATTTTATATGAGATGGAAATAAATTTATCCATCCTTTTTCCAATTGAAAATTTCATTTAACATATCATCTTCTAATTGAAAAAATTCTTGGGGGACTAGTTTCTTTTCAATAGATTTATCCTACTGAAATAAATATGTAAACAATGAAATCATATTTCCGAAATAATAATTATACTGAATGTTCTATTGTGAGGGATTATTTTTCTCCAGAATGTATGGATTTTTGTTCAGTGTGTTTGTCTAATGTGACTGAAATAAAAAACAAGCCAATGAGAAATGAAGATGACCAGTATAGGGAAATTGAGCCCTCATTTCCATCTCTTCCCCAAAAAAAGGAAATGTTGGGTCTTATACATTGGTTACATTGAGCCATGAAGAGTGGGAGATAGAACATCACACAGTCTTGTTTAACTACGGTTTGTTCTGATGACTATATCAAGTAAGTAATTTGGATATTTATATGTTATCTCATATTATGAAATTTCACATATAACATACACTTTTATTAACATTTTATATAGAGAACATAAAAAAATTATAAGTAGAGTTAAAAAAATATTTTCCTTTGAGAAGGAGAGAGGCTTTGCATAGCATAGAGTTTTCATCTTAGTTGAAATCAAAGGTATTACCATTAAATTAATTAGATTAAAATATAGATATCCATTTAATTGTATTATTATTGTATATTTTAGGTGTTGAGTTTTCCTATTTACTCTGTTTCTCAGGAATTAAAATAATTGGATTTTGGTCCTAATTCTTTTCTTTGTGAATGAAAATTTTTAATGATCAATGGGTTCAAATTATTTACAAAGGATCAAGTAGTGAAAATGAGAACACAACATGATGGAATTATGTTAACTCTTACATTGGATTATTATGCTAGTGTTTCAGATAGTTATCCTTGATATAAAGATGTGAATTATTATAGACTTGTTGAGAAAATATTGGAATTGGATTACTACTCTCAAGGTAGATTAACTATGATGAAATGTAAATGGTTTGATACAATGAGACGATAGGGTACATTTAATGATGGTTGTGGATTCATTATTATTGATATGAGTCGATTCCTATGTACTGATGAACCATACATTTTGGCATCAATTGATAAACATGTTTTTTATTTGAAATAACATTTAAGACATGATTATGGAGTCAATAATGATGTAATCCTAAGACATATTTTTCAGGATGTTGGGGACGAAATTTGCACCATTGATGCCCCCGTCTGTGTTTCCCAAAATATTGTATTTGATGAATCAAGTTGTCCCATTGTGATATTTGATGTTGAACTTGTAAGTAGTGTTAGGTAATATATAGAAGCAACCATATATGTTCATTGTTCATTAAGTTTACATTGAAATGAGTTTATCAGGTTAGTATTGTTGTAATTACATTAATTATATTTTTGGTTGGAGTGATATGTTTATTTTTTTTATTTTGTAGTGTCGTTTCATTAAATATGGTTTATTTCAATGAATAAAACTTGGTTTATGTCTTATTATAAAAAAATGTATAACTTTTTAATGTAATTTTAAAAACATATTTTGTCATTTACTTGTAATCATTTGTACAATTAATAACTAAAATAAGTCAAATTGGTTCCTATCATGAATTGATGATAGATGTAAGTTATATGCACGATGTGTAACAACTATTTCTAAAAAAATTAAATTTCATTCATATTTAGATTATGCCAAATTCTAAAGAAGGTTGAAGGGTGTAACTATTTTATCCCAATAGACCGTGGTGTGAGTGTGCATTACCTCCTTCGCTTCCATCAGTAAGTATAATAATTGTAATGTTTTTCTTATGCATTACATATAATTTCATGTTAATATTATTTATAAATTTTTTAGGGACATTCAGTTACATAGGATTTGACTCCTAATCCTGTTAGCATGGGTATGAGAGGGGATGCTCCTAGACCTAGATGGAGTACCCGTCATACCCGTTTGCACACTGAACCGCCTACAGACACCCCTTCTACCACACCATTCTATCCCTCCCTTGAGTTTCTGAGGTTGTTCGTATCCATGTATCCATCATCATCTTAGCTACCCTCTTATTCATATTCCATGTCTTTTCCACCTTTAGGGATGATCCTGCAGATGACTCCATCATCTCAGTTTGCCTCTTCTTCCCATACAATGACTACATTTCCTCCACAGATGTTTCCACCTTTACTATATCCACATCTGATGATGTATCCCTCATCCTACTACCCATATTCTTCCATGTCTAAACCATATAAAATTCTTACCATCCATCCAGCATCTAATGAGTATGTTCCATTAGATTTCACTCCAGTGAATGAAGGCCACCCAAGGAATGCACTGGAATAGACACTTCATGTAGTGGCAGCTAAGTCAAGATCACCCACAGATCCATCACGGTCTATTGGGCATCCTATAGAAGGTTTTTTATTATAATTGTTTCAAATTATATAACATTATGTTTTTTCATGTTGTACAGTGATTTAATTCTTCATTCCCCACTCTTTCTAATTTAAGGGAATCTTATTCTAGATGAAATGGGTGCACTCAGATGAAGGAAGCATAGAATTGCAAGACACAACTAATGGTAGATTACAATTGAAAAAATCAGATGGTAGATCCAATTGAAAAGAAGTATAAACGTTTCAAGGAAACATTTGAAAAGTATCACAATATCATTCCAACGGAAGCGATGTCATGGAGACATATCGGTAAAGAGATCAAAGAAAATCATGGATGAAAATATGGGTAAGAAAATTTATAAAGTTATATCTATATTATTTTTGTATTTAAATGAAATAACATGTTTATTGTAGATCTGGTTTATCTTTCCTGATGGAGAAGATGCTAAGACTACATGGTTGATGGATGTTGGGGAGTACTAGCGCTCATACGATCACGAGTTGTATGTTGGTTGGAAAAGCAGGGTTGGTACTAACATAGAAGAAGTACCTACATTCCCTGATTGTCCAAAAAGTCAATATGAAAAAATGATTTCACATTGAAAGACTGTTATATTTAAGGTAATCTCAATATTTAATGGTATTCATATAAAATTTAATTATTATTACTTGAATTTGAATTTTTTAGGAATTATTATAGCAAAACATAAAGAATATAGATTCAATGGCATATCTTCACACATTGGGGCACACTACAATGCCTGAGAATGAAAAGTACTATGTACTTTAACGTGTTATTGTGATGTAATACAAGATGTTCTACTAAAAATATTATTTAATAGACATAGGCTAGATTTTTTTCATTTCTCATAGATAGTTATAATATATATTTTTTCATATTTCATTTGCAATAAGTTGTATTGGGCATCAAAGGTCATGTACCTCATGCTAAATTATTTTTCTCTAGTAGAAATAAAAAATATGGAACTATAGTAAATGCACAGACACAAGATAAAATTATATGGGTTTATATTTATATTTTAAATATTTATTCAAAATTCATAATTTAATATGTTTATAATTTTAACAGTATGACTTGGAGGCCCTCGATGGTAAAAAAGGTGATAACTTCAAGACACATTATCATTTAAGTTAGGTATTAGGTAAGGAGCACCCAGGGAGAGTACGTTGTCAACCAGAGAAAAACATAATCCCCTATAGGTATTAGTCGTCATCGGTCTCCTATCAAGCCTCTCAAGCCTCTAAGAAAGAAATCATTCATGTTGACGCAACTCAGACAAAGAAAATAGCTTTAGAGGAGCATGAAAGAAGTAAACTAATGACCATCAATTTCAAAAATGCTAATGCAGTTTTGAGTTAGTCTCTTCCATTAGAGGTTATTTCTACTTTTTAATCATATATGTCATAAATGTGATCTTTAAATGATGTGTCGGGTGATGCCAATAAGGGTCGTAGGGGTGATGATGGTTGTGGAGATATGGTTGTTGGTGGTGAGAATGTTGATGATGTTGTTGTTAGTGATGAGGTTTTTGAAGATGTTCTTGCTGATGATGATGATGATGATGGTGGTGGGAATAGAGATGGGGATGGGGATGTTGGTTATGGTGGGGATATTAATCCCCTCCATTTTTGACTTAGCAGGGAAACTTATTTATGTGCATTATGAACTTCAATTTAATTCTTGTATGGATGAGAATGGTTAATTTATATTTATTTCATGTAAATATTAAATGTTATCAATTTGTTTTAAAATTTTTATGCATATTTTTTTCACTTATTTGAGTGATTGATTCTTAAATCATGTAAATTAAAAATATTCATCACCATGTAAATGTATTTGTAAGGAGTTTCATAAGGGTGTGTATTGGTCTTTATAAGGGTGAGATTTAAACTAATGAATTATTTTAAGGGTAGAACCCTATGTGTGTAAGGGAAGTGGTTGTGGAAAGAAAATAGGGTCTTTCACAATAGTGTTAATTGACACATCATAGTGAAATATTATGATGAATAGATAATATTGTGGGGGGTTTTAAACTGAAAATAATATACATGTATGTGTTTATTTTCTTCTGAAAAGTTCTGTATAAATTTTCACTTGAATTTACAAAAATCTAACATTAGAATCCTTAGTCATGTATATAGGTAAATGGGTGAGGAGGTTATCCTACTTCTTTGAAAAGGTATTTGTTAGGTAGCTTGGATATAACCATATGGTGTAGTTCCCCTAGTCTTATTCATATAATGCCTCTTTTATTTCTACACTATAGAAGTTGGTGCTCAAATTCCATGTGAGTTTAATTTATTTAACACATTACGAAGGATATTGATCAACTACATGAATGGGTTTAGCTATAATATGAGAATTGAACTACCATGAGTGTAATGACCTGAATCATTACAGGGTTTAAAATTCAAAATTAAATTTGAATTTTACATTTTTTAAATGGTTTGTTTTTAGAACCAAGAGTCAAAACAATAATTTGAGAGTTTGGAATCCTATAAAGAATATTTTTGGGTTGGGTTTATAGACCAGGAGGATACTTGGGGGTTTCAGGAAGCACTAGAGAAAGGATTAGTGGTCGGTGTGTTTCGGTAGTGATATTAGGTATTTTTGTATATTCATATTTTTTGTTTAAACCCCCCTTCACTATCATCTCATTTAACTTTGTTTTATTTAGGTATTTGATGTCAATTCCACCAGATCATCGACCAAAATGGATGGGGTTTTATACACTCTAATTGGAAGTCATCTTGGGATGATGTCTGCATTCCACCGTTGTTTGTTTTGATGAGGTATGTCATAATTGTAAATTTTTTAAGAATTTTGTCTTCAATTAAACTAATTCGGTGAATGATTGAAATTTTTTGTTTAGGTATTTTTCTCAGGTTGGTGTTGGGGTGTGTTGTGAACCCTTTGGTGTGGTCAGTTGAGGTCTTGGTGGTGCAATGGTACTTTGTATGTTTTTTTGTGATTATTACACATTGGTTATAATTAAATAATTATTTATAATTATTTATAATTAATTACTTATGTCATTTAATGCAAGGTATGACCACTGGGGGAGGTATGTTCTTAGATGGGTCATATAGAGGCTTGACCAAGGATTGACAGATCTTGGATATGGTGGTAACTCCTTGATGGAGATAGGTGGTCCCTTTAATAAAAATCCACATATGTGATTATTCATGAGTTTCTATCTATATTAATGTTCCATAGGTTTAGGTTAAATAAATATAGTAACCCATCCCTCCCAACCTGCATCCCCTCCCAATCTATTACCCCCTCCCTCCAAACATTCCCTCCCCCCTTGCTCTCAACATACCCCCCCCCCTCTGCACACCCCGTCCCTCCCAACCTGCACCCCCCTCCCAACCTATTTCCCCCTCCCAACCAGAACACCCCCTCTCCCTCCCAACCTATTTCCCCCTCCCTCCCAACCTACACCCCTCACTCCCAACATGCATCCCCCCTACCAACCTATCCCCCCACCCCTACCAACCTGCACACCCCCTCCCCCTCCCAACCTACACCCCCACCCCTCCCTCCCAAAATTCACCCCTCCCACCTTTACTCCCAACATGAGTCCCCCTACCAACCTATCCCCCACCCCTACCAACCTGCACACCCCATTCCCCTCCCCTCCCAACCTACATCCCCCACCCGCTCCCTCCCAAAATTCACCCCCTCCCAACTTATTCCCCCCTCCATACATGCACCCCCTCTTCTCAACATACACCCCCACTCCATACATTCACCCTGCTCCCTCCCAACCTACATACCCCCCCCCCCCCCACTCCCAACCCGCACCCCCATGTTTTCTACAATATTTATTTAATTTATTTACTCTTTTTTATCATTGTTCATATTTTCTTGCAACAAGGGCTTCATTTTACCTTTATCTGTCATATTTGTTTTATCTATTTTCATGAGAGTTATCTTATATAGATATCCACATGGGTTTATATAACACTGCTTATACATTTATCCTCCTCTTCTCTCAGATCCATGAATCTATTTTACATTTTAACATATTTATCTTCATTCTAAAATTGGATTTCCATGGTTATAGAGATTGTTTTATTAATTTTTCCTTCACCACTATTGATCCTCCATCACCTTTCCTTTCGTAAATGACTACCAAAAATAATATATCTTCTATTGAAATTATAATTCTTATTCTAATTTCATATTTTAGAAGATCTATAATGTTTTGTTTATTTTCTTAGCTCCATGAGCTCTATAGACACATGAATAGAGTATCTCCTCCATTCATGGTGTCTTCGCATTATCAAAGCAGAGGGTTTACATTGGATTAACCATATAGATCATGAATTAATTAGTTCATGTAATCATAAAAAGGAAAACCAAGCATTAACCAAAGTATATTCTCTATAATTTAATGTCTGTTATGTTTTGGTAAGAAAATTTTCATTTGTAATATAGGTTCATTTTTGGTTTTTATAACACTTCATTATAGTTTTCATTAGTAATGAAAGTTATGTATTAAATGTGTATGGGGTGTTCTTTGATTCTTCCTAGTATAATACATGGGGCTGATTGAAACATTCTTTAATTCAATATGCATTTTTTGTTAACATGAAATATGAATATATGTGTTATGAATTCCATTTCTAATATGTGATATGCATTCTGTTTCAAAAATTTCATATGTATTATGTTTATTATGAGTATATACAACATGTGTTATATTTCTATTACCAATTATTCATTTTTTATTATCAATATATGGAATGTTCATTCTTTTTTGTTTGAAATTTATAAAATATGGAATATGTAATTTTTATTCTGAATATATTCAATATGGAATAAAAATTGTGAATATATTCAATATGGAACATGTGTTTTGTATATATGCAATCTGAAATACAAATTATATTTTGATGGGGAAATAAATGTGAACTAATATTAATTTTTTCAGGTTTAATGTTTTAAAGAATTATAGAGGATTTCTTGAGCTAAAAAATCAATGTGGATTTATATGAGTGATGAGTTCCAAATTTTATATTATCATACCTTCATGATCAAGGTTTTATTCATCCATTTTTCATATATTTTCTTTTCTTTAATTATTGTATTATCATGTTCATGGGATGTTGATGATGAATTCCATAATGAATTGATTATTATTTAAAGGAACCAAATAGTATTCTCACTCTAATTGTTATAATTTTTTTGTAATGTGGTATCAAATTTTATGTAATCATATATTAATCCATTTACAAGTAAAATATTTTCAATTTATTTCTCTTTTACATTTTCTTTTAGGTTTTTTTATCCTCTTGATCTCATATCTCTTAATAATGATTATATTGTTAATTTCATTTTCTAGAAATTAAGAGCAAGTGTAGATTCGTAATACAAGTTCTTCTATGTTTTGTTATCATAATATGGTTTGTGATAGGTTTAACTATTTATTTTTATTGAATATTAGGTTATATAATTTGGGAGATGGATAATTTCATCCAACCATTCAAGGTACAAATTTCTTTTGGGGTTCAAGGTAGTGCATTTCCCCTCCATGGTTTCCATCTATGCAGTTAAGGACTCTACAATGTTGAGGTTCTCTTGAGATACCACTACCTAGACCATCTCCTTTGAATAGGGATTGATAAATAATTGACATGAATGTTATTATTTACTATCATACTAATTCTTCATTTGTACTAGGTCTGTATGATTACCCCCACTAGGATGAGGCTATCATCTTAATCTTGTAAAGTAATGATCATGCTCAACCTCCTTATTAAAAAGAGATACATGGGACTCCACTGGCTAGAAACTTGGCCTCCCTATTCATTCGTAGTTTATTGAGTCCAGATCCCATAGAGGGATTCTATTTTGGAAAATGGTTTACTAGTGACCCCTCACCTACTAGATGGTATCCCAAAATATATTTCATAATTTTATAGGACCTAAACTTGATCATTTCTCCTTCCACCACAGATTCTGACATATTTTTCTCTTCTCCATGGCACTTCACCTATAGTTAATTTCCCTATATGTTGAATCAACTCCACCTAACCATCCACCCGAGTACCTAAACTCTTATTCAGGCTATGTTCCATTAAAAAAATAATTCCTTAAGAGGTTTAAACTCTGGTAACACATATCCAACGACCATGAGAACCATTGAGAGGGGGGTTTAATTAGTGGAAAACTTTTAGAATTTTAATTCTCTAGAAATTAACCGTTGTATATTGTTAGTTTTATTATCCTTATAAACCTTGTAAAATATGTAAAAAATCAAGTAATTATAATAAATTAAACCAAGGCATGAATGTTGTAAAAAGTTTCCCCCCAGTGTGGGTAACTACATATTTTCCATGGAATCTCATGTTGGTCCATGGAAAATAATTATATTAAAATAGTTAATATAATGATTAAACTCTCATTAGATTCATTAGATGTCCTGATATGTAATATTATACTAACTCTCATTAGTTTCAAAGATTATACCAACTCTCATTAGTTACAAAATCTGTCTTTATGTTCCCAATCCAAAATAAAATAGAAAATATTTATGCATGACTCACTAAAATTTTATCCAGAATTTTTCAGTCTGATATGTCTAGTTGGTATTCCTTTTAACTCAATCTTTTATTCTTTGTCTTCCTTTCCTCACTACCTACACGTGATATTTTATCTCCATCTAATGCCTAAAAATATTTCACCTCTCAACCATATCATGATATCTACCCAATTCATTCATTGTCTAGTATATATGACTGACACCTATGTATGATGTCTCTGAACTAAATATTTGTTCAGTGTTTCATAACTGAAGCTTAATTATGTGTAATCTTACCAATAATCATTATTATTTGATTAATTATTTTAAACACGCATTGATCAAAACTATAGATTTTGTCTCCTCATCTGGTATCTTTGTCAAATACATTTTCTACAACAGTTCAACTTTCTAACATGTGTAAATAGTACATAAAACTATATTGTACTTATTCCTTTTTTATAGATTCACTCATAGGAAAAAAATTAAGGAACTTAATTTATTTTCCCCACTCAACTCAATTCACTAAATAGTTCTAAATACTTATATAATATTCTTGATGTTTCACGAAAAATACAAAACTACAACCTTCTTAGAACTTCGTTAACCTCATTGTTAAGTAAATTCATCAATCTTCCTTATCTCATCTAGTTAAAAAATAATGATAGATCATATCATCATCAAATCATAATTTTTATGGGATTTAAAAATTAATGTAAAACTTTTTAAAAACTATACCTGGTATATGTGTGTCTGGTGTACTGATTCTTTATCGAGTGAACATCAATTATTTCTCTGACTAGTGATCTTCTCTATTTGAATTATCTATGTCAAATACACTTATACCAATGGGATTTTAATATTTCATTAAGTTAATCTTACTTTGGAATATACTCCATGTGTTAAAGAAACACATTTTTGTGAAACTTCATGGAATTGTCTGTTGGATGGAGTCATTAATATTTTTTCATCCATTTAATTGAAGATAAGTAATAAATATAACTTTAAAAGAACATTATATCAGATATAATTATTGTTCACCTTCTACTTATATCAATTTCTCTCATTTAATTATATATTTGAAAACATTTTTTTTATAGCTAAATAATTCTTTCAAAAAAATCTTCTCCATACAGTTACAACATCTATAATCCTTCTAGTCACGTTGTGAAGAATGTCTTTTGGATAATAGTTTTTATAATTGTAATTAATTTTTTCAAAAAATAGTTTCTTTATGTTACATTATACTCAAACTCTAATATCTACCATTTTTGGTATAAACATATCTACTCCATATAATATTGTAGCTTCAAATTTATATTACCACTCGATCATCAATATTCTTTCCACTTTGAACATCTTTTTTCTTTGTACATTCATCAAATTTATAAATAAACACAGTGAGGACTTCAATATAAATATTAAACTGGTAAAAATGTTCTTTGTTCATCCAGTTACATTATAAATTATCCATCTAGAATGAAGGTTTAGTATTGGATGTGTATGGGGAGTTCGTTGATTCTTCCTAGTCCGATGATAAATTGTGGTTTGTAACTAGTTTGTATTATATTCTGGTCTATTTTTTTTGGTTTGTATTGTTTTTGTAACTGGTTTATATTCTATTTTGTTCTGTATTGTTTTTATTGTTTGTAATTGGTTCCTACTGCAGATGATATTTATTGTTTATATTCTAGTTTTTCTTATATTCTGGGGTATTCTTTGATTCTTCCTGGTCTGTATTTTTTTTATAACTTCTTCTATTCTAGTTTGTATTGGATTTTAATGATGGCAAGAAGCAGGAAGGGGAGCAGCAGATGGAAGCAGGAAGAAGAAGGTAGGTTATGATTTGCTACTTCCGGGAGAAGTATATATACCCAAGGTTCATTGAACTGTGGGTACATTAAATTTCTATGAAAATCTATTCCCACAATTTCTAAAACTGTGGGAATATATACCCATGGTTCTCTTAAACCGTGGGTATTATGATAGTTTTGGAAGAATCATCTACACCCAAGGTTCATTGAACTGTGGGAATATTAGATTTCTATAAAAATATATTCCCATAGTTTGAAGAACTGTGGGTATTATGAAATTTCCCTTATTTATACTCAAAATTTTGTCAAAACCGTTAGTATAGGCCAATATAGACACCTCAGAAGACCACAGTTCATGAAATGGTGGGTATAGCCTATACCCACGGTTTCAAACTGTGGGTATAAGGAAATTTTCCAATAGTTCATGTTGTACAGTTACCATTATAGTGAAAAAATTTCTACATACACTATTTAGATGGTAATGTACATAGATTAATTTTCATATCAGAAGGTTATATAATAACCCATGCTATAATGATAACCTTGAGATACTATGACATTAGACTTAAATATATTAAGTTCTAGATACATCATACTGACTGGACACAGTTGATATTTGACAATTAGGAGTTGAGGACTCATAAGCATTAAGACTTCATCTCATGAAGTTTTCAATTTGTAATATATTGTAGGTGATATCGTGAGGATAGGACCAATAGGAATATCACATGTTTCATCTGTCATTGTATGTTCATATATAATGACATGTGTATTGGTCTCTTGACTTGAGATAATTATAAATGTGTGTCATTTGATCATGTACTTTCGTGCGAGGAAAATCCATGATAATGAAATCATGGTTAGTTAGATTATGTTGTGTTCATCATTAGAGGTATGGAATTGGTTGAATAATCAAGATAGAATTTGTCACTTCCAATTTTATGAAGTAATATATCTTGGGCCTGGATGTTTAGGATGATAGAACCTTCATAAATACTTAGGAATGGTAGTCAAAGGTGAATCTGTCTAGTTAGATCAACAAATAATAAATCAAGAAAGGAAGATGAAACATGTGTCAATCCTACTTTATTAGATAACTAAAGACAACGAGATTATATTTCATACTACGTGTTTATAGGTTGGTTTTCATTTCTATGACTATTTCTTATCTCTCCAGGGGGCTTGATGGGTTGATAGAATCCACTCCTAGTCTGTTAATATTATTCACTACTATTGAGATAAGGGCCTAGAGGGTCACACATAATAGCTTATTATAGAATGATCCATATTCTAGTGAATATGTATATTGGACATGGTGGGACCCACTATGCGGTTCAAGAGTTTTCCTATTTTATCGATCCCTAATAAATATATAAATTCGTTATTATTCAAGTAAAGAATAATTGTATTGAATTTATTTATTAAAATTATTTGTAAGTGTTCAAGTAAATACAAGGAAAAATATTATACGAATGAATATTATTTTAATACTCCAGGTTCGTTTGATATTACCGATAATTACGAGTTGATTTCAATGAATCCTTTTTATCACATAACATATATTTAATATATATTACAAGTATGTGAAAAAAAATATAAATAATATTTATGACTCATTTTAGTACATCGTAATTATTTATTTCTTATTTAGTCAGTGATTTACTTCTACGGGCCAGGGAATGCATATCTACATGCACTCTAAGGACTCTACCAATCAGGTGGGATAAGTGTTGGACACTTCTGATTGATGGAATGAATATATAAATGGGATACATGTTTATGTGTCTCATACTCTGTTTTTTCAAGTATAGAATCTATGGCAGAGGTTTCAATTTGTTCCACCTCAGATGAGGGATCCAAAGAAAGAGGGGCCCTACCATTGGTGGCTTGAAAGAGGGTTGATAAGGTCTCACAAATGTCAAGTATTGGTGAGTAGGAGGTGATTCACTTAGGACCTGGGAAAAGATATAAGTGATTTATATAGAGGATAGTCATGCATGAGCTATAGTTGGATTGGGTGATGGTTTACATGGGTGAAAACACTTGGATGAGGCCTCACTCTAGGTGCCAAGGGTATCCTCATGTGTCCCTAGAAGGGTCATGCATAGGTCCTGGGTTACATAAGGGTCCTTTTTTATAGTGGTTTTCAATGAGGGGTGGAAAGGGGTTATCACCTAGGTTTCTTGTGTCTTAGACCCTGTAGGGACTTGTTTCTACTACTCCATTTAATTCCCTCTTCTTTCGGGTTTTGGGGAGCTAACTGTGGTTTTTAAAGGACCTGGGTGAAGGGGATGTCAAACCATATCTTTGAGTATTATTTTAATTTTTCTATATTAAAAATTAGGATCCCTATTGTCCTATTTATAGGAAAACACTAGACCATGGATGAAGGACTTTCCCTACATAGGTAGTTAGCATAGGTGACCGGCATAGGTATCCCACACAAGGGTGGATGGTCCACTAGTTATGCACAAGGGGGGCTATGTGAGCCTTCTAGAATGAAATTTGGGTGCACTAAGGCCACTTTTAGGTGAGTTCCCATGATCCTTCTATTGTGGAAATGTTAGGAGTCACAGTGACAAAAAGATTTTGTGGATGAATAAAATTTGGAAAAAAAGAAGAATAAGAACATGGACACGAAGATTTATGTGGTTTAGGAAATGATCCCTACATCCACAAAGAGGTAGAAAATATTATAATGAAATCCAAGATCACAATTATTGGGAGTATCTCATAGTTTCTAACATGAAGAAGCCCTATCCCAAAATGGGCTAATAAAGAAGATGAATCACTATTCCACCAACTACATGTAAAGTCTGTTGTGCTACAGTAAAAGGTGTCTAGAAGTCTACATCACTATAGTGTAGTGACCACCCAATTCCAAGGTGCTACAGTGGCTAGAGGATGTAATTCCATGGAGCTATATTATATATATCTCAATAGTTGAGTCCCCCTCCATGTTTTCCTTGAGAAAAACCCTATAGTCACCCGATAATGTTGGATCCTGATGGTTTTGGAGGTTTCCCAAATGTCAATCAAACTACCTTTTTCCAGTGCATCAATCAGACTGAAGGGTAAGAAAATTAGTTCTTAGATTTCTTTTAACCATCAAGGGGTATTAATTAAAGTCATCCCTCTAGTCAAATCCACGAAAACTACTAGTCATGGAATGCACCACTAGAAGGTCAAAATCGAAGGTATTGATGCTGAATCATTGAAGTCATCGAAGTGATCTTGTGAAGAGGCCATTGATCAAGTTGGGGTTTAAAAAACCACATCTTTCGAACCAAGGTGGTTCTGTCATCATTTTCAAGAGGAGACTCAGTTTCCAGTCCTATGTGAGAGCAAAGTGGCCTGAAAAGGCTTCAAAATAAATGGACTATGGGTCTTCCTCACAACTAACTGCATTAATACTAGATTATGTGTGACACCTGGAGATCCAAGCTCAGATGGGTATATCTCAAAATATCAGAGACATGTGGATATTCATCTAGTTTGGCATGTGCATCCTGAAATTGGGAGATATCTGAGAACCCCCTATATCCACCTAGATAGTGATTTGAATGTGGTAGGGCAGTGTATTCAAGAGTTGTAAATCATTATATACCCAATGGATGATCATATCCCAACCACAATACGATTGGCTAGCATATTATATAGAAGAAATTTTGAGTGGGTAGTTTTTTATTCTGAAGATTAATGGGATGACTAAATCAACCCTAATGATGTATTTCTCTTTTATCTCTCTATTTTGTCTTTCATCCACCATCGTTAATTTGGAGATGATTTATCTCGTAGTTTGGAGTAGAAAAATAATAAGTAGTAGAGAAGGTAATCAATTCTACGAAAATGGGCCTATAGGAACCCCCATCGGGGTAGTGGATGAGTCTCCCGAATCCCCAGAACTATCCCCAGGTTAGGGGATAATGGTGGAGGGGATGGAAGAAGGGTCTTCTCGACCACCACCTTATGTTTCTGTTACTGAGAGGATTGATGTGGGTCATTCACCATCTTGATAGAGGAAGAAAAGGGGACAATAAATTTTTCCATGTGTATGCATCGTATGAATTCTTTGTGAAATCATATAATCTTGTTACTTACATAGCATACTATTTTTATCATTCTTTCCTTTTATAGAATTTTCATCACTTTCCTCCTTTAAGGGATTGAGGATTGGTCCTTCATGGATTAAGGGGGACACCCTAGAGGAGGCATAGACCTGTGTTGATGAATCTATCACATTGAAAAATGAATCATCAAGAGATATAGTCATTCCTTTCCCCATTAATTTAATGTGGGGATAGGGTCTTGGTAATGTCTAATATTTACTATAATGTGTAATTTTTTATTCACTAACTTTATTCTTTATTAAATTTTAGATTTTACAAATACACTAGAGGGACTTTGGGAAAACACCATTGGCCATGTATCCACTTTAGAAATGGTTAAAAAGGATTCAAGATGTTATGATGAAGGTGTCAGTGCTGACCCTAACCCTATAGTATTTTAGGATGTTGGGCCTTCTTAGAAGTTGGCCTAGAGAATTGACAGTAGAGCCAGTTTGGGTCCTCAGCCCCACGTCTTAGATACACTGACTAGTGAGGATGCTGTGAGATGTGAGGGCTTATATAATGAAATAATGGATGAAATAATGTACCATTATGATAGGTTAAAATTCATTAATATTACGACCTATTTAGAGGATTTTTGTGGGTTTAATAGGTTAGTGGACGGATGTGAGTTCTCTCTTTCTTGATTTTTTTTCAAATATAGTCAGACTCTTTTCATTTGATGTCTCATATTAGAACAGAATCTATAAAACCATTTTTGTAGAGAATTTCACCATGTAAATTCATGACTGAGGCCTCTAAGACTATCCTATAACTGATTCTATGGAAGTGAAAGATGACAATTCTGATGTGGGAGATTCCTAAGAGCCCCTAATCTCAATTACTGAGAAAACACAGGAGGATGCTCCTTGTCATTAGGTCCTTTCTCTGAGAACTGTGGTAAAAAATACTGGGGGGGAATCAATCCCAATAGTGGACCCCTAAAAGGTTCTGTTGTGGTCACCCTAAAATTATTAAAGGATTTTGGGGTACTTTGTTGCAGCAGAGTGGCTGACCAAGGTCATCTCTCAAATGAGGAAGAAAATTAAAATAACTTATGAAAGGTATTATAAAAACAAAATAAAAGAGAATAAAAACACTACCTGAAAGGATGGGGGTTTTATCATTTATAAAACTAGAATAAGTTTTCTGGAATAAGATTACATTTTTTTGTTTTAATTTTGAAATGAAATTCGATGCAATAAGAAGATGTTTTTTAGAAAATATTTAAAATGCCATAATCGATCTAAATATACCTCTTAAATTAATTATTAATCATTATCATTTAAATTAATATCCACTTAATTATTATCCCCTAACTTGTTAACCCCCTAACCCTATGAGAATTAACATTACCAGAAAGATGAAGTGAATTAAACCCTAGGCTATCTTTGGAACATGTAATCGCGACACCCTACTTTGATTAATGTTCTAAATTTATCTTATGGTTAGTGGTAAATTAAGGCACATGTCCATTCTAAAAAATGAAGATGAATTGAGATTAGTGATTATATTTGGACTCTACAAATTTATCCCGCGTGGTCTTGTTTTACCGATTAAGTTTGTGCTCTCACAATTTACACAATACTCGACCTCGAGTGTTTTTGTGTAAATTGTTCAATTGATTTATTAGTTTATTATAATTTAAAAAACAATTCATGGATCATATTATGTGAATTATAGTATCTCAATGATTAAAAATAATTAAATTAAGATGGTAGAATATAGATTGATCACTAAGAGAACTATTCTTCCATGGGCGGTGTTGTCATTGTGGAGACGTTTTTCCTGAGCAAAGGATTGAAAGGGTAGAACCCAATATCGTCTCCACTCCTGATTCCAACCCAAATAGGATGAGTAAATAAAGAGATTATTGAACAAAACATAATAAAATAGAAGAAATAAAATAAGAACAATGTAGTTTATTACACATAAGAAAACATTACAACATGAAGAAGAGGAGAAGGCTTCGATGAGGGGATCCTTACTTCAAGAGATACCCCTCTTAAAATGGTTGGAGAATTTGGGTGAAACCAATTCTACTCTGCCTTAAATATCCTAATTTACGTCCCAACCCTTAAAAATTAGAAAAATACATATTTATAGAGTGGAGATAAGGATAGGTTAAAAGTGGTTTCAAGTGTGAATGAGAAGATTCAGCCAAATATTTTAATCCCACTTGAACCACCTTATTGACCACCTAAACGCGTGAATTAGCTGTCATTCTAGATGGATAATATGTGAGAAATTGTGTTTTCGACCCCCTATAAAAATTTGGGGTGAATCCATGCATGGATGTAGAAGATATGTCCCAAACACTAAAGTGATGTCCAATCTCGCGTGTCCATCCCACCATTGACTTAATGTCCCATTTACTCCAACCAAATGCACTCTTTAGCTCTATTGTCCGGCATAAAAGATGTAGAGAATTAAATTAATAACAATCCTACAAAATATTATGGTCAAATAGGTCATATAAAAATATTTATGTGTGAAATACTACAATGCATTTTAAAAGGGAAAACTAGAATTTTCATAAATTTTTAAAATGAATGATCTAATCCTAAATATTTCATAAATGAACATATTTAGCAAAATGTGAGGAAATTAAGTCATTTATTATCAATAGAAAATTCAATAAAATAGTGTTTTATCAACTCCCCCACACGTAACCTTTTTCACTCCTGGGAAGAACCTCATATCAAGTAAACATCAATATCAAATCAAAACAAATTTTAAAACACATATCCTTGAGATCCATCAATTCCACACCAAGAAACATAAGATATCACACCTTATAAAAAACCATTATTTTTTTTTCCATTTATATAATTCAATATATTTTCACTTCATTTATCCTCCCATGCACAAAACACTTACCTCACTTTAATTTTCTCTTATCACACAAATGTCAATTTTTTAGCTATGTATTTCTCATCCAAACTCATAAAAGGGTCGCCATAGGATTTATAAATTCCTAAATCTCCACTATATGTGAGGCATGGACAGATTTTTATCATGATGACTTTCCAGTATTGTTTTGTGGATTTCAGTTGGTAGGAATTAGATGTGAAAATTTTTGAGGCTGAATGAGGGGGATTGACTCTTTTTGAAGAAGAATTACATTAATCTAATTTTCACTTAAATATGGTCTCCTCCTCAAACCCCATAGCATCGATTCATGTTCATCATCATGAAAAATAAATAAATTTTAACACAATTATACATTTCAGCAGTAAAAATATCAATATTCTCAAACATTATTTTCTTAAAAGATCCAGATAGGCACATCTTTCTACCTCTATTAGATACTCAAGAAAGGCACAACTTCACTTATCATAAAATATCCAAATAAATTCACAACGTTAAATATAATTATTTTCTTCAAAAGCAAACACATCTCTTCAGAATTTAATTTTCCCCCCAAAGTATCATAGAATGTTGTAGCACAACACAAGACAACTTCCCCTACACTTAAGTTCAATTAAATTATGCAATTTCACTTTAAGAGTTGGTTGTATAGGGAAAATTGGCTTGTAATGTGGCAAACCTAAAAGGATGTTCATGGATTATAAGGGATACAAGGATTAAATGTTCAAGGTAATCCATTATAAAAAAGGATTCTTTAAAATATATGCTTTTATACCAAACAAATGTCATAATCATTTAAAAATTAAGTACCTCAAACCCTCAAGTTTTGATAGGAATAAATCAAATTATGGTTAAATCAATCATGGTTTGGTTATCTATGGAAGTGAGGTAAATGTAATTAATATGAAAATAATGTTTCATAATCCTCATAGAAAATTGATTTCAAATATAAAGATGGTGAGATGTGGCATGGGATTCAGAATTTAGAGTACATTCCATGAAATTACTAAAGATTTTAACATGAAACAAAGTTATTTTTAGCATTCATTTATGCTTGGCTTCATGGGATAAATTGTTTAATTTATTGATATGAATTTAAAAATGGTAATGAGAATAATTTCATCTCAATGTTTCAAAAAAAATTGAAAAATAAACATTAAAAATTTGAAAAACATGCAATTTTGTTTTGAAAATCACTAAAAAGAAGGAAAACAATTGAAATTACTAAACTAAAAAGGTTCCCTCCCCTACACTTAAAATATTGAATTGTCCTCAATGTGAACCCTTGAGATGATATATGCACTTGTAATGTTTAATTTTAAATAGGAAAAAGAACAAAAAAGTGAAAAAGTTAGGATCAGCCTGATATGATCAAGTGAGGATGGGGTCATGCAGTTTGATGAAATCCACTGCCTCAGTAGGAAGTCCATCAATTTATCTCTTCAAACATTACCCATTGACTGTAAAGCTCCTTCCCGTGTCCTCTTTTGAAATCTCCACTCCACCATAAGAAAAAACATTAGATACAATATAGAGACCCAACCATCTGGAATGCAACTTATCAGTAATCAGCTTTATTTGTGAATTGTAGAGAAGGACTTTCTCTCTAACATGAAATTTCTTTTTCTAGATCATTTTTTCATGAGATGCTTAGGATATTTATTTTTATAGCCTTTATTTCTCATATCAAGATAACCTAATCTCCTCAATCTATTGAATTTTCAACTTCTATTAGATTGCAGCTTGGGCCAAATCTATGTTGCATTTATTTATAGCACAATAAGCGCAATGATAAACTTCCATAGGGAGATGAAATGCTTTCCCAAAATCAATATGAAATGGTGACATACCAATGGGTGTCTTGTATGTTGTCCTATAAGCCAACAATGCATCATCCAAGCACCTGCTCCAATCCTTTCTATTTGGCTGCATGGTTTTCTCCAAAATTTGTTTCAACTCATGATTTGAAACCTCAACCTGGCCATTTGTTTTGGGGTGGTATGGTGTTGATTTTTTTTTCACCCCATAATTCTGAAGGAGGGAAAAAATTATGATTGCAGAAGTGTGTCCCTTGGTCACTAATTATGGCCTTCAGTACTCCAAATCTGCAAAAAATCTATGCTTTGACAAATTCCACTACAACATGAGAATCATCAGTCCTGGTGGACTTAGCCTCCACCCATTTTCCCACATAATAAATGGGAACCAAAATATACAAAAAATCAATGGAACTTGGAAAAGGACCCCTAAAATCAATACCCAACACATCAAAAATCTCACAGAATTATATGGGTTGTTGAGACATCTCGTGTCTCCTAGAAATGTTTCCTATGTGTTGGAAATGTGATCCCGACATACAATACACATGAGAATCATGGAATAAGGTAGGTCAATATAATCCAGAGTCTAAAACTTTCCTAGCTTTCCGTTGGGGTCCAAAGTTTCCACCAAAAGAAAGTGTATGACAAAAATGTAAAACAGACTCCAACTCATGATCAGGAACACACCTTCTAATAACATGGTCACTACACATACACAGTACGTATGGATCATCCCAAACATAAAATCTTGACTCACTCATTAACTTTTGTAGTTGATGATTCTTTAAATTTTTAAGGATTTCAGATGCAACACGGTAGTTCACTAAATTTGCATACCAAGGATGTGTACCTGAGATCAAATAAAGTTTCTAATCAGGGAATGTGTCCCGATGTGGTACCTGGTCCAAGGTGTCATCCTCTAGTGTGTGAGTAAGCCTACTCATGTGGTATGCCACTATTTTTTCTGACTCCTTCTTTTCCTTTATCTCAATATCAAATTCTTGATGAAAGACCATCCATCAGATAAGTCTGTTCTTTGCATATGGATTTTTCAATAGGTACCTCATAGCTGCATGGTTAGAAAAAAAACTACTTTAGAGCCCAATAAATATGAACGAATTTTATCTAAAGAAAATATAAAATCAAGAAACACCTTTTTCGTGGTTGTGTAGTTGGATTGGGCTAAATCATTTGTCCTCGATGCATAGGAAATCACATGTGAACATCCCTCCACCCTCTGAGATAAGATAGCTCCAAATGCGAAGTTGGAGGCATCACACATAATCTCAAAAGGAATATCCCATCGTGGGGGTTATATGATCGGTGGAGTGGTCAGACACTTCTTTATCTCATCAAAGAAAGTACTTTAAGAATCATTAAACAAAAAATCAGAATCATTTTGAAGTAATCGTGACATAGGAAGGGAAATATTACTAAAATATTTGATGAATCGCCGATAAAATCCTTCATTCCCTGGGAAATATCTATTATCACACACACATGAAGGATAGAGTAAGGATGAAATAATGTCTATCTTAGATCTATCAACCTCTATCCCATGTTTTGACACTACATTCCCTAAGAAAATGTCATTCCCTACCATTAAATGACACTTTTCAAAGTTCAAGACCATATTATTCTCAATACAACAATTCAAAACCATTCCCAATCAACTTAGTAATTCATAAAATGAGGATCCATAGACTGTAAATTCATCCATAAATACCTCAATGCAGGTCTCAATAAAATAAAATAAAGTACTCATCATGCATATTTGAAAGGTACCTATGGAATTACAAAGTCCAAATGGCATCCTCTGGTAGGAAAATGTGCTGGATGGACAAGTAAATGTAGTTTTCTTATGATCATCTGGAGAAATAGGAACCTGAAAAAATCTAGAACATCCATCCAAGATACAATAATGTGTCTTCCCAGCTAGTCTCTCAAGCATTTGATCAATAAATGGTAAGGGAAGTGGTCCTTGCAAGTGGACTGATTTAGTTTCATATAATCAATACACACATGCCAAATATTTTTTACCCTCATTGGAACTAACCCCTCTTTATCATTTTTAACAACAGTAACACCACTTTTCTTAGGCACAACATGAATGGGACTCACCCACTGGGAATCTGAAATGGGATTAATTATAGCTACCTCGAGCAATTTTTTAACCTCTTTTTTAACAACCTCCAAAAGTGTTGGATTAAGTCTCCTTTGTGACTGCCTAACTGGTTTATCCCCATCATACAAAAGAATCATATGCATGAAAATGGAGGGGCTAATACCTGATATTTCCACCAAGGTCCATCTGATTTCATTAATGTTCTCCCTCAAAAGATTCAAATGTTTTTCATCATGTTCAAAATAGATATTGTTAGAAATGTTAACAAGTAATCTTTTACCACTCAACAAGTATAATTATTTGATATTAGGTGGAAATGACTGGTGTTACAATATAGGGGGATGTTGTATGGATGGAGATAGTGAAGGAAAAAAAATATGCGCCCAAATAGCATCAGTATCAGAATAGATTTCATCCAAATTAGAGAATAGTTCATCAGATCCATTAGTATACTCAACATCCATGTCATAATTAGAGTTCACCTAATCAAAATCAGAATATGAATCTATTTCAAAATCAAATCTAAGAGATTATTTTTCATTAGAAACAAGTGTGGAAGTACACTTAAACATTAAACTATAACCAATACTCATAATATCCCTATGCATAGGACAAATAATTCCATGGGGTTTTTATTTGGTGGTTTAAAATGGGAGATAACAAATGTAGAATGGTCCTCTAAGGGGTACATCATGGATTCCATAACATTAAATATCACAAATTCATCCCCAAAATACATGGAAAGTGTACTATAAATGACATTTATGATAGTATTTTTAGTTTTGAGGAAGTTTATATCTAAGATAATGAGATCAAGTTATCTTACCTGATCGTCCTCCATGTTAAGCACGTAGAAATATTCTGGGAAGATCATGTATCTTACCCAGACAAGTATATCTTCAAGGGCTCCTGCTGGATATTCTATAGCTCCATTCACCAACTGCACCACTACTCTCATCGGATTCAACTCACCAACCTATAAATAAGAGAATACATAGTGAGGAATCACATTTATGGAATCTCCCAAATCACAAAGAGCATCAGAAAAGTGAAACTCCTCTATGGTGCATGGTATGGTGAATGTCCCCAGATCATTACACTTTGTTGGAATTGCTAGAGTTGGTGTAATGAGTTCTCAAAAATTCCTTCCAAGATTGATCCTCTCATTTCCCTTGAGTCCTCTTCGATTGGTATAATGTTCTTTTATGAATTTTACATACCTTGGTATTTTCTTGATGGCTTCAAGTAGAAGAATGTTGATCTGCACATGCATGAATGTGTTGAAAACATCCTTTTACATTGACTCTTCATCCATCTTCTCGGTTTTAACAAACCTTTTTGGAAAAGTAAGGGGTTTTTGAGAATCATCATTAATCTTTTTATTACCATTATCTTTCTCCATGGGTTTCTCATCAGCCAGTTTTGAATGGGGATTCTCCATAGTTGAGGTGAATCTTGATGGAATGATAGGTGAAGATGTATCAGTTTTTTTCTTCCCACTTTTCAATGTGATGGAACTGACATTCTCCTTGGGATTTGAAGTAGGTTAGGAAGGTAGATTTATAGAGTTCTTACTTACCAGTTCATAGAGGGAAGTAGCAATCAATCTCATTTGAGTCTTCAACTCCCTCAGCTCTGAACCTAGACTCTTCCGCTCATTCTGTTGATTAAAAACAATTTTCTTCAAAAGATCATTAGTGTTAGAATCTACCTTTGGTTGATAATTCCCTTTTTGTTGACTTGTTTATGCTTGAGCTTCAAATCACATTTGGGGTTGTTGGAAACCCTGTTAGTAAGGGGGATTCAACTGGAAGTTTTGTTGAAAGGGTGGCCTTTGTTGTTTTCCAGATGCATACCTCGTGTCTGATTGATCCTTACACCCTTGGTTGTATGCTAGTTCAAAGGAATTGAACTTCATTATGGGATTTGGCTATTGCAGTTGCTGATATGGTCTCTTAGGAAACACTGATGCACAATCTTCTATTTTTTGTATTTGGGGGAAACTGTCAGTTGGGTGTCTTGTCCCAATGAAATTTCCACAAGGCCTTGAAGAAGGGGGTTGGTCTGTATTTTGTGTAAAATCAATCGGCATCACCATAGTGTTCAATTATTCCAACTTTGTATAAATAAAATGACTTTCCAAAGAAGAAGGACTTACCTAAATTACTCCTCGAACATGTGGTGTACCTCGATCGCCAAATTTTTGACATTTTTGTGCCATTTTGTCAATCAATGCACGTGTAGCTACTAGTCTCTTGTCCACCAATGCCCCTCCAGCCGCAGAATCCACCATGATTCTCTCCATAGGTGTGAGTCCTTTTTTATAATTACTGGATAAGCAGTTTCTCACTGATTTGGTGATGTAGGAAGCTTGCACACACCTTTTGGAAACTCTCCCAGTACTCATACATTGGCTCCCCTTGTGCTTTCTTGATCTCCGATATCTCTTTCAGAATGGATGTGGTCCTTGATGATGGAAAAATCTATGCATGAAAAGACATTTCAAATCGTTCCAACATGTTATATCTTCATGTTGTAATTAATACTACCAATCCTTTGTAGCTCCATCAAGTGAGAATGGGAATGATCTTAGTTTTATTTGATCTTCAGAAAACATTCTTGGTTTTAGGGTTGAGAAAACCACATTAAATTATTTTAAATGTTTATTTGTATCCTCACTAGATAATCCATGAAATTTTAGAAGAAGGTTAATTAATCCAGATTTTAGTTCAATGTCTGATTCAAGATTTGGGTATAAAATACAGTTTGATTGATAATTAATATCACGTGCATCAAATTCTTGAATGGTTCTATGAAGTTAATTTCGACTATTATCAGCCATTGGTTCTTGTTTTAATATAGAATTAGAAGTGTTTTAAATTTCAATGTTCATGGAGTGGAAGAATTCTCCCACTGGTTTAATATTGAATGTTCCCGTAGAATGAGACCCAACTAGAAACGGAGGATATACCAATAGATTTTTTCCAACGGTTTATGAAAACTGTTGGAATAGAGATGTTTATAGGTATTTAACCAAAAGTTTTAATAAACCGTTAGAATAGAGTAGATTAGATGAGTTTTACCCAATGGTTATACAGAACCATTGGGATATGTAATGTTTTAGGAAGCCTTTGCCAATGGTTTTAAAAAACTGTTGGTAAATATTACCTTTCCCAATGGTTTTTTAAAACTTTTGGGAAAGGTTTCCCCTAAAATTGTTTCCAGCCCCAATCCCCCATCCACCATATTACATACCTAAATCGCAATACAAAGATCTATCTCGCTCAGAAAATTCTTCCACCCTTTAACCAGATAGTTGTTTTGTTATGCACTTCAAATATGTAAGTGGTAACATTGGTTCAATGCTTTCCATCTATTTTTTTGTTTTATGTTTTGATTTGGCCGAAACCAGAGGTCCGTGCACTATGGTATACCCAAGAATTGTAATTTGATTTATTTTCCAATTTTGTTCTACACTTCAACTATTTCATCATGTTGAAGATCATTTAATTTTTCCAATTATAATATAGTTATATGTTCTTTAGTATATATTATCTTATAATCCTCGGTGAGTAGATACCCAATGGAATTGTTGAGACCCTTTCCTTTTATGATGATATGATGAGTGTATGATAAGAGTAGTTTTGGTGTAGACCCTTATGACTGTAACATCTATTGACACATGGTGCTTGATCTATCAACGTTTCACTATTATATTTCAATATTATTGATAAAAACTTATTTAGTGTCATGTTTAATATAACTATGTTCTAATTCACCAATACTAGGAGTATATAATTAGACCACCTATTAATATTTAAATATCAAAAGATGTGTTTCATCATCTATATCAAGAGTGCAGTCATTAGAACCTGGTCAAAATTCATTAGACATGGATGAATTCATATTGATTGATATGGAGGAAAACTAATCCTCCTCCTTGGGATGTGATATCTTTTGGGAAGATGGTTAACATCACAATGTTTATTGGTTTAGTGACTATTGCACCACTTAATGGGATAGTTCCCATTGTACAGTTTAGTGCATCATTTCCCAATATATCATTTTGTGGGTTAGTGATTTTTTGATCAATTAATTGGTTTTCACCCATCAAACCATTTTATGGGATGGTTACCATTTATTTTAATTTTAGATAATGGTCGAGAGATATGTTGTTTGTTCATGGGATTGTGAAATTGATTTTTCCAATCATTACTAGTACATTCTAGATAATATTTGATGGTAAAAAAATATAAGATTGTATGACCTTGTATATCGTGGTAAAGGAAATATGATAGGTGATTGTTTTCCCATGTTTTTATGGATTCTTATTTTTGATAAATGTTATCAGGTTTTTCCATAAGGTAGGGATTGAGTATATAGGAAACTGGCCATCATTTAAGGAATAAATTTTATTCACTGTGTTTCTACTTCTAGGGGGGTTGTGTAGGTGCGGGTGGGCTATGCAGGGTGGGGGTGTTGGGGGGAGGGGGGCTATGCAGGGAAAGTCTGCTGGGGTGAGGTCGGTGTGTGTGTGGGGGGGGGGGGGTTGTACAGGTGGGGGTGGGGTGTGGGGTGGGTTATGCTGATGGGGGTGGGGGATGGGGGCTGTGAAAGAGGGTGTGTGTGTTAGGATTTGATTTTATGCATCTAATCTGTAAGTGATACGTTCATTTTGATGTTCTACATCTACTATTTTGGTTTTCTGTTTTGATTTGGGTGTGTATGACTTTTGTTTTCTGGTTGATTTGGGTGTGTGTGTTGGGCTTTGACAGTGGCACACATATAGTGATTATAGTATGGGTTTGGTCTATAGAGATAAGTAGTAAAGTGAATCAAATTTGATTCAAAATGAATTATATGTTAATATCACCAATAAATTTTCAGTTTTAAGAGGGCTTGGTATTTCTGGGAATTTGTTGTTAATATCATCCATATTCCACATGATTTACATCATGGTAAGAATGTGTGATGATGTTTTTGAGATCAGAGAGAATAATCATACCCTCCAGGTTGTTTATAGTGGCACGGTTAGTCATAAGTGATAATTGGCTTCCTAAGATGACAGTACTAATATATCTTTTTGGTCAATTAAATATGGTTCTCAATGTACGTTGTATATTATGTCTCTTTCTTGAAAAATACTCACTTTTATGATGGTGGGGTGCTTTTCACTAGCCATGCTGGAATTTGTAGACATCCATTACAATGTTAGATAGGTCACAATTTTAATTCAGTAATCTTTTTATCATTGACATACTTTATTATTAATGTCAGATTTAAAAATAAATGTTTTTGTCTATAATTTATGAAATTAAAAATTTTTACAAGACATGAACAGCCTATTACTGTAGAAGCCTAAACTTTATCCTCCCATGGGGTGCGCTTGACTTGGGGAACTAATTGGTTAATGAAAGGTATGACCATATAGGTGACAAGAATGAGTTATTGAACATGAGTGAATGATATGGGATGCCTATAACACATAATGGGACCTGAGGCATGTGCCTCTTATATGAGACCTAATGAAAATTAATAGAAATAAATTTTAATTTAATTTTTGAGTACTTTTTATTTGATTAATGATTTGGAATTCCTTGAAGAAACCAACCAAAGATTCTTGTTAAAAATATAGCTTTTAATTCCATTTGGAAATCCCCTTGGATTCATGATGATTTGGTTTAGAATACTTTAAGGAATAATACCTTGGATTCATAGTGATTATGATTTAGGAAGCCTTGGGGAAGTCCCCCTTAGATTATAAACTAGAGGCCTCTCTCTTTACATAGGGTGGGAACTCCTTCCCCTTTATAAATCCATCTAAAGTCAATCAATTATATTATCTTTACATTGTTTTAATAGTTCACTACATCAACTAGAAACTCCTTCCTTTATCATTTACATAATTATATTTTCTATTAAACATCAATCTTGTTGAATTGTTTATAACAAAATGGCTTATAAAAATTATTTTTACAGAATGGATAGAAGTTGGATGTATGAAATCGATCAGATCTCATGTGATTTTCAAAAAAAATTGGAGAGATTTTTAGATTTTTCATTTCAAAATGCTTCAGATATTGGTCACATAAATTTTCCATGTTCCAATTATGTTGGTAGACCTTGGTTGAGCCATGAAGAAGTCAGCTACCACATAACCAAATATAGTTTTCAAGAAAACTACTTTGTGTTATATCACAATGGGGAGGAAATGAAATCTCAAATTGTTGATGATCGAAATGAAAGGACTAGAATGGAGAATTTTTTAGATGGATGGTTTCCGTTTATTCGTCATCATGAAAAATAAAGGATTCCAACCCAAGAAGACTTCGATATGAGAACACATGATGCGTCTAATGAAAATGATGTTGTTGTAAGGTTGAAAAAATTGAATGATGCTACCACGACTCCAGTATATCGACAGTATGATAAAATGAAAAAGCTGGAACTTTTATTCTGATTATTTCATAGGAAAACTATGTATGTGATTTCTAATATAGAAATCGATTACATTATTACCTTCTTGAAGGATTTACTTAGAGATTATGCAGATATTCCCTCAAACCACTATATGGCATGGAAGTTAGTAGAGGAACACAGATTTCCAAGAAACAAAATTTATGCTTGCCGGAAAGATTGTAGTTTATTCTGGGAGAAAAACGCTGAACAAAATGATTGTATAAAATGTGGCACATCTCGTTGGATGTCCAAATCTGATGGAACACCATCTCGCGTTCCACAGAAAGTAATTTGGCACTTTCCATTGATCCCTAGACTCCAGAATCCTTTTATGTCTGATGACATATCAATAAAAATGAGATGGCATGATACCAAGAGAAAGAAGAAAAATGATGAGTTGGTTCACCCTAAAGATGGATTTTCAAGGAATAGATTTGATGCTCGATATCCTGATTTTGTAGCTGACGTGCATAATGTGAGGCTACATCTTTCATGTGATAGTTTTAATCTGTTTGGGTAGATGCTTACTTCGCACATCACATTTCAAGTTTTTATACACATTTATAATCTTTCCCCTTGGTTGGGTATGAAAAAACCTTTCACATTCATGTGTATACTCATATCTGGCCCTTCTAATCCCGACATTAATATTGACATATACATGAAACCTTTAATAAAAGAGTTGAAAATTCTTTGGGATGTGGGTGTGTGCACATACAATGCTTGTTCAAAAGACTTATTTCAGATGCATTTTGCGCTTATGTGGACGATCAATGATTTTCCGGCTTATGCATTGATGTCTGGATGGAGCACAAACAGAAAATTTTCATGTCCTATTTTTATGAATAATACATGATCCAAAAGACTGAAACATCACTATAGTTTTAGTTTTATGGGACATCAACGCTTCATTCCAATGGACCATCCTTATAGAAATAATCATCGAAAATTTGATAATACCACAAAGAGCAATGATCCACCTCAGTGTATGTCTGGAACAATTGTTCTTAATGAATTGAAAGATTTCAGTTTTTCATTCGAGAAGGGTCAAATGAAATCTGGAAAGAGAAAGAATGTTTCCACTAAAACCTGTTACAATTGAAGGAAGAGGAGTATCTTTTTTGATTTGCCTTATTGGTCATCCAATTTGTTACATCATTGTTTATACATAATTTACAATGAAAAGAATATATGTGAAATGTTTCTTTCGATACTTCTAAATGTTAAGGGCAAGATAAAAGATGATTTACGGTATTCGCGTGACTTGGTGGATTGGGAAATCAGACCAGAATTGCATCCTATGTGTATCAGTGAAAATAAATGGAAAGTTCCATGTGCATCTTATGTGATGACACATACAGAAAAAAACAATTTCTGGAAGAATTAGAGACTATTAGAGTTCCTGATGGCTATTCAAGAAACATATCTAAACGGGTCAACAGAAGGGATTTGAAACTAACATCTTTGAAGACTCATAATTATCACATTTTTTGCATGAGTTGATTCTAATATCAATCTATCATTTTTTGACCAATAATGTAAGTGTGACTGTTATTCGTTTGTGCTATTTGTTTAGAGATCATTGTGCTAATAAGTTTTCCAAGTTGTTCTTGCAAAAAATGTTGATAGATGCCCCATTAATTTTGTGTGAGTTAGAAAAAGTATTTCCTCCATCATATTTCACATGCATGTTGCATCTTATTGTCCATATTCCCACTGAAATAATTCTCAGAGGACCTGTTTCTTTTCATTGGATGTATCCAACAGAAATAAATATGTACACATTAATATCTTATGTCTGAAACCGGAATCATCTCAAAGGTTCTATTATGAACCGTTACTTAGCTCAAGAATGTATGGATTTCTAATCAATGTATTTTTCTGATCTTAATACAAGAATGAGAAGACCAATGAGAAATGAAGAAGAATAGTATGAACAAATTGAACTCAGTTTTTCATCACTTCCTCAAATAGGAGTAATTCCTGGATCATATACATTGAATACGTTAAGACTTGAAGAGAAGGAGATGGAACATCACACGATTTTGTTCAACTGTGATTTGTTCGATGACTACATCAGGTAACTAAATTGAATATGTATGTATTACATATATATATGCAAAACTATTCATATTTTTTATCTACAGGGAACATAAAAAATGATAAATAGAAATCATTGTTCTTTATCTTTGATAAGGAGGGAGACTTTTCATAGCAAAGAGTTTTTTGCTTGGTTAAAATTGAAGGAAAAAATATTACTGTTTAAAATAATTAAATCAATATCTAATTAAGTTTAATATTCATTTATATTTCAGGTATTTATTTTTCCTGCTCACTCTGTCTCTAATGAAATAAGAGCTTTGGATTTTGATCCTAATACCGTGGTTTGTGACTGTAAATCAATTGTTATCAATGGGTACAAATTTTTTGTCACTAAACGAGCAAAGAACATGAGAACACAACATGATGGTGTTATGGTTACTGCTACAATAGATTGTTATTCCAATGCATTAGATAGTAGACTGGGATTTAAAAATGTGGGTTATTATGAAGTCGTTGAAAAAATAATAATGCTGGATTATTACTCTCATGGATGAGCCACGATGATGAAATGTCATTGTTTTGATTTGATGATGAGACATGGCACATTTATTGATGATTTTGGATTTCGAGTAATTAATATGACTCGCACTCTTGCTAGCGAAGAACCATATGTAATGGAATCAATGGCTAAACAAGTTTTTTATGTCAATGAACAACTTTGACCTGAATTTGGTGTAATAGTTGAAGTAATTCCAAGATATATTTTTGATTATGGTGATGATGGAATTGACACCATCCCTACTGCCATTTGAACCAATCCATTTATTTATTTTGAGGACTCAAATATCTCAATTTTCTGAGTTGACTGTGAACCTGAAGTTGTGGTGTAAAATATATAAAATCATCCATTCATGTTCTCAATTATTTTGTTTTACCTCGAGTTGGGTTGTTAATGTTGGTTCTATTCAAATTGATTTAATATTGAAACATGCATCATCTACCTGAGTAAAATAAATTACATTTTTCATTAATTTTGACAATTTCTTTTCCCTCTCCTTTTTTTGGGTTACACATTAGTTATCATTTTCTATTTACTTTCATATTGGTTTTTAAATGCAGGAAATGAAACCAATTGAAGAGAGGAGATGGAAACAGATTATGGAAAACATACGTCGCATGACCGAGCTGGGGATTCCACCACTAGTGCCTGCAGTGAGTATTTTATTTCAAATATATTTATTTAAATTATATATAATGTCATGTGATTAATTTTTTTAAACATTTTTTCAGGATCCATCTACTAGGTGACAGTTATCTAATGATCAACCAAGTAGTGGTCCGAGCACTTGCGGTGTTCGTACGAGGGGGGGGGGGTACGGGAGCTAGACGATCTGGTCGGCGTACCCAATTAGACCATGCCCCTCCCACTAACATACATTCCATCCCACATTTTGATCCCGATGTTTCATTTGGGAGACACGGGATATTTAGGCCTCCCATGATTTCACCGCCCTTTAAATATGACCCTCCTCACCCGTCTGTACCATATCCGATGATGATTCCCACTCCCCATCCAGCATTTGGCCATCCATACCTATCATCTTCTTTTACTACTATTTTGATCTCTCTAGGCTTTTATATTCCATCTTCTTCGACTCCTGATCTGCCAAAGTTTGTCCCTGTGGAGCATACATTAGGACTCACTCCATCTGTACAAGGTGTTCCTTCAGTTTCTGCAGATCTAGCGACGCTCATTGATCAGACTACCTCAGGTATACATATACCACCCTAACAAATTTTTACACCATTATTTGTTTTCATTATAACATGTATTGATAAATATTTTTTTTCCTTCATAATAGATACATCTACTGATTGGAGGTGGGGTAGGGGTGAACACGCATGCGTGCGGTGTGGAACCGCCGCACACAGTTTATGGTGGACTACAATGAAGATAGTCAGATAATTGAAAAATTAGGGCATCAATGTCATAGTTTTTTGGAGATGCTTTCCAAATACTCTGAAATCATTCCTGTCAGCGTGTTCTCATGGAGAAAACTACCAAATGAAGTCAAGGATAATGCATGGTCAGAGATATGGGTAAAAAATAAGTTTTATATAATGAAATATATTATTTTTTGTATTTATATGATCTAATATTTTGGTTCTAGGTGTGGTTTAATTTCCCTGATGGTGAGAGTGCACGACCAGCATATCTAAAGGATTTAGGCGAGATTTGATGAGATTATAAGCATGAGTTTTACATTGGCTGGCCAGATAGAGTGGGCACAAAGTTGGAGGCAGTCCCTGTCGTGGATTATTGTCCATTAGAAAAATATCGACAAATGATTACTCATTGGGTGACTAGCCAATTTAGGGTATTAATAAAATTAGAAGTATTTAAATGAAAATTTTCATTTTTTTCGTAAATTCTAATTATTGAATTTTATTTGGGATTCATCTGTATGAAATAAAAAACATTCATTCTAAGAAATACGTCCACACATTGGGACGTACTACGATGCCATATCATGAGAGACAACTAGTATGACAGTTTATAATCTTTCTTTACGACTTGCACTTTTTATTGCATCTCTGTAATTTATTCAATTGTTAAAGTTATTATATAATTTTAGTTATGTAATTACATTTATTGTATCCTATTTTGAATTATGGTTTCTTACATTCAATGTCACTATAGAGGAATAAATTTAATATATAAGGATGTGTGCCTCAAGAAAAACTTGTATGCTCGAGTAGAAAGAAGAAAAATAGAAGTGGGGTTAATGAACCAACTCACTAACAGATTGTAAGTTTTACTTTGCAAATTTAAAATTTTAATCTCTATTTTGTAACTTAATAATCTATTTATATTTGTAACAAGCTGGTTTAGAGGCCCTTAATGCCCAGGAACCTGACAATTTTGGGCCAAAAGATCACTTACATTAGTTGTTGTTAGATGAGCACCCTGGTAGAGTATGTTCCCAGCCTGGAAAGATTATAGTTCCAACAAGATATTGGACCTCCTCAGGTACGAGTTGTAGAGCCATCGAGTTATGGCAGGTTAAGGCACAGGCAAAACAGGCTGAAAAAAGGGCCACAGAGATGGAAGCACAGTCTGCTATGGAAAAAACTGCATTTATGAAACTGGTGGAATCTTTTCATCCAAAACTTCCACCAGAGGCTAGAACTTCTTGTGAGGAATATATGTCATCAATGTGTTCTATATATGTTTCACCAGGTGGCAGTTCTAGTGGTGGTCCAGATGATGGAAAGCAGGAGGCTGAGCCAGAGGAGGAGGAGGGCAAGGATGAGGCTGAGGCAGAGGAGGAGGGCGAGGAGGAGGCCAAGCTGGAGGAGGAGGGAGATGAGGAGGCCGAGGCTGAGGATCATGGAAAGAAGGAGGGCTGGGACGATGATGGGGATGACAATGAGGATGAGGGTGATGGAGAATATGATGGTGATGATAGTGGTGGTGATGAGGGATATATTGATCCGTTACATTTTTGACTGATATTAATGACCTTTGATGTTTATTGATTTGGTGTGCCTTAATATATGTGTGATTATGTAGGTCACATTATCTTTATTTTTTATCTATAAATAATAAAACATGATTTGATGATTTTATTTGAAAACCCCCTATTTTAATGGAATTGTAATTTTTTAGAAGTTGATATAATGAAATTATTTTTTTAACCTTGAAATAATTTGCTTATAAAATATGAAAATACCATCCCATGAACCCGGGATAGCCCCTCAGACAGCCCCATGGATAGCCCCCCTCCCTCTTCCATGGACCCCAAACATCCCCCCACCATCCTCCCTGAACCCCAGATAGCCCCCCCCCCCCCCACTTCCCTGGACCCTGGACAGCCACATGGACAGCCCCTCGGACAGCCTCCCCACCCTCCTTCCTGGACAACAGATATCCCCGAGAACAACCCCCTGGACAGCCCCCTGTACATCCCCCCAGATAGCCCCTCCCCCCACCATCCTCCCTGGACCCGAACAGCCCCACGAATAGCCCCCTAGATAGCCCCTCAACCCTCCTTCCTGGACCCCTGATCCCAATCTATTCTCTCTTAAATATTCACCCTAAATCCCAATGGAAAAGAGGGTTTTAGAGCTTCGGAAGCAGATGAGAGAAGAGTGAAAACCCTAATAGAAAATAGGAATCAAGGAAAGTATTAGACTCACCTTGATCTTCAATTCACACATGTCAGCACTCAAAACTCCCAAGTGACGTGTACGAGTCAACCCTGCCTCAGACCGAGGCACGGTGTGTCCGGTACCATGCAAAGTGTATCACGTTTATTTTAAATTGTCTGCATTTTAAATTAAAACAACAACTGACATATGGAAATCTGACCAAACGGTTTCAGATTATGATGATACTATAGTAAAATGATCTACGAGTCATTTTTGACATGTACGAGTCTACCTCGCCTCAATACGAGGTGCGGTGTGGTCGTCACCACTTAAAGTGTCTCTCTTTTGTTTCAAAAGCACATCATTTTAAGTGAATATAACAACTGACATACGGAAAACCAACCAAAGGAATTCAGATTCTATTCAAACCTTATGAAAATGATCCATGGGTCATATGTAATGTGTAGGAGTCAACCCCGCCTCAATAAGTAGGCCGGTGTGGCCGGCACCACTCAAACTGTCTCACTTTTATTTAAAATGGACAGGATTTTAAGTGAAAACAACAACTGGTATGAGGAAAACCAAAAAACCGCTTTCAGATTTTTTTGATACTTTAGGAAAATTTTCCATGGGTCATTTTTGATGTGTACCAGTCAACCCCACCTCAATACGAGGTGCGGTGTGGCCGAAATCACTCAAAGTGTCTCTCTTTTGTTTAAAATGGACATCATTTTAAGTGAAAACAACAACTGACAAACGGAAAACTAACCAAACACATTCGGATTCTATTGAAACTTTAGGAAAACGATCCATGGGTCATATGTGACATGTATGAGTCAACCCAACCTCAATATGAAGTGCGGTGTGGCCGACACCACTCAAAGTGTCTCTCTTTTATTTAAAATGAACATCATATTAAGTGAAAACAAAAATTGACATACGAAAAACCAACCAAAAGCATTCAGATTCTATTGAAAATTTAGTACAACGATCCATAGGTCATATTTGATGTGTAAGAGTCAACCTATCTTCAATATGAGGCATAGTGTGGCTGGAACCACTCAAAGTGTCACACTTTTGTTTTAAATGGGCATCATTTTAAGTGAAAACAACAACTGACATACGGAAAACCAACCAAACACATTAGTATTCTATTGAAACTTTATGAAAACGATCTATGGATCATATGTGATGTGTAAAAGTCAACCCTGCCTCAATATGAGGTGCGGTGTGGCCAGTATCACTCTAACTTTCCCACTTTTGTTTAAAATGGACATCATTTTAAGTAAAAACAACTGGCATACAGAAAACTAACCGAACGCATTCATTTTGTATTGATACTTTAGCACAACAATCGATGGGTCGTATGTGATGTGTATGAGTCAACACTGTCTCAATTGGAGGTGGGGTGTGGTCGACACCACTCAAAGTGCCTCACCTTTATTTAAAATGGAAAACATTTTAAGTGAAAACAACAACGGGCATACATAAAACTAACCAAACACATTTATATTGTGTTGATACTTCCACACAACAATCCATGGGTCATTTTTTATGTGTACAAGTCAACCTCACCTCAATCTGAGGCATGGTGTGGCCGGTACCTCTCAAAGGGTCTCACTTTTATTTAAAATGTACAACATTTTAAGTGAAAACGACAACTGGCATATGGAAAGCTGAACAAACGCATTCGGATTCTGTTGATACTTAAAATAAAATGATAAATGGGTCATTTTTGATGGGTATAAGTAAACTCTGCCTCAATCCAAGGCACGGTGTGGCCGTTACCAATCAGAGTGTCTTTCTTTTGTTTAAAATGGATACTCTTTTAAGTAAAAACAACTGGCATATGGAAAATAGGCCAAACGCATTCGTATTGTGTTGATACTTTAGGAAAACAATCCATGAGTAATTTTTGACATTTATGACTCAACCCTTCCTCAATACAAGGTGTGTTGTGGCTGGAAATACTCAAAGTGTCTCTCTCTTTTTTCAAAAGGACATCAATTTAAGTGAATACAAAAACTGACATATGGAAAACTGACCAAAGGCTTTCAGATTCTGTTTAAACATTAGTAAAAAGATCCATGGGTCATATGTGACATGTACGAGTCACCCCTGACTCAATCTGATGGTCGTTGTGGCCGGAACCACTCTAACTGTCTCACTTTTATTTAAAATATATAGGATTTAAAGTGAAATCAACAATTGTCATATGGAAAACCAACCAAACGCATTCGGATTGTGTTGATACTTTAGGAAAACAATACATGGATCATTTTTGACATGTACGAGTCAACCCTGCCTCAATATGAGGCGCGGTGTGTCTGACACCACTCAAAGTGTCTCTATTTTGTTTTAAATGGACATTATTTTATGTTAAAACAACAACTGACATACAGAAAACCAACCAAATGCGTTCGGATTCTATTGAAATGCTAGGAAAACGATCCATGGGTCATATGTGACGTGTATGAGTCAACCCCGCCTCAATACAAAGTGCGGTGTGTCCGACATTACTTAAAGTGTCTCTCTTGTGTTTAAAATGAACATCATTTTAAGTGAAAACAAAAATTAACATACAGAAAATTGACCAAATGCATTCAGATTCTATTGAAAATTTACAAAAATGATCCATGGGTCATATGTGATGTGTACGAGTCTACTCCACCTCAATCCAAGGCGTGGTGTGTCCAGAACCACTCAAAGAGTCTATTAAAACATTAATACAATGATCCATGGGTCATATGTGATGTGTAAGAGTCAACCCTACCTTAATGCATGGTGCGGTGTGGCCAAACAGATTTGGATTCTATTGAAAAATTAATGCAATGATCCATGGGTCATATGTGATTTGTAAGAGTCAACCCTTCCTTAATTCGAGGTGCGGTGTGGCCGGTATCACTCTAATTGTCTCTCTTTTGTATAAAATGGACATCATTTTAAGTAAAAAAACTGGAATACAGAAGACTAACCAAACATATTCAAATTGTGTTGATACTTTAGCACAATGATACATGGGATGTATGTGATGTGTATGAGTAAACCTCGCATCAATCCGAGGTGCGGTGCAGCCGACACCACTCAAAGTGTCTCACCTTTATTTGAAATGGAAAACATTTTAAGTGAAAACAACAACTGGCATACGGAAAACTGAACAACACTTTCAGATTATGTTGATACATTATGAAAACGATCCATGAGTCATCTATGATGTGTACAAGTCAACCCCGCCTCAATCTGAGGCACGGTGTGGCCGGTATGACTCCATGTTTATTTCTTTTGTTTTAAATGGACATCATTTTAAGTAAAAACAACTGGTATTTATGAAAACTGACCAAACGTATTCGGATTATATTGATACTTTGTTTTTGGGTTATTTGCTTCTAATATCCGAATTCAATCATGTATGTGTTATAGAAAATAATTTTTTTTAATGTATTCTTATTTTTGTATAACCCACCCCCCTAGACACTGCCACCCCCATGGACAGCCCCCACCCCTGGACACCCCCACCCCTGGACACCCCCACCCCTGGGACACCCCCAACCCCTTGTATGTCATATTATATGTGTGTTATATATAATTCATAATTCTTTATGAAATATAATTAATTTTTTATGTGTTATTGATTCATAATTCATAATTCATTACATAATTCATTTTTCATGTATTCAATTGAGAATTCTATTATGAATTCAGTATTCATTAGGGTAATTGGGTTCATATACATGATTATAATTGTGGTACATTCCATGGTTATAAGAGTATCTAATTTTTTTGTTCTTTTGTGTGCTATTGAAGGTGTATTTTTTATGAGTGTATGCAGGTGTATGCAGTTGAGGATACAGTGGAGTCGATTTTAGGTGGTTGGTCTACCAAATTCTGGAAATACACTATACCAACGGTTTACTAAAACCGTTGGTATAGTGTTGTACATATTTTTACCAACGGTTTTAGTAAACCATTGGTAAAACATGAAAATTATATTATTGCCAACGGTTTTACAAACCGTTGGGAATACTCAGATTACACTGCCTTTCCCAACTGTTTTACAAACCGTTGGGAATACTCGGATTACACTGCCTTTCCCAACGGTTTTACAAACCATTGGGTATACTCGAATTACACTACCTTTACCAATGGTTATTCTAAAACTGTTGTTAATGGTATATCCTAATTCTTTACTTACAAACGGTTTTGCAGCCTTTACCAACGGTTTGAAACCATTGGTAAATCCTCAGTTTCCATTAGTGAGAATGTCTGATTCGATCCCTGAGGCTGCGTTTAATCTCAGGGTCATGATCTAAGAGATCTTTGGTATTACTTTGTGTCATAAATAAAATAAAAATTAAAAGAAGAAAAGTGGACCATCGTAAAATAAAAATGAGAAGTTTGAGTTGATGGTCCAAAAATAAGAAGAAGAAGAATACCAAAGAAGAAGAAAAATTCAGATTGGATAAAGAAGGAAGAATGAAGAGAATAAGAGAATAAAATTTAAAATAAAATAAATACCTCTAAATGGTTGAAATAATTACTTGCCTCCCCAAAAATGTCTCCAATTTGAAAGGTACTATCGTGGGAGCCCTCAAATGATTAATGGTTTTTGGGGTACTTAGGTATAGTAGAGTGGCTGACCAAGGTCATCTCTCAAAAGAGAAAGAAAACTAAAACAACATTTTAAAGGTATTCTAAAAATAAAATAAAAGAGAATAAAACCACTACTTGAAAGGATGGGGGGGGGGGTTATCGTTTATAAAACTAGAAAAGTTTTCTGGAAGAAGATTACATTTTTTTTAATTTTGAAATGAAATTCAACGCAACAAGAAGATTTTTTTATAAAATATTTTAAAAGGTTTAATAGATATAACTCTATCTATTAAGTTACTTATTAATCATTATCATTTAAATTAATATCCACTTAATTATGATCGCCTATATTATTAATCCCCAAACCCTACGAGAATTAACCTTACCACAAAGATGAAGTGAATTAAACACTAGGCTATCTTCGGAACATGTAATCGCGACACCCTGATTTGACTAATGTTCTAAATTTATCTTATGGTTTGTGGTAAATTAAGGCACCTATCCATTTTGTAAAATATGTATTAATTGATCTTAGTTATTTTATTTTAACTCAACAAATTTATCCCATGTGTTCTTGTTTTACCGATTAAGTTTGTGCTCTCACAATTTACACAATAATCGACCTCGCGTGTTTTGTGTTAATTATTCAATTTCTTGATTAGTTTCTTATAATTTAAAAACTCAATTAATGGATCATATTAAGTGAATTACATTAGATATATGATTCATAATAATTAAATGAATATGGTGTAAGATAGATCAATCACTAAGATAACTACTCTTCCATGGGCAGTGTGGTCATTGTGAAGACGTTTTGCATGAGGAAAGGATTGAAAGGGTAGAACCCAATCTCATCTGAAGTATTGATTTCAACCCAAATAAGATAAGTAAAAAATAATATAATTGAAAAAAAAATAATAAATGTGAATAAATAAAAGAATAAAAAAGTATTTTATTACACAAATTAAAAAATTACAACTTGAAGAAGAGGAGATGGATTTGATGAGGGGATCCTTGATTCAAGAGCTACCCCTATTACGATCGTTGGATAATTTGGTTGAATCCAATTATAATCTGTCCTAAATATACTAATGTACTTCTTAATCCTTAAAAATGAGAAAAATACATATTTATAGAGTGGATGTGAGGCTAGGGTAAAAGTGGTTTCAAGTGTGAATGAGAAGATTCTGCAAAATATTTTGAACTCACTTGAACCACCTTAGTGACCACCAAAACGTGTGAATTATATGTCCTTATAAAATTATAATAAGTGAAAAATTTGGTTTTAGATCCCCTATAAAAATTTGGGCTCAATACATTAAATTATGTATAAGATATGACCCAACCATTAAAGTGATGTCCAATCTCGCCTGTCCAGCCCACCATTGATTTAATGGCCCATTTACTCCATCCAAATGCACTCCTTAGCACTAGTGTCATGAATTAAAGATGTACAAAATTAAATTAGGACCAATTTTACAAAAATTATATGTTCAAATAATTCATATTAAAATATTTATGTGCTAAATATTATAGTGCATTTTTTAAGGGTAAAACTTGAATTTTCATCAAATTATCAAATAAATGATCTAATCCAAACAATTTTATAAATGAACATATTTAACTCAATGTGATGAAATTATTTCATTTATTATAAATAAAATATTCATCAAAATATTGTTTTATAAACCCCACAAAAGTTGAGTGTTATTAACCATTTTGGTTACCTTCATAGACTTTGTTGTCTGTTAACCTTGTGATGTTGATGAGGGATGTCACCTACTATTTAGACCCATCAACATCAATGGATAAGAATGAAGTGGGGGATTCTATTCTTGTTCAGTCAATACTTTTAGGAAAAACTAGTACTATCTTTAAGGGTGTGAACCAATATGACTTTTTTGCATACTAACACCAGAATACATCTCTCCCTATGAGAGTAGATCATATTCAGACTTGGAGACATAGGATGCACTTCATACTGCATAATGAATCATTTTGTGATACATTTGGAAGATAGTAGTATAGACGCCTCTTGAATATATTGTATCATGACTTTAATTAATTACAACCCTACTTTCCTTTTTTTGGTATAGTGGGTATGATTACCACATGATACACTATGATGTAAATTCAATCATCTGAAAATGGGAAGAGAAGAGAAGGTCACAACAGGTTGAGGCATGGTTAGTATTATAGTTTAAATATCTCAGGGTTGTTGTGTCCCAAGAAGAGAGGAATGATTCCATGTAGATGGAGGAGAATCAGCGTCATCTAGATGAGAAATATATCTTAATGGTACATCTTCAATAAGAAATAAATGTCATATGAGAAGAGATTTTCCAAATCCACCATTCCATAAAGAGGGTTTTAGCATAATGTGAGAGAGGATTCATCACACTAAAGAGGCTATCACCACAAAATTAACTAGGTTCCAGCAATATTTGTAAAATTTGTGAGCAATAGTATAACTTATGAAAGCCTATGTTGAGGAACACCTATAAAATTTGGAAGATATTCTCTAGCATGTGGAAGTTCCTCTACATTTTAGAACTTAAATTAAAAGGTTTTTTGTTTCCAATCACCTTTTCTTGTATTCCTATACTTATTTCAATTGTAATATAACAGTGAAAATGACTCATTTTATTGAACAACATCGCATTATAATTATAATGATAAGGGTGAGGGGGATCTATTTTTTTCCTAATCCATGGGACATAGCGAGTATACTTATATTATTGGTAGGGTCATATGGAAAACCCTAAAACTTTGTGTATTTTTGTATTATAGCCCTAATTTATACCTAAATACAATATGAAGAAGACTTAGTGGGAAAGATGTGGATTTTGATTAGACCACCCTTTCGGGTTTTTGACCTAACAACTTTTGTGATTTTTTACTTTTTATTACTCAATTTTTTCCAAAACTATGTGAAGTGGAATTCTAATACGATGAGTCTCAACTTTTTTCTAGAGTTATCTTTGTGGGTTTTCAACCTAGTGACTACTGTGTTTCTTTTTGTGGTCTATTTAAAGTCATGCAACTCGGGCCCATTCAACTGGTGTTTTATGTCAAATAGTTTTGACCATTAGTTTTGGAATAATGACCCAAACAAGTCTTTTTGTCCAAGAATACTCTGAAATTTCTTCAGATACATGAATGGAAATTTTAAGTCACAATTTATAATTTACAATTATAAAACATGATATGAGAACATATGTAATGTATGGACACAGTTTGAGTTCGATTAGTGGTTTCTAGAACAATATTTTCAAGGCCTAAGGGAAAATAGGAGATCTCTCCTAAAGAAAATTGTACCACTCGTTGAAAAACCTATTTTATGAGGAAACTTTATGAAAATCCAACTAGGGTATGTTATTGTATAGTTAAATAGTAGCATCCTTTGGATGAAAGACCCCTTTGGTGGGCATCTTTATATAATGTTGGTCGGGGCATGTTACGGCATATTAAAACAAATGATCTCTCAGAAATTAAATCATTATATTACTAATAGGTGGTAAATCTATGAGTATCCAAATTTCTCAAGACCACGAAGAGTGTTTTTATAAGGAAATGGGTATCAGAATGAATAGGGCATCTATATTCACATTGGAAATGAATGGAAAATTTCTCCTCGACAAATTTGGCTCATGTAAAGGAGGGGAAATTCTATTGAAAGGCCCATGACATGGTGGAGGCCCCTCTATAACAAGGGTTGAGACATCAACCAGGTAAATTTTGAATAACTAGGACATAGATTGTGCAGTTTAACATCTCAGAGTGAGGAAGTTTTCATACAGTTTAACTTCTTGTGACTAGAATGTTATTCTATTTAGGTTAATGTCATATAAAAAGGACATTGGGGGCTATAATTTAAGGTATTTTATCTTTAAATGAATTTTCAATCATTCTCCCTTTCATGATAATCTATCTAGGAATGTTCCATCATGTTTAAGTATGAATGGAAAATGTTATAAGCTATAATCCATGATCCTCCGAATCTAAAGAGTGATATGGTGGAAAGGTCTCATGGAAATAGGAATGTTATGTCTTGGGGATGAATGTACCTCTGGTCGACAAACCATTTTTTTGGTGAAAATATGTAAAGATAATGAGTGAGTGTTATTGTATTGTCAAATAGTATAATCCTCTAGTTGGAAAGAACTTTATATGGGTGACTTATACAAAAACAACTGGGATGTGTTACTACATAGTCAAACAAAGGAGTTCTCAAGAATTCTAACATTATATTTCCAATAGATTAAGGGAGTTTATGGAGATTAATATTTTCATAGACACATATTTTGGTTTGTGGGAGGAAATTTCCTAAATATGGAAGGATCATGTCATGTCAAAATTACCCCAGAATGGGAAAAAAGTTTCTTACAAAATTATGACCCGATCACAGGAAAAGAAGGGTTTTATCTTTTTTTAGACTATGACAAAATCCTAGGGTCAAAATATCTCTATATATCTCATTTGGATGACAATCAAGTAAGACATAGTTCTAGAAAACCATGCAGTTTAAGGTATTATTGTTAGGACCTATTATACATTTTACTGTCGTTTAATGAGGACGATATGGTGTCTTTATTTTTAAATCATATGAATATGACCATGGAATTATGGAAACAATGAGTAATATAAGGGATAGTTGACCAATGTTGTTTTGAAATACTTTATATATGATGGAGGAAATTGTAAACCATGATCTTGGGGGTTATCAAATCTAGAAAAGTGATATGGGACGATCATGTGAGGGATGACTGTGAACTGTGGTCGAATAGTGGGTTCTAGCATGATGGATTTTGGGATTATAGAGATAGAAGAGGATTATCCTGAGGATAAATGTACTTCTAGTTGATGGTCCCTTTATGTGGGGGACATATGAAAAGCCAACAGGGGCATGTTACAACGTAGTCAAATAGTGGCATCCTCTGGATGATGGGCCCTTTATGTGGGTGACTTATGCAAATATGACTAGGGAGTGTTACTGCATAGTCAGACAAAGGAGTCCTCATGTATCATAAATTATATTTCTTATAGCCAGATAAAGATTGTGAAGACCCAAAATTTTCCATGATTAGGATTATGACATGTGGAAGGAATGTATCCAAGCATAAAGGAAGCATTTGGACCAAAATCGGTCATGATGTATTAAGTCCCTTGTTGAGATCAGACTCATATACAGGAAGGGGCATTTCTGTTTCCTTGATGGATATTTTAATGAGGGAACCCAAATTAAGATCTCCTGTATAGATCTTTTCATAGGTCTTTTTATATATGTAGGAGAGGGTGAATTTTTCTTTATCACGTGGCAGGGATGAGGACATGAAGTCTATGTGTCACTATGTATCTCTTTGGGATGAGAATCAAGACACACATAGTTCTTATTGAACCATGCAGTTTAAACTCATACAACAAGAAAAACATCCATGTAGTTTAACATCCTTTGGTAAGGATTAAGGTGACTCGATGCAAAATAATGAATTATTTGGCTAGGCCTTGGTATAGGAATCCGACATCACTATGTATCTTTTTGAAACAAGAATCAAGACACAAACAATTCTATATTAGATTCCTCGTAATTTTCGAATTCATATGTGGGGGAGCGACCTTTTTTTAATACATTCTCACAAAAGGGGTAAGAACCCACATTGGATCCTCTCATGTATATATGACTCATATATAAGAGAATGGGGCATTTCCCATATTGTGGTTGTACGAGGATGTATGATCCATATGTCACTAAGTATCAAGTGGGGACAAGAATCAAACCATACGTAGTTCTTATGTAACCATTCAGTTTATAGTCTTATAAAAATGACATCAGATGTTCCTTTTAAGGTCTTGAAACTATGACCCTTTATGTGGGTGACTTGTGAAAATCTGATTGAATCATGTTATAACATAGACCAAAAAAGGAGACCTTAGGTATCAAAAATTCTATTTCCTGTAGTCAAAGAAGATTTAAAAGACCCTAGATTGTCCAAGATTAAGAGTATGACATGTGTAAGGAATATGTCGGAGCATAAAGGAAGCGTTTTGAATGAAATCAATCATGAATTATAAAGTCCATTTCATAGATCTGACTCATCTGTAAGAAGGGACATTTTTGTTTCCTTGATGGATCCCTGAATGAGGGAACTGAAATTAATATCTCTTATATATATATTTTATTAGATATTTGGGTATATATAGAAGAAGAGTCATTTTTCATTAACCCATAGACGAGATGAGGACATGATGTCTAGGCATCACTACGTACCACATTGGGATGAGAATCAATCCCCACATAGTTTTTAGGGAACCATGTAGTTTAAATTTATGTGGAAAGTACATTTTCCATGTAGTTTAACATCATGTGGTAAGGAAAAAAGTGAATCAACATGAAAAAGGAATTTTTTGGATGGGCCAGGGTATAGGACCTGGGAATCACTACATATCTTATTGGAACAAGAATCAATCCACATGAAGTTCTAGAGTAGATTCCTCATACAAATTTAATTATTATGTGGGGGAATTTTTTTTATACGGTCTCACAAAAGGGGTGAGAACCCACATTGAATCTTCTCATGTAGATCTAGAATAGACATAGGACAATGGGTGCATTTCAAGTATTTTAGAAAGACTAGGATGTACGATCCAAACATCACTATGTATCTTGTGGGGGAAATAATCAATCCATACATAGTTCTTAATGAACCATGCAATTTAAATTCATGCAGCAAAGACATCTGGTGTTCCTTTTAAGGTCTTGAAACTAGTAATTTAATTACCCTAATTTGAATTGATATACCATTCTTATGCATGTAAATTTTTTACCAAAACTCCCAAGTCCATGTGAGCTATGATCAGTTTGAGAATAAAATAGTGGAAACGGATTCTTCCACCACACATGGTCGATACAAGTGAAGGATAAGGTGATTTTTATTTTAGGTTGGTTGGAACATGATATAAGATCTAGGAATATATATGTATTTCATCAGAGTGAGAATCAAGATGTACATAGATCTTGAATGATTCTCTATGGAATTCTGACCTGTATGCAAGGAAGGGGGATTTTTTTTGTCTCGTGGATTGACCTAGGATTGTAGATCATGTCACCACTACGTATATCATAGGAATGAGAATCAATCCACACATAGTTATTGAATAAAATGTGTGGTGGGGTACTAGCATCGACGATTGTGATCTTCTCAAACACGGATCAAAATGTTACACAATTTTACATCATGCAATAAGGACGAGAGCCATGAAATTTCATGTCATATGTAAATGAGGTTATCATATAGTTTAGTTTCTTGTGTCTAGTATGTTGGTATATTTTACTTTAAAGTATTACATCTATGACTATATTGTTTTTAGTTTTCATTTGTATGACTATAAACATATAGTGTGCCTTTTACGGTCATTCATACAGGACCACGATGCTATGTAGTTTAATGGAGTACTATAAGGATGGTGATTTCATGAAGTTTATTATCTTTAAACATGGATTACATGTCGTTATTTTTAGGGTCATGTGAAAAAATATACTACAAATTTTAATGTCATGCAGCTAAGACATATTGATCTTTTGTTACACAAAGTACTTTTTGAGAAACCTTACATTGGTTAGGGAAGTAATGAGCTCTCCATCCATTGAGATCAGGGAATACTCTCTGTTCTAGTGGAAATTTTGTATATAATAAGATTCATCCAACTTTAGCTCAATATTTAGAGGCTTCTTGTCTAGTATCATTGGAGTCATGAAGACCAGTACCAATTCTCCATGGAGGAATGAACATAGGTTAAAATTCTTTTTAAAATCCAAACACTTTCTGGTTTTTATGGATCTCTATGTGATGTAAGGTATGAAATCTCTTCTCATCCAGTCACTCCAATTCATCCAATGATTTTTGGGATTGCTCATCTCTGGATATCTGATCATAGATGGTAGTGTCGAGTTATGGAAATTGGACCTCAATTGGTAGGAATACATCTATTTCTTATACTAGTGAATACAGGGTTTCCCATGTGGTTTTATAGGTTATAGTCTGGTATGCCCGCAATGTGTGCAATATCTTTTCAGGAATATAATATTTATCATTATCCACCATATTATGGATTATGTTCTATTGGGTATTGTTGAAGGCATTTTTCTTTCCATTTTCTGCTATGTGATTGTGGGATGAGTGGTTGAATTTGATATTATACTCCTCGTACAACTTTTCCAACTCATCAAAACATAAATTTGTGCCATTGTTCATTAGTACATTATGAGGGACACCAAATCTAGTAATGATATTGGATTTCAAAAAGCTAACAATTCATTTTGTCCTGTATTATTTGAGGGGTATTGCCTCATCCCATTTGGAAAATAAGTTTGTAGTAGTTAGAATGTATTTTAATTAATTTTCAATGGAAGGGGGATACGATCCTATAATTTTAATTCCCCATATGGAAAATTTATAGGAGTATTTGGCTAAATGTAGGAACTCTGGGGGTTGATGGATGATGTTAGCTTGCATTTGAAAATTATGAAACATTTTGGGAATATTTGAACAATTCTACATCATAGTGGGCCAGTTGTATCCATGTATAGGAATTTGATGTGAAATCTTGGTCCCTAACTTGTGGGAGCTATAGGTTTTAGTGTGCACTTCATTCATGATAGTATTAGTATATTCTCCATCGATACATCTGATAAGGACTCCATCAAAGCCTCCTTTATAGAGGACTTTTTGGTGATTGGGGCTGTCATAAAGAGTGAAATTGGTTACTCGCTATTGAATTTTCTATTTACCAGCTTTTCCCAATGGGAGTAATTCATTTTTACGGTAGTTTATGATGGGTATAATCCACCTTGTGGCAGGATTACAAGGTTTGGGGATAGGGCTAATTTCATCGATCTTGTCTGTGATAACATGAGCAAAAAACGAGACTATTTGGCTATGCGCAATGTTGATGACCATTTTATCCCTGTTTGGATCTACCAATGTCATGAATGTATTTTCCAATACATATTCCTGGGCATTCTATGATCATAGAATATGATTCAATGTTGACTCTGAGGGGAATTTTTCCATTAACCCCCATACATAGTCAAACATGGGGATTAGCTCTTATTTTCTAAGGGAATAATCCTCATTGATCTATTTGATTACCAAATCTGAGTCATCTCTCACCTATAATTGGCCCACTAGCATTTGGATCACCAATTATTCTCCTATAATGAGGGACTGATAGTAATCTTCATTGTTTTTACAACATTCTGAAAATGGCATGGAGTAAGGAAAAACTTATTTGCTTGAGAGATGAGGATGAAACCCAACCCAACTTTTTTGAGCTTAAGATCTTCTATTCTATTCCTTTTTAGGCTTCTAGATGCACCATAAAAAATACATTTTCGATATCCAAATTATTTTTTGAATATAAAAGATCTCTTTATCGAGTAATTTAGTATCTAAAAACATTGTTTTTGCAGATGGGTTCTCTATGAGAAAATCTTCCAAAGCCTGGCCTTTCACCACTTTGTGAGCCAAGAACTGAATTTCAAACTACTGTAGAATAACCTTCCACTATAACAAACTTTTGGTCAACATAGTACGACTTAGTATATAATAGTGCGGGTTATTGTGAGAGACCAAATAGACCTTGTGGTGCTGCAAGTAGTGCCTCAGATTCTAAACTGCAAAGATTAATGTTAGGTAGCTATTCTCGATACCTGAATAATGATTCTTAGTGACATGAATGGTTAAAATGATATAATAATTTTTTTTTCATTCCCAGCATCATTGTTTGGAATGAGGAAATAACCTAGTGATTGCTCTAGGGCTGTCACATATTGAATCAATGACTTTACCTCAACAGGTGGTATTAGAACTAGTGGATTCAATATATATTTCTTGAGGTTGTCAAATGATTCTTGAAAGTCACTGGTGCATTGATATGTGACCCCCTTCTTCACCATCTTGGTGAAGGGATAACAATTGTCTGCAAGATTGGATATAAAGCACAGAATGTAGGCTAAGTGTCCTTGATGTCCTCTCAACACTTAAAGGTTTCAATGTGGTGACATATTAAGGATAGCCTTGGTTTTCATAGGTTAAACTTCGATGTTGAGATGGCATATGATGAAGATGAGAAATTTTCCTGAGGTTACCCCAAAAGAAAATTTTTAGGGGTTTATATTCTGACTATGTTGTCGCAGCTTGTTGAATACATTCTCATGATCGTTCAGGTGGTTAGAATGATATCAGGACTTAACCACCAAATATTCAATGTATAATTCAAAAACAATCCCCAAGAAGGGTTTGAATATGCGATGAATGACATGTGGGTATGTCGTGTCAGCATTCTTCAAACAAAAGAGCATTACCCAATAGAAAAATACTCCCTATGGAGCCCTTAAAGCAGTTTCTTCTTCATTTATGGTGACATTAAAATTTGGTTGTTCCCTAAATAGTAATACATGAAGGCGAGGTATTGATAAATAGTTGTTTAATCAATCAGTATCTCTATAATTGGAAGTGGGGAATCGTCTTTCTGAAAGTGCTAGTTGAGATCTGTGAAGTCAATACAGACCCTAATTTTTCCATTCTTCTTCATTATCATGACGATGTTGGCCAACCATTTCAGATACTGAACATCCCAAATAAAGTCATCCTTGATAATATTTTCGACTTTAGCCACAATTTTTGATATGTGGGTTAGGTGTGTCCTTTGGGTTGCCTTCTTGTATCCCTAGTGGTCTCCTGGAAATCCTAAATGATGAATTCCCACCTCAAGATCAAGGTCTTGCATCTCTATGTAATTTCAGGAAAACAAGTCCTGATGTTTCTTTAGGAAAAAGGAATATACCAATTTTTATTCGGAATTTATGGAAGCAATTATCAAATTTTTTATGGATATTATTTTGAACCTATATTTATTTCTCTACGTTTGCCAATGGTGGTAGAGATACTTTCCTCAAATACTCTAGGGGAATCACTGAGGAATTCCTCTTCTTCCACCTGATCCTGCTCCTCCTCTTTCATCTCTTCATGAGAAGTAGGAAATGAAGAAAATTTCTCAGAGTTAGGGGAGGAGTCATTATTTTGAATTTCAGAATGCGAAACAGATAATTTTAACCTAACTGATGACGCAAATCCTCTCTGAAAATTCGAAGATAGAATGAGGTTGTTTTCACCCGGGCTTCCATCACTTTCAAGAGAGTAAATGACTACTCTATTGCTACAAGTTTCAGTTTTCAAGACTAAAATCATGGAGGTAGGTGAATATGTTCCTGAATTTAGACTCACCTATTCGATATTATTGGTGGGAAAAACATACTCTGTAATGAGCTTCTTGAGGGGATTAATCGTGGTCATCTCTAGACCATTTGTGGTATTGATTCGAGCAACATCATCAATCATGGGCTATTTACCTTCCCTTTTATATAATCCTACATCGATATATTGTGATTCATAGGATTTAAATGGGAATTTATCACCATGAAATGTCATAATTTTTCTATTAAGGAAATATTTGAGGAATTTGTTGTATGATGAGGGAATAGTTGCATGCTGATGTGACAAAGACATTCCCAAAATAATGTTGAAGGTCATATCTTATTGAAGAAGTTGGAATTCATAGTCAGATTTCAGATCCCCAAACCAATTCCTAAGCCTGATTTCACTGAGATTCTTTTTATTGCTCTTGTAATAACCTTGTTGCATTGCAGTGGAGGGGAAAAAGTGGAACTCATTGAAGCCCAATTGATGATGTGTTTGGACAAGACTGAGGTTGAATCCTGATCCATTTTCAATAATGTCTTTTTGGATATTAATGTCATTTATCCTTCCAAATACAAACAAAATCCAAATGTGTCCTTGTATAATGGTATCTTTATCATGGTATGTAAAGGAGATTACTGTGTGACATTCTTTAGGATTTTTTTCTACCTGATAAACTTCAACAGTAGTGAATTCAACCTCAAATTCATGAGGGCTTTAGAAAGCCTCTATAAGTACTTCTATAAGGTCTCTTGACAGACTCAAAGCATCAAGGATAGACCACTTGGCTGTAATTGGGGATAACTAATTTAAAATTTCATACATATAGTCCAAAGTCCAACACTCTCCAACATAGAGATGCTATTTTGTAGGAACTTTAGGAATTTAAGTACATGTTATAGGTAGTTCAGATCTTGTAATATGAGTTAAAGGAACTTCTTACCTGGGTGGATTAGGTTGACTAGGTATACTTGCATGATGAGGTTGATTAGACGATGATATCCCCTCTAATCAATCATATAGAACAATCAAGTTAGGTAAAACTCTGGCCTATGCAGGGGAAATTTCTTTCTCTTACTGATCTTGCTGGAGATACCCCCCATGAGTTTCGTCCACATAGACGGCTCAATCAGTGATATGTCTAGAGTAATGACTCCTAGCACGACCACTTCTCCCCTTGTATCCTCAAATCTGTCAGCCTCTTCCCCTAATTCCCCAATCGAGTGAAGGGAATCTAGGATCATAGTCGCACTCATCTTCCAAAAATGGATCCATTAAGTGAATAACATTAATAGAACCAAATATCAACTCCTCTTTTGATGAGGACTCTGTCTTGTGCGTCGACTCTTGTTGTACTATTTGGTGGGGTAGTTCCTATTCTTCTAGAATGGTAGGCATGAAGTCTGATAGAGTCAAGGATAACATAATATTTGGAATAAGCTCATATTCATGTGTTTTCTTCTTTATCTTATAGCCATGTCATTTAATGGAAGACTAGATTCCATAAGACCGTGGAATTGATGGATTTGATTGTGTCGTGGAGAAAGCAGTTGAGGGTACAATTGGTTGTTTCAACTATGCTCAGAGGATAGTTATACTCTGTTTGATCATTTTTCTAACCATCTAACCACTAAACTTCTACATAAACTTATTTTTAAATTATTTCCATTCATTATCCTCCTTTATATTGGTATAAAAAACACATGCTACCTAGGTTGGTAGATTTCCCATATATAGTTATCCAGAGTCCACCCTCTTCTATAGGATGTATTTGAAAACAAAACATTTATAGATGGTGTTCCCCAATGCTCAGTGGAAGGGGAAATAATTTAGGATATCTTTGTCACCAACCTAGAAGGGATTCTTGAGCTTTGGAAACATAGTCATGGCTTTTTCCAAAGATGAGATTAAGTAGACAGGGACTGTCATTTCAGGAAGAATATACATTTTTCCTCAATTCCTCAAACTATTTTATCCTATACTCTCTTTTCCTATCTTGATATGGTTGTAATTGTTTCTAATTGCTAGGATGTTGGAATGCTCAATATGGTTAATGATTTGGAGGTGCATCGGGTGCAGGGGTTGTCTTAAGTGTAACAATGAAATCTTCTACTTTCCCCATTCTCATTCATTGATCTGATGGGATTGCTTGGGACATTGCCTTTTTTGTGCGATGGAGTCATCCATTATTTCAGAAATTGAAGAAATATCCCTACATCATCCTCTATATTTTAGAGCAATGAGTGGTGTAATTAACTCACCATAAAGATTCTCTATACATATGGGAAAAAAGTATTATTGAAGAAGTTGTAGTCTTAAGGATTATGGACAATAATTCTTCTTGAGGATGTTATAGGATTAAGGATTATGTCAACCCCTTCCATTGATCAATGAAGTCTATGACCCTCTAATTATCTCATTGTTTTTAGTTTGAGTGGTTGTGGATTGTTGCCTTTTGCAGCATTGATCTAAATTGAAAGACAAACTTTTGATGCAGATCTTCCCACCCTATTATTGATTGAGCCAAAAAACGAGTGTACCATACAAAGGCTATCCTCGAAAATGTTTGTATGAAGCACCTGAGTTTTACTACTTCTTTCTGTACAAGGTCCCCCATCATGTGATTGAAAAGGGACATGAAATGTCATCAAACACTGTTATGGTTCCCTCGAACCATTGAAAATTCAAAATGTATTATTTCCTAATTTCATAGGGGGAAGAGTCAGATCAACCCATCCAGGGTAAGGCTTCTTTTTTTGTTGTAATGGATCCTTTAATTCCTCTATATCTTCTAATAGAACTGTTAGCAACTCAATAGTATTAATTATTCCTTGAGGAATGTATGGATGAGCAGAATATTGGACATGGTGTCATGATCTCCTCCCACAAAAAAATATAACAATGAAGGGAGAAAGATAATGACCCCCATGTCTCACCTCTAGTAGGATCTAGGTTGGAAACTAACACCAAGGGTATAAAAATTTCACAATATGGGAGGTATTTCTCTCTATAAGAAAATAATATCTATAGATTGGATGAATTAGCAACAATCAGCTCCATGACATACATATAAGAAAACCAAAAACCATCCCAAAATGAATGTATAAATAAAACTGATATAGATAAAAAGTCTCCAAAGTAGATACCCAAATGAAAAGGTAAGGCAGTGGAACATCATCTATCCAAAGGTTTGAGCTAGTAATATCCAATAAGGTCTACATAATCCTCCTAGAAACCGGAAAATATTTTTTATATATATATGGTGAGAATATAAGTATACTCAGTAGGAAAACCAAAGTCACTAGTACACATGTGAAAGAATAATACTAATGAACCTATGAGAAAACATTAGAAGAAAACAACAACTATAAAAGTACACTAACAAACCCCAGTCTCACCAAGGCAAGCTCACCAAATAACCTATGTCAGGTAATATAATATAATAGGAATCACATCGATAAGGAGGTGCCTACACCACTTTCCCACTAGTATGCCTCTCTCATAACCCAACTTCGTATGTCGTAGCACTCTCATCCCTTATGTATACCACACCACCCTATAAGAAAGGTCACAACACACCTCACCTGAAGACACTTGGGCTCGCCACCCCACAAGTAGGACCACATCACATCTCACCCTAAAACACCATCGTCATAACAACTACCATCTAATGCACTAATTGAACTCTGGCCATAAAAACCTATGCAATACCTACATCTCCTAGAATATAGATTGGGAATGATATTGTACATGACCATTTGTTATCCTAACTGGATGTTGGAAAAAACACTCCCCGCATGACTATTTGGGTATCGACATGAAGTTCTTGAAGCGGGTGGGGTGAGTATAGAAATCACAAGAATATAAAAGTATATGTATATAATATAAAACACTCAATCTCAACCTAGGGTTTCACAAACAAACTAACCAACTCAAAACACTGTCACTTTTTTATAACATCTAAATTTATAACACCCCACAACAAGATGAAACACCATTCATTTGATTATATAGGATCAACCACATTTAATCAGAAAAAGCATCATTTATTAATCCATTAACCACTTCCATTCCATTAACTAAACCAACCCAATACATTAAAAACACTATTAAATAATTATTTATTTATTCCATCACTACTCAGGCCTCTAACACAAAGAAACCACCACCTTGCCGCCCCAAAATCACGAACACACAAGAAACATTGATGAAACAGAAGCACGACCACACAAACCAACTTTAAACCCCAAAATCATGGAAACCAAACCATTTATCCCACATTCTCAAAAAATAAATCACCATCCCACAACCACTACCACACGTCACAACACAAAAATATCATTTTAGAGATTTACATGGGGGCTTTTATCACATTTCACATTATTTTAGGGGCATTATCATAGAATCCATAATCCCAGGATAAGAATTTTGTTAGCCAAATATAAGTCGTTAATCAATTTTAATTTTAGGGTGATATCATGACAATCAAAACCAATGAAAAATTCACAACGCATATATACAACATAAACAAATCCCCCAATAGCCACAATTTTCATCGGGACATCAAGCCCATATAGTCCACAATATCAAAAATAACATCAAATTTGTAAAATTATGTGAATTAAATCCCATTTACCCCTTTAAATTAAATTTAAAAAATTATTTATCTTTGATTAATCCTTCACAAACATAATACATAGATAAAAAAAATTCAAACCCCTCTCACATGATACAAAATAAAGAGAAACGATGGATTCTCTGCCTCAAGGATGCTTTCCAACTCATTGTGCACCATAGGGTGAAGAGGAATGCCCGAAAACCACAAATGCACCACATGATCATAGATTAACCTACATAAATACCATATATCCATGAAAACACATCCCAAATACAAAAGCTAAACCAAATATCACAACTATAGTGAAACTATGCAGAAGAATTGGAGAAAATCATCGAAGAAGAAGGAAAGGATTACCACAAATTGCCAACGAACAACCATCAGGACTAATAGATCAAAGAGAGGGGAAGAGGGATTGATGAAATCCTTGGGTTCCCACGGTTTTCCCAAAATGATCAAAATAACAATCCACAGTTGAATGAATGAATATTCGGTTGGAAAAGACCTTTAAAACTGCACTGCATCATGGATTTACACAACATGTATTCCCCTTTCACGTAGTGTAATACTCGGGGTTCTGTTTCTCTAAAAAACATCTCCTTTTCATTAACCCAAAAAATATACACATTGTTTAATACACTTACATGGCGTGAATTTCCTATAGCAGTTCTGCTGCATCTCTCACATCCACCAAAAACATCTGAAACTTCCCCTAAACACCTCCAAAACCCAAAACTAGAAAAGTAACAGACCTAAAGGGCACAATCCATTACATCTGATACCTCTCAAATTATTATCATCATCGAGAATCCGAAACCCGTCCTGGAAGAAAATGGGTTCGAATAACCACCCTACGAGATACCTCTAAAGTGTCTCGTCATACCTTAAATGCTTCCACTAGAAAAAATGCCAAAAAAATGAACAAAAACACCTTACATAACCTCATCACCATGAAACCCAACTACAAACTATCTCCTCTCACATGACCACACTTCCAAAAAACCATTTCCCGACCGTCCTCCAACCATCCATCCAAAGAATCATCATGGACAACACGATCATGCATCATCTCAGTCTCTAAGTATCCCCACTGATACTCATCCTCCTACTACATCCGAGAATATTGAACCATCATATGAAACAAAGAGCCTTTACCACCATCTACCCTTGCATCTATGTGAAAGGATTCCAACTCCTTCGTTGCTCTCTATGAATCCCCAAAATCCTGAACAACACCCTTCTATTACTTTCTACTCTTAGAAATGGCCAAAACATTCCCCTTTCCTAAGGTGTATGAGATTTAAAAATCATAGTCCAAAAGAAACTAAATCCTCCTTCTCTATCATAGATTCAAATCATGTTGGAAAAAGACATGCGTTAAACTCTTCTGATCCATGAGACCACAAATCGCTCCCAAATAAGGTAATGTCACCACATCATTAGTTCAAACACAACTGCTGGTAGCTCTAGATCATGGGTGGTATAGTTACATTCATGAGGTAAATCCTACTAGACCCATAATAGATCACCACCTTACATTTCATCATGATTCACCATAATCCCAGATGGGATGCATCACAAAGCACATCAACCAACACACCCTCCTCCAACAGTTGAAGCACAAGATCACTGACCAAATCCCTCTTCAGGTAACAGAAGGCTTCATAAAACTAATAATTCCACACAAAATTTTGGTCCTTCTTAGTCAAAGGTTTCAACAGTTCTATGACCTAAGATAAATTAGGTACAAGATTCCAATAATACCCTGAGAGACCATGGAAACGAAAAACTACTTACACATTCCTAGGTGCTTCTCAAGAAACAAATGCTTCAACCTTTGATGGTTCTACTACCACACCCGGCTAAGACACCATGTGCCTGAGGAAACACACCTCTCAAGTCTAGAAATTCAACTTGGAAAACTTTCCACAGAGCTGGTTGCGTCGAAGAACATGAAAGGTAGTTCTAATATTCATAGAATGCTCCTCCTCGGACGTCAAGTAGATCAAGATGTCATCAATGAAATATGATTAAGAACTGGTCCATGATCTCATGCAACATAGAGTTCATTTTTTCCATGAACACAGTTAGAACATTAATAACACTGAACAACATGACTATAAATACAAAGTGCCTATACCTAAATCGGAAGGCAATCTTTGAGATATTGCACTCCATCACCCAAAACAAGTGATATCTAGAATGCTAATCAATCATAGAAAACCAACTCTCCCCACTAAGCTAGTATAAAAGATCATATATCCTCAAAAGATGGTAACCATTTTTTTACCTCACATCATTAAACCTCTAGTAGTCTATACACAACCTCATACTACCATCCTCCTTCTTGGTGAAAAATAATGGAGCACCCCTTGGAGACACACGGGGCTAGATAAAACCCTTATGTACAAGATGATCTATTTGAATCCTCAACTCCCCCAACTCAAAACGTGTCATCTAATAAGTATCCATCAAAATCTTAGATTCATTGGGATACAAGTATATCCCAAACTCAAGATCACATCGAGGGGTATCATAACAACCTCATTTAGAAAAACATCTAGGAACTCCCCCAATGACTCTAGGAACCTCTACCATCCTATCACCCACTGATTCCATTGACAACTCAACCAAAAATGGTATAAGGGTCTCCACATGCTGACTTTCCACCAGACAACTCTTCTCACCAACAAAAACCACACACTGACCATCCAGCTTCGAAAACATGACTCAACTTCAAAAAAATCAACAATGGCATGTAAAAATTAAAACTAGTCGATGTCGAGGAAAAACTCATATGGCTACATCGGTAGAAAGAAAATATCTCAATGGGACTAATGCAACACAATCCTCAGTCTACATTCCTAGCACACATTAACCAAGTTGGTATGGCATTCAACTAGCATAGTCAACACCAGGGCACTGGAAGATTCTCTACATCTAGTCCAAGAGTATTGGATAGAGTGGGTGGAATGAAGGAGTGTGAAGAGCCTAAATCAATCAAGGAGAAAACAAGAGAACTAAACAAACTGATCATACCTCTATTGATTTAGGGACCCTCTATAACTGCATCTGTTAATGAATGAAACTAACCACACCCAGCTTCTCTACCTTTATGATGATGACTAAATCCATGGACATTCTTGGGTTGTAGTCCCTGAATGTGTGGAATATCCTAAGGTCGACCACTACCTGCTCTATCTACCCTCAGTGGAGCATAAGCCTACTGCCCCTACAGCTGAAACAGTCTCACTTGAAACTGCTACTGAGGATGGTGCTAAACCTGTACACATCCACTATATCATGCTAGGGGAACCACTGGGCACTAGTTATGGTGATGGAAATGAACCCCAACACCAAAACACAATGGAACAAAGCTCCCTAGAAAAGCACAAAAACCACCGGCACCAAAAGGCTGAAAATGAGTATACTAAGGATGAATACCCTCTGGTCAAAACCTCAATGTTCCTGATTCCTGATACCTTCCACTAAAAGGCCTTCTCATTGAGGAACCCTGATGGTTCCACTCTCACGATAAAATTCGAAGTGAATGCATCTGCTCAATTGACTTTTCCTTCTTTTGAACCTCCATATATGTTGGAAACATAGAAGGAGTAACTGAATACCAGATAAAAGGATGGAGTGCCTCACTAAGACATCTTTCATGAGACTTCTAATCTGGAAAAAAATCTAGGTAAAAACAAATAAATTTCATGAACCTAATTCATATCTCCCACACTAGAATGCTTCCCAACTTAAGTGTAATAAGATCTTGGCTCTTTACTACCTTCATGGTGAATAAAGGAACTATGCCCAGAAAAACTTCTATAAGTAGACCCAAAAATGTATTTCTCCTTACACTCTTCTAGATACAACATAAACCAGTTACACACAACTCCCCACATCTAAATTACTCCCAAAGGGACCCAGAACTATGTTGGGGACTAGATCAAACTAAAAGTGATCTCGAAATCCTCCATCCAATTCTCTATCTCCACATCTGAAACACTTTCCTTTTACTTTCCCAAAGCCTTTCACTAGAAATCACAAACCTTCCTCTGCCAAACCTCATCCTCCTCCATTGGATCAACCTTGTGGTGATCAACCAGGTCATCCTGCTAAACCTCAACTGCCGAAGACACACGTGGATGATGAACATAATCCATATCAATAAGGAAAATAGTAAACTTACTATGACCAATAGTGTGTAATTTATATTTATATTTATTTTATTTCACTTTATTAATTTTAACCTTCCCAAAACAACCAATTTTAAATAATAGAAAAATTCATAATGATGCATGTACATTTCCTAGGTCTCCACCATGCAAGTAGTTCCATCTCACTTGGACTTTAAATAAGCTGAAAGTTCATGCTCTGTATCATAGTGGGACACTAAAATATCATGCCCTAGCTAGTCTCCTGAGCCTATGTCACACACCAAGGTCAATAGACATTGTTCCCATATAGACCCATGAGTTCCTCATTTTTCCTAACTCCAAAATCCACCCTATATCTCAACCATGACATTTGATACCACTCTATAATGCTCCCCTCCCACCAAAGATACTACAATGAAGGGTGAAGGATAATGACCTCTGAGTCCCATCTCTAGTAGACATCGGATTGGCGACTAGCACCTTGGGTATAAAAATATCACAATACGGTAGGCATTACCCACTACTAGAAAACAAGATCAGGAGATCGCATGATTCTACAACAATCATATCCATGACATATATATATGAAAACCAAAAACCATCACACAATGCATGTATAAATAAGACTGATACAGATAAATCTCCCCAAAGTAAATACCCAAAAGAAAAGCTAATGTATCGACACCACATATATCCAAAGGTCTAGTCTATTAATTTTTAGAATCGTCCACATAATCCTCCTAGAAACCTGAAATAGTTTTTATATATGTAGGGTGAGAATACAAGTATACTCAGTAGAAAAAACAATGTCTCTCATGCACATGTCAATGCAGCATACTAATGAACTTCTGAGAAAATAGTAGAACCAAACATCACCTATACAAGAAATAATAACTAAACCAAATCTCACCAAGGCCCACTCACCCAAAAATCAAAGTCAGGTAATACAATATAATAGGAATCACATCAATAAGGGTACCTCGCACCACTTCTCCTTTGGTATGCCACACTCACAACCCAATGTCATATGTCCAAGAACTCCCATCCCTTATGTATACCGCACCACCCCACAAGCATGGTCAAAGCACACCATTCCTGAAGACACCTAGGCTCGCTTCCCCCCATGTACGTCCACACCACATCTCGCTCGAAAACACATGGGTCGTCACAATCACCATATAATACACTAATAGACCTATGACCATCAAAACCTGTGCAATACCTACCTCTCCTAGAAGAGAGGGTGGGAAAGGGAGAGTACCCAACTAATCATCCTCCGCACTGGATGTTGGGAAAAGCACCCCATGTGCGACTATGCGGGTGTGGGCACGCAGTGCTCAATTTGGGTGAGGTGCATATATAAATCAAAAGAGTATACAAGTATCTGTGTGTGTGTGTGTGTGTGTAATATCAAACAATCAAGCCCAACCTATGGGTTCACAAACAAACCAACCAAATCACAACATCGTCACTTTTTCCGCCACCTCAAAATGCATAACACCACACAACAGACCACAACCCCATTCATTTCATTATTTAGCATCAACCAAATTTAACCACACAGCCAATCATTTATTCATACATAAACCACTTCCATTCCATTAACCAAACCAACCCCAAGGCATTCCAACACTTTAATACAATTATTTATTTATTTCATCACAATTTAGACATCTAGCACAAAACAACCACCTCCTCTCTACCCCAACAGAAAAACCACACAAACCACCTCACCGCCTGAAAAGCATGACCCCCAAAACCACCTTACTACCACAGAAGCATAGACACCAAACCATATACCCCACATGCCCCAGCTACACTTCATCGTCCCATGAGAACGACCACACATCACCCCAAAAAAATATCATTTTACATATTTACAGGGGGGATTTTATCACATTTCACTTTATTTTAAGAGCATTATAACAAAATCCATAATCCCTTTGAAACTATTTCATTATCCAAATTTAAATGGTTAATCAATTTCCCTTTTAGGGTGATATCACAATAATTAAAACCAAAGTAGCATTCATAACACATATATCGAATGAAAAAAAATCCCTCAATGACAACAATTTTCAATGGGGCATCAACCAATTACAATCCATAATATCAAAAATAACTTAAAAGCTATAACATCATGTTAATCAAACCCCAATTACCCCTTTCAGTTCAACTTAACCAATTCTTTATCATGGATTATATTGGTACAACCATAATCCATAGATAAACAAAAGTAAACCCCCTTCACATGATACACAATAAAGAGAAACAAGGTATTCCTACCTTAAGAATGATTTCCAACGTGTTTCACACCATAGATTGAAAGAGAGTACCAGAAAACCACAACATCATCATGGGATCATGGATCAACCTACAATGCACCCAAATATCCATCAAAATACATCCCAAACACAAAACTCAAACCAAACTATACAACCACAGTGAAACTCCAAATAATAATAGGAGAAAACCATCCTGGAAGAAGGAATTGATTATCAAGGATTATCAATGAATAAATTCCAGAACCAACAGATCAAAGAGAGAGGAAGAGAGATTTAATAACTCCTTGGGGAGACTAGGGTTCACCCAACATGAGAAGAAGAACAATCCATGGCTGAATGAATGAATATTCATTTAGAAAATAACTTTGAAGACTGCACGACATCGGGGATTTAAATGCAGTGTAATCACCTTTCACATTGTGCAATCCTTGGGGTTCAGTTTCACTAAAAAACATATCTCCTTTTCATTATTTTACCCCAAAAAACTACACATCATGAACCAAACCTGGACAAGTTGTGAAACCAACTTTGACGGCGTATAATACACTTACACTGTGTGTATTTCTTATAGTAGTTCTGACACACCTCCAACATCCACTGAAAATGTATGGAACCTCCCTTGAATTCCTCAAACAACAAAAACTGGAAAAGTAATGGATTTGGAGGGTATAGACTATTACACAATGGTAGTAGCTGGTAGGCCCAACTATGGAGGCCCTATTGGTATTTGCCTTGGGTGACTGATAAGGATTGTCCATTAAGGATGTGCTTTGTTCTATTCTAGTTGTGAAACCAATGGAATAAACTCTCAATATACAATTGTGGGGTCCAAAAATATTGGTTGTTGGTACCCCAGATTGAGAAAATGTTCTGGATCCCTTGTGGTTGTTTCAAAAACATCTTTTTATTGAGACATTCTGATTGGGAGTGCAAGTTGAGGATCTGTATATCAAACATATCGAAGAGGAATGTTGCCTTGGAGTAGTTATGCATTGATTATTCTCAATTTCTTCATATCTTCCTCTTACTAAGAATGTATTTCCTCAAGTGTGAGGGTTTAGACATCTTTAGGTGGTTTGCGAAGCATGACCTTACATTTAACATTTTCCTTAGTAGAAAATCTTTGTAGAGGTAATGATGGAGTGGATTTGGAAATGCACAAATGTAGGGAAAGCCTATGGTTCTTCGTACGTACACCTCCTTCAATTGTTTTGATTTGTACCATATCATATATTGAAACATCCTCTTCAAGATCATTTGTATTAGATTTATGTTCGTTAGGGTCAATGGGTGTGGTGTTAATGTTATTCATTGATGTGTACTACATTATAGGTGTTTCATCAATATTTTTGTGAGACAGCCTTTGTTTTCACCCTTTATGGGGATATGCCTTCTTTATTGTTGGTTTACTCAGAGCTGTTTGGAAGATGGTAATCTGAATGGAATCCCCATATAATTTTTTGTTCTAGTTCTCAATGAGGATACCAGATCATGGGATTGAAAGAACTGAGACAATTAGTTCTGTGGAGTCCCCCTAATTGGGAAAAGGCTGGATTTTATTGAGGTGGAGAATATTGAGGTAAAAAATCCCCCATCCTTGAGGGTTGGGGATATTCTTTCTCTATTTCCACAAACTTTCGAGAATTTCTTTCTGACCTCATAGGTTGTTTTAGAAAAAATCCCCATCCCTAAAATCTGGGGTTGCTCCTAGATTACCATGGATTCTACTATCACAGTCGCCTTTTTTATTTTATAAAGTCGGGTTGGAACAAGGGATGGGTGCATCATTCATTTTGAACCTGAACCACCTAATTATGAATACAGTTTCACTATCTTCTACATTTAATCTATATAGAAATTGACTTCAATTAAGTGGAAGACCATATCAATATTTTCAAATTCTTTATGCACGAGTCTTTCGATGAGTCACTCCCTTCTAGATGAACATCAATAGGAGTCGGTCAGGACCTATTTCTGTTGAGAATACCTTTGGTTGTGAACAGAGTCTATTTATTGATGCTGACCTGAAGTTATTAAATTTCACGATGTCATATTTGGAATATTTTTCTGATTGGGGAGTTCATGGAAATTCAATTCTCCAAGTTCACACCATCCTATGATATGAACACTAGATGTGGGTCTTCCATTAGTTGATGCAATTATTTTAATGCACTAAAACATTCATATTGAAGGGATACTTGGTGTTTCCCCAATTTTTTATGTCATCTATATAGGAGATCCCCTATGTCAATTTGGAATTTTTTTCCCTTCTATTTCCTTTTACTAACTTTTATACTTATCTTAAGGTAATACCCTTTATCGTAAGGGGGGAAGAGTGTTCCATATATTGATGTGGATGGAGTGAACACAATCTTCTAAAAATTCCTCTAGAATGCTGTATTGGGGAGTGAATAAAGACCATGATATGACTGGTATGTCATCATTAAACAAGTTTCACATCATATTTAACACATTTTGTCTTTCTCTAGAGGTTCCACAACCCATTCTGACCATATTAGATGCTTCCCTACTACATTATCATAAACAACAATATTTGTAGTGACTTCCTCTATCACTTTGGAAGACAGGTGATCCAAGTGTGTTTTAGAGAGTGATCATCGCCTTGGGATGTCTTTCAACTAAGAAATTATTTCACTTGCCAGTGACAAGGAATCAGACAAGACTAGCCTCATTTTCACAAGTTTCTAATGGTAGGAGGGCTTTTCTCATCATTAAAACATCAAGGGGGGGACCCTTTTTAGGAACCAAAACACTATTGTGGAGAGAACGTTAACAGCAAATACCATTATGGGGAGGAATACCATTATAGACTGATTCCATATACAAGGATAATTCATCTAGCATATACCCTGGGAAGGTAATTTAGGGTGGACCATAATAAGGGGAATAACTTCTTGTTGTTGGATCTTTTGGCCATGTGGAGGGATTTCATGACTCTCATCACAATATAGGCTCTCGATGTCGATCAGATTATGTATATGAAGAAAGAATTCATGGTGAAGTTTCTAGAGAGGAACTATGGAATTACTAATACTATTACCATAATTTTGTAATGGGGGAGTTAGATCCTAAGATACCTTGGATAATCATATAAGGGATTCAATAACTCCATCATTGTGTAGCCCGGGATCATAGATTAGCTCTTCATTTTCAAATCATATTTGATGAAGCTTCTTTTTGGATTCCCTTTTGTGAGAGACTAGGATGACTTGTTTGGGAAAGCGGTTTTCAGGTATGGAGGCCTGTTTGACTAGCTCCAATGTTACTACTGAAATTTTTCCATAGGATTATAGAATTTTGGCAGGGGTTTGTGCCTGTCTTGAAGTGGCCATTGAAATAGACTGATTACCTCTAGTAGGAATAGGACTATGTGCCTGATCCAGTTATCCATATATCATCAGGGATTTTTCCCCAAGACCCTCCTAGATAAGAGCATAGGTGTGTTTCTACTCTGGAGTGACATGTTGATGAGTCATCCCATTTGTAGGGATGGAGTTGTGTATCCATCCCTCTAACATTATTGCTTTATTTATAATGTACTATAAGTTTTTAAGGATGTGTGAAGGAATTTGGGTATGCCCTTTCACTATTTTTAGGATGTGCTTGGTGACTTCAGTGGCTAGAAAAAGGATATATGTGAATTTTGTGGCTGGAGCAGGGGTGTGTTCCTACCACTTTCCTCCATTTCTATTCATTGGATACTGATAGTACAGATGTTTGGGGGGAGAGATTTGGGATTCTCTCCAGTTTATCATAGGGACTTTCTAGATGACATCTCCAGATGCTTCCAGACTAGACAACTGGTAGACTTGAGGACCTGGGTGAAGTGGCTACACGACCATAGCTTGGAGGATTCTTATGATTTTACAATCTTTCAAATGAGGATCCCTGAGGTCCTATTTATAGGAAAACATGGGACCATGGTTGAAGGAGATACCCCACACATGTAGCTATCAAAGTTTCCTGACATAGGTAACTCATACAGGGGTGGGTGGTTCTTCAATTCCACATAAAGGGGGCTCTGTGAGCCTTCTAGTTCATAAGCTTGGTGCAAACAGACCACTTCTAGGAGAGTTCCCTTTATCCTTATTAGGACTTTTCACAGCTCTAATATTCAGGATATTCTTTATAATCTTTTCACCCCCTATGAAAAAACAGAGTGTTAACAACAATATTTTTGTTTTTATTTAACATTTGATTTTAAATAATTTTTTTCAAAAAAATCAATAAATAGATAAGCTACATAAGGGTAAACATGGTAAACAAAAAAACAAAACTTATATAAATTAACAATTTAAATTATTAGTTATAATACATGTTTTAATACCGAAAATAGAACTAAAATATCTAACATTTAATGAATTTATAAAAAGTAAACCAAAAATAAACCTACGTCACCTATAATGTTAGAAATTTACTAAAGGATTATATTTCCAAATTCCTTTATCAGGATTATTATGTATGTTATAAACTATTTCAATGACATGCTCGTCAATATTATCTATTAATCTTTACATAGAAGTAGGGATATCACATAAATCAGAATCTTCATAAAGTTTATGATCACCAACATACTATTTTTTCCTTTTAAAAAATAGACCACTGTATATCAGATTGATTAAGAACATAGAAAATTTCCTTTTCTTGTGTTTCCATGATAAAAGTATCAACTATGTATTCCAATATATTCAAATTAACTAGTTTCATTCCAAATTCTTCATATATAAAACTGTTGTTACCAATAAATCATTTGTAGTTAAACCTTGGAACTTAAAATTTAATGTAATCAACCTCTCATATTTCTTGAATGACTCCATAATTTTCCCTTGATGTAGAGATTTGGTTTTTGTCTTTGGCACTCAAAAAATGCATTGCTTTTGCGAACACCAATACACTACAATTCTAAACAGCACTATTGTTATCCTAATCTTTCATATGAAATGTATAGCCATTAATGTCATGCTCGGACCATGTTATCAATTTTAAACTTTTTCCTCCCAATAACTATATCAATGTTTCTTATGCATCTGATCTACTGAGCATGGTCTCTTTAAACCATGGGGAAAAAGTTTTATTATGCTCATTCAAAAACCACCTATGTTTCTTTGGATAACATTGTGTAAACACATTAATATGAAATGTAATTTATGGTTGAGAATCATCTATGTTATGCATGATGTATAAATGTACCTTCTTTAACGGTTCAACTATTTATGATTTTACTTTCAATCCATGAATCCCCTTTCCCCATAGTTGAGTCGTTTATGGAGTGATTTAGGCAAACCAATGTGCTCAACTACAAACAAGTAGCTTGTACAAAATTATGCAACCTCCTCAAAAAAACTTTTCAAAAATGGAGGCTTCAATTCAATATGTATTCATAACACACCCCTTAAATATCTTCATATAACTTTCAAAATGATACATCCAACATAGATATACAGGCCAATAAAGCATTATTTCTCACACCAAATTAACCATTACATGCTCCGTGATATCAAAAAAAGATGGAGGAAAATAAATTTAAAATTGATAAAGTATATAAACCACTTTGTTATCAAAATTGTTTAAAGATTTCAGATCATTCACCTTATTAAAATTTAAATTGAAAAAATAACTCACCTTCATGGTAGTCATTCTGACATAGATAAACAATATTTCACGCAATAAAACTGGTAGGAGTTGTTGCATCATGATGCGATAATCATGATATTTCATACTTGTCAAATACAAATCCCTTAAATGAATTTTTTTTTACATTTGAAAAATAACTTTACTGTACTTTGATATAACAAAGACACTAAAAAAAGATAATTTTCTCCCTCTTGGGGGGTAGAAATGTTTTCCTTCCATCATATAGGGTTGATAACTCCAAACACATTCTCAATGAGAGTAAATACGATCTTGCATTTAAAAAATATTTAGTCTTTCCATTAATATCTAACAATGATCCAATCAATCTATCACATATATTCTTCTACATGTGTATGAAATAAATGTTATGTTTTATCTCATGATATCCCCAATATGGTAACTCAAAAAATATTGACAGTATCATCCAAATATTTTTATCATTACTCGATTTTTTTCTCCTTGAATGTCACGTTAATTCTTTTTACCCTTTCAAAATACTGATCGGTTGACAAATGTTTTGGATTAATATCAAATTATTTTGATCCATTGAATGCTTTTTTAATATTATGTTTGAGTAATCCATAGACAAAAACCTTCGATGACCCATGTATATGATTTTTCTCCAATGTTTTAGTTAATAATATGATGTCTGCTGTTCAAAAATTAGACAAGATTTATACTCATTAACATTGTATACAAACAAATATCCATATACTAGGAAGTCATTTATAGTGAAAATAATAATTTCATACCATTTAAAATATTCCATTTTATAAGAATAAAACACCCTAATATCTTACTCCCATAAAATATTCAAATCATCAATTAATGATGACATGAAAACCTCAATATCATTTCTGGGATGTTTTGGTCTAGATATCATTAAACTAAACATGACATATTCTCACTTCATACAAAATTTTGGAGATAAGTTGTAAATTACCAATAAAACAGTTCATGAACTATGAGTACTACTAAGGCTTCGATATGGATTCATTTCATCCATACACTGTCCAAGTTTGGGATTTTTAACTTCATTTCTGGTTGTAGTAAACTGCTGATCAAATTTCTTCCACCATGGACAATCATCTGGATGCTATAATTTTCAATCACATGTCTACTCATATATATGAAATCATAACCTTTTTGCATAATTTTAATTTGAAAATAATTATTTCAAATGAGAAATTATAGGAAGATACCAAAATTCCTTCGTAGGGGTCTCTTTAGTTGCTAAATCATCCTGTGATTTTAATTTCAACTTATACTATGACGTCCCACATTTAGGACACCCTAACATAAATTAGTATTCCTTCCTATATAGAACTCAGTCATTCATCTATACATGTTTTTTCTTATACCTCAATACTATTGGGAAAAATATTTTTTCTCTCTTTATAATGTGAATATGGATGATCGTTGTCTTTAAGAAGAATGGATTTCAACAATTGTAGAAACTCTGTAAAACTTTTTTTGACTCCATCCATTTTTATTCTTTAAGTAAATCAATCTTAACACCATCGATAAAATAAAAAATTCCATACAACCTAGAAACAAAGTTTTTTTAGCATCACTAGATAGATTCTTAATTTTCAATTATTTCTCAATTGCCTCGACTTTAATATCATGGATCATTTCTTCAATTTGATCAGACTTTTCATTTTGTAAAGCATCATCATCAATAGATCTGAAATTGTTCCTAGTTTCAGGAAACCAAATTCAAGAGTTGTAACTTAGATTAAAACCAAAAAAAATGAATGATCATTGATCTATCTTCTTTTCAAATTTGTAATATTTAATCATTTTCTGCATGGATATAAACATATTTCATTATTTAGAACATTTCCTTTAGGAAATTCCAAAAAAACATTGACACCTTCCCTATATTCATCACTTATTCGAAGTGCAGTAATCCAACATTGACTCATTATTATCTATAATAAATATCAAAAACAAATATCATGTCAGAAGAAAATATTGGTGATAAATGTGAGTTAGAGGGGGGTAGTATATTATTTTAATCAAGAAGTCACACTTGTGGTTTTCTTCATCAGTAAAAAGTTTCTATGATTTTCAATGATAGTGAATTCAATGTTAAAGAAGATAATAACATCAGAGATGAAATTGAATGTTAATCGGAATTATTATATAATAAAATATAAAATTAATGAAATAAATTTATAATAACATGGTGTAATAGAGAGTTTTATTGGGAAATAAAGAATAAATGAAAGCCTTAGAAGATAGACTAAATATCATGAAATCTAATGTGAAGATTTAATATAATTGAAAGTAAGAAAATGAACAATAATTTAGGATCATTAGTGACTATAATAAAGTTATTGAAGATAAGAGATTAAATAAAGAGGTATTATAAGAATTAGTAGTCTCCAGCAAAACAAGAAGTGGGTTGAAGTTAAAAAATTCACTGAGAAAAAATTTCTTACATTAAGAGTAACTCTAATGACATGTCCAACACAAATCTTAGTCAATAATTGCAAATTTGGGAAGAAAATATTAGTGTTTATTAATCTAATTTTATAGAAATATATCTCTTAGATTTGATTATTACGTTCTTTGGCCAATGAAAAGAAATATTTCATTTAATAAATGAAAAAAAAAATTAAAGTAAAAAAGGTAAAATTTTATAACCACATTAAGGAAAATAGGGTGTTAAATACCCTAATTTTTTTTGTGAAATTATTTGTTACCCCAAGTGAATTTTTATGGAATAAATGAAATTTGATATTCATATTTCACCAAGGAGTTCTTCATATGAAAATTATTATACTTTACATTGATATTTATTTTTTTATGTTAAATGTGATTACAAAGAAACTAAATGATGAATAATATAATAAGGGTAGATTATTTTGTAATGGAGAATTATTCTACTAAGAGTATAGTTAAAATGTAGTTATATAAACCCAGTGAAAATTAATAATTATGTGATTTTAAAGTAGTAAAGTGATTATTAAAACAAATCTATCCCAAGACTACGAATTTGGGAGTCATATGGAACTAAAATTAATGTAACGCTTAATTCCACAAGACTGGATTCATAACGCACTTCCTATAAGATTTTGTGAATTGATATAACCTATGTCTAGATCTCGTAAGATAGGATTTAATTGTTTATGAATAGAAACCCATAGTTTTGAAATCTGTACATGAAATAAGGAAAATACCTTATTTCTTCCCCAAAGTGTGTGTTACCTACACCTAGAACAAATCACATTTTCCATGTAGTTATAAATAAAATATCTAATTATAGAAAAAAAAAATTTATAGATAAAATAATATTACAAAATATATATAACAGAATAAAATATAAATTAAATAAATAAATAAAAGTTTCAAGTCATTAAAAAGGAAGTTAAAACTAAATAGAAACCCAAAATAAAATTGGAAATATATCAGATTTAAAAGGGGAATGCATAATAAATTTGTGTACAAAATAGATTCGGATAAATTATAAATTCAAATACATGAAAAATAAGAAAGGGTTTACATAGAATACTCAAGTGGGAAAGAAAAATTAATAAAATATGATATGAAATCCAAACATGAGATTTATCCATGGAATGCATAGGACTTCAGATGGGGTGATTCTTCAAAAAAAATCGTGAGGGCAGAGGGAAAGAAATCTGACATTTAAAAAAATCAGGGATTCCAATAACATGAAAAAAGAAAATCAAACTGAAACCCTAAAAATGTAAAAATATTTCAAGATAATCAATTTTTCAAGAAATAATTCATGGGTCCTCTAACTAAGAGAGGATTGAGAATGTGTGAGGTTTACATGAGAAACAATCAGAGTTATCCTTGAATGCACAAGGAGAAAAGAACTAAGGGGATGGGTAGGAAGCAGATGAATAATCTCACAATAAGGCCAATTGATATATACGCCAACCACCAGAGCCTAAACCACATGTTTATCCCATGTCTAGTGTTAATGGATCAATAGTGATTGGGGTACAACTTTGAGGTTATTTACAAACCTGGGAAAATGAACAATTTTGTTGATGCTCTTTCAAGGGTAACAATATTAGGAGACTACATGAACTTTGAAATTTATAAGACAATATGGAAATAGATTCATGTACTTAAAGAATATATTAAACAGGATGGAATATTAAAAACTTTTATAGAAGCATTGTAGTTGGGAACACTTATTTAACTGGGGTACACCTTCCAGAATGGGTTATTATTTTACAAACACTTTTTATTTTTTCAAGGAAATTGGTCCTGATTCTAAAACAATTACATCATTTTCATTTATCTCCTACTAGAGGACACTTATGGTATTTGAATACATATAAATGTATGGCCAGCAGAGTTTTTTGGGATGAAATGACACCGAGTGTGCAACAATTTTTCTACGAGTGAACTTTTTCAAAAAAAAAATAAATATAAAGCTCTGAATCCAAAATGAATAATTCATCCCCTCCCAATACAAAGTATGATTTAGGAGGAGGTTTCCATGGATTTTGTGTCCAGGCTACCTAAATCTCATGGATTTGAAGTGTTATTTTTTGGTGTTTGATCGACTTAGTAAATATGCACATTTTATTCCTCTCAAGCACCATTATTCATCCAAGAGTGTGGCATAAGTATTTCTAAAGGATATTGTACGACTACATGACATTCCTAAGAGACAGTAATCGATATGGATGCAATGTTCACAAGAGTTTTTTGGTAGGATCTATTCATGTTATTAGGAACAGTGCTCAATATGAGTTTATCTTATCATCTATAGACTGATAGACAAACGGAGGGAGTGAACTGGTTCTTAGAGGTATACGTGAGGTGTTTTTCATCGAATCAACCAAGAAATTGGGTGATTTGGTTGGTCTAGGTAGAGTATAGTTACAAGAAATATTACCATTATTCTATCGGAGAAACGCATTTTTAGTTTTTTTATGGCTGTAATCCACTACATAAATGGAATTATACCGAGGGGTTGTCATAGAGTATGTGGAGAATGCATTAGTGGAAAGAGACGAGGCACCAAAAAAATTATATGTTAATATACATAGATCATAAAAAAATTTGTCTGAATATATGAATAAGGGATACTGAAGGTGACATATGCAGTAGGAAGTCTAATGCTAGATAAGCTATGTCTGAATAAACCAAAAGAGGGAACCCAGATTAATAAAAAATTAGCTACCAAATTATATGGGCTTTTCAAAATTTATAGAAAAATGGAGATTGCTGTGTACACGGTGAAACTTCCAAAATAGAGTAGAGTTCACCTATTATTCCATCTATCATAACTAAAGGTTATCTTTGGTGAGCATAAAGAAGAAAGATCATAGGTATGAGACTTGGTGAAGGAATAGGTTTATCCAGAAGCTATTTTGAATGAAAAGACACAGGGAAGAACCTTACGATATAAGGTTAAGTGACATTGGTGTTACAATGAAGAGGCCACCTAGGAAGATGCATCATTGATTAATACCCATTTCCTTGGATACTACCATGATGACAATACAATAATTAAAGGGGTTCATTGATTTGAACTTAAGGGATCCACTAGAGGATCCTAGAGTTTGACCCAAACCTCCTATGTATTTTACTTACCATAAGAGGGAGTGCATAATTGTTTTGGGGAGCTGTGTAAGGGTCCTGGGGAATATGTGTAATATTCCTTGAGAGCCACATAAGGGTCTTTATGGATTTTTGTTAAGGGTCTTGGAGAATATGTGTTAGGGTCCAAGGGTGTTGCGTAAGGGTGCTGAGGAAGTTGCGTAAGGGTGCTTGGGAGCTGTGTAAGGGTCTTGGGGTTCCTAAACTACCAAGGTAATGTATTTTAATAACATAAAATATTAATTTTCTTGTATGTGGGAGAGGGGGTTTAATAGGAGAATCGAGCAACGGGGAATTTATTTGGTTATCAAGAGGCGTGATCCTTGGCCTTGTGAAGAGTCTTTCCTAGGAGTGTAACTCGATCTGGTTTGTTAATTGAGCTCACTAGTTAGTTTTACTTCTGTAATTTACTTTTTTTTGAAACACCTCCATCTCCCTGGGTCTAAGCTCCCCCTCCCTCACTCACTCTCTCTCTCCCTCCCTCTATATATATATTTATATATATATATATATATCCTTTATCTTTGAGAGTTCTATAAAATAATGGGTGAAGATAATTCCTTCAAATTTAATCCAATATTTACAAAGTTGGTGGATCTCTTGACCTCCCACAAATCAATTTGTTGGTTCTTATGGTGTTTATCAAACACAAAAAAAGTTACAATAAGCTTTTTATATTTTATTTTCCACTTCATTTTATCTAATAATTCATCTATGTACCAACCTTTTGGTTTATATTTTTTCTACTTTTTAAAGGTATATAAGATTTACACAAAATAAAATAGTGCAATTAGATAAGCCCAACGATGAAATTATTTTATCTATAAATAAAAAAGAAGATTAAAAGTATCATAAGATATTATATAGGAAAGACATGTGCAATGATATGATGTGGATCATTGTTACTGGATGAATTCATTAGTCCAATAGTATGAATCATCTTATTGTATTATACAATATGTGAAAATCTAGTTTTGAAAAAATGTTGGGAGAAACAATGACAGATAATATCAAAAAATGAGATTAAAAAAGGGAGAATAAGGATAAAACAAAGAAGAAAAAAATGGGACAAAATGATTTACTATGTTGATAATAATCCCTACATCCACAAATACACGGAATCACTTCACTGAAATCGAGAGTAGAATTATAGGGAATTTTTTTTGGAGTTCATAAAACCATAAATAGATTGATATCTTAAAGAAATGAGGTGAATAGTATCCTACATTGTTATAGTACTTGTATAGTAACTCCACTGACCTATAGTTCCACAACCACAGACGTCCAAGTTTTGTATCGATGGCAGGAAATCTGCGGAGCTACAATGTCATTATCACATGCTGCTATAGTGAGTTTGCACTGGTAAAATTTCATCTTGGTTTCGTTAGTAAACTCTACTACTGTATGTGGGAGTTGCGGCCTGCTGTGTAGTATGGTTTGACAATAGATAAACAAAACTTAATCCAAGGATCATGCTACACTAGTTCAACATTGAAAATTACATAAAACATATTCATATAACAGGATTGAGTAATGTTGCATGTTACGACACTTTAAAAAAATATGTTTTAAAGACATGTTGTATTTTTCAACACATGACATACATATTTTCAAAAATTCATCAATATCCAACAACTCGTGTGGACAAGCCACTACGACTCAAGGTTGTTGTATCGTCATAGAAAATAATATCCACTGCTCATATTATGAAACCCACAATCATAATGTATGACATCTTCAATTGTGATCCATTTATGATTGTGAATCAATGGGGATCTTAACATATGAATTATTTATATTATATTGTTAAGAATCCATGTAAAAAAATATTGTTTAACTATTTAATTGTTTACAAATTTTATATTTTGATCATATGAAATGTTCATATTATATTTATACAATAAAAAAGTATGTATCTATTATAATATGAAATTTCCATGATTCTCACATTTAAATATTTATGTGATATTTAATTAATAAATATTAATTGTTTATAATTAGGCACAATGATATATGGCATCATCTATTCCAACTTGTAGGGCTCTCACAATGAATCAATGTAACATTAGACCATTCTAAAATGATTTTGGAGATAAAATTTAGGTTTAAAAGTAAAAATAATATATTAAATTTGATCCTACATTAATAAATGAAGTATTCATATTTTAATCTATTAATTTTATTTAAATAATGAATAGATTATTAATTCTTCATATTTATATCTTAATGATTGTCGAACGCTTAATCAAAATTTTCATATCAATCATTTAAATTATTATACGGTAGATATTGGATTTTATTTAATGTAATTCAATCAGAATTGATGATTTGGGTTGCTATAATTAAAAATTAATGATTGATTTTACTTTTTTATATTCTATCATATTGGGATTTAAAATAATCAATTAAAACCTCTTGAATACTTAGTAGGTTTCTCGTCGTGTTTCTCAATGGCCTGAGTTCTTAGTCTTTTTCTATAATATTTTATGTTGGAAAACATCATCATCATAGATACTTAAGAGTTGGTTTTTTGTTTTCTATGATTATAATCACTTGCATGAGATGATCTTTTTGAATAATTTTTATATATTGTTTGGGTACGGAACCTAATCTCACAATTAAATCATTTTACTATGTATGCATGGAAATAATAATTAATTATATATGGGATTTAAACTTAATGTCTGTTAATTTGGATTAATGTGTATAAGATTCATAAAATGAATGAATATAAGAATGTATATATATAAATATATATATTTTATGTGAGATTCAAAAAGATAAATATTTAATTTAAATGATGGTATCAAATAAATTATCTCTGAAATGCCAGTGTTAGATTCCTTTTGATTACCATAATTTTTTGGGGTATAAATCAACCAAACAAATGCTTCATACCAAAATTAGACACCCATAATTTATCAAATTTAAGTCTCATTTGATAGTAGTTTCTTTATTATGATAGATAGATGCCTATGTATGTGACCCTAGTATAATTAAATGCTAGGAGAAATGGAGTGAGTATGATTCATCAAATGAATTTGAGAAAGGAATTCTCTAAATAACTTGTTAACACCAAAGTCCAAAAGTGTGAATGATCATTGTGCGAGGGTCAATCAAGGTGAAGAAATTTTTTAAATTCATTTCCTTAATTTACCTTTTTTGGATCTTATCCCTTTATTAAAATGAGAAATCATAATATCTTAATCTTCAATATAAATTCTACACTGATTAAATATTGATAACATGTCCACAATAGATTTACTTAGTTCATCTTTCAATACGAATAGTCTAAAAAATATAATATTTCACTCACTCACTATTAGAGATTCCATGATTTTATATGGATTCACTATTGGAGAAAACAATATAAGATATCTAATTGAATTCTCTTTTACGGATGATATCATTTGAGTTGCTGAATCCAAAGAGATTATCAATTTAATGTTAGATATTTGGAGAGAGACATTAGAATCAAAAGGTTTTGTATTCATAGGGAAAAGATAGGATATATTGAATATCGTTTCAGTAAATTATTTTCTATTATTTTCATAGATATGAGATTTAGAGATCACATTATTTCAATAGTTGATCATTTTTTATATTTATACATATATATACAATGTGATGGAGATAAAAATTCATATGTCTCTCATAAGAATACCTAGTGATGCACTTGTTAATAGATTAAGCTTTATGACAAACTCACTTATTAAAATAAATAGATGTAGACCAAAAAGGGCCCTTAATAATCATTCAAAATGATTTTATTTCAAGTGATTTCAATAAAAATATAGTCTTTAATATAACTAATTGGTTATGTTTAATCCATGTAGTTGGACCTATTTAATTATGTTTAAGGATTGTTTTTTGTTGTTCACTATTGATTCCAAGGGACACTACCTCTTTCTAACCACCACTTATTTCATGGAATTCTTCTTTGTCCACCGATTTACCTTTTTTCAGTTTCATCTTCTAAGCATTGATACCTAAGTGCTTGTTTGGAAAGGGGAACAAAATTTAAGTGCCCTTAACAAGACAATACTAGATATTTTTACTTGTATGAGGATGAAATTGAGTTGGATCACATAAATGAGAAGATCGGTAAATGATTCGGGTGAAGGATATACTAAGTATAACCCTGAAATACTAGATCATGTGTTGGATTCATCGGTGTGTATGAAAGAAAAAATTTATTTAGGACCAAAAAATCAAAGGGACGATAAATTTCAAGAGAAAATAGTAAACCATTGAGTAGTAGTTTAAGGAGAGGAAATATCTTGTGGAATATTGGGTCAAGAAACTCAAGAATACTTTCCTCACGTTTTTTTCAATAAGGTGGTACTCGAGAAGCTTCATATACTGAACGTGCAAAGTACCATATTAAATTTGGTGTAGAGTTTGAATAAATTGTACTAGAAATTGGGGCAGACGTGCCAGTTAGTTAAGAGACTCATATGGATCAAAAATATATGGTAGTGGTTTTTTAGATAACTTTTCAAGAAGATGAATATTTTTTTCCTTCTTTATAAAACACATACATTCAGGGTGGGAGGGGTGATTTGAATTTTTTGTACATAAATTCATATGAGACATCCTTTCTAGTGGAAAAAATATTTGTACACATTCAAGGTGATTATCAAGAATACAATACAGGAGTTGGGGAGGTCTCATAACGTATTTGGACATAAAGAAAATAAAGCTAATGATGACATACCTATCATTTCACGTTTGTATTTGGTATAATTTTAGGGAGCCATTCAATCATTGCAATAACTTGATGATCTGATGGTAAAAATGGAGATCCTTCTAGTGTAGAAGTGTTGGTATAATTTTATAGCGATGAAATGAAGTAATCAATGAATGTTTTAGAGGACAATGTACCTATTTTATTACCTCATCTTCCCAGTTTTTATGACCCTGTTACAAATGAATGTTTCACAACCTTTAAATCAAAATTAAATGGTTTATTTGATGTCAAATTGAGATAATATTTCAATATCAATAGTGGAGATGGAGCCTTCATATTAAATAGTAAAACCCATGTTATGGTAGCCCAAATCCGCCAAAGGATGACTCGGAAAATTTATATTAAGAAATTAAGGATTTATGATTTCATATCTTCAATTAAAAATCAGTTAAAAAATGTTGGCAGTAGCTCAATAGATGTTGCGACTAACTTAGAAAATTTGAAAATTGCAGTAAAATAATTCTTTTCAGAGAAAATGAAAGAAATTTTGTTTTTAGTGTCTTCTGAAGGTGTTTTTAAAATACAAATGTCGAATTTGGTGTAGCAAATAGCTTCAAAAGCTGTGAAAGGAGTGGTTTGGCATCTCAACCATGTGTCTGGAGTAATTAGAAAACACTTTTTATTGGGAATGAAAAATGGACACACAAAAAGAATAAATTGTAATTACTCAATAAATGACTTATATAAGAAAGATGGCGTCACAAAGTATCTTCTGAGAATTGTTAGGAACCTAAGAATGACTCCTCTTATAAGTTACAATGATAAAGTGAAGAAAATTGAGGAATCTTCTGCGGCCTTCAAAAAAATTATCCTATATGAAATTGAGAATTTAAGGGAGAATAATGGTAATACAATGTCTCTGGTTAGTTTTAAAGGATTCATTTAGTTTCTTATGATGAATTAAGGATAATGGTAATTTTAACATAACCCTTCACCACACCTAACCATGTTTTTCCTTCTTCAAAAGTGTTGGAAGTTTTTTTCCATGGACGTCACTGCCCCCCTTTTTTTATCAAAGTGTTCTAGAGTTTTTAGGTGGTGATTGGACAAACCCCCCACCAAACCCATCAATGAGAGAGGCATAAAGATAGGCTGGAAGTATCCTATAAAAGGAATGAGCATCATCTGCTTGTAGTATCTCATCACCTTCTCATATCATCCCATTCAGAAGTTCCTCAATTATGTGTGGTGTTTAGTGAGTTGGTTTCCCCATCATATTCAAGAGAGATTTTACGAGTGTTTTCTCCTTGTAATAAGTGAGAGAGAGTGTGTATCCACTTTATGCATAGTGATACTTCTTTTTTTTTCTGTGGTTTTTTACCACTTCCATTTCGGGGTTTTTCCACATTACATTTGTTGTCATTTATTTTTCTGCATTTTTCACTTTATTTTATCTCATAATTATCAGTGCACCAGTGGGCCAATCATTTTACGGTCCCAACAAGTGGTATCAAAGGGCAGGTTGTGGCTCGGTGTTTTTCACATTTTAGGGTAATAATAACTCTCGTAAATTTTAGTATGCTCTATGATTGAGACTCTAGTTGATCATTCACATCAAAAATAAATTACTAAGATTATTAAATACACTATTGTGGAACAGAGGAGGTTTTGTACTGATGGCGTTTCAAGATGGAGAAAAAATTTGTGATCAAAAAATTCAATGAGAATAATTTTTCATTGTGGATAATGAAGATGTAGGCAGTGCTGCGGAATAATAATTTCCTACTAGAAATTGGTGAAAATCCAGCAGGTGTGATGAAGGAGAAATAGAATGATATGGACGGGAACCCTATTGCCAACATCCATTTTGATTTAGCAGACAGAGACTTATCAATCATTGTGGAGAAAAGGACGATAACGAAAATATGGGATACTCTGACGAAGTTATACGAGACAAGTCACTGCACAAAAAAATCTGAAGAGACAATTGTACACTCTTCGGATGGAAGAGTCATCATCAGTGACCAACCACATAACCAACCTCAATACTTTTTTCACTCAACTCATAGTGTTGGGCTATAAAATTGTGGATATTTAATGTGAGAAGATTCTACTTTAGAGTTTTCCAGATTCGTATGACCAACTCATTATCAACCTCACCAAAAATATCTTGATGGATATGCTGCTCTTTAATGATTTTCTAGTTATGGATCTAGAATAATAATTTATGCTCAATAGAAAGGAGGATAGTCAGACAAATTCACACCAAGAAGAGGCTCTGTCAATGGAGAAAGTAAGGATGATGGAGCATGGTTCTAGTGGAAGGCAAAATCATGGCAGGTCCAAATCAATGAGTAAGAAAAATAATGTCACGTGTTTCAATTGTGTCCAGAAGGAGCATGTCAAGAAGGATTATTGGAATAAGAAGAGTGGTAATAAGAGATATCAGAGGAATTTGGTGAGTACTTCTAGAAAAGGAGATATAATAGTCCGTGAAGCAACAATGAATGATGGAAGCAAGCAACATCTCGACGATGTATGAATTATCAACTCAGGAAAAACATGTCACATGATGTCTCGACAAGAATGGTCTGACTAGTATGAAACCATCCCAAAAGGAATTGTGTACATGGGGAATGATCACACCCTGAATATTGTTGGAGCCAGTACCATCAAACTGAAGAATCATGATGGTATTGTTCGAACCATCCAAGGAGTATGTTATGTGAAGGGCCCGAAGAAGAACATATTGTCTTTGGGAAAATTTGATGACATTGGATGAAAGAATCACACCATGAATGGAGTAATGAGAATTGTAAATGGTGAACTTGTGGTAATGAAGGTGGAGAAAATCTCAAAGAATATGTATATGCTTGTGGGTGATACTTACAAGGTGGAAGAAATATTTGTTGCATCAATTACCTCGACGGAAGCATTGACAACGTTATGGAATCGGAAGCTTGGCCATATGTCAGGACGAGGCCTAAATATTATTACGGATTATAATTTGATGCATGGGATGACAGATTTATCCTTACCATTTTGTACTCATTGTGTTTTGAGAAAGAAACAAAAGTTATAGTTCGGGACATCAAAAGAAAGAAGTCAAGAGATCTTGGATTTGATCCATTCTGATGTTTGACAAGCACCGGTTATATCCCTAGGAAGAGCAAGGTACTTTGTATCCTTTATTGATGATTATTCTAGGAGATGTTGGGTGTACCCAATCAAGAGGAAGACAGATGTTTTTGAAGTATTCAAAATATTCATATCACGGAAAAAGAATGACTCTAGAAAGAAGATCAAGTGTTTAAGGACTAATAATGGGGGATAATATACTAGCAAAGAGTTCGATAATTCTTGTAAATGGGGAGGAATAAAGAGATCATTCACGGTGGTGTACACTCCTTAGCAGAATGGAGTGGCAGAGTGGATGAACAAAACCCTATTGGATAAAACAAGGGTGGTGTTGAAGACTCCAGGAATTGCACAAACTTTTGGGGATGAAGTAGTAAATACTGCCTATTATGTGATCAACTGATCTCCTTCAATGGTGATTGATCTGAAGACATTGGTGGAGATGTGGACTGGTAAACCTGCTAACTATTCTCGATTACATACTTTTGGAAGTCTTGTATATGCAATATTTAAGGACCTGGAAAGATCGAAGTTGTATTCGAGATCCAGAAAATGTATCTTCTTGGGGTATGCTGATGGTGTGAAGGGGTATCATTTGTGGGACCCCACTACCCAAAAATTTATCATCAGCAAAGACATAATTTTTTCAGAATACAAGGTGAAAATGACAACTAATCAAGACATGTAGAAGGAGAATACAGAAACTGCAATAGTAAAAGTAAAGGGAAAATCCAAAGAATAATTAGTTTCCTCTGAAGCATTACTAGAGCATGATGATCAAGTACTGGTTGATTTTGGACCATAATGGTCAACTCGGGAAAAAAGAGCACCAGTATGGCACTCAGACTATGTACCTGAGAGAAATATTGTGTACTGAATATTGACAAAGGATAGAGATCCATCTTCTTTTGTAGAGGCGACCCAGAGTTCATAAGTATCCTCGTGGATGTTGGCGATGCAAGAGGAACTTGATGCCCTGCACAGGAACATGACTTATGGTCTTGTTCCATTGCCTCGTGGAAGGAAGGATATCGGAAACAAATGGGTCTTTAAGATCAATTGGGGTGGAAAGGACTAGGTGGATAGATATCTTACATGACTGGTAGTCAAAAGATTTGCTCAGAAAAAAGGTATTGATTTCAATGAAATGTTTTTCTATTGTTTTTAGATTGACGATTGTTCAGTCAGTTTTGGCAATGTGTGCTACATACAGATTATATCTAGTGCAGTTGGATGTGAAGACTTCTTTTCTCCATGGTGATATTGATGAAGAGATCTATATGATCCAACCAGAATGTTTTTCAGATGAAGGAAAAGAGAAATTGATTTGTAGGTTGAAAAAATCTTTGTACGGTCTCAAACAGGTGGTGAGGTGTTGGTACAAGAGATTTTATTCTTATATCATGATCCATTTATATGACAGACTTCATTTAGATCTTTTTTCATATTTTAATGGTTCAGATGGTAATGATTTCACCATTCGTCTATTGTATGTGGATGAAATGTTGGTTACAGGCCCGAATACTGATCAGATACAGGAGAAGAAGGCACAGTTGGCTAGGGAGTCTGATAAAAAGGACTTGGGACCAGCAAACAAGATTCTTGGGATGCATATTTATCGAGATAGTAATAATGCTAATATTTGGCTATCACAGAAGAGTTACTTACAGAGAGTCTTGAAACGATTCAACATGCTTGATTGTAAGCCAATCTCTACCCATCGTCCCGTTAATCTCAAGTTATCCACCATGATGAGTCCTAGCAGTGAAGCAGAGAGGATGGAAATGTCTTGAGAACCGTATGCATCAGCAGTGGGTAGTTTGATGTTTGCTATGGTTTGTACTAGACAAAATATTGCACATGCAATGGGAGAAGTTATTCGGTACATGGTGAATCTATGACGGGAACATTGGAGCATGGTGAAGAGGATCCGAAGATACATCAAGGAGACCTCAAAGGGTAAATTATGTTATGGAGGATCATATTACACTATAAGAGGCTATGTTGATTCAGATATTTTAGGTGATTCTAACTAGAGGAAATCCACTACTAGTTATGTGTTGACACTTGACGGAGAAGCTGTGAGCTGGATTTTGAAGTTACGATCAGTTGTTGCTTTATCCACAATGGAGGCATAGTACATCACAGCTACACAGGCTTGCAAAGAGGCAATTTGGATGAAAAGTTTGTTGGAGGAGCTCAGGCACAGACAAAAGCAGATTCCATTGTTTTGTGATAGATTGAGTGCCTTGGACATTGCAAGGAATCTATCTTTTCATTCCAGGATGAAGCACATTGGGGTGAAGTATCACTTTGTTTGAGGTGTGGTGGAGGAAGGAAGTGTGGATATGCAAAAAATTCACACTAAAGAAAATCTAGCAAATTTCCTAATGAAGGTGGTTGTCTCTGATAAGTTCAGATGGTGAAGATCCCCAAGTGGTCTCACAGAGACTTGAGAAGCATGTTTGGAAGATAGAAAGGATGTGTAGATGTGATTTTTTCTCAATCAAATCTCCAAGTGGGAGATGTGTCAGTAGTTGTTTCCCTGGATGGCACCGCCCCCTTGATTTTTCAAAGGGGGTGGTGGTGGTAGGTGGTGGGTGGCCATACCCCCAAAAAACCCATCAGTGGGAGAGGCATAAAGAGAGGCTGGTAGTATCCTATAAAAGGTATGAGCATCCTATTATTTAAGCATCTCATCACCTTCTCATATCATCCCATTCAGAAGCTCCTCATTTATGTGTGGTGTTTAGTGAGGAGGTTTCCCCATACTATTCAAGTTAGATTTTACAAGTGTTTTCTCTTTGTAATAAGTGAGAGTCTGTACACACATTACACATAGTGATCCTTCAATTTGCCAGTGGGTTTTTACCCCTTCCATTTGGGGGGGTTTTCCACATTACATATGGTGTCATTTATTTTTATACATTTTGAACTTTATTTTATCTCGTAATTATCATTGCACCAGTGGCTAATCATTTTACGTTCCCAACAAAAATTTCTTCACCAACCGCCCTCTATCAACCTAAAAACATCAACTTAAAGAAGAATGTGGTGTTAAAGGAAATTGATTCCAAGGAGTCAAAAGTTTTTTACCAACCATTATTTTCATTTTCAAAACCTTTTTCCCCTATGTACTTCATACCAGTGTTACTCAACCTGAAATTACTAATTTATTTTCACTTCAATTGGCCTTAAATAATTTTGAACCCTACATTAATACAATTTTCCCCTCTTTCAACATGAAACCAGTAACTTAAAGGAGAATATAGTGATTTAGGAAATTCATCCCAAGGGTATTAGTGATGTCAATGATATTGAATAGGAAGATTTATTTTGGGACTTTTTTTTGTAGTGTTGGGGTTGTTTTTGTTTGTTCTCGTAGTCAATCAAGTCATGTTTCTATGTATTTTTACAAGTCTTTATTGACCTTATAGCCTTTTATGAAATAAAATATTTTTTCCTTTCCAATCTCTTATGATAAATCATTTTTTTTATTTACCAAAATATTATCTACTCATTTCACTTTGCCTTATGTTTTGAATATAGATACTTATGTCTTTGAATCAATTCGGGTTTATCTATTATTCCCTTGTATCTTCTTTTTCCTTTTTTCTACTTTCAAACTTTTTTTAGCTTTGGTTATAGTTTGTATCCCTTGCGATATGTTTTCAAATATTTTTTCTTTTAAGGAAAATAGTGGGATAAAATTTGACATATTTTATGTATTTCTAAATTAGTATTTATACTTTTCCTTTTAAATATTTGATATTTATCTTACTCAATGCTCTGGTTATTTTAGTTTAAAAAATTTGAAATAAAAATATCTGAGTTTAATTGTTGTAAAATTCATTCAGAATTAAGTGTTGTGTTGCATAGTTAAATAACATAAATTCCATTTTTCATTTGGATCGTGCTTTACTTTGTTCAAGTTTGATATTATATTCTTATTTGAGTTGTGAGTTTTTTATTTCACGTGTTTTTTATGATTTTATTAATTTCATGCTTTTTTATAATAAAAATGTAATATTGTTTGGTTCTCCATGTTTTGATTCTCAGAAATCATTATTATTATAAAATTAATATATTTTAATAAAAAAAATAAACACAAAACATAATTGTTTGTCCAATTTTACCCCAAAAAATGTTTTTAACAAAAAAAATGATTTAAAAGAATTAAAATAAACTTATAAAAAACTCTCTTGAAGTGAATCCGAATCTGAAACTAGATTCATGTCGGCTAAAGCATATAACCCCCCTTCCTGGGAGATCATCACACACAGCTTCTATAGAAAAAACCTGGAGATGAATCACTTGGATCTTGTTTATTCAACATCAGAAGTCTCCCGCGTAACTAGAATATGCACCTGGACTCTATTGGTTATGTAACACTAAACCACCAAAATCGTAAGTACCTAAGGGTGTAATTTTTGCCCGAAAGCATACATCGGGCCAGGCGGGGCTCGGTCTGTAGGTACATCGGTTTGGGCCTAGGCCTATCCAGAAAGGCCCACAAGCCAGGTCGGGCCAGCCCGAAAAATCTCGGCCTGCATAAAGCCCACCCCGTGTTGGGGCCCGTCTACAAAAAAATATAATAACTGCTGGTAGAGAGATTCGATCCACCTACCTCAATCTTCCAAGGCAACGCCTGGACGAACAGGCTTAGGCGATGCACATGTTAAGTTATCACCAGCCTGTATATATATATCAACGATATATGTATATATATATCATTATATATTAACAAAAAATAATATATATTATATATATAATAATGTATATGTATACATATAATTATTATTATATATAATTATAGTGTGTGTATGTGTGTGTATAATATATACAACAATATATAATTATATATATTTATATATTTATTTAAACAAAACCATTAATAATATATATCAATTAAGTGTGCCTTTTAAAAATCCATTAATAATATATATAAATAATCTAATAATATATATATATATATATAAACAAAGATATATATATATATATCAATGATTTGATATTGTATATATATAATAACTTGTTGTATATTAAAAAAAATAACACACTCACCTAATGATGTTCGTGCACATACCTCGATCTCAATGATTTTTTTAAGTATGTTGCAACTTGCATATATTATATATACTATATATATATAAATCAATTTAGAAAAAAAATTAACTCACCCACTACGGCGCAACCCCCAACCCCTAATTATTATATTTATAAGTTTCTCAAATTATATATATATATAATAACTTATTATATATTACGAAAAAAACACTCACCCAATGATGTTCACACACACCTCCCAACCTCATTAATTTTCTTTAAATATGATGAAACTTGCATATTATATATATGTATATATAGATATATAGACAAATCTATTAATAATATATATATCATTTATATGATAATATATATATATATAGTTATAAATCCAGTAATAATATATATATATATATATAATGCTATTGATAATATATATAAATATATGTTTTAATATAATATATACACATATTAAAAAAGTTATTAATATTATATATATATATATATATATCAATTATTTAATATTATATATATAATAACTTATTATATATTAACAAAAAAAATAACTCACTCACCTACTGATGTTCGTGCACATCCCTCAACCTCATTAACTTTTTTAAGTATGTCACAACTTTCATATATTATATTTAAATTTATTTTTTTATAAATTAACTCGCCCACTACGGCGCACCCCCCAACCCCAAATTATTTGTTTTGCAATTTTCTCATATTATATATATATATATAATAACTTATTATATATTAAAAAAACTACCCACTCAATGATGCTCGCACACCCTCCAACCTCAATAATTTTTTCTAAAATTTGATGAAACTTGCATATATTATAAATACAATATATTTATACATAAATCTATTTAGAAAAAAAAATAACTCACTCACTGTTTTGTACCCCCAAATTTTTTATTATTTATTTGCACATAATATATATATATTCACAAATATAAATCTATTTAGAAAAAATAATAATATATCCACCCACTGTAAAATGACAATAAAATAGAAAATAAATGTTTTTACAAAAAATGCTTAACATTTAATAAAATTACAAATAAAAAACAGGCATTCAAATAAAATTAAATTAAACAACTGCTTAAAAATACTTTTCATAAATAAGTTAAAAAAATAAATGTTTAAATACATGATAAAAAAATATTTAAATAACAACTCTTCTAACCCACCCACTATTGCGCACCCCCAATCACTCAATTTTTTTCTCAATTTGTAAATAATATATATAAATTCACAGGCATATATAAATCTATTTATAAAAAAAATAACATATCCACCCACTGTAAAATATTAATAAAAACTATTTTTACATAAAACATGTTAAATGTTTAAAAAAATGTGTTCAAAAAAACGTTTTAAATTAAACGTCTAAAAATCAATGTAAAAAACATTTTTAAAAAGTGCTAAAAATGGTTAAAATAAGTTTAAAAAAGAAATTTTTAACAAAATTTTTTAAAAAAAGTTTTTAAAGAAAATATTTAATTTTTTTTAAATAGTCACTTAAAAAAAGTTTTTACAAAAAAAATTGAAAAAATAATAAATGTTTTCAAAAAAAAACTTCTAAAAAGTATGCATTTAAAAAAAATTAAAAAATGTTTTAAATTAATCATTTAAAAACAAATGTTAAAAAATGGTTTAAATAAAAACATTTAGATAAAAAAATTAACAAAATCTTAAAAAAATTATAAATAAGTTTTAAAAAATAAATTTAATTTTTTTTAAATAAATTTTAAAAAAATGTTAAAATAACAAGGTTTTAAACTCACCCATTGGTTCACACCCCCAACCCATCATTAATTTTTTTTTACAATTTTCACATAATATATTTAGATTCACAATATATAGATCTATTTAAACAAAAAATAATAACATATCCACCCATTGGAAAATGCTAATAAAAAATAAAATAAACATTTTTACAAAAAATATGTGTTTAAAAATAAATGAAAAAAACATTTTAAATAAATTTTAAAAAAACATTTAAAAAAAGCATTAAAACAAAAAATTATTTTGAAAATAATAAAAGTCCACCATGGCCTGACTTGAAAAATCCCAGCCCACCCTGATGGTTTAGGTCGGCCTGAGGTCGGGCTCGGGGCGCCTCATGGGATTGTTCGGGTTGGCCCAGCCCGGCCTGAATAGTGGACAACGGCCCGATTTTTTGCAGGGTCGGACCGAAATTATACCATTAGATGAACCTCGCCTAAAACTAAAAGAATAAGACTAAACATATTATTACCACATGCCTGGATGCTATCTCCCTGAAAGAAAAAAGACCCCCAGATCTGATGTCACATGTCTCTCAGAACAAATCTGAAGGATGCATCACTGAAATTCATCAGAAAGTTGGAAATTGTGATTAGAAATGATCTGTTAGAGATTACAAGATTCTATATGGAACCACTATCAGGTCTAAGGGATACTAGATCTTTATAACCTCTACTTGCTATAAACTTCTAAGATGTGCACAGGGAAGAATAATATGGGTAAATAATTCAGGAAAAGTATTTGTTGGGTATAATAAAGTAGCTAAGATAATCATACTGAAGAAGAAGTTAAAGAGGAAGTGGTAGACCCTGGAGTTGTAATTGAAGAAGAGGAAATCCCTTATGAGAGACTCATTCAAGCAAATCATGAAGAGTTATCAAGAGGCTATGTATACTGAACCTTCTGAACATTATAGTAAATATGGTGTTGATTTTGAATAAACTATCGTAGAAATTGGGGTAGAAGTGACAGTTGGTTAATAGACTCACATGGCTCAAGAATCTATAGTATTGGTTTTTGAGACAAGTTTTCCAGAAGATGAACATTATGTTCATGCTTTAGAAGATGCCCACATTCAGGGGGAGGAATGGGAATGTGGTTATTTGAATTTATTGGATATTAATGACCCTGAAACATCCTTTCCACAGGAAGATGAATTTTCACCTATTCAAGATGATTATCAAGAATATGATGCAATAGTTGAGGGAGGTATCATAATATATTTGGAGAGAACTATGTTCATGATGATATTCCTATCATTTCAGATCTTTCTTTGGCAGAATTACAAGCAGTCATTCAAGCATTGCAATCTCATGAAGATCCAGTGGTAAAAATGGCGCTCCTGCTGGTGTGGAAGTGTCTATAGGATTTTATTCCTAAGAAATGAAACATTCTATGAAATTTCAGAAGTCAATGTTCCTATTTTATTTGCTAATTTCCCTGATTTTTAAGACCTAGTTACAGAAGAAGATTTCACAACCTCTGAATCAAAATAAAGTGTCATATTTAATGCCAAACTATATTCATATTTCAATATTAGCAGTGGATATAGAGACTTCACATCAAGGAGTGAAACCCATGTTATGGTAGCCCAAATCCTTCCAAGGATGAATCGGAAATTGATATTAAGCAATTGAGGATATATTATTTCAGATCTACTATAAAAAAGCACTTAAAAAATGTTGCCAGTAACTAAGTAGAAGTTTCATCTAACTTAGAAAGTTTGAAAGTTGAAGTAAAATATTTCATTTTAGAAAAATTGAAGGATATTATGTTTTCAGTGTCTCTTGAATGTATTTTTCAAACATAAATTTATAATTTCATGTGGAAACGGCTTCTAATCCTAAGAATGAAGTGGTTAGGAATCTCCACCATGTGTCTAAAGTAATTATCAAACACTTTTCTGATTTGGAAATAAAAATGGATTCTCACAATAAGAATATTGAGAAATAACTCATGTAATGACTGATATAAGAAAGAGGTTATAACAAGAATGGAATCACATAGTATGTTCTAAGCCTTTACAAGAACCTAAGAATGTCTCCTCTAACTTATAATTCCAAGGAGAAAGTGCATAAAATTGGGGAATCATCTAGGACCATTGATAAAATTATCCAATATGGAATTGAGATGGAAAGACATATTACTATTTAATGACCAATCTCAAGAACGATGTATAGATCCCATGGACATGCAAGAAGACAACGTGCAAAGCATCCAAGGGAAAGTCACCACACAGTCAATCTTTACCAGGAAGAAGCCTCCTACAAGAACAAAAAGATGCAGACCGTAAAGAAACTTCCACCAATTGGGGTAATGCTTTTGGAGAACGAGATACAGAACAAAACCTAGTATCCTAGACATCAAGGTAGCTCAATCTCCTTGTAAGAATCCAGAAGCTGCTTCTCTATCCCTATTTGTCTCAGCTCAATCAACCCACACTCAACTATCACCACCCACAATTAACCATTTTCATGTACAAACTAATACCCGATGATCAAAGATGATGAATGGAATTCTACCATCAACCACCTCATTGGAAGATGGTGACTACCCACTCCCACTCTCCCAAAACTGAATCTGCTCCTCTGTAATATCTTCTTCCACCTTATTGATTTTGTCTTGGTTCCAAAAATAAGCAAGCCAATCCAACCCAATTCAGGCATTCAACCCCAAAATTTCATTTCATTAGTAAAATCGTTTACATGATTATATCAAACCAATGAAAACAGAAAGAGGTCATAAAAACAAGAGCATGGAAGCAAACCTCCTTGAAATGAAGATCGTCCAACTCCTCTCGAAACAAGCATCCAGACATGAATCAACTTATCCTGCATAAAAAACCAACTAATACACCATGGTACAATGAGGAAAGTGAATATCCACACACCAACGCCTAGGTGATGATTCTTCCTAGCCACAACATATTACCATGATGATTTGTGAACATGAAAATAGCCTTTTAATTTGTGCCATGATACTGGAATAGTAAAATAAGGTATTTAGACACCAAACATCGAGGTAAAATAGACCTTAGTCTTAAACAAGAATGTAGTTTACAGATTCTATGAACAAGTTTCCAGAAGCACCAAATGATATGGAATTGTACACTGAGGACCAAAAAATGGTAATGGAAGGGAGTAAAAAAATTAGAATCCATATTTTCCCCAATTCAAGGTGATGACTAGGACATATGACCGTTTGTGAAGGTATCAGCTCCTGGTGGGAATCGCCAAATACCCATAAGGAGCTGTACACTGAGAGTAAGGAAAAAATTAGAATCCGGATTTTCCCCCTATTCAGGGTGAGGAGTATGAGGTCTGGCTGTTCGTCAAGCTATTAGTTTTCGGTGGGCATCCCCAAATACCAGTAAACAAATGCGTTTGACGCTCTGATCATAGGGTCCTACATCATCAACTGTTTTAGTTGTAAAAATTATAACATCTGAACTAAAAACACATGGTATGGAGGACAAACAAGTGACAAATAGGAGGGAGTAAAAAAAGTATGAACCAATAAAACAGATCCAGTTCAAGTAAGGTCATGGTAAGATGCATGATCCAAATCACTTATAAATTGTATGAATTTCATTCACTAAATTTGATGTGGGATAGGATTGACAACATTTTAACAAAACTATAATAATAATTTTTTGAATTTATTGATAAATTCATATTCCATGAATATAAATAACATTTAAAATATATAATGTTTTTTCCAATCATATTCAAAATAAATTTATGAAAAATTATTTAGAAAAACATGAGAAATCATAAAATTATCATGGTATGATTCACTTAAAACACATAGAAAATGTCTTAAAGTTAACTTGAGATCTTTTGATTATAAAAAATATAAATTAATTCACATATTTTATTATACTATCTTTGGGATCCTATGTCCGTATGCATAGGCAGAATACTAGTTCACCTAAAAACACTTGGTTACTATCTTGAAGTTAAACTCCAACCCCGTGACTATAAAAACCATAAATGAATTCATATATTTAATCACATCAATTAAATTTATAAAATATATATATCAATTATCTCTATTGATGATTATTTTAGATATGCATTGGATTGAGCTAATTCCAAATTACATCTCATAAAATCTCAAATATTTTATTCCACTAAATGTTAGATGAGTTAGAGTGTAGTTATATCTTTAAAATAAATATAAGCGTAGTTTTTTAAATGCATAATTTGTATTTTTTTCTCAGTGACAACATTAAATTTTAATTTTAAGAAAAAATATAAATGTTCATGGTAGAATGTGATAATTGAATATAAATGTGAATTTTACATGCAGTCTTATAGCAAATACATGGATGATAACCAAGGGCGAGTTGGGGTAAACATGAAATTCAGGGTCCCTAAATCCCAATCAATCTAATTTTTCAAAACATGAACACATTTAATTTCTACATGTATTAACCTAACCGAACCCTAGAACATTTTGAAATACCCATTTAACAGCCTCATATCATTTAAATACCCATCTATAATATGAAAATTTTAAAATTCATTTTTAAATTTTAAATAAATAGATTTCAAGTTAAATAAATATCTTTTTATAGTTTTATAATCCATTAAATAAATATTGATAATGAACTAATAATGATTAATTTAATCCGATTTTGAATTCATTACTGCAACCTTATAAAAACCACGATTAACCAATAACATAATCCTATTTAATTAGATCGGGTAGTGTTAGATACCTATTATTATCCCTAAACATATCTTACTGTCTATATACAAACTTATAATAATATGTTTAATTTGTCATAATATCTTACCATTTATATACTAATATATAATATATGTTATTGAATTATAATAAAATTGGTAACAACTATGGGTTTTTAAAAAAAATGGGATTTCTAAAAATATATATTTAAATGGTTCTATGTTATAAATATTTATATAGGGAGAAAGTGAGAGAGAGAAAACCTTTAAAAAATATTTTTTTATTATATCTGATATTTCTTTTCATTAAATTGATTCAAAAATACTATTAAAAATATCACTAAACCCCCAGTCTTATTAAGAAATGGCCGTTGAAATCCTTTAAAATAATCATTGTGGGATTTAGGTTCTCTTCTTTCAACATTGGAATAATAATATGTTAATAATAATATATTTTTAAAAATATTATTTTATTAATAATGAAAATAATAATAATAAAAAATAATGTTGGTGTAATTAATAATAACTGATATTCTAAAAAATAACTCAATTAATATATTATAATTTATATTGAGTAATAAATACCAATTAATAATACAATATTTAATATCGAATTTAATAATAATAAAATAATGTAATTAAGTGTAACCAATAATTAATAATACATAAAGTATTAATGTAATTAATAATAATTAATAATGTAATTAATAATAATTAATGATGTAATAAAAAATTAATAATAATAATAATAATTAATCGTTATTAATTACATTACATTCATTAATAAATACTAATCACATAATAATTATTTATTTATTAATGATAGTTATATTATTAATTATCAATAACAATAATGTAAATAAAAATAATAATAATATTATTATTTATCATTTAGTGTTAACTAAATTATCAATTAATTAATAATAAAACTTTCAATTAATAATAATAAGTCTCTGATTCAAATATGGGTTGGGATGAGTTTTTGTGGTATATAGCAGTATTACAGCACCGTAGCAGTGCAGGTACTATAGCACGTACTGTATTGGGGTACTGTAATTGTCACGAACCTAGTCGGGATGCCATCCAACTCGATACTCGACCCGGTCCGAGACATGGTTCAAAGGGTGTTCATGATCCTCACAGGATGAAAACTTGTGTTGAGCATCAAATTAATCAAAATGAGAATGATTTTAGCCCAAACAAACTAGGATAAAAATAAATAAACTTAACATGTAGAATAACCAACAACAAAAAAATATCAATAAATACAAAACTGATCACAAAAAATAAACTAAATACAAAACAGAGATCGAACCACGCAACATGATCTCTATGTGACTTCTTGGTCACCACCAACCACAAGACTAACCTCCTCCAAAGGCACACACCAGAACCAGAAACCTTCACCTACAAAACATATTGGGTATATGAATGTTGAGGGGCATAGGTAAGGTGTGGGCTTAAATAGCTCAGTAGGAAATCACCATCAATTCCAAGCATTTCCTTTCCCAAAATCATCCACAAACACAAGTTTGAAAATACATTTAGAAAATAAACTTTTATAAACATTTTTGGTGAGTGAAAAAAGCCTTCCACAAAATCCCTTTTTCCCATAACCACACATGTATATTTCTCTTTCAAAAATGGTTCCCATTTCCACAACCCATTTCAAAACCAAAACCCAAATACAGAGACAAGACAGATAACCAAAAAGGGCGTTGTGCAAAACGAAATGGAATCAAAACAAGTAGGAACAACTAGAAAAGCATATAAACAGTGAGCAACTGAACTAGACATAAGATAAAAATAGTAGATCATGAGCATTTCCCAAACATCCCTAGAGAAATCCATAGATGTACTCAGTTTGGACCCACCTACCGAAATATGGTGTAACTCCATAGTTAATAAAAAACTGGCCATTCTAACTACTAATATAGTGGCACACCCTACCTATCCTCTCAGGAAATTCAGGGGGGTACAACCCATCTAATCAAGGTCGACAAGTAACTGTCACTTAACCCACTAGATGATGCCCATGAATCCCATGATGATGATGATAATAATACTTGGAAACACATTTTATTTAAACAATAACCCACATAGTTCTCATGTATGATCCATTATAGGGGATATCATCCAAAAATTCCAATGGTCTCCAAATATAAGCCAAGTCATCACAAACATACAAGAAAACCCATTTCTTTCACAAGCATGCTCATATAACCTTTAAATATTACATGGAAATCACCATTTTCTATAATCACTACCACAAAACTAGGTTTCTGCAGCGCCACCCTCTATGAGCGCTAAGAAAAAGCGCAAATAAATGTCCCCACCCCCTTTATCAGATCTTTTTTAGTGCTTTTAAAGGGTACTCGTTTATCAATACTTTTTTAGTAGCGATGATAGGGGGATTTATCAGTGCTTTTTCCTAATGATGATAAAGTGTTTATTTCATGAAAATATCATGAAGAATAATATATTGTAATATAAGTATATTTATATTGTTAAAAATATAATATATATTTTTTAAATATGTTTTATATAAGAATAAATATATTATTACATGGAATATATAAGAAAATTAATGAAAATGGATTTAAAATGTTTTAAAAATTATTATTAATTAATAATTTTCTAATTGTAATCTATTATTAATCATTTAATAACAATTTGAAGACACAAAAAATCAAAAAATTTAATAAAGATCTAAAATAAGTTGAAAATGTAACTCAAACTTCAAACGACCATAACATTTCATCTGGGTATCCCTTTGAGCTATAAAGCATATCAAACCAAATATTATGATGATCTCTACTTGCTAGTGTCCCAAGAGAACCTTCTGTCATATTTTTTTAGGCCCATAAGTCCTCTAAAAATGAGTTTTTAGTCGGGATAACCTGATTTTTTGATATTCAAATAGGTATACCTTCTGATCCAGATGTCTGCTAGGCCTATACCACATATCATATTGAATATTGTTTCATTTTATTTTATTTGACCAGTTATGGAGTTGAAAATGAATTTTTTATTATAAGTTATGGTCGTTTTAACATTCTATGGCTTTTCAAATACACATATATATGTATTTATTCATAAATATATATGTATGTGTGTGTGTTGTATATATGTATGTATGTATGTATTTATTTATTTATAAACACACATAAAAAACATATTTCTTAAATTTATTTAAAACTAATATTATAAATATATATTAATATACAATTAAATATACGGATAAAAAATTATAACTATATATATGTAAATAAATATTAATATATATTAATATACTAATAAATATATATATACTAATATATGAATAAACATACATGTATTAATATAACTAAATATATTTATATTAATATGAATCTATATTGATATACAAAAAAATATAACTATATATATATATCATTAAATAGAGAAAAAACAAAATAGCTTAGTGCTAAAGGTGAAAGCGCGCAAGGGGGTAGGTCTCGGGTTTGAGTTCGGGTGGAATCTTGGGCGTGCATGAAAGGGTGGGATCTGCGGACGAGTCCAATGCACAGGAGAGTGGGAGGGGGCCCTCCTAGTGGTTATAAAAGGGGGGGTCAAGCGCTATTAAAATCCCCAGAGCATTGCATTTTATTTTTTATTTTGTTTAATTTTTTTGACTTCTATGATCTCTAAAAAAAGTACTTATAAAATGGGACTTTTATCAGTGCTAAAAAAGAACTGATAAAGGAACTTTTTATCATTACTTTTTTAGCGCTGATAAAAGTCACCTTTTATCAGTGTTTTTCTGAGCACTGATAAAAGGCAAGCCCTTTATCTTCACTGAGATTAACAGTGTGTTTCTAGCGCAGTTAATGCCCTTTTTCTAGCACTGATAAAGGCCATATTTGTAGTAGTGAATCAAGACTATTTTCCCAATTATTTTAAAATACCAACCAGGCCTTCAAGATACCCATGTATTCAACCCATTTGCCAGAACATGCCAGGATGCCCACTAGTCCCATACATCACATAAGTTCCAAAACCAATTTCCAAAATGTCACAAGGTTCTAATCAGTCATTCACATCACTTCACATTGAATCAACATTTCAATGATAACATTGAGTTCCAACTAGGACTTTAGGTTTTTCAATTCAAATATATTTACAGGCCCCTTCACACAATGTCCAAAGTCAACATAAAACACCACTTTTATGTGCACACTACCAAATGAGAATTTATACCACTTTCATAACTCAAAGATCCCATTTGAAAAACACAACAAGAGGGACACATAAGATATCCAACCATTTCTATGGGAAAATCCCCTTTCAAATTTGTATGCACACCAAATTCATTTTTAGAAGACATTTCTCATAACTTTCACAATCCACAAAACCCATTCAAGTTACATTACGAGGAATCGCACATGCAAAAAGGTTCATTTATTTTGGAAAAACAATTTTAAAACCATTTTCACTTTTCACACAATCCATTGAACACATTTAAAAAAAACCTATATAAGGAACAAAATCACTCTTTTTATAGAAAACCACTTTCCAACACATGTTAACTTCAAATTGTTTTGAAATAATCTTTAAAAAGGGAACAACACTTATTTTTAAACCAATGAAACACACCACACATAAGTTACATACTATAAAAGTCACCAAACTTCATATATAATACCCAAATCATAAAACAACCACATTTCCAAAACATAAATAAGGGTTAACATCACCCAAATCACCAAATTTTACCTTTAAAGATGAATTGGCATTTTATCAAACATCTTGCAGGAATTAAAATATAGGCATAGACAAAGAAACTATTTGGGACCCATTTCACAGCCATTTTCCATCATGAAAACACCATAACAATTTACACTAACACAGCACAATAAAAATTATAACACATTGAAATCATTCAATGAAAGCTCAAGCATCAACAGAATGTGCCGGGATGGAGATGGACAGAAACACCTACCTCAACGAAGTGAGAATGAAACTAAACTTCAGGAGAAGGAATATCCAAGACTGAGAGAAAATCTTCACACCCTATCATTCATGAAAACAACCCACAAATCATCCCTTTCCTTTAGGTTTCAGCAAAGAGAGAACCCTCACCAAGAATCCAAGAGAGGAGGAAGGGGAGTGGGGGTAATTGACCAAAAATCCAAAGAAACGTACCTAGGAACTTTGAAAGAGCTTCAAAATTTTAAAGGGGGAAAAGGATGAGGGTTTACTGGATCCCCCTGGTGCTCCTAGGTCAATAAAGAGAAGGAAAACCTGAAATAGGGTTAAAATATCAGAGGAGAAAACATGGAATTTCACATTTGTAAATATTAGGGATACTAATAGGGTTAGGCCATACTGTTTGGTAAATTATTCACCCTATACTGGGAAAGGGGCCACCCCACACAGTTTGGCTGCATTGTTTCCCAAACTGTGCTCTAACTGTGTTAATCGCCTCCGTCCAAAAGATATAACCTCTTGTACAGTTGCCACATTGTTTCCCAAATCATGAAAAACATGTGCGCCTAACCAATAGACCCCAAAACAATCTACACTATTACCTAAGAAATGGAACATGGTTTTCCCTTACCATGCTCAAACCATGGGCCACCAACAATCATGCCCAAAACCTCAATTTTTCAATCAAAACTCACCTGAGAACTACCAAAACACAAAAATTCAAATCGAGGCTCAACCTGAACCTCAACCAGATTATCCAAATCCAAGAGAAGAATGAAATAAAATATTTTACAAGTTCGTGGTGCGATTTTAATAGTGGTACTATTCATTAAAAATGGATTTCAAGCATTATAATTGAGCCTTCGGGCCATAGGGCCTCTAGAGCATCACACTCAAAAATAAACTAGTAGAAAAATAACTTTAGACGTTGTTTTTTAACCTTTAATGTTGATTTTATATCCAAAAACAATTCATCTAACATTATAAGTGTTATTTTTAAAATAGGATAAATAAACCAACGTTAAAATAGGTATTTTTTTGGATTTTGACATCGGGTTTTTGGATAACTATTATCAAAAGTGAAACATTCAGACTTTTGATGTTGTTTTTTCGGTCACCAATGTCGGAAGTCAATATCAACATCGGTTGTCAAAATAGACTATTTGTAAAGTGTATTATTTTTTTAATTATTAGATGTATATGACTAATTCTGAAGAAAACAAGATACATATGATCTAAAAATTTCATAAACCAAATGAAAAAAAGAAAAATAAACCTAAAGCTTCAACTTAATTTCATTACTTGTGGTAGTGTCCTTCAAATCGATATGTTATTTTTTTTATATCTCTCTTATTTTGAGGAAGGGACTTGTATGAAATCCATAATAGTGGTTGTTAATTCATTTTAAACTCTAGTTAATAAATCTCATGCCGAAGATTCATCTCCTTAACTTGATCAGAAGAAGACTTCTTAATCGTAAAAAAATAAATCATCAAAAAATTTATCAATGGAGAAAACCAATAATAAATAATCTAAATGATGAGTGCATACTGATAAATACCATGTTAAAGTCATCAAATGAAAAAGTGATGGAACGTTGATGTGTATCAAAGAGGACTAGATCGAAAATATTTAATCAGATATAATGAGAAGCTGTATGATGTATTTTTGTGATGTGATAAAATTTAGGGTGGGTTTTAAAAATAGAAAACGCATTATGAAAAATTGAAATATCAATTTCATACAATTGAAATTTTACTTTTAAAATCATATATTGACGCAAGCCTATTGTGGCGCCCGGAAGAATATTTGTTTTACCTAGTATAGTATAGTAGTTGACCTATATAGTCTCTCAAAGAGGAGTGCACACAAAACTAGTCCGTAACTTTTAGTATATTTGGGAAAAATTCAACATTAATTGACTTTTAGATATTATGAGTTTTGGAAAACAATATAAATTGATTTATTAAAAACAATTGATGAAAGATGGTGACCAAAAGGGGATTCAATAAACCCAGTTCTATTCTATCATTATTTTTAATTTTTAAAAATTCTACTACTCTTGGATTGAAAGAGAAAGATTCCTCTATTGATTCATCTCACCCTTGGCTAGATGGTTATGGTAAGGGAATTCCTAATCAAGTCTCAATCAGTCTACCCTTGTGTATGTGGTGATATAATGGGTTCTTTATATAAAATAAGGTGATTCCTAAATACCCATAAACATATGATATTAATTCTTAGATCAGAGGGTCCTACATCATCAACCATTTGAGTGGTAAAAATTAGAACAATTGTAATAAACATTAATGGTAAGGAGGGCCAACAATTGAAAACATAAGGGAGTAAAAAAATAGAATCATAATTTTTCCCTATTCTAGGTGAGGACTAGGATGTCTGTCCATTTGTGAAGCTATCAGTTCTTGGTGGGAATCACCAAAGACCCAAAAACAAATGTTATAGATTATTTAATAAAAGTTTCCTACATCATCAACCATTTCAATGGTAAAAAATTAGAATATCTTAAATAAAAACACATGTAAAGGAGGAACAACAAGTGACAAAGGAATGGAGTAAAAAAATTAGAATCTAGATTTCCCCTTATTCTAGGTGAGGAGTATGATGTTTGAACATTCATTAAGCTATTAGTGGTTAGAGTATGTTGATCAACTTATGAGAGAACCCTATGAAAAATTTATTTATAAAAAATCAATCAACACCAATTAGAGAACCCTATAACCACCTTAGCCTATTCAGGTGAAGATCTAAGAACGATCCTATATGGCTTGAAGGTCCTGAGGGAACTAAGGTCAGTATTCACTATTTGATCATCGAGTCATCAGTCTTCATCCAAGTTTAGGACCTTGTCTTAATAGTTGCATCAGATAGGGAAGTACGAACTTATAGAACATATCATGTTCATGTAAATCCATCACATGGATCGTCACACAAATCAATTATAAACTACATGAATTTAGTTCCCCAAGTTTGATGTGGGATTGGATTAACAGCATTTTAACAAAAAAATTAATTTTGGTAATTTATTGATAAATTCCAATTAGATGAATATAAATTAAATTTAAATTATATGATGATTTTTTCAATCATATTCATATAAAATTTATGAAAAATTATCTATCAAAACATGACAAATCATAAAATTATCATCGCATGATTTACTTAAAAACACAAATTGAATGTCTTAAGGTTAACCTAATAGCTTGGGATTATGAAAAACATAAATTAATTCATATATTTAATAATTTAAATTAAATTTATTAAATATATACATCAATTAAGTAATAGTAATGATACCACATCTCCATTGTATTTTAATGTCGATATGAAGTGATAATTAAGATTAAAAAATGTTTGACATAAAATGTTCGACAATATTATTCGCAATGTTTTAATTAAATTGTAATTCTTATATTGTGATATGTAGTAACTCACTTAAAACTTAAATTTAATTTTTTATTATAGTATTATATATTATTTAAATTCATAACACAACTCTATTGAAACTGAATGTTATTTTATTTCATTATACTATATGTGGGATCCCATGTGTGTATGCATGGGCGGAATAAAAACTCATTAAAAAACACATGGTTGTTGTCTTAATGTTAACCTCTAACCCCGTGATTATAAAAAAATATTAATTCATATATTTAATCATGTCAATTCAATTTATTAAATTTATATACCAATTAACTCTATTAATGATTATGTTAGAGATGCATTGGATTGAGTTAATTTTAAATTACTTCCCATATAATCTAAAATATTTTATTTCATTAATAGTTAGATGAGATAAAGTGTTGGTATATCTTGAAAATAAATATAGGTGTAGTTTTTTAAATGCGTGGATTTTATTTTTTTTCTAAGGACTACATTAAATTTTAATTTTAATAAAAAATATAAATTTTTCTTGAGGAACGTGATAATTGATTCTAAATGTGAATTTTACATGTAATATTATAACATATATAGGGATGACAACCAATAGGTTGGTTAAACATGAAATCCAGGGTCATATCCATTTAATTTTTCAAAGCATGAAACCATTTAATTTCTAAATGTATTACCCTAACCCCACCCTATAACATTTTGAAATACCCATTTAACTACCTATGCTCATTTAAATACCCATCTATAATTTAATATTTTAAAAATTCATTTAATATTATAAAATAAATGGATTTCACATTAAATAAATATATTTCAATAATTTTATAATCCATTAATGAAATATAGATAGTGAACTAATAATCATTAATTTAATTGGATTTTGAATTCAATATTCTAACCCTATAAAACCCCAATTAACCACTAACCTAATCCAATTTAATCGGATTTGGTATTTTCTTGATAAGAAAATTGAGCTTTTTTGGTTTGGGAGTTTTTCTAGGATGTTAGTGGAGATTGATCTTAAATCCACTATTATTGATAAGGTAACTCTCTCCTCTCCCATGGATGAAATCTACATTAATGTTGAGTAAGAGAAAAAACCTCTATTTGTTTATTCTTGTATGGTTGTTGGCCACTCTCCATATTTATGCTGGAGTAAGGTCACCTGTGAGAGGTGTGTCCTGATGGGACACCCTATTATTCACTATCGTAGGATGGAAAATGTGAAGGATTTTGTTATGACAATTCCCATATCTAATGATAGAGATGTTCTTGTTAGGAACATGTCTAGTGGGGTTGATGTGTAGGCCCTTGAGAAATTCAATTCTCAAATGCCATGTTTGAAGGGAAAAAGGTTTCTCTTGAATGGGAAGTCACTAGATGGGATAAACAGTGACCCATTTAATGATTGATTATATCTTGTAGAGGAGGGAACACTGTTAGAGTATGGGAAGACTGAAAATTTAGTACCTCCTCAATAGTTTTTTTCTTCGATTGACTTAGTTGAATAAGAACACCACTCTATCTCCTTTAGGGATGTTCTTATCACAAATGTGGAAGATAAAAAATATGCAGAATCTGTATGTGATCAAGAGGAAGGTGAGGTGCAGGACATAGATAATCAACATATAATTATTGAGGAAAAATTGTTAAATCTAAGATCCATAAGTGTAAGTAAAGAGTTTTTTTATTATGGTAAAGGCTCCGACTATAACAAAGTGTCTAGCTCACAAGGGACGAGGATCCTATTAAATCCTAAAATTATTATGGAACACTCTAAAAAAAATTCTTCTATTAATTTTGTTAGAACACTTGGATCCACTTATACTGACCTCAACAGATCCTTATATGTACATGATGTTTGTGAAATTTCTGCTGATGAGACACAAAAGTCGGGTGGGCATGATACGGTTCTAGATAGCAACAAGGTTGAGGACACCCAAGGGGTAATTATTATGTAAGGATAAATGAATAATTGAAATAAAATTTTAGAGGATGAAGAGGGATTACAAATGGTTATCCCTTTTAAGTCTAAAGAACATGATCCTAAACTCATGTACATGTTTCATATAATCTTCCCCCCATACAGGCTGATCCTTTAGCTCATTCGAGTAGGAGTGATGGTGGTTTTGGGAATGTGGAGTGGTCATATACACCATACTTTACTGAACTAATAAAGAGGACATACACCACTTTTGGAAAGTCTTTATACGAGTAATGTGCTACTGCACGGGCCAAAAATATGATTATCATACCCCCAAATGACTGGGAATGTGAAAGTCCCACCAAAGTCCTCAGTAATGAAGTGGATGATTGGTTTTTTCCAAAACATGAAGTTATTTTCTCTATGATGGATCCAAAAATCATTTAGTTTAATGACTATGTAAAGACACGTAAAATTCAAGGGAAATTTTTCCTTAATTTTCTTTGGAATTTTACAAGAACGCGGTTTCAGATGGCACATGATTCCGAGGCCCGGAGTGCCCGGAATTTCTATCCGAAGTTTAGCTCGGGTACGTTCAGTGAACGAACGAGCGGTAATTTCTAACTTTTGAACCGGTGCCCGGAATCAAATTCTGAGGGCACCGATGGAACCACAACACCGGTAATTGCTTAGGAACACCTGTTCCGGAGTTGCGTTATCTCGGGTGTGGATGATAAAAATTATTGAAGTTAATTTATTATTATTCTACAATTTTTATTCTAAGTGTTTAGTTCTTGATGGAAGTTGGGTAACCACCCAACCTCCCTTGGGAGGTTATGAGGGTGGTGGGGCCCACAAGAACCCCACCCCTTCATATCCTCTAACCCCTCTCAACTCCCATTAAATTTTCTTAACTTAAGTTATAACTTATGACTTTAATGTAATAAGATTAATGAGGTGAGTTATGTGTGGTTAATTGAATTTCAAACTCTTGAAATTCAAAAGGGTTATTGTGTTAATAAAATAATAAAGGAGCTTATTTTATTTTGTTGTTGGAGTTTTTTCTTTGAGAGTTTTTGGGAAGAACACCTTCTTCTTCGACGAAGAACGTGAAGAACACCTCGGACTCCGATGAAGAACATCGTTCTTCAACGAAGAACATCTCCGCCGAAGAACGCGGAGAACTTCTTCCACGACGTCTTCTTCCACGAAGAACTTCTTCCATGAAGTTCTTCTTCCATGACGGTTTTCCGCGACGAAATCTTTGTCAACGTCTTCGAATCCTCACTTCGCGACGTCGACGTCCTTTTTCCGTGACGCCCGACCTCCGCGACGCTCGTCTTCCACGGCTCGTTGACGTGCACCGTTCTTGAAACCGAGGTAGGGGTTTTATTTATTTATTTTGTTCGTGAATACCAACTTGACGATCTTCGTGGATTAAAACCAATAGTTATCGAATAACGTGATGGGGCCGGACCACACAAACACGGCCGACCCTCCTCCTTATTTCATGTTGGTTCCTTTGTGATTTGGTACGGGAAGGCGTGGTGCCGTCGCACCACGCGGAATCATGCGAAAGGAAATGCGCGGTTCCGTCACGTCGCGCCGTGGAAAGAAGATCAAGAACTTGATGCCGCCGCGCCGCGTCGAAGGAAAACCCAAAAACACCGCGGCCAGTACCGGGGCCGCGGCGGAGGGGCGCGGCGCTATCGCGCCGCGCCGGACGACAAGGGTCACGGCCAGTTCCGGGCCGCGGCGAAGCAAGGTGACCGGCGGCCGGACCGGGCTGCCGGCGTCATAACTGGAAGGGGACCGGCCATCGCCGGTCCCGTTGAGCAGGAACCGGCCGGCCAGGTCGGGCCGGCCGGAAGGGGAGGAGCCAGGGGAATTAATTCCCCCGTCCGGACTTCAAACGGCCCCCATAAATGGGGGGTCGTGGTTACACCAGGGGGCCAGGCGCCCCCCTTTCCAAAATGGCTCGGCCTTCGGCCGCGCCCAGCTGGGTCGGGCCAGGCCATGCCAGGCAGACCCGAACCCGGGGAGGGTCGACCCGGTTCGGGCTGACCGGGGGGTCTCGGGCTGGGTCGGTCCGGGCCCGAAACCCCCGTTTTCGGACCGTTTGGGTTCAATTGCCCACAACTCGGGCTACGGACCTCTGATTGATGCGCCGTCAGCGGCGACATGATCCTTGGAACGAGTCGGTCGTTTCGGTATATCTCACTCAAGGTTTCTAAATACTTTGTGTACAACCGGGTTGGTTCGTACACGAAACCAACCGGTCCCTCGGAGCGGAAACGCTCATATCTTGAGCTTCGAACGTCCGATTGACGTGCCGTCGACTTTGTTGTTTTCCTCTTAGTGAGATGGATCTTTTGTCTTACTCCGACCGAGGTTTGGACGCAGGTGGAGTATGTTCGGGTTGGTTTTGCCTTAAAAACCAACCGGGCCCCTAGGACAAAAAAGCCAATAACTCTCAGACCGGGCATCCGATTTACGCGTCGTCTGCGACGTTGAGTTCCTGTTGACGATACGGAACTTTTGCATACATCAACTCTAGACTATGTGTCAGTTGATGTATCAGCCTCTCAGCTCGTGGAGCGGACCCTCCCGAACGAGCTTGCTGTGTGCGGGAACCCTAGAGCTGGCTGCGATTGCTACGGTGACGACGACGACTGTACAAAGATCCTCAGTGGATTCGACGGCGACGACTACAGCACTCATCGATCCTATGTGGATCAGTGCTAGCGATCTTGTTTGGGTCTGATCCTGTGTGGGTCAGCGCTCAGCAGTTCTGTGTGAGCCATTGCCTACAGATCCTGTGTGGGTTCGATCCTTTGTGGGTCATTGCGGGGGTTAGTACCTATCGATCCTTTGTGGGTCCGACGACTTAGATGGATCAGTGATCATCTCTATCGTCTTCGAAGAAGTATACCTGTGTGAGTTGAAGCCTGTTTACTCTCCTTTGTGGATTGTGTTGTTCTATCCTATGTGGATTACGTTTTTCTTTCCTTTGTGGATTGTGTTGTGCTATCCTATGTGGATTTACGTTTTTCTTTCCTGTGTGGACTGGGTTGTGCTTGGGATCGGATGTTGGAGCCGAACGAGAATTGATGACTTAGGTATATATATGGGCATATACCTAAGCAGTGTCTGATGTTACTTTGTGATTGTATCTTTCCTTTGTGGATTATCCTTTTTGGATTATGGGAGACCTTCGGGGGTCTCAGGGTCCCTACTGAGTAGCTTATACTCACCCCTGCACGGGCTATTCCTGCACTACATTGTGTTGGTTGCAGACGACGGATAGCACTGATCGTGGTGGAGGCTTGCGGAGTAGGATGGTACCTTGAGGTGGACCACTGGGGGGGACGTACTCGGAGCGGTCGGCTGGACCCGAGGAGCAGTGGAGGCTATCTGTACCCACCCTTCAGGTGGGACTTCTAGAGGACAACTTGACATTGCAGCTTTTTTCTTTTAGTTTCTGTTTTTCCCCATTCAGTTGTACTTTACAGTTGGGCTTGTATTTCCGGCCCCCTTTACTTTTCCGCACTTACTGTTATAATCATTTTTTACTTAGTGTTTACTTCTTCCGCTTGCTTACTATGTGCTGCTTGTTTACTTTACAAAGGCAATGCCTTCCCTTTTTCCAGGATTTATGCCTTGGTGCTAGTCGCCAGCCCCTGGCCTATGGAAGGCGGGCTTGGGGTAGTCACGGCACGGGCCCCGAGGACGGGTCGTGACAAATTGGTATCAAATGAGTTTGGTTCTACCACAGAACATGGGACTCTGATCTTTTCTATGTGAAGCAATAGTGTTTAGCGTATTGGGTGTGGTTATCAGTCTAGGAAGTCCAGTGTTGGTGCGGCGACCGACGTATCCGTACACCAGGACCCTGACTTCTGATTTCAGACTTAATGCACGAAAACATTGATTGTATGTGTGTTTCAATTTTTCTTTGTGATTACTTGTATCAGCTCACCAGGTATACTGTTCTGACCATGGCGCTCCTGTTTCTTTTCAGGATAGATCCACGACGGCCGCCAGCTAGGGTTCCGAGAGCCGAGCGTGACGACAGCCCACCGAGCGATGAGGCCTCGGATCAGGGCCCTTTGTCAGCAGTGGCACCGGCGGTAGCCCTACCCGCCGAGCCACCGATGCTTCTAGCCCTAGCCGCTGATGATGCACGTCGCCTTAGTGCACTGTATGAGTTCCAGCGCTAGCGACCGCCAAGGTTCCACGGGGAGACGGACCCCCAGGAAACCTAGGACTAGTTGGAGGTAGTTATACGAGTTTTTCGGTTAGTGAGGACACTAGCAGACCTCATGGTGATCCTCGCAGCGAGCCTACTGCATGCAGCTGCGGGCCGATGGTGGAGCTTGATTCTCCAGGTGCACGATGAGGCATCTCTTCTCTGGACAGACTTTGAGGGCCTCTTTTACTCAGAGTTCGTTCTGGCCACCCTCCGTGCGGTGTGAATTCAGGAGATTCTTCAGCTGCGGCAGGGCAGCATGACGGTCGCCCAGTACTCAGCGAGATTTACTTATCTCTTGCGCTACTCTATAGACATGGTACGGGACCCATTCTTTCGGTCCCGGACTTTTGAGCAGGGATTGAGACACGAGATCAGGGCATCGCTGATCTCCCTCAGCATTCCAACTCAGACAGGAGTACTGGAGCATTCCCTTTTGATCGATAGCTTTCTTGCTGAGTCTACACCAGCGCCGAGACCCACTGCAGGGCGGCACGTAGCAGAGTCTTCTGCAGCAGGCAGGCAGTCGACGGATGACTCATGGGTCCAGGCAGACCCGACCCTTAGGCAGATGTCCTCAGGACACTGGCTCAGCAGTGCGGGGCACGTCATCTCTGAGGCGGGAGTTGTAGTGGATCCTATGAAGATTGAGGTAGTGCTAGCTTGGGAGCCACCCAGGAGCGTGAAGGAGGTGTGGAGTTTCTTGGGACTAGTTGGATACTACCGGAGATTTTTTCCAGACTTCTCCAGAGTTGCAGCACCACTCTTAGCTTTGATGAAGAAGGGTAAACCCTTCGTGTGGTCATACAGTTGTCAGCAGAGCTTCCAGGATCTGAGACAGAGATTGACCAGCGCACCTATCTTGAGGTTTCCTAAGGAAGGAGTAGGGTACATAGTCTACTGCGATGCATCAGGGACCGGACTCGGTTGTGTCCTTATGCAGGAGCGGGCAGTGATCACCTATGGATCACGTTAGTTGAGGCCGCATGAGCAGAACTACGCTACCCATGACCTGGAGTTAGGAGCAATGGTCTTCGCACTGAAGACATGGCGACACTATCTGATGGGAGAGCACTTTACAGTCTTTTCTGAACATCAGAGTCTCAGATACATCTTCTCTCAGAAGGATCTGAATCTGAGACAGCGGTGATGGCTTGATTTCCTCCAGGAATATGACTTTGAGATAGTCTATACTCCTGGGAAGGGAAACGTAGTAGCCGATGCTCTCAGTAGGAGGATTGGGATTCAACTACTTGAGGTGGAGACAGAGAAGCTAGCATTTTTTCAGATATCCTTCATGGAGAGAGATGGAGCAGCCTTCCTTCAGTCTCTGACAGTCACTCCTCCACTACTACATCAGGTCAGAGAGGCACAGCGTGGGGACGCTGACTGTGAGACGTGGCATGCACAGATATCCTCAAGACCGGCACCTGATGGTTTCTCCTTTGGAGCAGAGAACAACATCCTTTTAGAGGACATAGCTTGGTACCAGTTGCTTTACGGGAGGAAGTTCTGAGAGAGTTTCACACTTCTCCCTTAGCGGTACATCCCGGAGTAGGGAAGATGTACCAGGATCTCAAACGACAGCACTGGTGGCCAGGCATGAAGAAGGTTGTGGCAGAGTTCGTTTCATGATGCCTCACCTTCCAGCAGGTGAAGTTATAGCATCAGGTACCGGCAGGCTTGGTACAGCCCTTGGAGGTTCCAGAGTGGAAGTGGGACGACATATCTATGGACTCCGTGACTGTACGTCCACGTACTTCCAGAGGTCATGACTCCATTTGGGTGATTGTCGACCGACTCACAAAGTCGGCTCACTTCTTACCCATCAGAGAGCAGGGCTCAGTGGAGAGCTTGGGATGACTTTACGTTCAGGAAATTGTACGGCTTCATGGTGTTCCATCTTCTATATTCTCCGATCGAGATGCTCGCTTTACTTCCCGGCTATGGAAGGGATTGCAGGAGGCATTCGGGACGCAGCTACGTCTGAGCACAGCCTTTCACCCTCAGACGGATGGTCAGACGGAGAGGACCATTCAGACTCTCGAGGACATGCTCCGCGCATGCGTCCTCGACTTTGGTCACAGCTGGGAGGACAACCTACCCTTAGTGGAGTTCGCATACAACAACAGCTACCACTCCACCATCGGGATGGCACCATACAAGGCGTTGTACGGCAGACCTTGCAGATCTCCTTTGTGCTGGACAGACCCTGGGGAGTCAGCACTTGAGGGACTAGAGATGGTTCAGGCCACGATAGAGAAGGTCCAGGTCATCCAGGAGTGGATGAGGACAGCTCAGAGCCGGCAGAAGTCTTATGCTGACAGGAGGAGGAGGCCACTAGAGTTCGAAGATGGCGACCACGTCTTTTTGCGTGTCTCACCTCGACGTGGATTACGGAGATTTGGCCGAGGGGGAAAGTTTTCTCCACGCTTCATCAGACCATTCCAGGTCCTCAGTAGGATTGGTGAGGTGACTTATCGCTTGGCTCTACCACCTCAATTTCACCAGGTGCACGACATCTTCCACATATCTCAGCTGAGGAGATACATGCATGACCCGACACACATCATTGACTATGGGGAGCTAGACGTCGATGATGGGGCGACTTTTGCGGTGGTCCCGGTGGAGATCGAGGATCGACAGGAGTGGGTCCTACATGGACGGTTGATTCCTCTAGTGCGCATCAGATGGCAGCACGGGAACCTCCAGGAGAGCACTTGGGAGCGGGAGGCTCAGATGCGTGCTCGGTACCCACATTTGTTTCCCTAGTTTTTGATGTATCTTTACGGGGATGTAAAGCCCTGAGATTGGAGTAATGTAAAGACCCGTAAAATTCAAGAGAAATTTTTTCTTAATTTTCTTTGGAATTTTACAAGAACGTCGTTTAAGACGGCACATGTTTCTGAGGCCCGGAGTGCCCGAAATTTCTATCCGAAGTTTAGCTCGGGTACGTTCAGTGAACGAACGAGCTGGAATTTCTAACTTTTGAACCGGTTCCCGGAATCAAATTCCGAGGGCACCGATGGAACCGCAGCGCCGGTAATTTCCTAGTAACTCTTGTTCCGGAGTTGCGTTATCTCGGGTGTGGATGATAAAAATTGTGGAAGTTAATTTATTATTATTCTACAATTTTTATTCTAAGTGTTTAGTTCTTGATGGAAGTTGGGTAACCACCCAACCTCCCTTGGGAGGTTATGAGGGTGGTGGGGCCCACATGAACCCCACCCCTTCATATCCTCTAACCCCTCTCAACTCCCATTAAATTTTGTTAACTTAAGTTATAACTTATGACTTTAATATAATAAGTTTAATGAGGTGAGTTACGTGTGGTTAATTGAATTTCAAACTCTTGAAATTCAAAAGGGTTGTTGTGTTAATAAAATAAGAAAGGAGCTTATTTTATTTTGTTGTTAGAGTTTTTTCATTGAGAGGTTTTGGGAAGAACACCTTCTTCTTCGACGAAGAACGTGAAGAATACCTCGGACTCAGGTGAAGAACACCGTTCTTCAATGAAGAACATCTCCGCCAAAGAACGCAGAGAACTTCTTCCCTGACATCTTCTTCCACGACGATATTCTTCCATGACGTTCTTCTTTCGCGACGGTTTTCCGCGACGAAATCTCCATCAACGTCTTCAAATCCTCGCTTCGCGACGTCGACGTTCTTTTTCCGTGACGCCCGACCTCCGCAACGCTTGTCTTCCGCGGCTCGTTGACGTGCACCGTTCTTGAAACTGAGGTAGGGGTTTTATTTATTTATGTTGTTCGTGAATACCAACTTGACGATCTTCGTGGATTAAAACCAATAGTTATCGAATAACGCGAGGGGGCCGGACCACACAAACATGGATGACCCTCATCCTTATTTCATGTTGGTTCCTTTGTGATTTGGTACGGGAAGGCATGGTGTCGTCGCACCACGCGGAATCATGCGAAAGGAAATGTGTGGCGTCGTCGCGCTACGCCGTGGAAAGAATATCAAGAACGCGACGCTGTCGCGCCGCGTCGAAGGAAAACCAGAAAACACCGCGGCCGGTACTGGGGCTGCGGCGGAGGGGCGCGGCGCCGTCGCGCCGCGCCGGATGACAAGGGTCGCGGCCGGTTCTGGGCCGCGGTGAAGCAAGGTGACCAGCGGCCGGACCGGGCCGCCAGCGTCGGAGCTGGAAGGGGACCGGCCATCGCCGGTCCCGTTGAGCAGGAACCGGCCGGCCAGGTCGGGCCGGCCGGAAGGGGATGATCTGGGGGAATTAATTCCCTCGTCCGGACTTCAAATGGCCCCCATAAATGGGGGGCCGTGGTTACACTAGGGTGGCAGGCGCCCCCCCTTTCCAAAATGGCTCGGCCTTCGGTCGCGCCCAGCCGGGCCGGGCCCAACCGGGCCGGGCCGGGCTGTGCCAGGCTGGGCCGACCCAGACCCAGGGCGGGTCGACCTAGTTCGTGCCGACCGGGGTGTCTCGGGCCGGGTCGGTCCGGGCCCGAAACCCCCATTTTCGGACCATTTGGGTTCAATTGCCCATAACTCGGGCTACAGACCTCTGATCGACGCGATGTCAGCGGCGACACGATCCTTGGAACGAGACGGTCATTTCGGTATATCGTACTCAAGGTTTCTAAATACTTTGGGTATGGCCGGGTTGGTTCGTACACGAAACCAACTGGGCCCTCAGAGCGGAAACGCTCATATCTTGATCTTCGAACGTCTGATTGACGTGCCGTAGACTTTGTTGTTTTCCTCTTAGTGAGACAGATCTTTTGGATTACTCCGCCCGAGGTTTGGAGGTAGGTGGAGTACGGTCGGGTTGGTTATTCCTTAAAAACCAACCGGGCCCCTGGGACGAAAAAGCCAATAACTCTCAGACCGAGCGTCCGATTGACGCGCCGTATGCGACGTTGAGTTCCTGTTGACGATACGGAACTTTTGGATACATCAGCTCTGGACTATGTGTCAGTTGATGTATTAGCCTCTCGACTCATGGAGCGGACCCTCCCGAACGAGCTTGCTATGTGCGGGAACCCTAGAGCTGGCTGCAACTGCTACTGTGATGACAACGACTGTACATAGATCCTCAGTGGATTCGACGGCGACGACTACAGCACTCAGCGATCCTATGTGGATCAGTGCTACCGATCCTGTGTGGATCCGATCCTGTGTGGGTCAGCGCTCAGCGGTTCTGTGTGAGCCAGCGCCTACAGATCATGTGTGGGTCTGATCCTTTGTGGGTCATTGCGGTGGTTAGTACCTATCGATCCTTTGTGGGTCTGACGACTTAGATGGATAAGTGATCATCTCTATCGTCTTCGAAGAAGTATACCTGTGTGAGTTGAAGCCTGTTTACTCTCCTTTGTGGATTGTGTTGTGCTATCCTATGTGGATTACGTTTTGCTTTCCTTTGTGGATTGTGTTGTGCTATCCTGTGTGGATTTACGTTTTGCTTTCCTGTGTGGACTGGGTTGTGCTTGGGCTTGGATGTTGGAGCCGAACGAGAATTGATGACTTAGGTATATATATGGGCATATACCTAAGAAGTGTCTGATGTTACTTCGTGATTGTATCTTTCCTTTTTGAATTATCCTTTTTGGATTCTGGGAGACCTTCGGGGGTCTCAGGGTCCCTACTGAGTAGCATATACTCACCCCTGCATGGGCTATGCCCGCACTACGTTGTGTTGGTTGTAGACGACGGACAGCACTGATCGTGGTGGAGGCTTGTGAAGCAGGACGGTACCTGGAGGTGGACCACTGGGTGGGACGTACTCGGAGCGGTCGACTGGACCCGAGGAGCAGTGGAGGCTATCTGTACCCACCCTTCAGGTGAGACTTCCAGAGGACGACTCGACGCTGCGGCTTTTTTCTTTCAGTTTCTGTTTTTCCCCTTTCAGTTGTACTTTACAGTTGGGCTTGTATTTCCGGCCCCCTTTACTTTTCTGCACTTACTGTTGTACTCAGTTTTTACTTAGTGTTTACTTCTTCCGCTTTCTTACTCTGTGGTTCTTGTTTACTTTACAAAGGCAATGCCTTCCCTTTTTCCGGGATTTACGCATTGGTGCTAGTTTCCAGCCCCTAGCCTATGGAAGGCAGGCTTGGGGTAGTCACGGCACGGGCCCCGAGGACGGGTCGTGACAGACTATATAATGGTTCACAAGTTTTTATCAGAAAATATTAAATATTGTTTTTGTTCCAATCCAGAGATGGACTTTAGGGATCTATCCTATAAATTTGGGGTCTGCTCGATTCCAGTAGGACTATGATTTTTCATCGAATGAAGAACATGATCCTTCAAAAAGTTCCAAGACATGTTAGAGGGGTTGACACCCCAAGGGTAGAGGAAAACCCCCTAGGAATTTCAGTTCTAGAGGGTCTTGTAGGGATTCACTTATTTCATGTGGACATTTTATGTCCTGGTTGACCCGTATCATTTTCTTGTACATATTTATTTTATTAATAAATTTGGAGTCGTGGTTTTGGTTTCCAAATCCTTGACTGATCTATCTAGAATAAATTATCAATAAATAAATAATAAAACTAGCAATTAATAATAATCATACTTTTTTTCAAATTCAGGTAGGGATGAGTTTATGTGGTATTATAGTAGTACAACACTATCGCAATAGTGTGGGTACTGTAGTAGGTATTGTAGTGGGGTACTATGATAATAGTAATAATAATTATAAATGTGCTTTTGAGCTATGTAATTGGTCCTTCAGTCCATAGGGCCTCTGGACCATCACACTAACTTTTAACGTCATCATTAGCCTTTAACATCGGTTTTATATACAACACCAATTAATCAAACATTATATGTTCTATTTTTAACATTGTATAAGTAAAAAATGTTAAAATAATTATTTTTGAGGTTTTTTTCATCAGTTTTGTTTTGGATAACTGACGTCAAAACTGAAACTATAGACTTTCAATGTCAGTTTTTTAGATAATCAGCATCACAAGTCACTGTCCACATCAGTTATCAAAATAAAGAACATAGAAAGTGTAGGTTTTATTTCAATATTTATTTACAGATTACTCATTAGGAAGAAAACATGATATGTTTGAACTAAAAATTTCATAAACCAAATGACAATAAGAAAAATAAACATAAAGATTCAACATAATTTCATGGCTTGTGGTAGTGTCCTTCAAATCCACATGTTATTTTTTATATTTATCTTATTTAGAGGAATGAACTCATATGAAATCAAAAAAAATAGTTGGTAAGGCATTTTAAACTCTGGTTGGTAAATTTCACGTGGAAGATTCATCTTCTTAACTTGATTGGAAGAAGTCTTCTTCATCAAAAAAAATAAATCATCAAAAAGTTTATCAATGGAGAAAACCAACAATAATGAAACTAAAAGGCAAGGGTGTATTGATAATTCCACGTTGAAATCATCAAATTAATAAGTGATGGAACTTTTATTTGGATTAAATAATAACAGATCAAAAATAATGAAAGAGATATAATGATAAGTTGTGTAATGTACCTGAAAATATTTTTTTTCTGAGATGTAATAAAATTTATACTGGGTTTTAAAAATTGAAACTGTGAGATGAAAAATTGAAATATTGATTTCATGCAACTGAAATTTTAATTTTAACATCAGATATTGATTCACACCTATTTTGGGCATGGAAAAACAATTTTTTATTACCTTGTATAGTATAGAAGTTAACTATGCTAGTCTCCTGAAGGGGAGAGTACAAAAAACAGGTTTATCAATTTTAGTTGATCTGATAAATTTTATACTTTAATTGAATTTTAGAAATTCTCAGTTTTAAAAATTAGTTTAAATTTATTGATTAAAAATTGTTAATGAAAAATGGTGATCAAAATGAGTTTGGCTTAACCTAGTGCTATGCTATCATTGTTTCCAATTTTTACCAATTCTACTTATGTTGTCTAATAAGATAGAGATTCCTCTATTGATTCATCTCTTTGTGTTGGCTAGATAGTGATTGTAAGGGAATTTCTAACCATGTATCAATTGGACTACCCACATTCCTATATTTGTGGTATTATAAAGAGTTATTTTGTTAAATTACGTCAATTTCCAATGGGGGATTGTTATTGACTAAAAATTATTTTTTTATTAAGAAAACACTTTTGCGGGAAAAGTGAGAAACCATAAAGTTCAACAAACACCAAACAACCCCAAACAAGAAAACAAAAACAACCTCTTCTAAGCATAAGCAGCAACCGCCATCTCCAATGAAGGACCAATCAGCAATCTCATGCAAGCATGGTCCCTCCCAATGGAAAAGCCATCCCTCTCAGTCAACCAAATCCCAAATGACCTGCAGAGGAGATAGCAGCGTGCTCAAGCACATCTGAGCCGATCGAACTCTCATACATTTCCACACACATCAAGGGAGAGTGCACAACAAGCATAAATTAGAAAAGGAGTAAGCAGAATCATTGAAAACCAATTGAATTATTCCAGAGTCCGTATCCCTAAACAACTTCCAGGATATATTGGATACCTAATAGTGTTGATGTCCCTTTATCAGGTCTTCAAATGAAGAATTCAGTTTATTCCAGACCTTAATGTACTCCTCGAGCCTGATCAACCCCTTATTGAAGCCCCCAACCTGGATCGTGTCCTGTTTTCCAACCCAAATATATTGCTCCTCATTAAGATCCACTTCGATATTCTGACCCATCATCTTGGAAGCATCCTCTTCCGAGGCATTGAGAAATAACACTTGTTCTGTCACCTCATCATCTGAACTGAAAATCAAATCCAAGGGTAGTTCAGGCTCACCAGGTGGTTTTAGTTGACACCTGACCTCATTGTCCAACTTCGTATCCATTTTGTTTGATGACTGAGTCTTCATAGGAGGCAAGGAGGAATAGTCATTCCTACTCATCCTCCTCCTATTACTCCGTTTTCTCCTTGAACCGGACTCCTCTTCAGAAAAATTTTTAATGACCTCAATGATGTTCTTCCTCCCTGCCTCCATTAGTACAATCTGGGTAATCATTCCCAATGATCCAACCTTCCATATTGGATCCATCACAGATCTTTCTGCTGGATTTACCTTCCACAAACAGAATAGCGGATTAATCTCTCGACTCTACCTCAGCAAGTCCTTCAAACCTGTTGCTCAAAATGACTGGGGTCCGAGTTGAAGAGTCTGCACCCCCTGGCAGATTGCCAGGGCCCGAACCCCCTGATTCCCCAATACTGGTCTGTAAAGGCACCTCCATGACAATCCCTTGCAACTGAAGAGGTTCACTACCCAGTGCAAGCGCCACCCCACTATCCCTTTCCTTTCTCTTAACAACTGCTTCCTCTTCCCCTACCCCCTCTTGAATTGAAGATCGATTCACATTGGGTAGATCAGCATCAGTAGGTTCCAACCCTAAAAACCGATTAGGAGAAAGGGAAGACAAGACACCAAACCTCACCATCTCTGCATCAGACAATATCACCTAAGAAACATTCTCTGGAACCACAAAAACAAAAGGTTGATCAAAACCCCTACCCATGTATTGAGGCTGAGGATTCTGATCCTCCCAGCCCATGATCGAACCACTGGCCGCAATGAAGGTGGCCTCAAGTCTGGAAGGATCACTTGCAGGGAGAAAAGTCCTCACCAAAGCCTCATCCTCATGTCCCTAACTCTCTTTTCCCATACTTCTGGACTCCTGGAATCCACCCAAATCCTTCCGAATATGATCAAACACTACCTCCACCTGAGGCCCCAAGACCTTTGAAGAATCCTTCAAGTCTGAGCCTGAAGGCCTCGCCCTCCCTGAGCCAGTAGGATCCACCGTAGAAGGAATAGCATGACGGAGCATCCCCACCCCATGTTGACTAGGCGGAACATACTCCTGAACACCCCGAGGCACCTCAACATGATCAAGGGTATCTGAAGACACATCCCTTGACCCCTGTTTGCGCACATCAGGATCAGAGCCATGTACAGGATGGGATCCACCGCCCTCAACCTGAACTGAATCACCTTTATCCGCTGATGAAGTATCAATGAAAACCGCCAATGACCTTTTGTGACACTCATCAAAACAGTGGCCCTATCTATGGAAGAAAGAACAGAATGATGACCAAGATTCATAAAAAATACATTGATCATACCTGTATTGTCCCTCAATCATGATCCAAACCTTCTTGGGAGGAGGTCGGGAGAGATCCATTTCAACAAAAATGCGCTCAACGATCGGGTGCACCATATAATCAGTTAGCCGATCCGCACAAAGGAAACGGCCCAAGGAATTACCTATTGAATAAAGGAGAGATGGATTCTAAAAGGGCAGCGGTAAACTCGGAAGATGAATCCAGATTTCCGAAGAAGAAGAATCACGATTCATGTGAAAATAAAACGTCCAACGATGTAGATATAAAAGAAAACCTCTAACATATATACTTGCATGAGACCAGGCCAGAGATAAGTCATCTTCATCAGCGAGGAAAATAAGAAATTGGTGCGGCCCAAGGAGTTTGACGACCGCATGATAACCTAAACCCCATTCCTGATTCACGTACCTATTGAACACCTCAACCGGAGGCCATCGTCGAGTGAACTTTGCAACCAGGGCTATGGAAAGAAGCGAAGAAGATTCAAAGAGTTCCTAGGACGAAACCAGAACAACTGGATGACCATTGAAGATTCCAGGGACCTTTGGAGCGACATCGATGCTAGGGAAGAAGGAATGCCTCTTGGGTAAAGAAACCTCATGCGAGAGATCACCGAACAATCACCACCAAACCCTAATTTTTTATGTAGAAAAAAAATAGGAATTGGGTGGTGGGAGATATCAATCATAAACTAAGGAAATTGAAATAGAAAGGAATCTAACCCTACCACAAATTCATTTAGAATTTAAAATTGAATAAACACTTGAAACTAGTTGGTAGGAGGAAGAGAAAAGGTTTATTCCATTAAATGCAGATACTCAAACAAAGTAGTTGGTAAGACTCCCATTTTTTCGATCAATCATATAGACTACCCCTCCATGGATGGGTAATTCGATTTGATTCGATATAGGGGAGACATTAAAGAATGATGAAAATAAATTAATAGAAAAGAAGGGAAATTAAGCAGCCATAGGTCGTCAGCTAGAGATTATCCATGCCAATAAATCCTTTTCAATCTCTCGTAGCCTCTTATTTATAAGAATAGATCATGGATGAGGTTCCTTAAATGTAGAGGTGTTAATGGGGTGGGGTAGTTTGGACATGGGGTAAATCATGTGAGTTGCGGTTGTTATTGAGTGGTCTGACCCGGTCCACAAAAATGTGGGATTACAAAATAAAGGCCCAAACCTATCCATGAAGGACTCTTGGACTAAATTCCCAGCCCATAAGATTAAAAAAACTAATATATAAAAATATTTTATTCCATGGTGAACCATGATAAAGTTTAGAGGGAAAATTTAAAGTTTTGTGATTGGGTGAAAATAGTTAGTTTTCAACTAACAATGATCCTAACAACAACAACCCTTAAAAATTATATCTTTGACGGTTTACTAAATATTGTATTAGGTGAGTATAAACTTGAACTTTTTTCCCACACTCATGTCAATTTATTAGCCTAAATTTTTTATTTGTGATTTTCTAATTTTTTATTTAGTTTTATGATATTCAGGATTTAAAATTTTGAAATGTGGGTTTCCTAGGGAATTTAATCCGTAGTTGGAATCAATTCACTTGATGATACAATAATTTTTTCCAATTTTTCATTATTTGGCCATTGAATCGTTTTTAGATACATTTTATTAATAATTTAAAAACATGTTATAATACTTTGTAAAATAACATTTTTAAAGCGTTTTGAAACATTTTATTTTTTATAAATGTTTTTAAAATTTCTAAAATTTAAAATTTTGTTCTTAAAATAATGATTTCCTAAAAAAATATAAAATTGACATCAAAAATAAAAAAATTATTTATTAATAATTAATAATTTATTTATTTATTATTAATTTAATTATTATAAAATTTATAATTTTTTTTCATTGTTATCTAGAGCCCGCATATTCACAAATATAAATAATCATATAATTAATATAAATTTTAAATAAATTATTATAAATTATTATTTGGTAAATAGTGTTATAAATGATTATTTATTATTATATATTTATTAATTATTTATATTCTATTATAAATTATTAGTAATAATATATTATTAATAACAGTAAATTATATTTAACATTATATAAATTACTTAATGTTAGAAATTATTTAAATTATTTTATAAAGTATTAATATTTATAAATATTAGGAATATAGATAATATAAATTATATAATAAATACTTATTATATTATAAAAAAATAATTACAAGTTATTAATTTTTAATTAAATACTAATTTAATTAATTTTATTAGTAATATGAATAACTATCAATTATTAATTGATAATTATTAATTGATAATTATTAAATTATATTATTAATTACTATTTATTATTTAATATATTAATTATATTAATACTGAAAAAGGTCCGAGAACGAGTTGGCATGCCAACTCACACCCACCAGATTTATTAGAAAAAAAGTAAATTGAAACAAAGAAAATAAAGTGAGGAAAGAAAACATAAGAAATGCCCACAACATCGAAAACAAGAGAATAACTCCTACTACTCCCTATGGATCCCAAATTCCTAGGATATCAACCTCTGTCCTTTGGGTGTCACCCTCTATGTGATGACTTGGCCCATTGAGGCAGAAAAAGTTCATCACTCGATGATGAATCTGAGGAAGCCTCTAAAATGATGTAGTTCATGTATTTCCATGAGAGATCCTGAAAGTCATGTCTCGTATTATGTTGGAAACCATCTTCAATGGTTTTTTATAAAAAAATTGGACTATAATATAATCGATGTATACGACTTTCTTGCCTTTGGCTAGAGTATCCACTGAATGACATTGTCTATCCACCTCTTTACCAGCCATGTGTCCCTAAGGATCCTATAATTCTACTGGTAGAGAGACTTCTACAACAATTTTTCCAGGAGAGTCAGGGTTTGAAGAATCAACCAAAATCATCAGAGATGGATCCGAAAATAGAGGAACATCAACATTGGCTCTATGAACACATGCATCAGCATCACCATTTCTCATTATAGTCTTAATGGGGTCTATAGGAAACCCATGCATCTTCTGAAAATATCCCAATCCCTTACCCGACCCTTGATCTTTGGCAGAATCTCATGAAAAAATTGGGTCTCGGAGGACAAGAATAACTACATGTCCAGAGCCCTATGCATCACTGGAAGCAATGACAGAACCCTTTTCATCTGGATCCTTACATCCTTCCATACCCATAGTAAGGGTCTCAACCACATTGAAAGACTTTCTACAATTCTCTCCAGAGTGAACTCCCCTCCCATAATTTCTACAGATTAAAGAGTTTCAACACATCTCAACAACATGTCCAATGTTATTGCAGCCTTGAGAGAAAGGATGAATCTATTCAAATTCTATTGACAAATTAAATATAAATTCATTAGCACTAAGGATGATCTTTTTTATCAAAGGTGTTCTAAGTTCAACTTTCACTAAGAGGCGTGAAAAGTTCCCATACCTAACCCCTTTTCTTTCCTTATACATATTAATCGGGACACCCACTGCAGAGGTAAACTCCCATAAAATATTAGGATGCTAGAAAAATAAGCTCAACCCCCAAATTTTAATCCAAGAACATGTGATAGATTTCTTCACATTGAGAGGGTTAAAATGAGGGTCCCAGTCCTAAATTATTAGAATACCAGGCTTGAGATTCAAAAATCTGAAGCCCCATTCCTTAAACTTTAAATCTACTAATGAGAAAAAAATGGAAGAAGCGTCTACCCAATGAGGTCATTCTCCATTCATCAAAAACAAAATAATACAGAAGGTGTTTCCTAAAACTAGGTAGTCTCAATCTATCTGCATTCAATCTTAAAGAAAGATGAGAAATAATAGAGTTGCTACATTCTTTAAGTCTCTCAAAAAAAAGACCTTGATTGGCCTCCACAAAGGTTGTGTCACCCTTATTCCTTATTTTCTGAGCCAAGGGGACAGACTCATTATGAATACCAGCAAAGGGTCTTATATTTAGCATTCGAGTTGCATCTTGCAAAGGGGTACCAATAGGAGGAGCAATGTCTTCTGTTCAATCCTTAGTAATTATGATATTCATTATATTAATAATATTATTACCTATTTATTGTTTTTTATTTATTTAATATTTATTATATTGGTAATTTTTTGACAATAATATTAAAAAATAACTATATTATTATTTAATATTTTTCATGTTAATTAGTATTATATTATAAAATTTTAATCGTTAAATTATCAATAAATAATTATATTATTAATTATTGATTATTGATTATCATATTAATTATATTAATAATATTGTTAATATTTAAAATATTATTAATAATTAGATTATTTATTATCAATAAATATTTATTATTTTTCATGTGAAGTATAAATTTCTGTAGTAAAAAGTTATTTTGAAAACAAAATAAAAAATTTAAAAAATCATAATAGCATTCTTAGAAAGTAAAACATCACAAAAAAAAATTTAAATACTTTTTTTTAACATTTCATAAAACACTTCTAAATTATAAATTATTAATTTTTATTACATCTTTAATAATTATATGAATTATATTATAAATTATCAATAATTTTAAATAATATTTTAAATATTATAAATTATATTATGTTTTAAATTACATTATAAATTATTAATAATTATAAATAATATCAATTATATATTAAAAAAAATTATTATAATTAATTTAATTATTAAATATTGATTTTTAATCCATAATATTGTTCATTAATTAAATGTTAATTATTTTAGTTGTTTATTATTTATCCTTTTTTAGTTATTAATAAAATTATTTATAAATAATTATATTACAAATTATTTATCATATTAAGTAAATTAATAAATTATTTAGAATATTATTAATTATTATTTTTCATGTTGATTGCTATTTATGCTAACGTTTTTAATTTAAATCATTAATAAATATTTATATTGTTAATTTGTAATCATTAATTATCATATTAATTATATTAATAATATTTTTATTTGCAAACAAGCCTGTTCGAGAATGGAAAAGGCTCCAATTTTCCATTAATGAGGTCCTGGGTTCAAACCCTGTTGGGTGTAGGTATTATTATAATACCATGTAGGTGGTGATGCAGATGATGATATAAGGAGGCGGTAGTGCATACATGATGCATGCAGGCACTGAAAAAGGCATGGTGATGTATGTAGGATGATGTAGGCATGACGCTACATTGGGCTTTCAGGCCATGTTATGGACTTCATGACCATTAGGCCTACATGCCATGTATTAAATAAATAAGGCTTGATGGGTGAGTTATCCCCTTGGGGGGGATATGGCCTGCCTTTTTGGCCTATGTGTGTGGTGTGTGTGTGTTTGAATGTAATTGTGGTAACACCCCGAGATTTTATGAAAAATATTCTTTTTAATTAATGTCTTGTGTTGTACGCTACACCAAAAGGATCTTGCACAACACGCATCCCTGACTTGCCTTGCATTACACGCAATCGTGACCTTCCTCGATAGTGTGTGTAGTACGCAATACCGAGTTTCACTAAACGTGATATTATTATAATATTATTATGAACTAGCTGTTATGAATAGTAATACCCACTTTTTGAAATTTTATAAATTTTATCTTTCAAAATGGACTTCAGTTTTGGATTCGGAATATCAAAATTATCTTAGGGTGAAATTTTGGTACTTTTCGGATAACTTTCATATTCTGATGAATAGTGAAAATTACTAAATTTTAATTAAAAACAAATTTTTTAATCGAAATAATTAATAGTGATAAATTAATAATTTGAGTTTTTAAATTATATTTAGAATATATTTTTACAATTTAATACAATGTTGGTCATTGGATACAATTTCACATTTAAACCAGACATAAACAAGTGTCAATCTTTTGATAGTTAATATCTCTTAAGAACACGCTATTTGTTTTGACGATGGGAATTAACTTTTAAATTAATTAATGTAAATGATATGTTTTGAATATGGTAAAATAGACATAATTTATGAATTCATAATATCAAATATAACTTATGCCTAATTTTTGGTATTTTTCTGAAAACTTTCATTTTTTTGATGAATAGTGAAACCACTAAGTGGTAGTTAAAAAGCTGAATTTTTCATAAAACTTAATTTTACCATTTCTGTGAGTGGAATTTCGAAAATCCGAGAGATACGATTAATATCAAGGACAAAAATGTGGTTCAATGAGATGAAAATAATTTTTGTTGAATAGTAACTTTTTACTTTTTTTTACCACAGTTAAAAGTAAATAGGGTAATTAAGGGTAAAAATGATATTATTATTACCCTAACACATGTCCTAATTCTATTTGATAAGTGTAATTCGGCCAAAAACAACCTTAGGAATAAAATATGACCATTTAGGCCCACTTGCATTAGATTAGGAAATTTATTATTAATTTATTTAAAGAAGGTTTAAAATTGTTAAAATCAAAGTTTAATAACTAAATCATTTTTAATATAGGGTTATACATAAGATAAATTCGACTATAAATATTCATTAGAAAGCTAAAAAGTTTTCCTACATAATTGTATTTTATTTGTAATTTTTAAACTTATAATAATTTAATTAATAAAATATTGACATAATTGATGTTATAAATACCCAAATAAATGTAATTTGAGACTTTTTATGAATTACACTAATTTTCTAGGTTAATATGACATGTTAGTATTTATTTAGTTAAATTTTTTCTAACTAATCATTCTGTTATGATTTTCAAAAAAATCAATTACCAAATAGTGTCAAAATTGACATCAAATAGTTTTTAAAGCAAGTATTATATTATTAATTGTTATTTTATTCCTAAAAATCTATGGTTCGGCCAAATGACTTAGATAAGGTTATATATATTAATAATAAACAACTTGGGGTTCGTTTGTCTTGTTATAGTAAGTTTATTAACCTTATAGTGTAAGAAAACAAGAAGACACGGTAAAAGAATCATTATTTAACTTAAAGTTAAATCTAAATGATAAGGTTAAAATAGAAACCTAAACATGTCTAAATTCTATTGGATGATAGGATTTAGACCCATCCCTACCTTATCTTCTAAATAACTCAATTTGGAGCTATTAAAAACCGAATATGACTTTATAATAAAATAATATTTTTAGTTTTTTCTAAGGTGCCCCTCTCCTCCCTTATAAAAGGGCACCTCCTCCCTCTCTTCCTCACACCAATTTGAGCCTTCAAGCTCCGCCAACCCCTGAAAAATTATCTTATACACTTCCCTAGAAACAACCTAGAGGTCCTGGTCTTCTTCAAAGACCAATTTTAGTGCCCTAAGAGGAGGTCTCAAAGAGGCGCTTCAAAGAAGAGGTAATGTTCGTTACTGATTCTTTCAACTTTATTTCTTCTTCCACTTATTCTTCTTTAGTTGTTTCAATATGAAGTAATTACATCAGTATCACTCATATACTGATATGTTATTAAAAGTATGAAACAACCCTATTTCACCATTTATTCATCCTATGGAAAATGAAATCACCGCGCGTGCGTACGTACGGAATACTGTCTCCACGCCATGGTGTAATCTATTTCCCACCACCAACTTACTTGGATGGGTATAATTGTGTAAATAATGACTATATATGGTTATTGTAAAGTGATATTGATTCTTAAATATTATACATACACTTCAGTACAATTCCACGATCATGGGAACGATATCATCGCTCGTGCGTACGTACGGAATACCGTCTCCACGACGCGATGAGATTCATTCTCAATGATTAACCATTCATAAATGATTATAAAGTATATATAATAAGTAATCATGAAATATATGACATAATAATGATACTGGATTTATGTATATATATATGTATGTCATCCAACTAATTCCATTCAATTCAATGAGGAAACGAAAACAACGTTCATGCGTACGTACGACCTACCATATCCATGAACGATGTATTTCATTCCATTTATCGATCTATTATATATATGTATATTCTGAATATATATTATATATAAATCAAGTTTTAAATTCTGGATGTAAGTAACCATGATCTAAGTAATCATATGATAATTACAAGTTAAAACACGAATGACAAATGAAACGATTTTACCCAAAACGCTACTTTATCATTAATTTACAAAAGAATGGGTAATATAAAGTCATAAGTGAACCATATATGATATCATAACAATGAATATGATTCTGTAATAAGTCAATGGAATTATTTAAATCATTATACAGGAGTTTTGGATCCATATGAAGCATATCGGACCTAAGGTAAGGGATAATTATCCCAATCTAATTCTTATCCGAGATTGTTTACTCATAAGTATTTACTGGGGGTTATGTTTATTATCCATGTCCATATTCTCTAAAAATGTTTTAATAAAATTTTTACTTTAATTCCATGTATGATTAAGAAATTTTTACCCTTTTCTTACTTTTACCACATCGTAAGGAAGGATTTTTTCTTTTGTTTACCATACAAGGTACTTTTTGACTTTTCCGACAAAAGTACGAGGAAATTGTTATTGTTTTTACTTATACGGTGTGAACGGATTTTTACGGTTTCATAACGCCTAATTTTCATGAAACTTACTCTATAATATTTTATGATTATTTTCAACAAAATCCTTCCCTTTTAAAATTGAATGGCATTTTGTGAAAAGAAAATGATTTTGAAGAAGAAAGGATATTTTCCTCAAGAATTCATTTCAAGTGTTTTATCAAAACCATTTTCCATATAAGATGAAATTATTTAATATGTGTATGTTTCAAGTATAATGTCTCTATGATTTACATGGTTTCACTTCTCTTATTATGAAATGATATCCATTTCTTTTATATGGATTATATCATGATGGGATGATTTTTATGAAACCCATTTTATTTATTGGGTTTTTATAAATGATGTATGTTTATTTTGTGGAACAAGTAAGAATGGTTTCATTATGAGATGGGTGTGACCTATATCTCCCTCCAATGCATTGGGTAAATATTTATATCTCATGAGATAGACATAGCTGGAACGGTAAGTTAATCTGGTTCAGTATTACATGACTGGAACGAGGAGTGAACTCGATTCAGAAAGGGACTTCGTCCACTAAGATGGTATTGGTAGCAATGCCTTGGCTACTATGGAAGTTATTACATGTGCTTAATAGATTTCACAATTACATGTTTTATTCCCATGCTATTTTATCATGATTTTTGTACCATTATGATCTATGCCTTATGTACTTCCATGTTTTATGTCGTTGCTCAAGATTTTGATGTTTAAACATTATGTTCATGTTTTTAAGTTCAAATGTATATGGTATGTTTTATTTTATCCATTCTTACCCTTACTGAGCTTTTGAGCTCACCCATTTTATGTTTTATTTTACCCCAGGATTAAAAGAAAGGTTTTAGGTAAGGAAACAAAAAGTGGAAGATCTTTATGCGAGATGTTGAAGATCTTTCACCACGATTAGAAGATTACGTTCCAAGTTTCCAAAGACACTAAACTATTACGATCCTTGTGTGTCTGTTTTTGTTATGTATTATGTATTCCACAAAAGTAAAGTAATATCTATGTACATCAAGCTTCGGGTCTCTACAATTGTACCCCTTGATCACATAATATATTAAATATTGGTATTTATTTATTTATAGATCTTTATATATTGGTTATTTATTATATTTTTAATTAATAATAATAATAATAATAATGAATAATTATATTATTATTTATTATTTTTCATTTTAATTATTTTTTTTTAGTTTTGAATATTCAAATTATTAAACAATAAATATATTACTGATTATAAATAATTAATTATTTTATTAATTATACTAATAATATTGTTAATAATAATTAAATTTTTATTTATTAATAAATAGTTATTATTTTTATTTTAGATCATTACTTTTTAGTAAAACGTTATTTTAAAAATAAAATAAAAGGAAAAAGAAAAAAAAGGAACATAAAAAAACACATAAAAAACCAATACATAGTAAAAAAGAAAAATAAAAAGGGTTTAGCATCAAAATGAAAAAAAAGGCTATTGATGGCACCTGTGGAATCAATTCTTTTCACGCTGGGACGACCTAGAAACCAAAATAAAATGAACTGAAACCTAAAAAATTAAATAAAAATTAATTTAACCCAAAAAATAAATTTATTCTATTTTATTGTATTACATTATTTGATTTTACTTTTCAAACATAACTTTTTGGAACCCTAATTATAAGTGCAGGTCAAATGGGACATGCAGACACCAGGTGGGCTAGTCTGTGTCGGCTATGGGTTTCGTGGGTTGGATCAAACTTGGCCTGAATTTTTACAGGCCTAAATATTCAAAGCCCTAACCCACATAAATCCAAAGGCTAACGGATCAACCCATGGTTTTGCTGATTTTTTGATAGGTATACATAAATGCCCCATTAAATATTTAGGGGTCTTCATGGGTCCTAAAAAAGAGGAAAACCATAAATTCTCATCAAAATGACTCTTTTTGGGTTGGTTTGAAAGTTTCACGTCATGTAAGTGATATTCAAAATTTGTAATGTGTGGGATTGCCCATCTAATTTCCAAAATATTTCACATTGTGAATAGTGGATTCACGATGTGTAATGTGTGAGGCTGAAATTTTCATGGCTTGTTTTCATGTTGTGTAATTCTTCATATTGAACATCATGAATGACTTACACAACATGTAAAGTTGATTTCGAGCCAGTTTCACTCTGAATCAACCTGATTTTTCATTTTGAATCTTTGGACATGGTCCTTCAGTTATCCCTTAATCACATACCATTATATAGATCATCAAATCATCATCTTTTAGCTTAAAAACCCGATGTTAGGCCGCAAAGTGTTTTCATCTCACTATTTTCATCTATTTTTGTTCATTTTTTATAAAACTATATACCCTTCCATGAAACATAAAAAATATATTTTTTCCCATGTTTAATTAATTAATTTAGACAATTAGGCCATTTTATATCCAAAAATACATCCATAAAATGGTTTCGTTAGATATATATATATTATATAACAGAAGTTAAAACCCTTTTCACATCGGGGTTTTCATGTTCTTTGTTTATATAAATAACATCCAAACCTCAATGTTAATATCTATTTTTCTACTACTGATAGTGGTGTTTTGAAAGCAGAAAAGTGACATCAGGATGCGATAGAAGATGATGTGGGGTCATCAGCGGGCAAATCTGCGGTGGTCAGTGATGGAAGACATTGGTGAGGTGATGTATCATGAGTTGGAGGGAATTCTCGAGTGATTTAATCCTTCCCCAACAACTCATATCATCTATGTTTGATGGTGAGTTTCATGATTGGATACAATTCTATGTGGATATCCCAACCATTATGGGGAGCTCTATGGAACTGAAAAGGTGCACCATACATGAGGAGCCTTCATTATAAGTACGGGGATTGATTCATCACTAGGGGATACATTAGGGATCCCAATGGGAGTATATAGGTTATCACATAGAGAACCACAACATTTCCATAGGTGTGGTTCCACACCATTTGATGTTCTATAAATTTCTTCCCAGCGGATGCTACACAGACTCACAATGCTCCATGTCATGTTGGTGAGCATGGTGATACTATGAGGGACACCATGTCGTGGATCCCCATTTCTAGGAAATGAACCAAAATGTGATCGAGTTGGCTATGTTTCATACGAGCATGATAATAGTTGGGAACATTGATGAATTATACCATAGATCTTGTAGGTCTTCAACTTACTAGGCCTTAAAGGGTCATTAATATACTGTAAAATATGTCTAGTTGGTGTCTGTGAATCCTTGCATGGAGGATTGACCCACAGAGTGTGTGTGTTTTATTTTTGTAATCCCCTATATACAGTATAAATTATTAATAATATTATTATATATTAAAAAACATTATCAATATTATTACTAATTTTATTATTAATCACATTATTATTGTTAATTTATAATTATAATGCATATTTGGCTGAGGGGATTACAAACCACAAACAAACATGCACCCGGACACCTTAGTGGGTTAAGACTCATATCTCCCCATAAAGAATGAAAAACACCAAATGGACTTATTTTATTACATATAAGTGGTCTTATGGCCCGATTTTTCAATGGACCACTAGCCCAACTAAAGATGGACCTAAAGAATATTCTGAAGAAATGATCTGATGGAACCGAGACTCGCTGTTATATGTCTTCTTCTGTTGGGCTATCGCAGGAAAACCCTCCATCCCACATTAGAAATCCACATGGGTGATGGGTATGTTGATAAGGTATTTAAACAAAAACTGTAGAGGTAAAACTGACCTCATTATTAAACAAGAATCACTACACAGTTTACCTATTCCATGAACAAGTTTCCAGAAGCAACAAATGATATGAAACTCTACACTAAAGAAGAAAGTTCCCATAAGTAGATGTTATTGACGGCCTGATCAGAGGGTCCTACATCATCAATTGTTTCAGTGGTAAAATTAGAACAACTGAAATAATAAAAAATGGTAAGGAGGAAAAATAAGTGACAATATAAGGGAGTAAAAAAATTAAAAATCTGAATTTTCCCCTATTCTAGGTGAGGACTAGGATACATGTCCATTCGTGATTCTATCAAGGGTTCGAGGATATCCACAAACTTGCAAGATATCGCTGTGAAAATTTATTTATAAAAATTAATAGACACTCATCATACAACCACATAACCACCTTAGTTTATTCATGTGAAGAGCTAAGAACGTTCATATATGGCTCGAAGGTATCAAGGGAACTAATGGTAGTATTCACACTCTTATCATAGCGTCATAAATGTTCATCTGAGTTCAGGACCTTTTCACAATTGTTATACCTAATAGGAAATTAAAAAACCTATATAACATACAATGTTCAAGTAAGTTCATGATAAAGAGCTTGGACAAAATCACTTATAAAACACAGAAAATTCATTCTCAAAATTCGATGTGGGATTAGATTGACAACATTTTAACAAAAACAATTAATTTTTGTAATTTATTGATAAATTCTAATTACATAAATATAAATTACATTTAAATTATATGATTATTTTTTAAATAATATTTAAATAATATTAATGACAATTTATCTAAAAACATGAGAAATCATAAAGTTATCATCGCATGATTCACTTAAAAACAAATAGTGAATCTCTTAAAGTTAACCTCAAATATTGTGATTATAAAAAACATCAATTAATACATATATTTAATAATTTCATTTAAATTTGTTAGATTTTTATATCAATTAAATAGAAATAAAAAATATCCCATATCCATTGTATTGTGATGTTGATATGAAGAGAAAATTAAGATTAAAAAACTGATTGACATAAACTATTTGATAATATTATTTGAAATCTTTTTCTTTGATCATAATTATTAGATTGTGTTATGTATTAATTCACTTCAAACATATATTTCATTTTTTATTATAGTATTATATGTTATTGGAATTCATATATAGAACTCTGTTTAAATGTAATGCTATGTTATTTCATTATACTATCTATGGGATCATGTGCATGTACGCATGGTTAGAATACTAGTTCACTTAAAAACATTTGGTTACGGTCTTAAAGTAAGCCTCCAACACCGTGATAATAAAAAGCATAAATTAATTCATATATTTAATCACATCAATTCAATTTATAAAATTTATGTATCAATTATCTCTATTGATTATTATGTTATAGATGCATTGGATTGAGCTAATTTTAAATTACTTCTCAGAAAATCTCAAATATTTGATTTCATTAATAGTTAGATTAATTAAAGTATATTTATAACTTGAAAATAAATATAAGTGTAGTTGTTTAATTGTATGATTTTTTTCGGCTGACTACATTAAATTTAAATTTTAAGAAAAAATATAAATTGTCATGAAAAAATCATACAATTTAATCTAAATGTGAATTTTACATGAAATCATATAACATATATAGGGATGAAAACCAACACAATGGGAACACATGATATTCAGGGTCCTTAAATCCCAATTCATTTATTTTTTCAAATCATGAACATGATTAATTTATAAATGTATTACTCTAACACCACCCTAGAACATTTTGAAATACCCATTTAACTGCCTCAGCGCATTTAAATACTCGTATGTTATTTTTAAAATAATAAAATTCATTTATAAATTTAAAATAAATTGATTTTCAGTTAAATATATTATTTTTTATAATTTCTTAATACTTTAAATAAATATATATAATGAACTAATAATGATTAATTTAATCATAATTTGATTTCACTACTCTAACCCTATAAAAAACCCAATTAACCACTAATATAATCTTTCCTTGCAAAAAAACACAAACCTAATCATATTTACTCAGATTAGGTAGTGATACCAATTGCTATCCCTAACATATCTTACAATCATTATACAAACTTATAATATGATGTTTAATTTTTCATATTATCTTACCATCTATGTACAAACTTATAATATATTTTATTGAATAATACTAAAATTGATAACAAAAATGGGGTTTTTTTAAATGATAGGATTTCTGAAAAAAAAAATTAAATGGTTCTATGTTATAAATATTTATTGAGAGAGAGTGTGTGAGAGAGAAATTTTTTAGAAAATATTTATTTTTATTATACATGATATTACTTTTCATTAAATTTATTCAAAAATAATATTTAAAATCTCACTGAAACACATGTCTTATTATAAAGCGATGCATGAAATCCTTAAAAACATTCAATGTGGGATTCTGGTTTTCATTTTTAGCATTGGAATAAAAAAATGCTAATAATAATACATTTTTTAAAATATTATTTTTTTAATTATGTAAATAATAATAATAAATAATATTGATGTAATTAATAATAATCACAATTCTAAATAATAACACTGTTAATATAATATAATTAATAATAAATAATAAATAATAAATAATACATAATAATACATTATGTATTACTGTAATTAACAATAATTAATAATAATTAATGATGCAATCAATAATAATAATTATAATAATAATATAATTACTAATTACATTATTGTAATTAATAAATAATAATCACATAATAATTATTTTTTATTACTGACAGTTATATTATTAGTTATCAATAAAAATAATGTAAATAATAATCATAATAATAATATTTACCAATTAGTATTAATTAAATTATCAATTAATTAATAATCAAAGTACCAATTAATTATAATTAGACTCTTGTTCAAATCTGGGTAGGGATGATTTTATGTGGTACTATAGTAGCATTGCAGCACCATAGCAGTGCAGGTACTCTAGCAGGTACTATAGCGGGGTACTGTGATAGTGATACTATTCATTAAAAATGGGATTTTGAGCTTTGTAATTGGGCCTTCAGGCCATAGGGCCTCTAAACCACCACACTCCCAAATATACTAGTAGAAAAATAACTTTTGATATCATTTTTTATCCAACACCAATTCATCTGACATTTCAATTTTTATTTTTAATGTTATATAAATAAACCAATGTTAAAATAATTAATTTTGAGGCTTTAAGAATCAGTCTTTTGGTTAACCAAGGTCGAAAGTCACTTTCCACATCTGCTATCAAAATAAATGACATGTAAAGTGTATTTATTTTAATATTTATATGTAGATAGTTTGGAAGAAAACATGAGACTTGTGGACTAAAAATTTCAAAAACCAAATGATAATAAGAAAAACAAACTTGAAGCTTTAACTTAATTTCATTGATTTTTGTAGTGTCCTGGAAATAGATAAATTATTTGTTGATATTTCTCTTCTTTTGAGAAAATAACTCATTTAACATCCAAAATAGTGGTTGTTAAGGAATTATAAACTCTAGTTGGTAAATATCATGTGGAAGACTTGTCTTCTTAACTTGATCGGAAGAAGTCTTCTTCATCGTAAAGAAATAAATCATCAAAATTTTATTGATGTGAAAACCAATAATAAAGAAATTAAAAAATGAGTACATATTGATAAATACCATGTTGAAATCATCAAATGAAGAAGTTATGGAACATTGATGTGGATCAAAGAAAACTATACCAAAATTATTCAAAGAGAGATAATGAGAAGTTGTATAATGTACTTGAAAGTATTTTTGTCTATGATGTAATAAAATTTAGGTTTGGTTTTAAGAATTGAAATTGTACTGTGAAAAATTGAAATATCGATTTCACAAGATTAAAAATATTCTTTTAACATTTAATATTGATGCATTCCTTTTGTGGGGTATGGAAGTTTTTTTTATTACCTAGTATAGTATAACAATTAATCTAGGTAGTCACCCATATAAGAGTGCACCCAAAATAGATTTTCACTTTTAATTGATTTGAGAAAATTTTTACTTTTATCGAATTTTAGAAATTGTGAGTTTAAAAAATAGTTTAAATTGATTGAATAAATAAATAACAGAAACATGGTGACTGTAATGGTTTTGGACAAACCTAGTGTTATGATATAATTTTTTCCATTTTTACCCATTATACTTCTATTAGATGGTAAGAGATAGATTCTTCTATTGACTCATATCTCCCCCTTGGATAGATAGTGATGGTAAGAGTATTAATAATCCAATATCAATCTTTTTTCCCACCGTCCTATGTGTGTGGAATTATAATGGGTTCTTTTGATAAATTAATGTAATTCCCATTTGGTAATTAATATACCTAATTAACAATATTCACTGTCTCAATTCCTCACATGCGCTGGTCATCACCATACACTCACCTCCAAACCCTAATCTATTCTGTATAAAATAAATAAGAATTGGGTGGAGGGATATATGGATCATCAAACAAGGTAATTGAAAGAAAAATAATCTAACCCTAGCACAAATGCATTCAATATTAAAAGCTAAATAAACAACTAAAAATAGTTGGAAGAAGGAAGAGAAAAGGATTATTCCATTAAATTCAGAAACTAAAACATAATAGTTGGTAATCCATTACATTTCCTAATAACTCACAATTACTATCCTTCCATGGATGGGTAATTATAGTTGATTCACGATATGGGAGACATTAAAGAATGAATAAAAGAAAATAAAATAAAAGCAAGGAAATAAAGCAGTAACAGGCCCTCATTTAGACATTCTCCTTTCCAAGTGATCCTCTTCAACACCCTTGCCCTCTTATTTATATTCATAGATCATTCATGAGGTTTTATAAATGTCCCATTAACTCTTAATGGGTTTTCAAGGTCATAAAAGAGTGGTGGCGGCATAAATTCCCGTCAAAACTGTAATTTTGGGTATGTTCGAAAGTTTCACATCACGTAAGTGATATTCATGACTTCTAATGTATGGGACTAGACCCTGATTTCTAGAAGATTTCACATCGTGAATAGTAGATTCAGGAAGTGTAATGTGCAGGTTCTAACATATCATGTCTTGTTTTCATGTTGTGTAATTATTCATATTACATATCATGAATGACTTACACAACATGTAATGTTTTTTTCCAACCATTTTCGCTCAAAATAAACCTAGATATTTTCTTTTCAATCTTCAGATGTGATCATTCACTTTTACCTTTAATCATGTTCTATCATATACATCATAAAATCATCATCTTTTAGATTAAAAAATTGGGTTTCATGCCACGATTTGTTTTTGGCTCTCTATATTTGTCTCCTTTTTCTCATTTTTTATAAAACTCTGTATCCTATCACAAAACATACAAAAAATCAAAATTTTACAAGTTTAATCAATTAATTTATAAAAATGGGCCATTTTATATCCACAAATAGATTTATAAAAATGTACTATATCATATATATATATATATATATAACCAAAGTTAAAACCCTGTTCACACAAGGGTTTTCACGTTGGTTATTTATATGAATGAAATCAAAATGATGGCGTTAAAATATATTTTTCTACTATATATAGTAGTGTTGTGAATCTAGTAGAGTGAAAACACGATATGATAGAGGATGGTCTGTGGAGATCAGTGGGAGACTGTATGGTGGTAAGTGATGGAAGGAATTGGTGGGGTGATGTCTCCAGAGTTGGAGTGTAATATCCCATCTCAAATGCCACTAAACTGGTAACCTAAGTTGGTTCACCGCAAGACCCCAAGCATGTATACTCATACATCAGAGGCTTATAACTAGCAGTAGGGGTCTAAGGTGGAACCATGAGAAGACTATACCCCCATACCATAATTCCCAACTAGAAGTAAATAACCAAACATCATACACATTAGATAATGCAGAATAATAATGAATTGAAACTGATACATGTTGTAATAAAATGAATTAGAGTAAAAGCTTGAATATCCATGCCATACATACAACACCAACTTCAAACTAGGCCAATCACATATAAAAAATAACAAATTGAAAAATATATATATCGAGGCCTACTTCCAACTCTGATCCATATCACATACTTGATCTCAAACACCATGTCAAGATTCTCCAACCCAACTAGTCGACTCCAAACGAGCATCCCACTCAACTAGAAAATATCGGGCCTGAGACTGATCAATCATGCATCTATTCTAAACATGAAAGTATAAATAAGGTCTACATGTAATCTGAGGTTCATGTGTAAGGGGTGAGAAATAAATCTTAGTAGGCTACCCCCCAATAGTAAACCTATAAACTACTTCCATAAGTGCATGCTCATGCAATATGCTCAGCCTAAAAAAACATAACTAAAAATAAATATAATCAAAACAACTGATAATCCATAGGTCCAAGAGCTTGATAAACAATACCGAATTTAGCTAATGTTTGAGTGTATCTAATCCTATCTCCATGATTAGGCATCCCAAACAACAAGCAGGCTCTATATCAATGGCAGGAGCAACCAAACCTGGAAATTCCAAGGACCCATCCTATTATTGCCCTACCATCCAAGATACTAGTCTAGGTTATCCCCTACTATATCCCATAACCCAAACATTATCTAATACAAGGAAGCTTAACATATCAATCCCAGTTACCACACAAAAGTACTATTAAACCTAGACCATCTGTCTGACCTCTATCTCATGTATCATAAATAATAGTGCATGGAGTATTTGTCCAGTACCTAAACCATATATCAAATCAATCATGCATGGAGAATCAGTCTGATGCATAAACCATATGTCAAATCAATTATTCTTGGAGAATTTTTTTGGCACCAAAACCATTCATGTAGAACATTAGTCCTCCATCCGTCAAAGCAGGTATACCAACATTTCTAGAGAATCATCCTGGAACATAAATAACAAGTATACTGTCTATGTTTATAGCCTTAGTCGGACACATAATCCATATAGTATACGATCACTTCCAAGAGCGTAAATCCAACATCAAACTACATAAATTTTATGTCACATTCACTATACTCTCAAATACAAAACATAATTCATGGAACCTTCATCAAGTACTCAAACCATAAACAAACTATCAGTACTAATATGGAGCATCCTATCCAAAAATCTCAATTAAAAATATCTGGAACCATACTAATGAATCATCTATCCAATTCTATTAGTTATTAAATCCCCTACTGGTAAACTGAGTTCCAAATGTGGCAAACCAAGCATATGAAAACTACCCTGTGTGAATAATCAAAGTCTCAAAATCAACAAGAAAAAACCTAATAAAGGACGGCTAAAAATCCATCTTGGCCATCAACATCTCAACCCCATCGGCTCATACATCATCCAAGGTCACAAGGGACACCCAAAACTAATACTAATTAAGCTCAAACACCCTCTTAGGGTTTTCCAATCAATTAATCCCACACTTTTCCAACTAGGATCACATATAAACAGTGGCATACCTCTTTGGATCATCTGAACAAGCACTCAAGTTGAGGTATCCCCTTTCCAATGCTAGATAACAACCAAACTCTTGGTCCAAAACCCATATCTCTGGTTAAAACATCTTAAAACCCAACCTCTATCATATCACGACCTCACATGACTCAATACAGTAAAACCTCATAATAGATATGGCCTTAAGACCAATTTTTTCAAGTCACCCTAGGTTGGCCCGTACACCCTACCTGTCCTCCACCTTGAGTCACAACTCATTCCAAATGACCAAGTAAAAACTCATCCCCATCATAACGTGAGGTCTCCAACAAACTCATGCTATGCCCTTAAACCATTCTAATGGTCCTCAACCAGGTCTCATCCCATGTCTCATCCTCAGAAGATAGCTAAACTAACTTTCTAGAGGAAAACATCTATATCAAAACATACTCACCTTAAAACATATCTCAAAAGTCCTCAAATCACCCAATGGATTCTACCCTCATTGTCTATGAAAAAACACTCAAAATGGACCCCTTTTGTATCCTATTATGACTTTGGGGTGAAAAACCACCAAAAACCTTCCCAAGGCATCTTAGGGGAAGTACATGGTGTATACTCCTAGTACATGATGTGTACCCCATAACCTTTCGTGTGTCCATGTACATCCACATGTCCTTGAACACTCAAGGTTTGGAAATATAAAACTACATGGAAACAACCTACAAGTGTTCAATCTATGTACTTCCACATGGACATGACCCAACACATGGGAACTTACCCATGTACCTGACCACATGACCATGTCCCTTCACATGGTGTGTGCCTATACTATATGGCATGCACCTCTACATGCTGATTCTTCCCAAGTACTCAAACACAAAATGAGGTACACTACATGGAATGTCCTCTAGGATACACTACATGTAGTTGTATTCTTCTATTCTTCCACAAATAATAATAACACACATCATGTGTTTTTAAAACCACACACCATGTAGTTGGGTTTTTTGAACTAGAAACCCCTCAACCCACCCCCAACCCCTATTTTTCCTAGATTAGGTACAGATTGACCACCATGGGGTCCTTAATAGTAAAAATGGATCTAAAACTTGAAAAAACTGTATCTATGGGGATTAGATCATAAAAAAAAACTAGCCTACCTCGTGGCATAAACACCAAGTATTTGGGTCCAAATCTGCTCCCGAAAGTTTTTGTGCCTTGATCCGGTCCTGATTGAACTATGGACGGACTTTGGTGACAATTACTACATCTTTCCTCCAGGTCCAATCATCATGCAAAGGAAGATTCCCCTCCCCCTTTCCTTCCATGCATGGGAATCCCCAAATTGGGCGGGGGGGGGGGGGGTTACTTAATTAATTAATCAAATTCCCATTTAACACTTGTCCAGAGTCCTGGAACCCGAAGTAGTTTTATACCTCACTTAAGAGAAAAAACATAGTTCCAGACTCAATTGTGAAGTCAAAATCTCAATCCAGTGCTCCGGTAAAAAGATACAACCACCTGAACCTGCACAAATAATTTAATTTTTTAATTAATTAAATATTAAATATTCTTCCATAACTCAAACTGCTTGAAATTCCACAAAACTCCTGTCATAGGGTAAACACCCTATCCTGTGACAAAGAGAGTGGTCATAAAAATTATTTGACATCATTTTATAGTGTAAATGACTATTTTAACCCTCATGAGAACTTGGAAACAAAAATTAATAAAAATATCAAATTTCAAACCCTAAAAAAACTAAGGTATCTATAACCTCCCCAAAATAAACCTTCTTGTACGTGATAAGCCTCAGTGTTATTCCAACCACACATCCTAAATCACCTTAGTTTTCAACTCAATCTCAACTTGTTGCATTCTACTCATAGAATCCATCCAGGTTTTTCTACACAACTGCTATGATAAGGTGTAAAATCCATCAAAGTCCAAGCCACCACATGCTACCATAAAAAACTTCAAGGATAGTTCCTATCTACACCCTCCCATCTTGATATGTCATAGAACCTTTTTAAACTCATCATCAACCTCATAGTGCTCCCCACCAAAGAACTCACCCCAAATCTATTAATTTTGATTGACGACACTTCCCATCGTCAGAGTCTCCTTTAAAAATACATCCTTATTGATCCACCATCCCACTTGATATATTCCTCACTAAATCCAAAATATTACCCACATAAGGGTCACATCATCACATTTTTTCTATTACTCCACACAATAATGTTATTCTTAATGTTTCCTCACAACTAATTATATTTTCAACATCTTATGCCCTAGTGCCAACCAAACCTTGGAATTGTACATGGACATCTCTCGCTCCCACAAGAGTGAAAAAAATGAAATATTTACTATCTTCAATTCTAGGAATATGACAATAACAACCATGGTATTCGTCGACATCTAATCCTTCATAGGGGCCTCACTCACAGACAGTCGATGGGCGCTCCCCACCATACGGATTCACATACACCACTCGATGAGCACAACTTCCCATTAGGATCATTATCAACCCGAGGAAACATTTTTATATCATGGAATAAATCCGATTTTCTATTTTCATACTCTGGATGATGTCAAGATATTGGTTATGATCATATATAAACAACAAGTATACTAAGATGTCGTCGATGAATACCACCACAACCTTATCTATTCCAGAAGATCATAGTTATATCTCAAGGGCCTTGGGTCACTATGACAACAAGCCTCTCATCACTCCTGCAATGATACTCATCCCACTCATGGATTCCATCCCAACTCAAGCACCTCATATGTAAAATCCTTTAATGCCTGATCCGTACGAAAATTGATACTGAGCATCAAAAACACTTGATTCTCCAAGATTCGCCTATCACATAACCATTACACACACTTGTGTAACACAAACAAAAAAACTTTCTTCAACTCCAATGAGTCACATCACATGAAAATTCAGCTCATAAGCCTTAATCATGAAACTCAAGCACTTAATGTGCTCTCAATCATACTCAAATACACCTAGATCAACTCGCCTCCACAACCATTTCATGTGATAAACTCATTAATGAACCCTACCCTCTTGAAACCAATCATAATATGGAAAAACTGGAACATAGGTACTCCATCTCAAAACCAAGGAATCCAACAATCCTAAATCCCAAACCCAACAACACCCTTTGTGCACAATTTTTAAAAATCCCTAAACATCCATCTGTATATCAAATAACCAAAAATCCCTCATAACTTGGTCGTGCCCTCTCATGGGTCACCCTTGAAAGTAAAACAACTCTAACTCCCTAATATGGAGGCATGCCAAAAATGCCATTAAGCTCTTCCACATAGACCCATAGATCAAGTCTCACATCAAGTCACTAGGTCCAACCACCGTGGCCCCACACCAACTCATACTAGGCCACAACTAATAGGGAATAAAACATGATACCTTCCCATCGTCACATGAATTCAACAAATCAAAACATCCTCTTATAGGGTATCACACTATAAAGGTGTTTCATACCAACAAAATTCCCTTAACTTGGTTTTCTATCCTCTCAAAGAATCTTCACATCAAACTGCTCCCTAGAGGACATGGACATGCAACCGATCATAAACAAAATTTATCAACAAGAGGTCCAACAATCCCAAACTTATTCCATACTGACACACCAATATCACATCAACAGCCGTACACAAGAACCAAACTATCCTCCTCATCATCGAACACCTCACAATAGATCCACTTAACCTTCCATCAGAAGAAAATCCATAAAATAAATTACTAGTAGGCCTATCACATGTGGATCCTATATATCTAACAAGATGCATGAGATGCCTCCTACCTATATAGGATAAGATTCAAAACCAAGTCACATATCTCTTTATAATAGTTCAAGTAACCAAAATCCATCATAAACTATCAAATCCAAACAAAATGTGCATAAACCATAGAAAAAATCATATAAAACCTTAAAATCGCAAATCCAATACATCAATCCAAACCCTGGTAACTTTTAATTCCTACCAGAATAGGTGTTCTCAATGCACCAGCCTGATATCTATCTCAAGATCTAAAACATTCCTATGTATCAAGTCTAAAAAATCCAAAATAGTAAAATAATAGGAAAGTAAATTCCTTTGATGCCACTTTGTAACGTCCTGACCTGAATCCCACTAAACGGGTGCCTTGAGCTTGTTCTCCACAAGACCTCAAGTGAGCCTCCTTATACATGAGAGTCTTCCGACTAGTAGTGGGGGTCTAAGATGGAATTTTGAGGAGACTATAACCTCATATCAGAGTGCATAACCAGATGTAAATAACCAAACATGATAGACATAAAAAAATATAGAATAAAAATAAATTGAAATTGAAACCTTCTATAATAAAATAAAACATAGTGAAGGATTGAATATCCCTGCCATATATACAACACCAACCGCCCACTGGGACAATCTCATATTCAAAATAAACAACTAAAAAATAAATACATCAATCCCTATTTCATACTTCGAACCATATCTCATATTGAGTCTCCAGTACCCTGTCAAGTTACTCCATCCCGACCAGTTGACTCCACATGATCATCATAATCAACCATGAAATCCCAGGCCTCATCCTGATCCATCGTGCATATGTAAGAAAACATAAGGTCTTCATGCACACCTAGGTTCATGTATAGGGGATATAAATAAATATCAGTAGGCAAACCCCAATGGTGAACCTATAAAATACTTCCATAAGTGCACGTTCATGTAATATGCTTAGCCTATCTAAAACATAACTGAAAATAAATACAATAAAAATAATAATTGATCCTTAGTTATTAGACCTTGATAAACTATACCTTCTTTGGCCAATCATGGAGTGTCTCTGAGCCTGTCTCTATGACCATGCATCCCAAACAACATATAGGCTCCATATCCATGGTAGGAACAACCAAACTTGGAAATTCTGAGGACCCATCCTATGATAGTCCAATAATTAGATATACTAATCTAAGTCATCCACTATCATGTACCATGACTCAAAAATTATCCCATAGGTTGAACCTCACTACATATGTCCCAATTATCACGCAAAATTAATACCAAGACTAAACCATCAGTCTGACCTGTATCTCATGTTTCATAAGAAATAGTGCCTTGAGCATCAGTTCAACACCTAAACCATATATCAAATCAACTTCTCCAGTGGAATAAATCTGAAACCTAAACCATATGTCAAATCAATTGTGTCTGGATCATTAGTTGGGAACCGAAACCATGGATGCAGATCATCATTCCACCATCCATCCAAGCTGATACACCATCATTTCTTATATCATCAGTCTAGAACATAAAGGAAAAGTATAATATCTATATCTAGATCCTCAATCTGACGCATAATCCATATATTATAATATCACTTCCTTGAGCATCATTCAACCATAAAACTACATACATGTGATGCCACATCCTTTATACTAAACAATATCAAATATCATTCCTAGAACCTCATTCCACCACTCAAACCATAAAAAATTATCGGTGCCTATATAGAGCATCCTATCCAACAATATCAATTATATATATTCAGAACAATACACGTGGATTGTCTATCCAACTCTCTCAGCCATCACAACCCTTACTAGTAAACCTAGTTCCAAAACCTTGTAACCTAACCATATCAAAACTATCCCATGAGCATAATCCAAGTCTCAACCTGAACAAACAAAACCATAACAAGGGATGTCTAAAATAATCTTTTCTATCAACATATCATCCCCATCATCTCATACATCATCTCAGATCCCAATGAAACACCTATAACCAATAATACTTATAAACAAGAACCCTCTTAGGGTTTTCCAATCAATTTGGACCACACATAGACTTATGGGACCACACATAAATATATCATCCCTTTTGGATCCTCATAACTAGAACTCACGAAGAGTCATACCCATTTCAATCCGTGATAACAACCAAACTCTTAGGCCAACACCAGTCTCTCAGGTTAACACATCTCGCAACCCAACCTCTATAATATCATGACCTCACATGCCTAAATATAGTAAAAACTCAAAATGGAGATGTCCTCAAGACCAGAACTTTTTCCAAGTCACCATAGGTTGGCCCATACACCCAACCTATCCAAAAACTTCAGTCACAACTTAGTCCCACTAACTAAGGAAGAACTCATCCCCATCAGGAATTGAGGTATCCAACGAACTCATGTTAGGTCCACTAATCATTCTCAGGACCCTCACCTAGGTATCATTGTAACACCTGAGACTTTTATGCTATATAAATCATCAAAGGAATCTTTTTCTACACACAACACTTGCTTGACTTGCTTTACACGAAATTTCGACCTTCCTCGATAGCTTGCGTCGTACGCAATACCGAGTTTCACTAAACAACGATATACTATAAAAATATTATTAAAACTAGCCATTATGAATAGTAATAACCAATTTTTGAAATTTTATAAATTTTATTTTTCAAAATGGACTTCATTTTTGGATTCGTAATATCGAAATTAGCCTAGGGTGAAATTTTGGTATTTTTCTGAAAACATTCAATTTTTGATGAATAGTGAAACCACTAAGTGGTAGTTAAAAAAAACTGAATTTTTCATAAAACTTAATTTTACCGCTTCTGTGAGTGGAATTTCGAAAATCTGATAGACACAGTTAATATCAAGGACTAAAATGTGGTTCAATGAGATGAAAATAATTTTTGGTGAATAGTAACTTTTTACTGTTATTTACCACGGTTAAAAGTAAATAGGTTAATTAAGGGTAAAAATGATATTATTATTACCCTAACACATGTCCTAATTCTATTGGACAAGTGTAATTCGACCAAAAACAAACTTAGGAATAAAATATGACCATTTAGGCCCACTTGGATTAGATTAGGACATTTATTTTTAATTTATTTAAAGAAGGGTTAAATAGTTAAAATCAAAGTTTAATAAGTAAATCATTTTTAATATGGGGTTATACATAAGATAAATTCGACTATAAATATTCATTAGAAATCTAAAAATATTTCCTACATAATATGACACAACGATGATGCATTAATTATCTTATTAATAAAATATTGACATAATTGATGTTATAAATACCCAAATAAATGTAATTCGAGACTTTTTATGAATTACAATAATTTTATAGGTTAATATGACATGTTAGTATTGATTTAATTAACTTGGTTCGAACTAATCGTTCTGTTATGATTTTCACAAAAATCAATTACTAAATAGTGTCAAAATTGACATAAAATAGTTTTTAAAACAAATATTATACTATTAATTGTTATTTTATTCCTAAAAATCTAAGGTTCGGACAAATGACCTAGATAAGGTTATATATTTTAATAATAAACAACTTGGGGTTCGTTTGAATTGATATAGTAAGTTTTTTAACCTTATAGTATAAGAAAACAAGAAGACACGGTAAAAGTTAAATTATCTAACTTAAAGTTAAATCTAAATGATAAGGTTAAAATTGATACCTAAACTTGTCTAAATTCTATTGGATGAGAGTATTTCGACCCATCCCCACCTTAGCCTCGAAATAAATCAATTTGGAGCTATTTAAAACTGAACTTGACTTTATAATAAAATAATATTTTTAGTTATTCCAAAGGTGCCCCTCTCCTCCCTTATAAAAGGGCACCTCCTCCCTCTCTTCCTCACACTAGTTTGAGCCTTCAAACTCGGCCAACCCCTACCACTTTCTACTCTACACTTCCCTAGAGACATCCTAGAGGTCCTGGTATTCTTCAAAGACCAATTTTAGTGCCCTAACAGAAGGTCTCAAAGAAGCACTTCAAAGAAGAGGTAATGTTTGTTACCGATTCTTTCATCTTTATTTCTTCTTCCACTTACACTTATTTAGTTGTTTCATTATGAAGTAATAACATAAGTATCACTCATATACTTATATGTTATTATAAGTATGAAACAACCCTATTTCACCATCTATCCATCCTACAGAAAAAGAAATCACCGCGCGTGCGTACGTACGGAATACCGTCTCCACGCCGTGGTGTAATCTATTTTCCACCACCACCTTACTTGGATGGGTATAATGGTGTAAATAATGACTATATATGACTATTATAAAGTTATATTGATTCTGAAATAGTATACAAACACTCCAATACAATTCCACGATCATAGGAACGATATCATCACTCGTGCGTACGTACGGAATATCGTCTCCACGATGTGATGCGACTCGTTCTACATGATCTTCATTGCATAATGATTATATAAATTAATTGAATGAATTAATATGATATATGTTACACTAATACCATTCTGGAAATGAGGTATCTATAACCTAAAGATAAGAAAAAGAATTTATTCGACAAAACACGCATAAGAACAAAAAGTTATAAACACCCGAATAACAAGTAGCAATGAAATATTACTACCAAGAAGCTAAGAATATGACCATATATGATATCATGACAATAATTATGATTCTGTAATAAGTAAATAACATTATTTAAATCATTATATAGGATGTTCAGACACTTATGAAGAAAATCAGACCTAAGGTAAGGGAAATATCACAATCTCATTTTTATCCGAGATTGTTTATACTTTGAAATTTACTAGGGTGTATTTTATCATCCACATCCATGTTTCCTCAATATGTAATATTATTTCCATCCACCTACAATTTTTTAATCCAATTTTACCCTTCAGTGAGTTTTTAGTAAAGGATATGAAAGGAATCTTTTTTCGTTTTTCCTACGAGGTACTTTTTGACTTTTCCGACAAAAGTACGAAGAATGTTTTTTTAACTTATACGGCATGAATGGATTTTTAAAACATTATTTCCAAGAATCTTCCTTTACAAGTTTTAAAGTTTATTTTTAATCAACATTATTTAGTTTAGAATTGTATGACATGTTAAGAAAGGAAAAGTGTTTTTGAAGTAGAAAGGATATTTTCCTCAAGAATGGAGTTCAAGTGTTTTATCAAAATTATTTTCCATCTAAGATAATAAAGGGTTCTGTTTCTATCCCTATTATTACATTGATTTGATTATGTTGTGATGGAATTATTTTTATGAGTTCCTTTATCTTATATGAAATGTTTTATGATGTCACGATGTTTAAGAATCCCATTTTTATTACATGGGTTATGAAATGATGTATGATTTATGATTTTGTGGCACACATAAGAATGGTATCATTATGAGATGGGTGGGACCTATATCTCCCTCCAATTCATTGGGTAAAGATTTTATATCTCACGAGATAGACATGGCTGGAACGGTAGGTTATACCGGTTCAGTGAAACAGGACTGAAACGAGGAGTGAACTCGGTTCAGAAATGGACTTTGTCCACTAAGATAGTCTTGGAAATGAGTCTTGACTAATAAGAAATGATTCTCTATGATTATGTGTGTATGCCACAAAGTTTCATGTTTTATGTTATGATTATTGGGATTCCATTTCACTACTATGATTTATCCCATGTTATGAAATTATGCTCTCTTTTGCAGGTTAAGATTTCCAAAAGTTATGTTCTTATAAATATGATGTGATTGATATTTCTTTTGTTTACCCTTACTAAGCATTTGAGCTCACCCTTTTGTATGTTTTCATTCCCCAGGTCAGGAATAAGGTTATTATGTAAGATATGCCAAAAGGGACTATAGATATGATGAAATAAATGGGAGACAGTGTAGAAGCTTTATGAACCAGTTGTTTATGTTTCCTAGTTTCTAAAGACACTATACCTATATGGTCCGTTCGTGGTTTTGTTATATGATATAATAAGTATGCTTCAATTTTGAAGTAGTAACAATGTATGTAAAATATGGGTCGTTATAGTTGGTATCAAAGGAAAGGTATAGTCAACCTTTGGAAACTAGGATTTGAAAGCCTTAGTAAGAACCCTGAGGATAATTCTAAGCATAGAACACAAATATTAGTGTTTTAGAAATGTCCATGAATAACCTAGGATAAGATCTTAAGTGTAAAATTTTATTCTTGATTATCTGGTTTTCCTATTATAATTAGTGTTTCTCACACTATTCTTCTTGGTTTTAGTCAATGGCTGGAACCCGAAGGAACCATGTTAATGCGGAATGCAACGGGCAATGCAATGATTGTCCCCCTGAGCAACCAAATGTTATGGGAGCTGGAATGCAAAATCTTGTAGCCATGCTCACACAACTTTCTCAAGCTATGAATCATGCAGGACTTCCAAACGAGCAAAGGAAGGAGAAAAATTCTGTTGAATCCTTCATGAGACAGCGTCCTCCTTCATTCAGTGGGCCTACTGATCCATTAGTTGCTGAACAATGGATTAGTACTACTGAAAAGATATTTTCAGTTCTTCAATGTTCTGAGCATGATAAAGTCATCTTAGCAGTGTATCGTTTCGAAGGTGATGCTGGTCAATGGTGGAATCTTATTAAGAATACAAGGAAAAGGGTTGAAATTGATTCCATGGAATGGGATGAGTTCAAGAACTTATTTTTCAATAAGTACTTCCCTCTTATTCTCTGAACAAAGATGGAGAAAGAGTTTCTTGAACTGAAGCAAAAGGATGATGAATCTGTTGGTACCTATAAAGCAAATTTTACAAGACTTGCAACGTACGCTTCTGGTATTATTATCCAACCTGAGAGTAAGATCGATCGATTCTTTAGTGGCTTAAAACCAAGTCTTCGATGGGCCTTATCCATAAGGGACTTCAATAGCTACGAGGAAATCGTTCAATGTGCTCTCAAAGTTGAGATGGAAATTGGAGTAACCCATCAGTCATATGGGTTTGATAAGAATAGGAAAATGGAATTCAAAGGAAAAATTTAAAGAGCACACTGAAAAGAAGATGAGATTTCCCTTATGCTCAAAGTGTGGAAAGAAACAAGGAGGGAGTTATCTTAAAGGGACAAGTAAATGTTTCAAATGTGGAAAAGAAGGTCATCAGGCATTTGAATGCCGCGATAATGGGAAGAAGATGTCTAATGATGCAAACAAAGGAAGGGATACACAGAATGAACCTACTACACTTCAATGTTTCAAGTGAAAGGAGATGGGGAATTATGCCAATAAATGCCCAAATCCAAGGGTTGATGATGATGGTCGACGTCAACAAACTCTTAAGGCTAAAGACAAAGGAAAGTCACATGCAATTTCTATCAGCGATGTGGAGTACGATAACGATGTGGTGAAAGGTACAATTACCATCCACTCTAAAGTAGAAAATGTTTTATTTGATTCTGGATCCACACACTCTTTTATTTCTGAAGAATTTTCTAAGGGTATCACCGTATTACCTCAACAATTAGATGTTGAGTTAGCTGTGACAACACCTAATGGCATAACAGTCACATCAAAAGTTTATAATTATTCTCTGATTGAAGTTTGTGGGAAAGTGCTTCCTGAAAATCTTGTGATCCTTCATATAGTGGAATTTGATGTGATTCTTGGCATGGATTGTCTTTCTTTACATGGAGCTCATATCAATTTCCAAAGAATGGAAGTCACATTTCATATTCCAGATCAATCTATGATCGTCTATCGATGCAAGGATGAACATAACCTTCCAGTGGAAATTCCTTCCATATTATGGGTCTTGATTCCACTAAATGAAGGTTATTTATCTCAAATGGTTGGTGAGAAACTCACAATTAAGAATATTCCCATTGTACGGGAGTTTTATTATGTCTTTCCGGAGGAATTACCGGGTCTTCCACCGAATCGTGAAGTTGAGTTTTCAATAGAACTTGTATCGAGTGCTTTGCCTATTTCAAATACACCTTATAGAATAACCCCAATTGAGTTGTAGGAATTGAAAAAGCAACTCCAAGAGAATCTTGATAAGGGTTTCATATGACCTAGTGCGTCACCTTGGGGAGCACATGTTCTGTTTATTAAGAAGAAAGATGGATCAATGAGACTCTGCATTGATTATCGAGAACTTAACAAGATCACTATCAAGAACAAATATCCTCTCCCACGCATTGATGACTTGTTTGACCAACTACGTGGAGCTCAATACTTTTCCAAGATTGATCTTCATTCAGGGTATCATCAATTAAGGTTCAAAAGGGAGGATATACCAAAGACGGCTTTCCGTACAAGGTATGGACACTATGAATTTATAGTGATGCCATTTGGTCTTACTAATGCCCCTGCTATCTTCATGGATCTAATGAATAGAGTCTTTAGAGACTATCTTGATCAGTTTGTGGTAGTCTTTATAGAATATATTCTTGTATATTCAAAGAGCAAGGAATAACATGAAGATCACTTGATAATTATATTGAAGACCCTGAGAAAGGAGAAGCTTTATGCCAAATTTACCAAGTGTGATTTTTGGCTTCAAAAAGTTGGATTTTTGGGTCACATAATCTCAAAAGAGGGGAAATCTGTGGATCCAGCAAAAACAGAGGTTATCGAAAGATGGTCGTGACCAACAACAGTAACCGAGATCCAAATTTTTCTTGGTTTGGCTGGATATTATCGACGTTTTGTGAAAGATTTTTCACGATTATCTAATCCACTCACCAAGTTGACTTGGAAAGGAGTTAAGTTTGTCTGGATGGAGGAATGTGAAGAGAATTTCAAGGAGTTGAAAAGAAGGTTATCCAGTGCACCTTTGCTTACACTGCCTTGTAGTGGAGAAAGGTTTGTGATCTATAGTGACGCATACAAGAAGGGATTGGGGTTTGTTCTTATGAAAAATGATATGGTGATAGATTATGCCTCACGACAGTTGAAAATACATGAGCAAAATTACCCAACTCATGATTTGGAGTTAGCTGCGGTAATCATTTCATTAAAGATTTGGAGGCATTACCTTTATGGTGAAAGGTGTGATATTTATACTGATCATAAAAGTTTAATGTATATTTTCACAAAAAAGGAGCTGAATATGCGCCAAAGAAGATGGTTGGAGCTAATTAATAATTACGACTGCTCAATCCATTACCACCCTGGGAAAGCAAACAGGGTGGCAGATGCATTAAGTCGACAAGACAATGCCAGTTTATCCATGATGAGGATCACAAAAGATCCAATATTTATGGATTTACAATGGATGGATCTTGGAATTATAATGGAAGGGGGAAATCTTATCTTTCTCAAATGAATGTTCAACCATCTATACATGTGAAGATTAAAGAGGCACAGAAAGAAGATGTCGAGTTACAAAAGAAGGTGAGAAATATTCCTGAATTCAACCTTGATTGTGATGAGATAATAAAGTTTAGGAATCGGGTTTGTGTTCCTCCCATCCCCGAATTAAAGAAGGAGTTGCTGGATGAGGCTCATAGTTCTTCATTCTCTATTCATCCTGGAAGAACGAAGATGTATAGGGACCTGAAAGAGTACTTATGGTAGGATGGCATGAAAAGAGATGTTGCTGAATATGGCTCTCGATGCTTGGTTTGTAAACAAGTTATAGCTGAGAGACAGAGGTCTAAGGGGGTGTTACAACAATTACCCATACCCGAATGGAAATGGGAAAACATCACTATGGACTCTGTCACAGGACTTCCTAAAACATCCAAATGCAATAATGCTATCTGGGTCATAGTTGATCGTCTTACAAAATCTGCACACTTCATTGTTATTAGAGAGGATTTCTCTCTGGATCAGCTTTCCAGGATATATGTAAAGAAAGTGGTAAGATTGCATGGAATATCACTTTCTATTATATCTGATCTGGATCTGAGGTTTACCTCAAAGTTCTGGAGAAGTCTTCAGCATACTCTGGATACAGAGTTAAGTTTCAGCACTGATTATCATCCTCAGACAGACGGTCAGTCTGAGAGAACAATTCAAACTCTAGAAGATATGTTGAGAGCTTGCTCTATGGATTTCAAAGGTGGTTGGGATCAACACCTACCTTTGGTGGAATTTTCTTATAATAATATCTTTCACTCCAGTATTCAGATGGCTCCTTATGAAGCTCTCTATGGAAAGAAATGCAGGAATACAACTTGCTGGGATGAAGTTGGGGAAAGAAAGCTATTAGGACCTGATCTCGTTGACGAAATGGAAGAAAAGGTCAGATCTATTCAACAACACATAAGAGCAGCTCAGAGTCGACAGAAAACTTATGACGACAATCGAAGAAAAGACATAGATTTTGAAGTGGGTGATAAAGTGTTCTTACGAATATCTCCCTGGAAGAGAGTCATGAGATTTGGAAAGAAGGGGAAGTTGAGCCCTAGATATATCGGTCCTTTCGAAATACTCGATCGTGTTTGGAAGGTAGATTACCAATTGGCGCTTCCACTGAATCTCTCTCAAGTTCACGATGTGTTCCATGTATCTCTCCTGAGAAACTACATACCTGATCCTTCACATGTACTCATCTCAGAAGTTGTACCGCTGGAGCAAGATCGTTCTTATGAAGAACAACTGATAGAGATACTGGATTGTAGTGAAAAAGTCCTACGAAACAAGACCACTCGATTGGTGAAAGTTTTATGGAGGAACCACCAATTAGATGAAGCTACATGGGAGCTTGAGGATATGATGAGGGAGAGGTATCCTCATCTGTTTGTTACAAAGTGACGAATTTCGAGGGCGAAATTCATTTTAAGGGGGGTAGAATGTAACACCAGAGACTTTTATGTTATATAAATCATAAAAGGAATCTTTTTCTACACACAACACTTGCTTGGATTTCTTTACACGAAATCGCAACCTTCCTCGATATCTTGCGTCGTACGCAATGCCGAGTTTCACTAAACAACGATATACTATAAAAATATTATTAAAACTAGCCGTTATGAATAGTAATAACCACTTTTTGAAATTTTATAAATTTTATTTTTCAAAATGGACTTCAATTTTGGATTCTTAATATCGAAATTAGCCTAGGGTGAAATTTTGGTATTTTTCTGAAAACTTTCAATTTTTGATGAATAGTGAAACCACTAAGTGGTAGTTAAATAAAACTGAATTTTTCATAAAACATAATTTTACCGCTTCTGTGAGTGGAATTTCGAAAATCCTAGAGAAACGGTTAATATCAAGGACTAAAATGTGGTTCAATGAGATGAAAATAATTTTTGGTGAATAGTAACTTTTTACTTTTATTAACCACTGTTAAAAGTAAATAGGTTAATTAAGGGTAAAAATGATATTATTATTACCCTAACACATGTCATAATTCTATTGTACAAGTTTAATTCGACCAAAAACAACCTTAGGAATAAAATATGACCATTTAGGCCCACTTGGATTGGATTAGGACATTTATTATTAATTTATTTAAAGAAGGGTTAAATAGTTAAAATCAAAGTTTAATAAGTAAATCATTTTTAATATGGGGTTATACATAAGATAAATTCGACTATAAATATTCATTAGAAAGCTATAAATATTTCCTACATAATGGTATTTTATTTGTAATTTTTAGACATTAAATAATTTAATTTTTAATGACACAATGATGATGAAGTAATTATCTTATTAATGAAATATTGACATAATTGATGTTATAAATACCAAAATAAATGTAATTCGAGACTTTTTATGAATTACACTAATTTTCTAGGTTAATATGAAATGTTAGTATTTATTTACCTAAATTTGTTCGAACTAATCATTCTGCTATGATTTTCACAAAAATAAATTAGAAAATAGTGTCAAAATTGACATAAAATAGTTTTTAAAACAAATATTATACTATTAATTGTTATTTTATTCCTGAAAATCTAAGTTTCAGCCAAATGACTTAGATAAGGTTATATATTTTAATAATAAACAACTTGGGTTTTTTTTGGATTGATATAGTAAGTTTGTTAACCTTATAGTATAAGAAAACAAGAAGACACGGTAAAAGTTAAATTATCTAACTTAAAGTTAAATCTAAATGATAAGGTTAAAATTGATACCTAAACTTGTCTAAATTCTTTTGGATGAGAGGATTTCGACCCATACCCACCTTATCCTAGAAATAAATCAATTTGGAGCTATTTAAAACCGAACTTGACTTTATAATAAAATAATATTTTTAGTTATTGCAAAGGTCCCCCTCTCCTCCCTTATAAAAGGGAACCTCCTCCCTCTCTTCCTCACACCACTTTGAGCCTTAAATCTCGGCCAACCCCTGCCACTTTCTCCTCTCCACTTCCCTAGAGACATCCTAGAGGTCCTTGTTTTCTTCAAAGACCAATTTTAGTGCCCTAACAGAAGGTCTCAAAGAAGCACTTCAAAGAAGAGGTAATGTCTGTTACCGATTCTTTCATCTTTATTTCTTCTTCCACTTCTTCTTATTTAGTTGTTTCATTATTAAGTAATAACATCAGTATCACTAATATACTGATATGTTATTATAAGTATGAAACAACCATATTTCACCATTTATCCATCCTACGGAAAAAGAAATCACCGCGTGTGCGTAAGTACGGAATACCGTCTCCACGCCGTGGTGTAGTCTATTTTCCACCACCACCTTACTTGGATGGGTATAATGGTGTAAATAATGACTATAGATGAATATTATAAAGTTATATTGATTCTGAAATAGTATACATACACTTAAATACAATTCCACGATCATAGGAACGATATCATCACTCGTGTGTATGTACGGAATACCGTCTCCACGATGTGATGCGACTCGTTCTACATGATCTTCATTGCATAATGATTATATAAATGAATTGAATGAATGAATATGATATATGTTACACTAATAAAATGCTTTAAATGAGGTATCTATAACCTAAAGAGAGGAATAATAATTTATTTGATAAAACACGCATAAGAAAAAAAAGTTATAAACACCCGAATAACAAGTAGCAATGAAATATTACTACCAAGAAGCTAATAATATGACCATATATGATATCATAACAATAATTATGATTCTGTAATAAGTCAATAACATTATTTAAATCATTATACAGGAGGTTTGGACACTTACGATGCAAATCGGACCAAAGGTAAGGGAAATATCACAATCTCATTTTTATCCGAGATTGTTTATACTTTGAAATTTATTGGGGTGTATTTTATCATCCACATCCATGTTTCCTCAATATGTAATATTATTTCCATCCACCTACAATTGTTTAAATCCAATTTTACCCTTTGGTGAGTTTTTAGTAAAGGATATGAAAGGAATATTTTTTTTGTTTTTCGTACGAGGTACTTTTTGACTTTTCCGACAAAAGTACGAAGAATGTTTTTTTTAACTTATACGACATGAATGGATTTTTAAAAAATTATTTTCAAGAAGCTTCCTTTACAAGTTTTCAAGTTTATTTTTAATCAACTTCTTTTAGTTTAGAAGTGTACGACATGTTAAGAAAGGAAAAGTGTTTTTGAAGTAGAAAGGATATTTTCCTCAAGAATGGAGTTCAAGTGTTTTATCAAAATTATTTTCCATCTAAGATAATAAATGGTTCTGTTTCTATCCCTATTATTACATTGATTTGATTATGTTGTGATGGAATTATTTTTATGAGTTCCTTTATCTTATATGAAATGTTTTATGATGTCACAATGTTTAAGAATCACATTTTTATTACATGGGTTATGCAATGATGTATGATTTATGATTTTGTGGAACACATAATAATGGTATCATTATGAGATGGGTGAGACCTATATCTCCCTCCAATTAATTGGGTAAAGATTTTATATCTCATGAGATAGACGTGGCTAGAACGGTAGGTTATACCGGTTTAGTGAAACAGGACTGAAACGAGGAGTGAACTCGGTTCAGAAATGGACTTTGTCCACTAAGATAGTCTTGGAAATGAGTCTTGACTAATAGGAAATGATTCTCTATGATTATGTGTGTATGCCACAAAGTTTCATGTTTTAAGTTATGATTATTGGGATTCCATTTCACTACTATGATTTATCCCATGTTATGAAATTATGCTCTCTTTTGTAGGTTAAGATTTTGAAAAGTTATGTTCTTATGAATATGATATGATTGATATTTCTTTTGTTTACCCTTACTGAGCATTTGAGCTCACCCTTTTGTATGTTTTCTTTCCCCAGGTCAGGATGAAGGTTATTAAGTAAGATATGCCAAAAGGAACTATAGATATGATGAAATAAATGGGAGACAGTGTAGAAGCTTTATGAACCAGTTGTTTATGTTTCCCAGTTTCTAAAGACACTATACCTATACGGTCCTTTAGTGGTTTTGTTATATGATGTAATAAGTATGCTTCAATTTTGAAGTATTAACAATGTATGTAAAGTATGGGTCGTTATAGTCATCTCATGTATAAACCTTTGGAAATATCTAAACTCGCTACTTAGAGTAAAAAATATCTATCTTAACAAACTCACCCCAAAACATATCTCAGATTTCCAAAAATCGCCCCCAAGGGTTCGACCATCATGATCTACCCCTAGTACACAATGTGTGCCCCACAGTCTTTTATCTGTCCATTCACTTCCACACAACCTAGAACACTCGAGGTCTGTCTATGTACTACTACTCAACCAAAACCTACATGGGGTCGGGACGTGTAGTTCCACACGACCATGACCCCCCACAAGGGCACCTACCTATGTAACCAACAACACAACCATGTCCCTTCAAATGGAGTGTGTCTATCCAACATGGTGTGAACCTCTACATGCTCATTTTTCCTATGTACTTTACCACACCGAGAAACACTACATGGAAAGTCTTATAGACTATACACTATGTATACATCTTCTCTTATTCTTCCCAAAAAAAGGAGAACAAATGACATGATTTCTTAAAACCACAAACACCGTGTAGTTGGGTTTTCTAAATCAGAAACCCCTGCAAACCACCCAAAACCACCGTTTTTCATGATTAGGTATATATTGACCCCCATGGGGTCCTTAGAAGTTAAAAAAGGTTCTAAAACTTAAAAACACTGAATATATGGGGATTGGGGAATAAAAATAAAAAACTAACCTGCCTCAGAGAGCAAATGATGATTTTTGAGTCCAAATCTGCTCATATTGGCTACTTCACCTCGATTCTGTTATGATCTATGCCTAGGATGGAGTCCTAAAGCATCTCTTCCCCCTATCTTATAATTATTGTTGTCACGCATAGGGACAAGCCCCTCCCACTTTCTTATAGTTCTTGGGAAGCCCCAACTGTGTGGTTTGTGTGTGTGCGTGTGTGTGTGGGGGGATTAACTTAATTAATTAATTAATTAATTAATTTTTTCAATTCTAATTTAACACCCATCACAAGTCTCAGAAACTAATGCAGTTTTATACCTCACTTAGGAGAAAAACCCATTCTGGACTCAACCACAAAGTCATTGTATCAATACAATATTCCGTTCAAAAGATACAACCACCCAAATCAACATGAATAATTTATTATTTGATTAATTAAATATTAAATATTCTTCCAAAACACAAACTCTCCATAATTTTGAGACCAACAGAGTGGCCAGAAAAATTATCTAACATCATTTGATAAGGTAAATGACCATTTTACCCCTCATGATCACCCAAAAACCAAAAAAATACCAATTTTTAAAACCTATAAAAACTAGGGTCTCTATACAAATAGAACTCTTGAGTGATTTAACCAATCCATGCCCACTCAGATTCTCGATGTGGGATGGTGAGTGTCTTTGTTGGGTAGAACGATGGGTGGATGTCACAACCATTATGAGGAGATCTATGGAACATTCAAGATGCACCACAGGGCACTCCATGAGGATCCTTTTTTTATAGGTGAAATTCTTGGTTCATCACTGGGGTCTCTATTGGGGGTCCCTTTGGGAGTCGATAGGTCGGAACATAGGGAACCACATGGTTTTGGTCCAAATCCCTTCGGAGTTCTACAAATTGATCCTTAGTGTAGTCCACACAAACCCACAAATACATCATAATGTGTTGTTGAGCCTGAAGATTTAATGAGGGACACAATGTCATGGATCCTCAATTTTAGGAAACAAACCATGGTGAATTTAGGTTGGTTGCGATTCATATGGGTATGATAATGGCTAGGTGATTTTATGAATTATACCACAGATCCTTTAGGTCCTCAAATTCTTAGGCCTTCAAGGGTCATTAATATGCTGTAAAATAGGACTAGTGGGTGTCTATCAATCCTTGTAGGGAGGTTTGACCCACTGAGGTGTGTGGGTGTGTGCTTGTTTGGTTGTTGTAATCCCATATATATAGAATAAATTATCAATAATATTATTAAATATTAAAAAAATTATCAATCATGTTATTAATTATATTATTAATCACATTATTATTGTTAATTAATAATAATAATGTGTATTCAGTTGAGGGGATTAAAAACTACAATCACACATGCACCCAAATAACATAGTGGACCAATCTTCATCTCTCTGTAAGGAATGATAAACACCAACTGGAATTATTTTATTACATATAAGTGTTTTGAAGGACCAAGTTTTCAATGGAACACAAGCCCAACTAAAGATGTACCTAAATCCAATTTTGAAGAAAAGACTTGATGGACCTGAGACTCATCGTGTTGTGTCTTATTTCATTTTGTTTTCATAGGAAAACCCTCCACCCTACATTGTAATTCCACATGGGTAAAGGGACATTTGATAAGTGCCAATATTCCACCCTATTTCGAGTGACTCACCTAGTGCCTCTGCTGCTGATATCGTGGTGCGCCACCCATGTCAAGCCATATTGTCATTGTGAAGGTTTTGGGAATAGTGGAAGTGCCTTGGTGTGTGGATGACCATAATGTTTTTTTTATTTGATGGATAATTTAAAATGTTTTACAAGATGTAAACTTCACAACCAAAATTTTTTCCATCAAATATTTACATAAGAGAAACCAAAACCCATAGAGGATCTTTGCATGTTAAATTTATAATTAATATATATTATATTATATGAAAGGTTACATAATATTAGGAAATTTGTTTGGTGAAGATGACGTTGATCATCCAAAAACCCTTTTCAGATTAACTTCATTGTGATTGTAGGATCCAAGTGTAGAATCCACCTTGAAGTAATCTGCACATGCTCCTTTAATCTCCAAATGACACTAATTGATTATCGGGTTCTAGCATGGTTGATCAATTATCTTTCATTGTTCGTATTTATTTCTACAAGATTATTTAGGCTTGAAGGATTTCTTATAATTCTTGAGAGAAGGAGAGAAATATGAGTTTGAGATAGAATTCTATTATGTGAACTACTTATGAAAACATGATTTATGATTAACCCTACACACCAGACATAACCATCTATTTATAGAGATAGGGTATAGGTTAAAATATTATTTAATTTCGTATCGGCCCTTAAATAATATTATAATCACTATCAAACCCCATGATAAATAATAATAATAATGTTATTATTATTTTATAGTGTGCGCTAACTGTTGCAATGATAAATATAATTTTACTAGTTTGCAAATTAATATTTATCCCCAAACATGATCGTAGTTTGCTCGAACTCATTAACATTCATTGAATAAACACTATCAAAAATCCAAATAATAAATATATATTGATAATTAAATAAATATTTTATATCAATAAAATATTAATATAATTATTCCTTGGTCATGTGAATAATATTTATTCCATACATTAAATTCAAATAGAATTTAATCAAGATTAATGGAAACACATAGTGTGTGACCCTCTAGTATTTTTTCTCATTTTCATTAGGTGGGTTTGACTAAAGTTAAATATTATTATCTAGAAATGGGTCAAGGAACCCAAGAGAATAATTTAATTTCAGAAGTTCGAAAAATACATATGACTACTCGCTGTGTAATATAATCCCTTTATCACAATATCTCATAAAATAGGTTTCCATTCATATCATCAACATATATGTTTGATACGTATTAATTTCCATATATAAAATAAACATGTCATTACACCATGAAAATGAAATTTAAGGAAAATTTTTAATTCCAATCAAAGGTATGAGATATTAAATTCCATAAATATAATAGGGACAAATCCTTCCTCAACTTATCCATTAATAACATATCCTTCATGACACACCTATCGTATCCAGCTTCTCCATGAATTGTATCATCAAGTCTTATGAAATACATCTATGTGTGTGAGTATAACATGAATTAATAATAATATTAAAGTCTATGGATCATTACACATGCTCATATATAGGAATATCTTATGACACCAAAACATGTAAAATTTGTACCGGCGAGTCTGTTCTCATAATATCCCATCTTCAAGATCACTAATTGAGAACTTCAAGAGAGAAAGTATCATCTGCTTACAAGTACTCACACATGACGGTCTACATACTAAGTTCATTATCATATTACATTACGGAAAGGCACTATCATGGGTGATCTCAAATGATATTCAATTTTGGGTTAATTAGGTGCGGTAGAGTGGCTGACAAAGGTCGTCTCTCAAAAGAAGGAAGTAATTTAAAAAAAACTTATTAAAGTTATTTGGAAAATAAATATAAAATTAAAATTAAAAAATTAGAATTATGGGGGGGGAGATTGTTACATTTTTATAAAATAATAAGAATAATTATTCTGGAAGAAGATCATTTTTTTGTTTTTGTTTTTTAAATGAAATTTGATTAATAAAACACAATGAGATGATTTTTTTTAAAATATTTTAAAAGGAATAATTGATATAACTCTACCTATTCACATACTTATTAATCATTATCATTTAAACTAATCTGAACTTAATTATAATCCCCTAATTTTCAAACTGTCGAACCCTACGGGAGTTAACTTAACCACAAAGATGAAAAGAGTTAAATCATAGGCTATCTTTGAACATGCAATCCCAACACCCTACATTAATTTTCATTATAATGGTAGATTATAGTTAGTGGTGAATTAGGGAACATACCCACTCTATAAAATGAGGATGAATTTGTCTTATGGATTTTTTTAACTCTAAAAATTTATCATGTGTGTTCTTGTTTAACAGATTAAGTTTACACTCAAAATTTACACATATTCTCGACCTCACGGGTTTTTGTGTTAATTGTTCAACTGCTTACTTAGTTTCTTATAATTTAAAAAATAAATTCATTGATCATATTAATTTAAATAAATTATCTCATTTATTCAAAATAAATTAAGGAATAATGTAAGATGTAGATTGATTACTAAGAAAACTACTTTTCCATAGGCGGTGTAGTCAACGTAGAAGCGAATTACATTTTCAAAGGATTACAATGGGTATATACCAATTACAATTCTACTCTTGAATTACATCCCAAATAGTAATATTAAATAAGAATAAAATAGAATAAAAAGAATAAATATAAGGGGAACTAAGAATTTTTTTACGCAAACACAAATACTACAACATGAAGAAGAAGAAGAAGGATTCGATGAAGGGATCCTTTATTCAAGAGATAAACATCTTGAAATGCTTGGATAATTGTATTTTAACCACTTATCATCTTCCCTAACCTTCCTAATTCACGTCCGAAACCCTCAAAATGAGAAAAACACCAATTTATAGGGTGGAGGGGAGGATAGGTTTCAAGTGTGAATGGGGAAATTTTCCCAAATATTTTATTACATGTTTCACTGCATGTTTGACCATCAAAACGCATGAACCATCTAACCTTCCTAAATTATTATTTGTGAGAAATTTGATTCTATATATCCTATCCAAATTTGGGCCCAAACCAATCTCAGATTTAGATGTTATGGCCCAAATATAGAATTGATGTCCAATATGATGAGTCCAACCCAACTTTGACTTCATGACCCATTTTCCCCAACCAAATTCACGATTTAGATCATATTTCATGAATAAAAGTTGTATAAAAATAAATTAGGGAACACATTTAAAAAATATAAAGTTCAAATAATTTAAATAAAATTATTTATTTTCGATATACTATAGTGAAATTTAAAAGGGTAAAACTAGAATTTTAATCAAATTTTAAAGTTAATGATCTAATCCCAAATATTTTATAAATAAAAATATTTTACACAGTTTGAGAAAAAAAATTCATTTATTATAAATAAAATATTCAACAAAATTTTCTTTTATCAACTCCCCAACACTTACCTTTTTGAACTCCTGGGTAAAACCTCATATCAAGTATTCAAAAAAAAAATTGTGACAAAATATGCATGTTAATATTTCTTAATCAAAAGTGGAAATATAAGAAAAAGTAAGAATACCATAAATATCCAATATCAATAAATTTTGAATTAATTTTCACATAAATTGTTTCAATACAAAATCTAGTGAGATTCATAACACTAATCCTAGAGAAACAAGTCATGAGTCTACCATGACACTAATTCTCTATGTGTTTGTGTGCCAACCATTCCATGTTCATATCTACACCATTTATTCAGTATATTTAGATCAAATATAACAATTCATCTAACCTTGTTTAATTCACTGAACCTAATATACATTCCTTTGTAATAAAATTTCAATACCCACTCACCTAAGCATTCCTGAAAGTCAGACCTTAAAATCCCAACCTAGATATCCCTTGATGTTGTACATTTCATCACTCCCCTCATTTATTTATTGGTTTTTTAGTTGTACTTGGAACAAATATCACACTCAAATCTCAACCCATTTTTGATCTCCTCACAACACTAATTTTAATATTTATATTAAGATCAATTATCGAGGAAGAGTGGTTTTTGACCTTCCCAAGATACAACCCATATTTTTGAATTTTTCTTTGTTTTTTTAGGGTGTACAATAGTCGGATAACATGTACAGATTCATAGGTAAATTCAGTATAATAATAAAACTGATTGGAAGGGAAACCAACATATGGATCAAGCAATGATTTTTTTTACCAAACTTGACTATACCTTTAATTGAGTAGGAAAATTTTCACAAGTCACAGTTGAGTGAAAAATTGTGTGGATAAATCAATGACACAATTTACCGTGAACAAATATCACAAATAATGATGTCAAAATCTAAACGATTTTATAATGAAACAACCAATCATATCATCTATGACATCAATTTTTATAAACATCAACCCCTGAGGATGAAATATTATTTATTCTTACCATTCTACCTGTGAATTTTGAAAAAAAATCATTTTCTATATGTTATACATGAGAATGTTACCTGATATATTTGTTTTTTTATTGATTTTTTTGTTTTTTTTTTTGTTTTTTTTTTTAATTTTTTTATTGAAAATTTTAACCAAAAAGTTAACAAAAAATACAAAAAAATGAAAATCCTAAACATATACCCCAAAATGTTGTCCCCTCCCCCACACTTACAATATTTCATTTTCCTCAATGTGAACCTATGAGATGATATATACCCTTCTAATGCATAATTTTAAATATGAAAATTAATATAAGAGTAAAAGGGTTAGGAAAAACCTGATATTCTCAAGTGGTGATGGGGTTATGTAGTGTGATCAAATCCACTACATCAGTAGAAATTCCCTTAATGTATTGCTTCAAGTGTTGCCCATTGAATGTAAAGATCCTTCTAGTGTCCTCTTATAAAATCTTCATTGTACCATAAGAAAATACATTAGATAAAATATAATGACCTAACCATCTTGAACGCAACTTACCAGGCATCATATTCCGTCGTGAACTATAGAGAAAGACTTTCTCTCCAACATGAAACTCCCTTTTTTGGATCATTCTATCAGGAGATACTTTTAATCTTTCCTTTTAGAGCCTTGAGTTATCATTTGATGAAAATCAAATCTCCTTAAGCTCTTGAATTTACAACTTCCTTTGAATTCCCTCTTGGGAGAAATCTATGTTGCATTTTATTATATCCCAATATTCCCAATGCTCGAAATCCACTGAGAGATGACATGCTTTCCAAAAAATAATTTGAAATGGGGATATACAAATGGGTGTCTTGTATGTTGTCTTATAAACCCATAATGCATCATCCAAGTGATTGCTCTAATCCTTTCCATTCGGCTGCATAGTTTTTTCCAAAATTTATTTCAACTGCCAATTTGAAACTTCAACTAGGCCATTTGTTTGGGGGTGGTACGGTGTTGATATTTCGTGAGTCAACCCATACTTATAAAGGAGGTAAGCCAAATTCTGATTGCAGAAGTGTGTCCCTTGGTCACTGATGATGGCCTTTGGTACCCCAAACCTACAAAAAATCCATGTCTTGATAAATTCCACTACAACATGAGAATCATTAGTCCTAGTGGCCTTAGCCTCCACCCATTTACATAAAAAATCAACAAAAATAAAAATATAAAAAAACTAAATGAACTAGGAAAATGACCCTGAAAATTGATGCCCTATACATAAAATATCTCATAGAATAGTATGGGTTGTTGGGGTATCTTGTGACTCTTAGAAATGTTCCCAATGTGTTGGCAATGTGATAATGACTTACAAAACACATGGGAATCATGTAATAAACTAGGTAAATATAATCCAGAGTCTAATAATATCCTAGATGTTTGTTGGGGTCCAAATTTTCCTCCACATGAAAGTGTATGGAAGAAACGCAGAATAGACTCGAGCTCGTGATCTGGTTCACACCTCCTAATAACTTGATCACTATACATGTTCCAGAGGTATGGATCATCCCAAACATAAAATATCCAATATTTTTTTAACTTTTTTACTTGATATTCCATTAAATTTTTAGTAATTTCAAAGTCAACAAGGTAGTTAACTAAATCAGTAGAACACGGATGTGTACGTGAGATGGAATAAAGATTCTAATCAGGGAAAGTGTCCCAAAGTGATACCTGGTCCAAGGATTCATCCTCTCTTATGTGAGTAAGCCTAATCATGTGATCCACTACCATGTTATCTGACCCCTTCTTGTCCTTTATCTCAATATCAAATTTCTGAAGAAGAATCATCCATCGGATAATCCAGGGCTTTGCATCTGGCTTCTTCAAGAGGCACCTCATAGCTACATGGTCAGAAAAAACAACTACATTAGATACTAATAAATATGAAAAAAAATTATCTAAATAAAATTATATGGAAAGAAACTATTTTTTTCGTGGATGTGTAGTTTTATAGGATTGAATCTAATGTCCTTGAAGCATATGTTATCACATGTGAACATTCCTCCACCCTCTGTGATAAGACTACTCCAACTGCGAAGTTTGAAGCATAACACATTTTCACAAATGGAATGTCCCACCGTGGGGGATATATGAATGGTGTAGTGGTTATAACTATTTTATCTCATCAAAGGAATTCCTACAAGAATCATCAAATACAAAATCATAATCCTTATGAAGTAATCATGACATAGGAAGATAAATCTTACTAAAATATTTGATGAAGTGCTGATAAAATCCTACATTCCCTAGGAATGATCTAACATCACGCGCACATTTAGGATAGGGTAGGGATGAAATAAAATCTACCTTAGATCTATCAACCTCTATCCCATGTTTTGACACTACATTCCCGAATACAATCCCATGATCTACCATGAAATGACACTTTTCAATATTTAAGACCAAATTCTTCTCAATACACTAATTAAAAACGTTTCCCAAACTAAATATGAATTCATCAAATGAAGATCCATACACTGTAAAGTCATCCATAAATACCTCCATGCAGGTCTCAATGAAATTGGAAAAAATAATCACCATGCATCTCTCGAAGGTACATGGGGTATTGAAAAGTCCAAATGGCATCCTTAGATAGGAAAATGTGTTGAATAGACAAGTGAACATAGTTTTATCCTCATCCTCCAGAGCAATAGGAACCTAAAAATATCCAGAAAATCCATCCTAGAAACAATAGTGTGTTTTCCCAGCAAGTCTCTCAAGCATTGGTCAATAAATAGGAGAGGGAAATGGTATTGTAAGTGGGATAATTTAGTTTCTTATAATAAATACACACATACACCAATTTTTTTGTACCCTCACTGGATTTAACTCCTCTTTATCATTTTTAACAACTATGTCACCACTTTTCTTAGGAAAAATATGAATAGGAATCACCCATTTAGAATTTTAAATGGAATAAATTAAAGCTGCCTTGATAAATTTTTCAACCACTTTTTTAACAACTTCAAGAATGGTTGGATTGAGTATCCTTTGTGGATACCTAACCAATTTATCCCCATCCTATAAAAGAATCATATGAATATAAATATAGTGGATAATACCTGATATGTCAGCCAAGGTCCACCCAATTTTCATAATGTTCTCCCTCAAATGATTCAAAAGTTTTTCTTCATGTTCAAAAGGGATATAGTTTTCAATTATACCTAGTAATTTCTCCCCACTTAGAAAGTATGAGTATTTGAGATTAGGTGAAATTGCTTGAGTTGCATTATAGGGGGTGATTTATGGATGGATAAATTGAAGGAATTTAAATATGTGCACAATGAACATCAGTATCATAATATACATCATCAAAATCAGGGAATAAATCGTTACACCCATCAGCATACTCTACAACCATGTCATAATCATAGTTCTAATGATATAAATTAAAATATAAATCCATTTCAAAATCAAATATAAGAGAGGTATGTGCATTAGGAATAGGTGTTTAAGTGATCTTAAACATAAAATTAGAACCAATACTCATAATCTCCCTAAGCCTGGGACAATAAAATTCCATGAGGTTTTTTTTCTGGTTCAAAAAGAGAGATTAGAAAAAGCATAATGGTCCTCTGAGGGGTACTTCATGGAGTCCGTAACATTAAATATGAAAACTTCATAACCAAACTCCATGTAAAGTGTACCCTTATGGACATTTATGAACTTTTTTTAGTTTTCTGGAAGGGCCTACCTAAGATAATTGAGCATGGGAACTTACCCAATCATCCTTCAAATTAAGAACATTGAAATCTACTGGAATGATCATGTCTCTTACCCTAACAAGTACATCCTCAAGGAATCCCATTGGGTATTCTATAGCTCTATTCCCCAACTACACCACTACTCTCATTGGCTTCAACTCACAAACATGTAAATAAGAGAATATAGAATGAGGTATCATATTTATGGAAGCTCCCAAATCACAAAGAGCATCAGAAAAGTGAAACTCCCCTATGGTGCATGATATGGTGAATGTCTCAGGATCCTTGAACTTTTTTGACATTGAAAGGGTTTTTGTAATGAGTACTAAAACATTCCTTCCAATATCGATCCTCTCATTTTCCTTTAGACCTCTTATATTGGTACAAATTTCTTTTAAAAATTTGGCATACCCTGCTATTTGTTTAATGACTTCAAGTAAAGGTATGTTGATCTCAACATGCTTGAATGTATCCAAAACTCCTTTTTTCATCACATATTCAGCCATATTTTTGGTTTGAAAAACTCAATTTGGAAAAGGAAGGGGTTTTGGATTAATATCATCAATATTTTTCTTATCATTTTCTATCTCATTAGGATATTAATTAGTTCGTCTTGAATGGGGATTCTCCATAATTGAGGTGAATCCCAGTGGAATGACAGGTGCAAATGTATCAGTTTTTTTCTTCCCACATCTCAATGTGATGACAATGATATTCCCCATGGTATTTGGAGTAGGTTGGGAAGGTATATTTTTAGAGTTCTTACTTACTAGTTCATGGATGGCGGTGGCAATCTGGGTCATTTGAGTCTTCAACTCTCTCAACTCCAAACCTTGAATCTTTATATCATTCCATTGATTAAGAATAATTTGTTTCAAAAGGTCATTAGTTTTAGAATATACATTGGGTGTGGGATTCCCTTGTTGTTGGATTATTGATTCTTGGTATTCAAATCTCCTTTGGGGTTTTTGGAAACCCTATCATTAAGGCGGAGGTTGCTGGATTTTTTGTTGAAAAGGGGGCCTTTATTGTTTTCCATATCCATACCTCATTTTTGATTGATCCTTCCACCCTTGGTTGTATGTTGGTGCAAATTAATCATACTTATTTTGGGAATGTATCTATTGTGGCTGTTGATATGGTCTCCTAGGGAATATTATTGCACAATCCTCTATCTCTTGTAGTTAGGGGTAATAATTGGTTGGGTGGTATGTTTTAGTGCAAATTCCACAAGGTCTCACAGTAGTGGGTTGGGATGTCTTCTAAACAAAAGCAATATGCCTCACTATAGTGTTAAAATCTTCAAACATTGTATCAATTAAATTAATTTCATGAGAATATGGACTTACCTAGTGTACTCCTTTTACATGTGGCATACCTCAATCTATAAATTATTGGTAGTTTTATTCCGTCTTGTCAATCAATGAATGTGCAACTACTAGTGTTTGGTGGACCAATTCCCCTCTATTTGTGACATCTACCATTCTTCTCTCCATTGGTGTGAGTCCTTTATAGAAGTACTAGATGAGTATTTTCTCACCGATTTGGTGATGTGGGCAGCTTGAACACAACTTCGTGAATCACTCCCAGTACTCATACATTGAATCTCCTTTGGCTTGCCTGATCCCTAAGATCTCCCTATGAATGGAAGTGGTCCTTAATGCTAGAAAAAATATTTTCAAGAAATGATGTTTCAAATCATTCCAACATGTTACATCTTTAGGTTGTAAAAAATACCTTGAATCCTTTACAGCTCCATCTAGTGGAAATGGGAATTCTCTTAGTTTGATTTGATTGTCAGATACATTTATTGGTTTTTGTGTTGAGAAAACCACATTAAATTAATTTATATATTCATTGGTATCCTCACCAAAGAGGCAATGAAATTTTAGAAGAAGGTTAATTATCCCAGATTTCAATTCGAAGTCCGATTCAAGATTTGGGTATGTAATACAATTTGGTTGATTGTTAATATCCCGTGCATCCAATTCTTGAATGTTTCTATTAAGTTTATTATTATTATTTTCAGAAATTATTTCTGGTTTTATTTTGGATTCATAAGTGTTTCCAATTTCAATGTTCTTAGAGTGTAGGAATTCCTTAGTTGGGTAAATGTCGACACTTCTCGTAGATTCAGATTGTCTGATTTGAGCCCTAAGGTCACGGTTAATATTAGGTTCTAGATCAAAGATATCCTTAGGATGGGATCATGTCATAAATTAGGGAAATTTAGAAAATTATACCATAATATCATGAGATTAAATTTCAATTGATGGTCTAATAGAGAAAAAAAATAGAGAGGAAGAATAAAGAGAGAGTGAAAAACAAACAAAAATTGAAAAGGGGGAAATAAGAAGGAAGAATGAAGATAAAACAAAAGTATAAAATAAAAGTGAACAAATTCTAGAAATTAGTTTAATAAAATATTTAAATCCTCGGAATATATTCCAATTTGAAAGTAATTTTCATAGGAACTCTCAAATGATATTCTATTTTGGGTTATTTAGGTGCAGTAGAGTGGCTGACCAAGGTCGTCTATCAAAGAAGGAAGTAATTTAAAAAAACATATTCAATTTATTTTAAAAAAAACAAAAAAAATTTAAATTATAACGATGGGGGTTATTAAATGCTTATAAAATAAGAATAAGTAGGCTGGAATAATATTGTATTTTCTGTTTTATTTTTGTTTTTTGAAAGGAAATTTGATTAATAACACAAAACAAGAAGCTGTTTTTTAGAAAATATTTTAAAAGGAACAATTGTTATAACTCTATTTCTTCACTTACTTATTCATAATTATCATTTAAATTAATCACCACATAATTATCATCACCTAATTTTCTAACCCTTGAACCCTATGGGAGTTAACTTAACCCAAAATATGAAAAGAGTTAAACCCTAGACTAACTTTAGAACATGCAATCGCAACACCATACTTTGATTGTTGTTCTAAGGATAACCTATGGTCAGTAGTGAATTAGGCCACATAACCAATCAATAAATGAGGATAAATTCAGATTAGGGATTTTATTTTAACTCTGCAAATTTATCACGTGTGGTCTTGTATTACCCATTAAGTTTCTGCTCTCATAATTTACACAAATTCTCGACCTCCCGGGTTTTTGTAATAATTGTTCAATTTATTACATAGTTTCATCTAATTTAAAAAATCAATTAATGGATCATATTAATTGAATTATATTATATAATTTATTCAAAATAAATTAATGAATAATTTAAGAGGTAGATCAATTACTAATAAAACTACTCTTCCATGGGTGGTGTAGTCATCATAGATGCGAATTGTATTTGCAATGGTTTAGAATGGGATTAGAAAAATCACAATTATAATCATGAGTACCATCAAAAATAGGAAGATAAAAGAATATTAAAAAAACCATAAAATAGATAAATATATAATAAATAGGAGTGTAAATAATAATTTCAATACACAAACACATATATTACAACATAGAGAAGAAAAAGAAGGCTTTGATTAAGGGATACTTGCTTCAAGAGATACCCTTATCGAAATGATTTTATAATTAGATTTTAACCACTTATACTCTAACCTAAACTTCCTAATTCACTTACTAACCCATAAAAATGAGAAAAAAACCAATTCATAGAGTTTAGTGGAGACTAGGTTTCAAGTGGTTTCAAGTGTGAATGAGGAAATTAAGAGAAATATTTTATTCCATGTTTCACCGCCTGTTTGACCTTAAAAATGCGTGAATAATATGTCCTTCCAGAATGATGATTTGTGAGAAATATTTTTCTAGAGACATTCTCCAAATTTGGGCCCAATACATTCACTTATGTAGAAGTCATGGCCCAAATATAGAACTGATGTCCAATCTGGTGAGTCCAGCACAACATTGACTTCATGACCCATTTTCTCCAACGAAATGCATGATTTAGCTCAGATGTCCTGAATAAAATTTGTAGAAAATAAAATCAGGAATACATTTACAAAATATAAAGTTCAAATAATTCAAAAAAATTATTTATGTTCGAAATACTACAATGATTTTTTATAGGGTAAAACTGGAATTTTCATCAAATTTTCAAATGAATGATCTAATCCCAAATATTTTATAAATACACATATTTAACAAAATGTAAGGAAATGTTTTCATTTATTATCAATAAAATATACATTTTTTTATCTATTATCTGACAATAGAAATATATTTAATAATATCATCTCAACACTTCATGCTTCTCATCATAGTGGTGAACTGTTATGAACTATTAATTGCGACAGATACCCTAGGACGTTATTATATAATTATAAAGTATAACAAGAAAAAATATATAAAAATATATTTTATTAATACTAATATATTAAAATATACATGAAATCAATGTATAAACCGTTTTTTCTATAACACCAACTCTAACAAACTCCCACTTGGACCGGAGCCAACTACCTAACACTTCCAATCCACTCGACCTCACATGAAGATCATGTTTTTTCTGAACTAAGGATTTAATAAATGCATGTGAAATGTTGTATTTTTTGGATACTATTCTCAATTAAACTTTGCCACTTTTACAAAAATCCTTCAAAATATGATACTTCTAAAGTATGTGCTTTGTCAGTTGATGTGGCATTGGTTTATTAGCAGAGGCCACTGCTAATGCATTATCAAAATAAAGTGTGATAGGATACTTATTTCTAGGTACCACATAAAGAAATGGGATGAATTTTCGTATCAATATTAATTATTTACCTACCTCATAATCTAAAATATACTTAGTCTACAATGTAGAATCTAGTACCACAACTTACTTGGAGATCTACCTACTCATAAAATCTCCATTGAGTGTGAAGATATGTCCCATCTATGATTTCATATCATCATGATCTATTTGGAAACTATCATATACATATCCTATGATGAATAGTTCCTAATATTCTCCATAGACCATAGATATATCCATAGTACACCTCAAATACTTAAGGATATTCTTAAATTCTACCCAATGATGATAACCTAAGTCAGCTTGATGTCTTCCTACCATGCGTAAGGTGTAGGTAATATCTAGCCTAGTACATAACATAACATACATGACTGACCCAATCATAGATGCATTTGTAATCCTTTCCATCCTCTTTATTTATTCATGTGTCTAAGGAAACATTTTTTTGGAATGATGAACGCCATGTGACATTGGAAACAATCCCCTATTAGATTATTCCATACTGAATCTCTTCAGTATCTTGTCAATATTTATACCTTAAATTAGTCTGAGCATCCACGTGGATTTATCATAAAGGATCATGATCCTATTAATATATACTATTTCACCAGTGTTTTGTGTAGAAGAATTTATTCAAATTGGATTTAATAGAATGTACGACTAGTATTTAATTTTTAATAATCAATATATTCTCAAAATATACTATCAAGAAAATTTACGCATTCCCACTAAACCACTTATAGACACAAGGCTCAAATTCATTCTTTATAAAACCAAATTCAATTACGGATTCATCAAAATTAATTTTCCATGACATTGATTCTTTCTTTAATCCATAAATGGATATTTTAAACTTTCATAACATGTTGGAATCTTTTAGAGACACAAACCCTTAAGATTGTGCCATATAGAAATATTCTCGAAGGTTCTCATTAAGGAATACTATTTTGAAGTCTATTTTTTAAATCTCATAGTCATGGAAAGCTATAATGTAAAGTATAATTCTGATGGATTTCAGAATTTCAACTGGTGAAAAGGTTTCTTTATATTCTATGCATTGATGTTGTTTGAACCCTTTTGGAACAAGTCATTCCTTATAAGTACTAACATGTCTATCCATTTACAGTTTTTTCTTAAATACCCATTTAAAACCAATAAGATTTATATCCCCTAGATGATATTCCAAAATCATGGCTTGGTTTTTGTACCTAGAATCCTTTTAAGAATTTATAGCTTCTTTCTAATTGGTAACATCTATTCCACTTACTACTTTTTTATAGGTTATTGGATCATTATTATCTACTAATATTGATTCACCAAACTCGATGACTAGAAAATGAAACTTTTTTGGTTCTATAACCTCTCTTGTACTCCTACATAGTACTTATGTATATGGACATTTTTATTCCATGGGGATTTGTGGGCTTTGTTCCTATGTCAAATCTTATGTATCTTGATCATGGAATTCATTAAAGTCTATCTGGCTCCCACTATCTATTTTATACATAAGACCATTCTCAACGAATATGGAATGTTTTTCAACCACAACTTTTTTCTAAAGGGTTTTATTGGTAGTATCTCTTTGTTTCATTGAGATATCCTATAAAGATACACTTTGTTCCATAGGGTGAAAGTTTGTTACTTGAAGAGGACTTAAAAAATTCTTCACATCCCCACACATGTAAGTAGGAAAACATAGATTTATTTCCACTCAACAAGTGGTATGGAACATCATCTTCTTCTTTAGTTGTAACTCCGTTTTGTATGTTTATTTTTGTTTATAATGATTATACCCAAAAAATGGAATACACACATATATCTTCATTGATATCACTATGTCCAATAGGGTGTGGTTCCTCCTTTCTCATACATTGTTCCACTAATGTGTATAACAAGTAGTGAGTTGAGATAAAATCCAAAAATCCTATAAATAATAAATGAAATCTTGATTAAGATATTGTCCACCATGGTCTGAGTGGAGTTTTTTAATCTTCTTACCAAGATGGTTGTCAACTTCATTATCTTATTACTTGAATCTATCAAAGGAATCCAACTTATACCTCATTAAGTATACATATCCATAATTGAGAAAATCATAATTAGAAGTTATGAAGTATGAGTACCCACCGCTTTATTTAACTAAAAATGGTCCAAGAACATTGGTATAAACTAATTATAGAAGTTATTTATCCCTTTCACATTTTCCAATAAATGGTGCTTTAATAATTCTTCCTTGTAAACATACTTGGCCTAAACCTAGTGGTTTTAGTTTTCAGGAATCTAAATAACCATATTAGTAAAATTCAGTCAAATGTTTTTCATCTACATTACTTAGTTAGTGATTCCATAGTTGGTTGTGGTATGAGTCATATGAAGTGATTTTGTTATTGATTTTCATTACTTTCTTTGTATAATCAAACACATAAAGTCCATTATTTGAATGTTCCTTACCATAAAAAATTCTATCTTTATAAAATAAGAAAATATTATTCAAAAATTTGAAAGTAAAACCATCTTTATCAAGTATAGACATAGAAATAAGTTTTTTCATAATCGACAGAACATAATAACAAATTTTCAAAACCAATATCATCTGAGTTGGAAACATGAGGTGGGAGTCCTCTATACCCACAACAACAAGTTTGAATTCATTGGATTCTCATAGATCTACCTTGACTTGGTCAATCATTTTGATTTTACTAGGTTCCTATATTTGAATAAATATTTCAGTACCACAAGTTGTATCTAATACCCAATATTTAGAAATAGATAAATTTATCTCAATAACAAACACACCTGAATCTCCCTCTTGCTTCTTTGGTTGGGTGAAATTTTTCTTCCAATGGCCCTTATTTCCATATGTAAAATAGATATCATCCCATTACTTTCTTTCCCCTTTATATTTACCTTATTGGAAGGTTATTATTGAGAATATTTGGTATAAGAGTTCTTCATTTGGACAATACATTTATTCATCATAAGAATGAAAGTATTTTTGTGCGTTATCTTTTAATCAACTAGGTGATAAAGAGTGAGAGGATATGAGAGAAACTTCTCAATGATCATCATATTGAAATTAATAAAAAATATGGAGAAACTCCAAGGGAGTGATGCAAGAATGAGATCGATGTGCATTCCTTTGTGTAGTTTAAACCCTATAACCTCTAGGTGCTCAATATAGCCAATGAGTTTGACTACATGAGGCCCATCTGGTGAACCCTCTCCAAGCATACTCTGAAAGATCAAATTGGATATCTCAAATCATTCATGTATTTATCTCTATTGGTAAATACCATGGAGATTCTCTAGAATTATTTAAGTATCCATGTCTTCATTAGACTTCATGACTTAACTAGACATAGAAAAAATAAATAAACATTGAATTTCAACTATTCCGTTCATTTTTTTTCAATTTTCAAAGAACTATTCATCACTTTATTACTTTTTTGATATATAAGGTAGTAAGTATTCTAGAATGTATGATTTCTGTTCATGGAACAACACAAACCATTGGCATTTGAACCATTCCTAGAAGTTACTTCTAGTGAGGAGATGGTATTTATACAATATTGATTGTAGGGTTAATGTGGATGATGAATTTTACATTATTCCAAAATTCTAAAATATTGTATTGTTAGTAATTTTCTTGATTTTAAATTATGTGGAAAATAAGAATTATTAATTATATTAATACTCCCACTATTTTATCATGAATCAATGACCCTCACCATTTAACTCAAAATTTCCCATCACTCAAGAAATTATACCCGAAAGAATCCATATTTATTTTCTTATAATTCATACATACACCATGAAAATTACAAGAAAGTATTTCGGTATGAGTTTTTTTCAACTCTGGGATTTAAACTCCTTGATCCACTGAGTGGAATCCACAATCCTGAAATCCTAACTATGATTTTCTCAACACATGCCTCAAAATTTATATTGGATATATGTATTCTATTAAACATAATATATATTTGGTCAAGTCGACCTAGTACTTTAGTTTAGACTTCCTAATTATTAAAAGTACCCCATACATAGGCTGAACTGACACTTTAACTACTTGTTCATCTTAATTCAGACAAGGAAAGGATTAAGGACTTAATATTAACATTAGGTTTTTTTTGTTATGCATAAATATATTTTGTTTTATCCTTTACATGTCTTGTTAATATTAAGTGGATTTTACATAAGTTATTAACTATGTCTTGAGAGAACATTTACACATAATCCATTTATTTAATTTATATATTTACTTATTAGTCCAACTACTTATGTAATCTTATTCTTTAGTCTATAAAATAAAAAATTCATAAGATTGAAATTAATAAATAAATAAATGACTTGATCATGGGATTATATGACCTAGGAGAAAAGCTCATTCTGTTAGTCTTGTCATGATCTGTACCATTCAATCTATCCACCTGTGTATCACTCGAGCTAGTGTCATCTCAGTTCCACCTTGAACTACCTCCACATGCCTTGGGATACTCATTTTATTACATGTATTTATAATTCACATTTAGGTGAGAGGAACCAAGTGATTGGTTAATGGAATTACATGAATCACCATAGACATACAGATCCTACATAACAAAGGAGGGAGGGATGTATCATAGACTATCATTTTAATTTAATAATTAATAATTTCAATACCATTGAATAAACTAAATTAAATAAAACTGATGCACACATAGTCCATGGGCAAGGTCATAAAAAGTTATACACATGAAACATATGTACAAAAGTATACTGACTAATATTTATATCTATTTGTTTGTTATTATTAATTTAAACACACTTGCATTAATTAATTAATTGATTAATTCACTTTTATCTTAATAATAATCCAAATTCTATTGGAGATACCCATCATAAATGAATTCATAAAGAATAAATGACATGACCAATAATCACAGATAATTATAACAAATTAACTAATCATTTTTAATTTTCTAAAACCTTTTTAAAATTTTCAAACACATCATGAGAAAATCAATATAATAAGTATTTAATGTTGTAATTAGTAATTTAATGTTATTTAATTCTATCCATTATTGAGAGACTACATAGTATGTACTATCAAGCAACATGTATTATACCTCATTTTCTATGTACCTGGGATAAACTCTTGGGGCTTCGGTATGTTCCTCAGCTGGACTGCATGGTGGTTACTAGCTAGATACACACTTTGTATCGATATTTTCATGTGTCTGTTAAATACACCAAATGAATCAACATTTTCTTTAGATGTGGGACCACACAACATGTACTCTATCTACACACCATGTGTTTCTCTAGTCGTGTGTCTGTATAACTCTCCAAATGACTAGGAGTGTATTTCTAATGTTGTAATTAAGGAACTAAATTCCATAAACACTGGCTACACATTTTTTATTTCATTAATTCTCCAGTATATCAATCTCATGAGAGGTTTAACTATTTATTTGACGACAATGTCTGTGCAAATTTAATTGTTAAACCATGTAGACTACATGACGTGCACACCATCTATACACTATGTTATTCAAAAAGTCATGTGCCAGGTTGGACCAACCTAAAAATGGTGTACAATAAATTAATTTTGTGTAGTTACTTCTTGGTGTGTCTATTATCCCAAAAATTAACCAGGTGCAGTGCACTTGGGTAAAAAAACATGCACTCTGACCACACACCGTGTAACCCAGCCTTTCTGACCAAAATCCTTGGCACTTCCTGAGGGAATCTATGATCATTATTTATCTATTATTAGTATTTTTTGAATATATTTATCCTGAAAAAAGTGACTAAATTTTTTAAATCATGTTAATTAAAAAAAATTAAAGAGTGAATAATCTGGAAATGTAATATTTAACCACTATTGTGCATAATAGATCAACAATAAAATAATTAATTATAAATTCAAAATGTGACCTAATCTAATGCCACTTATAAATTTTATGGGATAAATTAAAGAACCTTGGTGAAGAAATGACCATAAAAGTTTTTTTAAATATATGGATCATTCCCATCACTTTACGAGATGTAAACATAATGACAATGAAATTTTTTCATCAAATTAAAACATAAGGGAACCCAAAACCCATAGAGTATCTTTTCATATTAAATTTATAATTAATATATATTATATTAGAATAAATTTTACCTCATCTTAGGAACTTTCTTTGATGATGATGATGATGATTTTCTGAAAAACTATTTCTGGATTACCTTTGTTTCTCTTATAGGATCCAAGTGTACAGTCCCTATAGAGGTGATCGAAACATGGTCCATTGATCTTTGAAAGATATGGATTGATTTTTTGGTGCTATTGTGGTGAATCTATCATCTTGGATTGTTTTTATTTATCGCCACAATATCCTTCAAGCATGAACGAGTTATTGTTTCTCTTGAGAGGAGAAGAGAAAGATGAGTTTGAGAGAGAAGTCTTTTGGGCACAACGATTCTCAAAACTTGATTTATGATTAACCCTACCCAATAGACATAACCATATATTTATTGAGATATGGGTTATGTTAAAATATTATTTAATTTAATAATAGAACTCAAATAATATTATAATCCTTATCAAACTCTATTTTAATTAATTAATAATAATATTATTATTATTATTATTATTTATGGTATGCACTAACTGATGCAATGATAAATATTATTTTACTAGCTTGAAAATTAATATTTATCACTGGACATGAACTTGGTCTTCTCAAAATCCTTGTTATTTATTGAATAAATACTTTATCCACAAACCAGTGTGTAAATATTTATTAAATATTCAATAAATATTTGTGATTAATAAAACAAGAATAAAATTATTCCTCAGTATTGAGAATAATATTTATTCCATTAATTAAATTCAAAGATAATTTAATATAGATTAATGGAAACACATAGTGTGTAACCTTCAATGATTCATTCTCATTGGCATTAGGCGTTCTTTCCTAAAGTAGAAGATTATTGTCTAGCAATAAGTCAAGCCACCCAATAGAACAAACATAATGTTGCAACATAGACAACCACATATGAACAATCATTGTGTAATATAATCCCTTTGTCACAATATCTCATCAAGTAGGTTGTAGAGATGTGACATCAACCTCTATGTTTGATATGTATTTCTTTAACTATCTAAAATAAACATATAATTATACCATGACTATGAAATTTAAGGTGAAAGTGCTATTCCAATCAATGGATCGAGATATCAACTTCCATAAAGATGGAGGGGGAAAATCCATCCTTAAATTATACACTAATAACATGTCACTCATGACACACCCAATGCATCCAACATTTCCATAAACTGTATTGTCATGGTTTATAAAATAAATCTAATTATGCGAGTCTTAAAAATCATTAATAATAATCCTAAAGTCAATAAAACATTACACATGCTCGTAGATTGGAATATCCTATGGCACCAAAACATGAAAAATTCCTACTAAAGAGAATGTTATCATAATATCATGTATTTAAGAATACTAAGTAAATAATTCATAAGAATAAGTCTCATATACTTATGGGTACTCAAACCTGAAATTATACATACCATTTCCCATATCATTAAACATTATCTGACCATAAAACTATTATTTAAGAAGGTCATCTTGGAACTTCAAGGTTTTCATCATAGTATAGAACTTCTATGACATTATTAATGTGAAAAATACCCAAGGATATTATTACATCAAAGTCATATAGAAAAATTAAAAATATATAATAATATGTTTTATTAATATTCCAATATTCAAATATACATGCAATCAATGTAAAAATAGTTGGTTTTAGAACACTAAATCCAACAGTCACCCACCACACCGCACCACTCCCTACCATTGTTGCAACCCATTAATTTTTGTCCATAATTAATCTATAAGAACCCCTTCAAAAAGACACCATGAGGATTTGAACCCTAGTGATATGAGGGATTATATTTTTAAATTACCACCCAATTAAGACCCCAACATCATTAATTAAATATTAATAATAATAATAATAATACTATTATTATTTTTATTACATTATTATAATTTATTTCACTAATAACTTATTCTAATTAATAATTCAATAATAAGAATAATATATTAATAATAAGTTATTATTTCAATGCTCAAAAAGAGGAACCTAAATTCCATTTTGAAAACTCAAAAAGGATAAAGACCACTCTCTTATAAAACTAAGGTTTTAGTGATACTTTAAGTATTATTTTTGGATTAATTTTATGAATGTAATAATTTAAATAATAAAAATTAAATATTATTTAAAATTTTATCATATATATAATTCTAAAAAATACTTAAAATGAGAATTTTTTCATTAATTTAAAAAAATTCATAAATGAAAATAATGTATTTCATGACTATAGTTAGAAATATTTATATCTTGGACTCATTTAAATATATTTTTATGAAACCCCATTTAAGAAACATGAAAATAACATGAGTAAATGGTATCATTGTTTCTGAATCTTTCCTCAGGGTCCCGCCTACACATTATAGTTTCGCACATTGGCTGATTTAGCCCCATATTAATACTTTCCAATGATAGGAAACATTCATGACTTTCAATGGTGATGTCTTCCCCTTGATTGAAACAGGATGATGGTATGTCAGTTACTCCTTCCATGGATTCCTCCTTGGAGATCCTCACCTAGTTCGGGTCTCCCTCATAGATTAATTCATGTTCATGGAACTCATTACTGGTGCTATATTTTTTTGGATGACGATTAACTACACTAATTCTTTCTGGAAAGGGTAGCAACCTTCGGTCAGGTGAGTAGTCACCTTGGGCATCACTAAGCATGTCTGTACATTAGGCACATTAGTCACCTATAAATATTATTCTTGGGAGGGAATCTCAAATGAGGCATCTTAGGCATGAAACCCAATGCATACCATATTGATCAATAAAAAATTGAAACTAGGGGTATAGGTATTCCAAGTGTTTTTACCTTAGTAATCCCATGTTTATTTCATGGGGTAGGAATTTTGAGTTTGGTAACAAGTTCTAAATCCCGTGGAGAAGGATCAAAAAGACCTACAAAGATGGGTAGGGGAATGAGTTTAACATCTTTTGGAGACAGATCGGATGCCCTGTGGAGGTAGATAGAGGTGTATCACTGTGGGGAAAACCTGGATGCTTTACTAATTGTGGGATCAAACAACTTGTGAGGTGTATCCAGGGTGTTTCCTTATAAGGGGAAATGTCACACCCGAGTTTACCAAATTGGATAAAATTCCATGTGAGGTAGATCTATAAGGTACATCCCTAAGAGGGTAAAACTGAGTTTACCAATTGGATAAAATCCATTATGAGCGGATCCAGAATGTGTATGGATCGAACACCCTATGAGGTAGATCCAAAGATTTCAAATTTAGATTGGATTCCCTGTGAGGTACATCCATAGGTGAGTCCCTAGGAGGGAATATGTCACACATGACTTCACCATATTGGATTATAGACCCTATTAGGAGGATCCATAAGGTACGTACCTAATAGGGAGTACTTGAGTTTATAAATTTTCAGCATTGAACCTCAAGGAGGTGTATTACGTACTCTGTTTTGAATATAGGGATCAAAATCTATGTAGTTCAATGTTGTATTTTAAGATAATATGATAGCATTGATCCATGCAGGTTAACATCATGTTTTAAGGATGCTCATGTCATGAAAGGAGCATCTATGATGGTTTATGTGGGGAATATGCATTTAATCTTCCATTTGAAATCGGGTCACTCTTTAGGGAATGATATGGGGCTTACACATGGGATTTTCTTAGAATGGGAGGCTTTTTCACCATTTGGGAGATTTTAGAATCACAAGATTATTGTACAGGGGAATTACTATGTTTATAACATTTGGTAAGAGGTGTGGTGTCATCCCATGTCAATAATACATGGGGAATCCTATAATTTTAACACAGGGTAAGGATACAGTTTAACTTTATATGCTAAGGAAATTGTCATGTAGTTTACATCATATGACTACAACATATAACTATGAAGTTTTATATGATGAATCTCTAATGTAGGGGGACACACACCTCATCCTTAGATCTTAAATGATCACCTCCCATGTGCCTTTGGGTGTGGCATGGATTTTGCACCTCCATGGAAGAATGGTCAATCAAGAGGTCCTTGTTAGGGTCCCTATGATTAGAATCAATGAGCATTAGGGTAACTATGATTAGAGGTAATAGGTAGGCCAAAGGCATGATTCACACTTGGGGTGAAGTGGGTGGACACAAGAGTGGGTGTCATAGGTCACATGGGGACTTGAGGTGTAGCTAAACTTGTCCTGGATTGGTGTGGGTGGTGGAAACTCAACCTTCATGAAAGGGTGTCAGCAAAAGGCAGGCACCATGGAGTATCCCAGGAGGAGGATTTTGCAAGTCTTGGAGACTCACTGAGAGGTTATTCATGAAGATAAGGTTCCTCTCTAAGGTTATGGGCTTCATGAAGGGGTATGCTTCATGAAATAGTGTTCCCCTGCCTCAGAGTGAAGTGCTGACTCATAGGGCGAGTGCTTCATGAAGGATAAATGCTTCACAAAGCCTCAAGTGACTCAGAAGGCATTCATCATCGGTGAAGGGATTATGAATTTGAAAAAGGAATCTTCAATTTCATTATAGTCTTTCAATAAGAAAATGTAGGTGGTTCCATATGATTGTATACCTTGTGTGATCCAATTTCTCTTTTGTTCGTAAGGCTTGTGTGTTTTGTGAATAGGGAGTGATTTCTGAAGTCAAAAGGTCACAATACATCCATAAAAAGTTGTAATGAAGGTGGTATTTATAGTTTATAGGACTCATTAAGATTGAAGTTGTTCACAAATCATTTGATAAGATTTTAAAATTTGTGTGGTTTGGTGACTCCAAATGTTGCTCTTGTAGAGCTACCGTCAACCCTTTACTCTTTCACGAAGCACTCCTTGATTCTTAATTTCATTGCACAGAGGTGCCATTAGGACTTCATGTAGTTTGTAGAGAATTTTCATGGCCATAGAGCTTTTTCAGATCTGTCTATTTGTAAATCTCATTTTCTTTGTGAACCAGAACCGTAGATGGATTTCTAGGATGTTTTGGATAAAATTCTTCTTGAACTGTTTGTTCCTTCCTCGACTATTCCCGTGACATGCATATTTTGGGATCAATAAATCCCCCCATCTGAATGGGACCTGATGGGGGAAAAGGAGGGCCATATTATGAGGGAGAAGTTCTGAAAATTTGAAATCAACCCGTATTCATGAAGCTCATTTGTGGAGATGACATTCAATGGTCACTTCACTGAACCCATTGTGAAGCCTATGGCTGACCATACACTTATAAATAGTGGAGGGTCCCTTGAGAGTGACCAACTAACTCTCACAAAGATAAAATCTGGAACTCTTTTTTCACTAAGATCAAATCCTTCATGGGCACTTTGAGATCTCAATCCCCATCGCTCGTGAAGTTTACTTTCTGCATAATACACGCTTTGTGAACAATTCTCTGTGTTCACTACTCCATGAATGGAAATTTCAAGAGACAACCTCTGGAAAACCAATATTTATGAATCAGGATCTATGAACCAGAGCTCTGTGAACCAGATCTTCATAAATAAATCTCTGTGAATAGGACATATAAATAACATAAGTCTCAAATTAAATGGTCATTGAAGGAGTCAACGTAGCTACTACTCTTCATAAGGAAATGAATAGGAACACCATGATTGGGGAGAGTGTCCAGAGTGCGTAGGATCCTTAATCACTCTTTTTCCTACTAAAAAAGGATAAAAATGAGTATCTGCTATGCAAGAGGTTTCATATTTATGGCTTCAGGTTAAGGGATTATGTTTTCACCCCATAGGTAAGTAGAGACGAGCCTACCTACTAGTTTATGAGGTCACTTGGAATATACTAGTGGAACAAGGATGCTCAGGGACACATATAGAAGGATCACACACCTCTCACAATTGACACTCTTTATAACCACATTAATAACATAAAAATGGAGAATCTAGAGGATGAGACACCCCCATGCAGTATGAAACAATTCTTAAGGCAGGTTTGGGGGATCTACTTAAGGGATGGAATTACAATGCTCCAAGGTGGTAACTTTATCGATGAATGGTCCTGGGCTTACTGGGCATGCATATCATTCCATGAATTCAAGGTCGAATTGAATAAAGTGGGGATTTATGAGGTAAGATGGGTCTCACAGTTTAATTTTTACCACCAATAGGACATCATGCCAGAGCTTCTGAGTAGGTCATCACTAGGTACTAACAATTTCCATCTACAACATGGGGAGTTTGGCATCAACCTATGGGATCTTCACCAGATTAATGGGATCCCAATTTAGAGGGCTATATACAACAAGTTGCTCCCCGCATAGAATGTGTGGGATGACTATAATTAGATTCCAACTCTTTCATGGTAATTAATGAAGTTGGTGCATAAAATGAACAAATAAAATCTAGGGTTGAAGTACATCACGTTCAAGAATTTTTTTGGGTACTTCCTGAATGAACAAACGAAGGATCCTATCAAGGGAGAGGAGCCAATATAGAAGTTAATGGGGAGCCCATGAAAATTCCTTGAGGTACACTAGTATAGATAGGATCACTCCTACTAGTGGATCTTAGAGGAAATCCAATTGAAGCTATGGGGCCACAACATCAAGCCTAATGCTCTAGTGGTCATGATAGTAAGGTTTATCATCATGATCATATGTGGATGAATTCTTCCTATGTGGGATGCACATATGAGGGTGTGGAACCTTAATCTTGGAGGGGATGCTAGTGACGGGGCATCATGTCAACTTAGTTGTCTCAGTACCGGTGAATCTATATACGTTTCTCCACCATACCAACCAAGTGAAGACCCTACTTTGTGTGTGTGGCCCCCTAAATTTTTGGTATAACTGGGTGGCCACACATATGGGAGGATATGAGTACCAAAATACCATCTCTCCTCAAAGAAAAAAATTTCAACCAACAATTCTAAAAATAATCAGGAGTCGCTAAATCAACTTGGTCATGGTGGATGTGCTGGAGAAGGTCGAGTAGGAAAATAAATTCATATTTCAACAATTCACACTCTCAATGGGGATGGTGACTAATGAAAATATAGGGACCATAAAACATTGATCGTACCTACAAACCTTCCAAGGTGGGGGTACTAATGGCCAAATTTGACTACAATGTGATATGCAAGTCGTACAACCTGCATCGGTTCGCAAGGTAGTTTAGATTCTTATAGTGCTTGAGACCTCTACATGGGGGGGGGGGTGTTACATGAATTCCATCCTTCGGTTTTGAGGTAGATTTGGTTCATGTTCATGTGTGATAATGAGAAAATTCAGAATGAGTTTCCACCGCCTACCACTACATACGAGCTGATCTTTGAATATGCGCTAAGTCGGGAGAGCGTATATCACATGGAGATGTTGAGGCCCCAAACTACTCGGGTCAGGGAAGGAGTGTCCCCACAAATATGAGGTTGGGGATAAGTGGTAGTGGAATAACGATGTATAGGGAGGGTCGATCTGGTTATCAAATCTGTTTTCACGAGACTGGTAGTTCCTTACACAGTAGAGGAAAAGGTTAGAGGGACAGGAGCAGGTGCATCGGGTCCAACACTCTTGGGAAAGTGGTCATGGGAAGAAGGGTAACCCTCTAGGTTGATCCCAAGGGTGAATGTCCAAGGACTGGGGAATAAATTATGGTGCCTAAATATTCCCATTGATGTCATGTTTTCCAATGCATGGGAGGATTGGGGTCTTCACAAGAAGCTCACCACCCCTCAGGGTGTGTGGAAATATCTCATCACTAATTGGATATACATCACCAGGTTGGGGAACACAAAGTAAATTTTTCATTCTCTTCTTTCCAAGGAAATAAAATATATGGTATATATGGAGGACGTGGACTACACTAAGGGTACCATGTGTCCCTTAAATGATCGGTTAAGGATGTTGTTGGGCATGTATTATTCTATAGTTTCTCCTACAGGTCACGCGACTACTGGTGTGGATGAGGGATATGAATTAGGAGTGTCCTGGGGAAGTGATGCCTACTGGATCTCGGAAAGATATATAAATTCTATTACCAATCATGTAAATACTCTGATGTCGTATGATTTGGGCATCACTCAACCCTTATACTTTTTTCTTAATTCCTTTCTTCTCTTGTGAACGAATTAGAGAGAATGAAATTGGGGGAGGTTTATTATGAGTCTTAGGTAGAGGGTGAGGGAACCTCAACCCTAAAAGGGAAAAGAGTGGGGACCGCCCCAACATTGCAGCCATGGGAATCCAAACATCAGTTGAAATGGAACCTATGACCATAGAAGTTAATGAGGAATAAACCTTATAGGGGGACTTACCAATGAGCCTCCATGAGCTCCTAAATGGGATATACTAATAACATAATCCTCTTATTCCATCACACCTTTAGTTTTTCCAAATTTTCCTTTCTATGTTTGGGTGACGTATTTTGAAATGGTAGTTTGAACCATTCTTCAAACTCATACACCGAAATCCTAATCAGAGTTAGCAGAGATAGAGGCTGAGGCGATGATAGTGGGTGATATAATCCCGATAGAGATGGTCGGGGAGACCATGGAGGTTAGTCCAACCATTTAGGTGCCACTATAAGGGACTATTGAGACTATGCCCTTGATGGAGGGGATCAATACAGTACCTATGGCGAGGATGGCCGAAGGATATGTAGTGATGAAGCAGATCATAGGGGCGCCATCTGAGGTACCTGTTGGAGATGACGTCGTTATGTGGGAGGAAAAAATTGTGTCGAAAACTGAGGTGACTCAAGATGCATTGTTGCACATTCCTACATCATAATTTCTAAGGGATGCAGCTACGAGGGCTAAAGATGAAGATACACCACCAACAAGGGAATATAAGAAAGATAGTATAGTTGTATCCACCTCATGGGTGCCATAGGGGGAAGCATAGGCCTCTATTTCAAGTGAAGGGGATGATGAGGATCTATTTCCAGGAATATATTTCCATCCACTCATGCCCAAATAGTTCTTCCTAGAAAATCCAGCTGATGATGTATTGGTGATATTCCCTCTATATGAACCTGCATCACAAGATGATTTCAAATATTTATACACAGAGGATACTGAGGAGAATCATATCATGCACCGCATGGCATGGAGGTATGTGAAAAACTTCATAACTCGATCAAAGATAGCTGACCTTCCATGCCGAATGGGATCTCTCTAGTACTAGACGGTCATCTTGGGGGTCGGTGGGGTGAATTAAAAAAACCTTTATGAACTGTCTTGAGACTTCCTCATTGAGAGAGAACATGCATAATGGAAGGTACTTGACATCGCCTGGAAAAAACACAAGGCCAAACACTCTAAGGCCCTTCAAGAAACTGAAGAAGAGATCTCCTACCTATAAAAGATGTTGGAGGAGCATGCAGTGGTTGATACTACTTAGGTTGAAGTCATTAGTAGTCTGAAGACCTAGTTAGAAACTATAGAGGCCAAGGTGGTGGAGGAGACATCCTTGGTGGTTGAGTGCTAGGATGAACATAACCAGAAGTAGTCCAGGGCCATGTATGTTCATATAAAAGCTGCTGAAGAGAAATAAAACCTAACAGAGTAGCAGCGGACCCTAGAGGCCACTCAACAGAAGCTGGTTAAGCATGAGCACTCTATTTTTTGGGTCAATCCTTGGGTGAAATTTTTTAAAGGATAGGCTCCAATATGTGGATGATCCTATAAAATGTTGGTTTAATTGTTTGAAACTCATATATGCTGGAATTTATTCCTCTCGTACCACACTTAGTTCATATTTACAAGATGATAAATAACTAATCCATAATATCATGTGATTCATTCTTAGTGTGAGAATCAAGGGATGAATATATAGTTTCTCATTCAAATGATAATGTCATAAAATCATCAAGAACTCAAGGTTTTAATTTTTTTACTAACCAATGAGAATTTTCTGACTGAGAGAGACTCAACATGGAGAATGAGGTCCTATGAATAGATGAATTTCTTTCCCAACATGTGCTAGTGCATGAATGGGGTAATGTCGAGATAATTTAATTCTAACAAAAAATGGGGGAATTAAGTGTGTGAATAAAGATTCCCAAAATTTGGAACTCAATGGGAGTGGCATGAAAATATAGGATAACTACTAAATAGGATTGAAACACAACATTCATACCATTTTAGTTGAGAATGGGGAAAAGTAGCAGATGGTCGACCAATGACCAGTTTGAAACATAGGACCTATCTCAGAATATCATCCAGAGTCTTCTGGGGTGTTGGCCAAGGATGGTAGGTGAGCTAGTTTGGATGGGATACATTCAGTTAGGGGGTCCGATCAGATATGGGGAGGGATGAGGATCCAAATAGGGGGCACGAAAAGTGTGGGAATCAAGTGATGTCTTGTTTGAATGGATTCCAACACTCCCAAAATTATGCCACCATGAATTAGAGAACATTGGTTTGGGTGTATTGGTATGAACAAAAGAAAAACCTATATTCTAGAGGGAGCATCATCTCGGATACCGAGCGATGGTCAAATAACATGAATAATGCGGTAGGTGACCAACACCAAAGGGAAATGCATTCTTGGGTAAGGACAAAATATTCCTAATAGTTTTACACCATGAAATTGATGATAGATATGTAGTTTAATTTCGTAAAGTTATGATTCATCAGACAATATAAAATCATTTAATCAATACACATCACATAGTTTAACACCATATGATCATGATGAATCACATAGTATAATGTCATGTGATCGAGAAGTAGTGAGCCGATGTGAATAATACCCACCCAATCCATAGTGATGAAGGGTGCAGGAGGGTAATACATTAGAAGTGAGTTGCACATAGTTTATGTTCGTGATTCTTAGACCAGAGGAGGATAGTTTATTATCATAATGTGTTGACCATGGGGTGGTGTGTCTTGAAGGAATGTGTGTTAAATAGAAGGAAAGTTACCAACTTTGAATTTTAGGGGACTGGGAGGTCACCTGATATTGTGTAAAAAGATCCATGAGACAACCGAAACACATTTTATGTTGATGATTCTTGGACTAGGGAGAACCTCAAATGGATATGTGCAGTGCGGTGAGTTTACAAAATCGATGTGAATGAGGGTAAAGGGGTCCCAATTCCACATAATGCATTTCCTGGATAATCACCCTAAAGTGTTTGATTCCACATGAAGGAGTAGTAAATTGATGTTAATGAGGGCCAAGAGAGGCATGCGTTCCCTAAGAAACATAAGGGGAAGATTTCATATATTTTAAGGTTGTGATACTAGGACCATGACTCTTAGTTTAAGATTACAAATCATAGACCTCATGTGAATACTCTCGAAGGACATGTGTAGAAAGAAATAGTGGAAACCTAACATGAATAGAGGGTCAAAGAGTCCCAACACTGCACAACACATTCTCTAGATAACATGAATACATTTTTAGGTCACGATGCTTAGAATTCACCTCTTAGATTAAGGTCATCGATTTTGGACTGTGAGGAAATTATCCCAATAAGATCTGTGTAGTGAAAAAGAATGAAAAAAACTGATGTGAATGATTTCCAAGAAGGCCCAACGTCACACAACACATTCATGGGGAGAAAACCACATGGTTTAAAGCATAATTCTTGTATTTGGGGTGTTGTGCAGCTCAACCACATCAGTAAAATTCCTACCATTACTCCAAATCCCACATGAGCCATGCTTAGTGTTGGAAATAGATAGTGGTGAGGTAATTTCCCTGACATGTGGAAGTGCACAATAGGAAAAAGTAGAATCCAGGTTGATAATGTCCCAATGATATTTCTTTTTTACATGATGTGGGTGGATGCACGAAGGGATAACACCAATTGTGTTTGAATTTCTCTAATACATGAGGAGGTGAAAAGTAGGTAAAATGATACTTTTGATGCAATGCCATAACCCTAGATACCCAGAGATGGTGCATTATTACCTAACATTGAAATGATCACAAGAGATAAAGTCTTGAAATACCAATTAGTTTATTATCCTTGGAAGTACTAGATATATACATTAGTTTTACATTACATTATGAAATGAAAAACAAAAAAAAATTCTCTCCTTTAAAAACATTCATATCCCATAGACTATCCCTGCAGGTCAATCATAATACACTTCTTCACATCCTAGGTAAAGTAAAGACATAAGAAAGGGGTGAGCTCAGATTCCCAGTAAGGATAACAATATAGCATAAACTTTCATAAATAAGCATAAACATTTAAGGTAATGTATAAGAATAAAAAACAAGCCTTTTAAGCATAAACGTAAGCATAATATGGAAAAGATAAATCAAATAATGCTATTTACTTATTCACATGGACATTCTACAAGTAAAATAATCACATGTAATATCGATAACTAATTTAATAATGATAGAATGCATAATGTTTGACATCATAACCACATATTCAAGGTCTCGTGCCCAGACAACAAATAAGATTTTTTCAAGGCCCTGTGCCAAGACACTAGTTTGTATCATTAGACCTACCGATGTATCAAGGAGAATTGATCTCCCTGTAGTTAATGCCCAACCTCATAGATATATCTTTATTCTTATCAAAAAGAACAGGGGCTCCCCATGGGGAAACACTAGGTAAAATAAATCCTTTATTACTCAATTCCTCTAGTTATCTATTTATCTCCACTAATTCCACAGTGGCCATTCAATAAGGGGTCTTCGACATGGTCTTGAATAATCTTCTTGTTTAAATAACACCACTGGCTATGGTTACATACCAAAACAATCATACCTAGAGGATAGTGCCTGCTGAGCCTTGCGGAAAACATATTGCCTGGTCTTAGTGGCATTAATGGACAGGTTTGAAGCACCATCTTGAGTATTCTGACAGTTCTTACACCCTCTTCCCATAAAATGTTGGCTTAGACCAGAGTAATTTCAGGGACTCATAGAGCATTCCTCACTATTGGGAATTGTGAAGTGATATACCAACTTGATGGTGTTCACAGAATCATAGTTTAAATCATCATCAGTGGAGTCATCCAGCTCTAGGAAGACCCTGAGAATGGTTCCCAACATAAGAGGCATGAAATCACTGAGGGTGTGAGGCAGATTCGTTATTGTGGGGGAACTCTGATTTCCCTTATTCCCTTGTCATCCGTTATATCTAAATTTGGAATATTGTGATGCAGGTGCAGAAGTAGTGACTTGAGGAGATGTAGTGATCAGAAGAGATTCTAGCCTACCTAGACAGGCACGGATGACAGCATGGGCTTGGGTGACTACCCTATGAGCCAACTAGTTATCATATTTCTATATTTCTTATATAGAATCCTACTTCCATTCACAAGAGCCTTCACTATCACTTTTGGGGTCAGTGGAGACACAAGTCACCCATGTTGGGAAATCACCCAATTTCAAAATGTCATGATCCACTAGGTCCTAGAGATAGTTTTGAACACATATTATTCATTAATGGTATTCCCAAGGATCCTAAGTTACAAGAAATGGTTGGTATGGTCTGTTAATTTGACCTCTTTGGGATTTATGAATTATGGAATCTTCAAAATTCCATTCTTCAGGGCACAAATTAAATAGCTCGAGACTTAAGCAACCTTAAAGGAATGGATCAAGTTTCTCCTATATGGGAATGGAACTCTATTATCCTAGCCCTGACAAGGGGTTGGATTCTAATATGGGGATGGATCTATATTCCCTCATCTAGGTGGCTATGTTTGGTGAGGAGGTTGAATGCATTGTTGTGACATATCAAATTGATTATGTTTTTAAAGTTGATTTATAGTCTATGAAAGACCCTAGGTCGTCTATCAAGGAGCATTGTGAGTTTAATTTGTGTAATTTTAATAATACAGACTAAAACAATGGGGTGGTTTTGAAAACAATTTTAAAAATAAAATGACTTAATTAAATATTTTCATAGTTGACAAAGGAAGGTGTTGTTTTTAGAATTATGAGATAAAGAGTTCATTTCAAGTTCACTACACAAATTGGATAGTTCATTATTCTTAAAATTGAACATTGTTTAATGGAATTCTTTGGTTGAGGGTTGTTAGGATCTTGATTCCCCTCTTGCCTCCTAAAAAATTCACAAATAGCCAACCTTTGACACAAAAATCATATTTTCATGGATTGGATCTCAAGTATAGAAAAATTTATACCAAATCATAATTAAATATCATGCATTTGAATGGAAAAAATGATGTTTTGTTTCAATAGGATCAACCTAAGATTCCATATTTAAATATCAACTCAATCTATATTGAAATAAAAATTGTTTTACTTTATTAAACCCAAAGAAATCATTCAAATAAGAAGAATGTTATGATAAAACTTAAATTAAATGTTTCACACAAAAATTATACAAGACCGTTAGAATAAAATGTGATAGAAATCCCTCCCAAGTGTGTGTATCTCCCTCAAAAGGATTATCTACTATTTATCTCACTATTGAGAGGATAAGAAGGCTTGGGTGGAACATCACCTTCATCCTTGAACCCCCTATGAGGATAAAGACATTCATAACTTCAATTATGAGTTGATTAATAATCTATGACTCCAAAATATCTTCACCATTTCTCCTATTCAAACTTTCAAATGGGGTGCCTAAGGTTCCAATTTATTGGAAAAGTGGAAGGTGTTTTTGGGCACCTAGATTTTGAAAAACCACTTGGACCATAGTTTTGGTGGAAATACAATATTATATCACTTTTAAAGAAAATAAAAATTTGTTTAACCACATTCTAAATAACTCCACAAAAATTTGGAATCATTTAGATAACTATATCCTACGATATGTAGAAATTATAGAACATAACTTTTGACTTCGTGAAGATTTGGTTTCTTAGAAAAATCAGTCTTATTAGGCCACTAGATGGCCGAATTAGGCTTAGGTGTCTTTATAAAAGTTCAATACCATTGAATTTTGGATCATTAAACAAAATATAATCTCAATTGGATTTACATATCAATATAATTATGCATTTTAGTCTGCATGTGTTCTTTGAATCCTCCATATTTTGTCCCATTTTCTTCAACTTTGTCCTGGGCCCTCCAAATCACCTCCAACTATAATGAAAACATCCAAAAAAGTAAAATTACCATTTTCAATAGTGATTAAAAAATTAATGTAATCTAACATGAAGTTAGTGTTATTGTTAAATTATGAATTTGTTATACAATATCAGTTTTACAAAGTGGTATAAGGGTGGAAATGAATAGTCAATCACTATGTGATCACACCCCATGCCTATACATTTCCACTCCTAGGAAAAGTCACATTTCTAAAAATGAAGCATGGAGATATTCCAAAAATAATTAATATTTAACATTAAATGAAAATTTAATCCATGATAGAAATTGGATCAAATAAAAAAATCACACCAAGGAGTTATTCTCAATGATCATGGAAAAAGATGTCTCATAAATTATATCCGAACAAAATTCTAAGAGATTCATAATACCAATTTGAGCAAACAATTCAAAATCTAACCATGTAACTAATTCTCCACATGTGTTTTTGACAACCATTTCAAGCTATTTTTTTCCACTTTCTTTCCAGTAAATATAGGTTATTTTTAAAATTTTATGCTTAAATGATTTTTTCCATCGAACATATCCTACATCCTTTGTAATAAATTTTTAACACACACTCACTTAATCATTCTTGGAAGTAAAACGTTAAGTTCCTAACCTAGATATCCCCATAGTTTGTACATTTCATCACTCCCCTCATTTATTATTATTATGGTTTTTTTCAAAAGTTGAACTTGGAACAAATATCACACTCATCACTCCACCATTATTTTATCTCCTCATGACACTAATTTTTATAGTTATAACATGATCTTATGTCAAGGAATAATGGTTTTTTGACTTGAATAACTTACAAACCATATTTTTTTTGTTTTCTTAGGGCATAAAATAGTAAGATAATGAGCACACACAAATAGGTCAATCTAGTATAGTGATGAAAAATATTGGATAAGGAAAAAATGTATGGATAAATAATTTTGGTAAGCTGATAAATATTAACATAACTTATATGTAATTTATATTTAGTAATAAAACATCACACTTCATCATTGGGTATAAAAATGTGTGGAGAAATTATGTTTCACAATTTTCCCATAAACTAATCACACAAAGGGTATCATTCTTCTCAAAGTTTTTAAAGTGATACAACCAATTATATCATTTAAAACAATCAATTTTCTAGAAAAATTCAAAAATTAATATTAAATTCATGCTAAAACACACATTCTATTAGTGAAAAGAAAAAAAATGTTAATATAACTTGAAAGAGAGAAATTACTCACACATTTTCAATAATTTCCATGATTAAGTGGGAATCATTATCCATGATTAAGGGGGAATAATTTTCCATAATTAAGTGGGAATAAAAAATTAATATTTCAGAAAAAAAATGAGGGGGGAAGGGGGGTAAAAATAACATTCATAAAATGAAAAAGAGAAAAAAATAAAGATAATAAAAATTCCTAAATAACTCAAGAATATACCCATACCCCAATACATAAAGTGTGTAGTTTTCTCACTATAATGAAAGAGAATGTGGTTAGGAGGGATAAAAAATAGTGGGTTTCATTCATAGGTTTCTTCTTGAACTCAGAGTTCCTCCATCAGTGACTTCATAAGGGCTTTGTGAAAGTGATTCATCTGTTGCCCATTTACAATGAAGGTTTGTTTTGTTACTTCATTTGTAACCTAAACAAAACCAAATGGATAAAAATTAGTAATATTTTATTGGATAAACCGGTGAGAATTAATCTTACTTGGATGCAAATTCAGAAATGCATTGAAAAGGAGGACCTTCTGCTCTATGTGGAATTGATGATGAATGGTGATGCGGTCATGGGTATCCTTGGTTCTCTCCTAATAAATCTATTATTTCTCATATGATTCTCTTGTCATTTCTTCTAGATCTTGGATGTGTAACTTCTTTTAATAACTTATACTAGAAAGATTATAATTTCATTATTTAATGGACCAGTAGGCTTGACGCTCTATCATAACAGGGAGGTGACAACTCTTTCCAAAAACAAGCTGATAAGGTGACATTCCAATGGGAGTCTTAAAGGAAGTATGATAAGCCCATAATAAACCATAGAGACTAATAATAAAATATTTTATGTTGGGTTGAATCATTTTTTCAATATTTTTTTAACTTTCTATTCGACACCTTTACTTGACCATTGGTTAGTAGGTGATATGTAGTAGACACTCGATGCTCAACCCCATACCAACTCAACAGTTATTTCGTTGTTTCGTTTCAGAAATGAGAACCATGGTAATTGATAATGAAGATAGGTAATCCAAACCTATAGAAAATTTAGGTTATCAAAAATATCACAACTATCATGGAATCATCTATCATCATGGATAGTGCCTCTACCCATTTTGACACATAATCAACTGCCGTAAGAATGTAAAAGTTTCCGAGGAATTGGGAAATGTCCCCATAAAGGAAATTACCCAAACATAAAACAATTCATTAAAGATAAAGGTTTTTTTTAATGATCCATACTTTACATACATGGTTAATACATAAAAATTGAAGCATACTTATTACAACATATAACAAAACCATGAAAGGACCGTATAGGTATAGTGTCTTTAGAAACTGGGAAACATAAACAGCTGGTTCATAAAGCATCTACACTATCTCCCATTTATTTCATCATATCTATAGTCACTTTTTTGGAATATCTTACTTAATAACCTTCTTCCTTACCTGGGGAAATAAAACATACTAAAGGGTGAGCTCAAATGCTCACTAAGGGTAAACAAAAGAAATATCAATCACATCATATTCATAAGAACATAACATTTTTAAAATCTTAACCTGAAAAAGAGATCATAGTTTCATAACATGGGATAAATCATGGTAGTGAAATGTAATCCTAATAATCATAACTTAAAACATGAAACTTTGTGGCATACACATATAATCATAGAGAATCCTTTCATATTAGTCAAGACTCATTTCCAAGACTATCTTAGTGGGAAAAGTCCATTTCTGAACCGAGTTCACTCCTCTTTTTAGTCCTGTTTCACTGAACCGGTTTAACATGCCATTCCAGCCATGTTTATATCATGAGATATAAAATATTTACCCAATGCATTTGATGGAGATATAGGTCCTACCCATCTCATAATGATACCATTCTTATATGTTCCACAAAATCATAAACCAAACATCATATCATAACCCATGTAATAAAAATGGGAATCTTAAACATCATGACATCATAAAACAATTCATATAAGATAAAGGAAATCATAAAAATAATTCCATCAAAACATAATCAAATAAATGTAATAATAGGGATAGAAACAGAACCCTATATTATCTTAGACAGAAAATAATTTTGATAAAACACTTGAACCCCATTCTTGAGGAAAATATCCTTTCTACTTCAAAAACATTTTCCTTTCTTAACATATCATACAATTTTAAATTAAAGAAGTTGAATAAAAATAAACTTGAAAACTTGTAAAGTAAGATTCTTGGAAATAATGTTTTAAAAATCCATTCATTCTGTATAAGTTAAAAAAATATTATTCTCATACTTTTGTCGGAAAAGTCAAAAAGTACCTCGTATGAAAAACGAAAAAAGATTCATTTCATATCTTTTACTAAAAACTCACCGTAGGGTAAAATTGGATTTAATAAATTTTAGGTGGATGGAAATAATATTACATATTTAGGAAACATGGATGTGGATGATAAAATACACCCCAGTAAATACCAAAGTATAAACAATCTCGGATAAAAATGAGATTGTGATATTTTCCCTTACCTTAGGTCTGATATGCTTTGTACGTGTCCGAACCTCCTGTATAATGATTTAAATAATGTCATTGACTTATTATAGAATCATATTAATTGTTATTATATCATATATGGTCATATTATTAGCTTCTTATAAGTAATATTTCATTACTAATTGTTATTCGAGTGTTTATTACTTTTTGTTCTTATGCGTGTTTTGTCGAATAAATTATTATTCCTCTTTATAGGATATAGATAAATCATTTACAGAATGGTATTAGTGTAATATATATTATATTAATTCATTAAATTCATTTATATAATCATTATTCAATGAAGATCATATAGAACGAGTCGCATCACATCGTGTAGACGGTAGGCCGTACGTACGCACGAGCGATGATATCATTCCCATGATCGTGGAATTGTATTGAAGTTTATGTATACTATTTCAGAATCAATATAACTTTACAATTGTCATATATAGTTATTCTTTACACCATTATACCCATCCAAGTAAGGTGGTGGTGGAAAACAAATTACACCACGGCATGGAGACGGTATTCTGTACGTACGCACGCGTGATGATTTCATTTTCCGTAGGATGGATAAGAGGTGAAATAGGGTTGTTTCATTTTATAATAATATATCAGTATATGAGGGATACTGATGTTATTACCTCATAATGAAACAACTAAATAATAGGGAGTAGAAGAAGAATGGAACTTGAATAAAACGGTACAAGGTATTACCTCTTTCTCGAAGTGCCTCCTTTAAACTTTCTCTTAAGGCACTAGAGTTGGTATTTTGATAAGACCAGTACCTCGAGTAGGTTTCTAAGGAAGTGGGTAAGTGAAATGGGAAGGTTTTGGCCGAGCTTGAAGGCTCAAATTGGTGTGAGGAAGAGAGGGATGAGGTTCCCTTTTATAAGGGAGGAGAGGGGCACCTTTGGAAAGTGTGGAAATATTATTTTATTATAAACTTATCTTCGGTTTCAAAAGGTCCAAAAATCATTAAAAATTAAGATAATATGACTCATGGTCGAAATAAAATCATCCAATCAGAATTGGAAATTTTTTGGAAAATATTTTAATCATTATAATCTTATTTATTTAAATCATTTATTAATGAGGTAAATACTTCATCATTATTGTGTCATAAATAATTTACCTTATTTTGTGTCTAAAAATTATAAAAAAAATATCATTATGTAGGAAATATTTTTAGATTTATAATGAATATTATAGTCGAAAATATAATTTATATAACCCCTTATAAAAATTAATTACGAAAATATATTTGTTAATGTCAATTGTGTCTTTACATTAAATTAATTAATCCAAATTGTCATTGTCACTACCAAGTGGCTCAATGGGGTCCCAAAATAGACCCCAGGATGCCCAGGGTCGGCCAATACTCATCCAATATGGTTAGGACAAGTTTTAAGGTAATTTTTAATTATTATAATATTCTTTTAACCTTGAATTACCCTATTTACCTTTAACCGTAGTAAATAAAAAAATTATCGTAGTTACTATTCATAATATCAAAAAAATAAAAGTAACCTATTAACATAATTTGGACCCACTGATTCCAAATATGGAATCCATTTTTCAAAATTCAAATCACAGAAGTTGCAGTAATTAATTTAAAATTAATCCTGTTGTTAAGAAAATGGGTTTTAAAAGTTAAAACATTGCCAAAGATTGAAATATTTTTACCTATGAATTCAATGTAAAATTAATGTTAATGACATACATTATATTAAATGGTAAAAATATATTCTATTTATACTTTAAAAACAATCAATATTATAATTTAACCATATAAAGTATTGTGATGAAAAAAGTTGTTTTTAATTAAAATATAGTGTGTTTTTACTATTCATTAAAATATGAAAGTTGTCAGAATAATATGAAAAATTTATCCAAAGTAAATTTTTATATCCTGATTCTAAAGAAGAATTTTATTTTTTCAAATTGAACTTATAAACTTGTCAAAAACTAGATTTAATGTGGGTGCGCCATCAAAAGGTGGTAAAACTGCATTTTTTGAAAAATACTTCTTTTATCCAAAAAACTGATTTTGTTTTCATACCTCAATCTAGAAAATGTATAAGATGAATTAAAATGTTATAAAATTCAAAATTCAGTTAATACTATTCATAACGGCTAATATTATATCGTTTTTTAGTGAAACTCGGTATTGCGTACGACGCAAGCTATCGAGGAAGGCCGCGGTTGCGTGTAAAGCAAGCCAAGCTAGTGTTGTGTGTAGTGAAAGACTACTTTGGTAATTTATATAACATAAAAACAAACTATTTCTCATAAAAGTATTGGGTATTACATTCTACCCCCTTAAAATGAATTTCGCCCTCGAAATTCGTCACTTCGAAACAAACAGATGAGGATACATCTCCATTATCATATCATCAAGTTCTCATGTAGCTTCTTCTAATTGGTGGTTCCTCCATAAAACTTTAACCAAGCGAGTGGTCTTGTTCCGTAGGAATTTCTCGCTACGATCCAGAATCTCTATCGGCTGTTCTTCATAAGAAAGATCTTGCTCCAGCGGTACAACTTCTGAGCTGAGTACATGTGAAGGATCAGGTATGTACTTTCTCAGGAGAGATACATGGAACACATCGTGAACTTGAGAGAGATTCAGTGGAAGAGTCGATCGGTAAGCTACCTTCCCAACACAATCCAGTATTTCGAAAGGACCGATATATCTAGGGATCAACTTTCCCTTCTTTCCAAATCTCATGACCCTCTTCCAGGGAGATATTCGTAAGAACACTTTATCACCCACTTCAAACTCTAAGTCTTTTCTTCGGTTGTCAGCATAACTTTTTTGTCGACTCTGAGATGATCTTATGTGTTGTTAAATAGATCTGACCTTTTCTTCCATTTCATCAACAAGATCAGGTCCTAATAGCTTTCTTTCCCCAAATTCATCCCAGCAAGTTGGAGTCCAGAATTTCTTTCCATAGAGAGCTTCATAAGGAGCCATCTGAATACTGGAGTGAAATCTATTATTATAAGAAAATTTCACCAAAGGTAGGTGTTGATCCCAACCACCTTTGAAATCTATAGAGAAAGCTCTCAACATATCTTCTAGAGTTTGAATTGTCCTCTCAAACTGACCATCTGTCTGAGGATAATATGCAGTGCTGAAACTCAACTCTGTATCCAGAGTATGCTGAAGACTTCGCCAGAACTTCGAGGTAAACCTCAGATCCTGATCAGATATAATGGAAAGTGGTACTCCATGAAATCTTACGACTTCCTTTACATATATCCTGGCAAGCTGATCAAGAGAAAAATCTTCTCTAATAGAAATGAAGTGTGCCGACTTCGTAAGACGATCAACTATAACCCAGATAGCATTATTGCCTTTGGATGTTTTAGGAAGTCCGGTGACAAAGTCCATAGTGATGTTTTCCCATTTCCATTCGGGTATGGTTAATGGTTGTAACATTCCCTTAGACTTCTATCTCTCAGCTTTAACTTGCTGACAAACCAAGCATCGAGAGACATATTCAGCAATATCTCTTTTCATGCCATCCTACCAGAAGTACTCTTTCAGGTCTCTATACATCATTGTCCTTCCAGGATAAATAGAGAATGAAGAACTATGAGCCTCATCCAGCAGCTCCTTCTTTAATTCGAGGATGGGAGGAACACAAACCCGATTCCTAAACATTATTATCCCATCACAATCAAGGATGAATTCAATAACATTTCTCACCTTTTTTTGTAACTTGACATCTTCTTTCTGCACCTCTTTAATCTTCACATGTAGAGATGGTTGAACATGTAATGCCCCGACCCTAGTTACCCAAGGTCGGTGCATTACTTCGTAACATTGGCATGATCACAAAAGATCAAGTCTCGAAAGACCGATTAGTTTAGTAGCCTTGGAAACAATAGATACATTCATAAACGTTACATTACATCATAAAGTGAAAAACTAAAATAACATATTGTCATCATATCCCTTCATACTATCCCTGCAGGTCATTCATAATATACTTCTTCACATCCTGGAAAAATTAAATGATTGAAAGAGGTGAGCTCAGATGCTCAGTAAGGATAACAATATAGAGGAAGCTTTCATAAATAAACATTAACATTTAAGGCAATGTATAACTAAAACAAAAGCCTTTTAAACTTGAACTTTAGCATAATATGGAAAAAGTAAAATGAAATAATGCCATTTACTTACTCACATGGATATTCTACTAGTCGAATAATCACATGAAATATCAATAACCACTTTCATAATGATGTAATGCATAATGCCAGACTATCATAACCACGTAGCCATGGCCTCGTTCCAAGACCACAAATAAGATTTTGTCAAGGCCTCGTGCCAAGACACTTGTTTATCTCATGAGACCTGCCGATGCATCGAGGAGTTTTAGCGGGCTCCACCCATCACTTATTAAGTCCAATTCATTCCTCATATAAATAGGTTTAAACATATCATAAACCATAACATAATAATATCACATAAAACATGCATAAAGGCAACATAACATTTCCACATTTCAATCACAAGATATCAATACAACACATTGATATAATAAAAACATTATCAAAACCATTTTCAATACCAAAATAAAAGAAAATTAAACCTTGGTATTTATTTTTCATTTAAAAAAAGTTATGGCTTGTAGAGGAATCTGAAACACAAATAATGCCCATGGCGGTGAAGAAGTCGTTGTCGCCACATACGTACGAAAAGAAAAACATTCTTTTTTGTTGTTTCGTAAAACACTTCGTATAAAAATATTCCTTTTGAATAAACATAAAAGTCAAAAGGTTTTATACACCGTATAAAGGAAAGTTGTGTATAAAACCAAATATGCCCCAATGAAAGGAGATTGAGACAAAGTCCATCACAAATATCATTTTTTTAAAAATAAAATAGATCCATTATATGTATTCACTATAAGTACACATAAAGAAATTACAAATACAATATAGGACAAAATAATATCATGACATAATTTGAAAGTAGGAGATTAACCCAAAGAATGGAAATTGGGTTAAGAAGTTCCCTTACCTCATGTCCGACTTGACTCGATCGTTCTTTAACCTCATGAATAATAAACTAGAGTTAATTTCTATTTTCTTAAGAATATTTTTCTTGTTCATTATTTCTTTTATATCATTTATTACCATGTTATGAATATTGTGTAATTAAATGTCATTTTGTCGATCTTTGGTAATTGAGCCAAAAATAAACTTCTTATAATTACAAGTTGTTCATGTGGTGAAATATCCATTATATCCAGAATTATATACATGATTTTTATATCATATATATCATATATATACAGTATATACATTCATTCATAATATTACGTAACATTTAGAGGTAAGAAATGAAATGCACCGTTCATGGAGACAGTAAACCGTACGTACGCATGAACGCTACTTTCATTTCTATTTCGTATTTAATGGAATGAAGTTATAATTATATAAAGGTATAATATAATTCCAGTATAATATAATGTATAATACCATTTACTCCATCCTTTATACATCCCACATCTGGCATTAATGATTCAAATCACTTTGAGGGGGCGGTAGTCCGCACTTCCTAAAATGAAATTATCACGTTTACCCATAATGGAAATCATAAAGTATGCCATAAATGAGAAATACAGAATAATAATGAAAACATAAAAATAATATATATATATCATATATGAAAATATTTTCATCAAAATGGCCACCATTAGAGGTGTTAAAAGAATATTGAACAATCATCGTTTCGTGAGGCAGTATTTCGCCACCCAAAGAAACAGTATGTTCTTTAACCATTAGATGAAGGTGTGTGTATGTTCAAACCAAATAATTATCATACCAACATCCTAGTATATTTTAGATACTGGTGTTGTTACAAAATAAAGGAATAAAAAGAGTTTAAGGGGTTGGAGAAGATAAATAAAACAAAACAACATTAGAGAAGACATTACCTTAAAATCGGGTAACTCTTTTTGATTTGAGACAAAGGCTTCCTTTGGAAGGCTTATGCCCAAAGTGAGGCTTCTAGAAGTAAGGGAGGGAAGTTGGGAGAGTATTTGGGCAGAGTTTGGCTGAGCAAAATGGCTTTATGGTGTGAATAAGGTGGGAGTGGTGGGGGCCTTTTATAAGTGGAGAGGAGGGGAACTCTCGGAAAGTAATGAAATATTACATTATTACACAATGATTTTCGGATTCTAAAGGTCCCAAACTTCTATAATTATAGGCTAAGGTGATAAGGGTTATAAATATACCCATCCAATAGGATTTGGGCAAGTTTAAGCTATTTATTTTACATTATCTTTTCATTTTATTTAAATCGTTAATTAATGAGGTAATCGCTGCATCATCAGGGTGTCATAAATAATTTAATTTATTTAATGTCTAAAAATTATAGAAAAAAATATCATGATGTAGGAAATTATTTTAACTTTCTAATGAATATTTATAGTCAAAAATATGACTTGTATAACCCCATTTAAAAATTGTTTTAGTAAAACAACTCTTGTTTGTGAACTTTTTATTTTAACATTAAATAAAAGGTTTTTAATGACATTTTCCTACCAAAGTGGCTCCATGGGGTCCCCAAGTTGACCCATGGGTTTTCTTGGTCGGCCATGACTTGTCCAATATGGGTAGGACAAGTGTAAGGGTCATTTCATATTTTTATAACACCATTTTTACCTTCAATTTCACTAATTACCTTTAATCGCGATTAATTAAACTTAAAAGTTACTATTCACCAAAAAATTATTTTAATCCCATTGAACCACATTTTACATCCTAATGACAACCATGTATGAAGGATTTTTGAAAATCAAATCATAGAAGTGGTAATATTTCATTTAAATGAAAAATTAGTTATTTAACTACCACTTAGTGGTTTCACTATTCATCAAAAATTGAAGTTTTTCAGAACAATGCCAAAATTTCATCCTAAGATATAATTGATATTCCGAATTCAAAAATGAAGTCCATTTTGAAATATAAAATTTCTATAATTTTAAAAGGTGGTTATTACTATTCATAATGGCTATTTTGATTAGTCGCGGTGTTTTAGAACTCGAACTTGCGTACGATGCAAGCTATTGCATTATTGAAAGAGAGGTGTATTGTGGAAGCTCGCGGTGTTACATTCTCCCCTCCTTCAATAAATTGCGTCCTCGCAATTTGAAATTTTTCTTTGAAAATAAAAGGTTGAAAATAGAAAATACCTTTGTGGAAAACCCACATCGGAAATAGGGTTAATAAGAATATAACATTAAAATAAAGAAAGATAAGTACAAAGGTCACCCAAGATAGCCCATATTAGGATTCTATGAAAATATGGATATGGAAGAAAAACAAACCATCAAGGTCTGATGGAGAGTTGTAGAAAACTGGATTAGGAGAAAGTTAACCATAAGAAAATCACAAACTTGTGATTGGTTAAACGGTCATTGAATCCCCAGTTGGAAAATTTAACTGACGACGTTTTTGTTTTAAGTTACCTTTTATAAAGTTGAGGAATTTATTTAGGAGATTTACTAAGAACATAAGGGAATATACATACTTGTCATGTAGACTTTCATTCTTTAATAAATTTTTTTACCACAAACCCATCTTTCACTCTAAAAGGAAATAGAACTCAAAAATATTCTATTTATCCTAATTCTATAAGGTTACAAATATTAACACATACCATTTAGATTAGTAAAACTATTTTTTAATAACCAAGGACTTCCTGTAGGCTAGTGGTAAGTAATAAAGGCCTGTCGCACTATAGTTGTGGGTTTGATTCCTGCAGCTTTGTCCGACGCGACGGGTTATGCCCCACCCTGCAAGTTGTCCTTTTCCTAAAAATATAGTATTATATTATTCCAAAAACAATCTTTAGAAATGTTTTAACCTTAAAAAATACTATTCAATGTTCAACTTAATCCATCCCAACCTTTATAGTTATCCAAAATACCTCTGTCCAGACTTTCTCTAAAAGGTCTCTTAATTCCAAAATCAATTTATCATATTCCCCAAACAAAGTAAAGTTTCTCTTATTGTCACATACTAAAAATATGATTACCTTCATCATATTAAGACCTTAATGAAAAGAACAAGTACTGCAGTACAATCCTTATATATATCACATTATTCTTATAACAAGAATATAATCCTTGAGTCCAAAAGCACCAATACATTAATTATTCCGCTTCAACTGTAGTCACATCATAAGATTTTCCTTGATCCCTTGGCCTTTTCTGAGGTAATTTTCCCTGATGCTTAGGACATTCATTTGCATAATTCCCCATTTCTCTATAATTGTAGCATTCAACATTGATAGCCTCTTTTTTTCCCTTGCAATCACGCACCTGGTGACCTTTTTCTCCACACTTATATCAAACTCCCATTCCTTTTAGGCAAGTACCAGGGTGATTCTTCCCACAATTATCGCATAATGGAAAATCCTTCTTTCCCTTTTTCCCTTTATATATCTCTTGTTCCACTGTTCTCTTATTCTCTTGCTTTACTTTGTTGTCATAAGACTTAGAGAATTCCTTTTCTATCTTGATAGCACATGAGACAATATCTTCGTACGATGAGAAGGATTGTGATACTAAAGCTCGACGGAGAAATGTTTTTAACCCATCAAAGAAATGATCAATCTTACTCCTTGGGTTACGTATATAATCTGCAGCATACCTCGCTAACCTTGTAAAGTTGACCTCATACTTTGCGACATTCTCATCCTCCTTTTGTCTCAGACTCAGATATTGCCTTTCCATATCTGCTCGATGGTCATGTGGAAAGTTTTTTTCTAAGAAAATTTCCTTAAACTCCCTCCATTCCATACTTGATACTTCTTCATCTTCCTTTGTGTTTTGAATCAGCGACCACCATTGATCGACATCTCCAGTGAGGCGGTAGAATGCCATGACAACCTTCTCCCTTTTGCTACTCCCCAAGGCATGGAATATTTTCTCTAAAGAGTTTATCCATTGCTCATCTACTAATGGATTTGTACCACCATCAAATGTTGGTGGTTGTTGCCTCATGAAGCGGTCTAACATTGATCCTCCACGTTGCGGATAAGGGTGCTCCATATGAGTAAGGTTATTATTCATAACCTGAGTGAGTTGTCCCAGTATGGTAATAAGTTGATCAGCATCAGTTGTATCTCTAGATCCACAATAATTATCTTGAGTAGGAGGGAAATCCCTATAAGGAGTGTGTGCATTGATACAGTTTCCATTCCTTCCACTAGGCGCCATTTCTAAACAATTGCATAAACTAGATTAGTTTATGAATTAAAATACATAATTCCATACTTGTAAAACACTTTACATAAATTTAACTATTTATGGATATAATCCATAATCATAAAAATAAATGTTTTCCTTGAGGAAGTATATACTCATAACCCTTCATAGTGGTTTGTAAAGAAAATGAGAATTATCCTAAGAATATCCCCCGGGAGTGTCGTAACCAATAGTGCAGCAATGCTCGTTGTCGTGCACCAGTTCCCGTTCGAGTCTAGCTCAAAGAAGTGTTTTCTGGTTTTACCCCTAGGTACATCTGTTCCAAAGCCGCCTCTAGCTGCTCGTATCCAGACAGGGATGTATTGCTCGAAAAAATCACAAAATCTCTATAATACCAAAATTCTAGGAAGTTCTTCTATACTAATCCTTAAAGTCTATCTTTGGGCTATGTGCTCTAATCAGAGTTTATCTAAATCTAGCTTCCAAGGTTAGTACTAAACTGCCTCTGATACCAACTGTAATGCCCCGACCCCAGTTACCCAAGGTCGGTACATTACTTCATAACATTGGCATGATCACAAAAGATCAAGTCTCGAAAGACCGATTAGTTTAGGAGCCTTGGAAACACTAGATACATTCACAAACATTACATTACATCATAAAGTGAAAAACTACAGTAACATATTGTCTTCATATCCCTTCATACTATCCCTTCTGGTCATTCATAATATACTTCTTCACATCCTGGAAAAATTAAAACATTGAAAGGGGTGAGCTCAGATGCTCAGTAAGGATAACAATATAGCGGAAGCTTTCATAAATAAAAATTAACATTTAAGGCAATGTATAACTAAAAAAAAGCCTTTTAAACTTGAACTTTAGCATAATATGGAAAAAGTAAAATGAAATAATTCCATTTACTTACTCACATTGATATTCTACTAGTCGAATAATCACATGAAATATCAATAACCACTTTCATAATGATGGAATGCATAATGCCAGACTATCATAACCACGTAGCCAAGGCCTCGTGCCAAGACCACAAATAAGATTTTGTCAAGGCCTCGTGCCAAGACACTAGTTTGTCTCATGAGACCTGCCGATGCATTGAGGAGCTGTAGCGGGCTCCACCCGTCACTTATTAAGTCCAATGCATTCCTCATATAAATAGGTTTAAACAAATCATAAACCATAACATAATCGTATCAGATAAAACATGCCTAAAGGCAACATAACATTTCCACATTTCAATCACAAGATATCAATACAACACATTGATATAATAAAAATATTATCAAAACCATTTTCAATACCAAAATAAAAGAAAATTAAAACTTGGTATTTATTTTTCATTTAAAAAAAAGTTATGGCTTGTAGAGGAAGCCGAAACACAAATAATGACCATGGAGGAGGAGAATTCATTGTTGCCGCATACATATGACAAGAAAAACATTCCTTTTTGTCATTTAGTAAAACACTTCATATAAAAATATTCCTTTTGAATAAACGTAAAAGTCAAAAGGGTTTATACACCGTATAAAGGAAAGTTGTGTATAAAACCAAATATGCCCCAATGAAAGGAGATTGAGACGAAGTCCCTCACAAAGATCATTTTTTTTGAATAAAATAGATCTATTATGTGTATTCACTATAAGTACATATAAATAAATTACAAATACAAGATAGGACATAATAATATCATGACATAATTTGAAAGTAGGAGATTAACCCGAAGAATGGAAATTGGGTTAAGAAGTTCCCTTACCTCGTGTCCGACTTGACTCGATCGTTATTTAACCTCCTGAATAATAAACTAGAGTTAATTTCTATTTTCTTAAGAATCTTTTTCTTGTTCATTATTTCTTTTATATCAATTATTACCATGTTATGAACATTGTGTAATTAACTGTCATTTTGTCGATCTTTGGTACTTGAGCCAAAAATAACCTTCATATAATTACAAGTTGGTCATGTGGTGAAATATCCATTATATCCAGAATTATATTCATGATTTAGATATCATATATATCATATATATACAGTATATACATTCATTCATAATATTACGTAACATTTAGAGGTAAGAAATGAAATGCACCATTCATGGAGACGGTAAGCCGTACGTACGCAAGAACGCTACTTTCATTTCTATTTCGTATTTAATGGAATGAAGTTATAATTATATAAATTTATAATATAATTCCAGTATAATATAATGTATAATACCATTTACTCCATCCTTTATACATCCCCCATATGGCATTAACGATTCAAATCACTTTGAGGGGGCGGTAGTCCGCACTTCCTAAAATGAAATTATCACGTTTACCCATAATGGAAATCATAAAGTATGCCATAAATGAGAAATACAGAAGCATAATGAAAACATAAACATAATATATATATCATATATGAAAATATTTTCATCAAAATTGCCACCATTAGAGGTGTTAAAAGAATATTGAACAATCATCATTTCGTGAGGCAGTATTTCGCCACCCACAGAAACAGTATGTTCTTTAACCATTAGACGAAGGTGTGTGTATGTGTAAACCAAATACTTATCATAACAACATCCTAGTATATTTTAGATATTGGTGTTGTTACAAAATAAAGAATAAAAAGAGTTTAAGGGGTTGGAGAATCTAAATAAAACAAAACAACATTAGAGAAGACATTACCTTAAAATCAGGAAACTCATTTTGATTTGAGCCAAAGGCTTCCTTTGGAAGACTTCTGCCCAAAGTGAGGCTTCTAGTAGTAAGGGAGGTATGTTGGGAGAGTATTTGGGAAGAGGTTGGCCGAGCCAAATGGCTTGAAGGTATGAATAAGGTGGGAGTGGTGGGGGCCTTTTATAAGTGGAGAGGAGGGGAACTCTTTGAAAGTAATGAAATATTACTTTATTACACAATGATTTTCGGATTATAAAGGTCCCAAACTTCTATAATTATAGGATAAGATGATAAGGGTTCGAAATATACCCATACAATAGTCTTTGGACAAGTTTAAGCCTTGTATTTTACATTATCTTTTCATTTTATTTAAATCATTAATTAATGAGGTAATCACTGCATCATCATGGTGTCATAAATAATTTAATTTATTTAGTATCTAAAAATTATAAAAAAATATCATGATGTAGGAAATATTTTTATCTTTATAATGAATTTTTATAGTCAAAAATATGACTTGTATAACCCCATTTAAAAATTGTTTTAGTAAAACAACTCTTGTTTGTGACCTTTTTATTTTAACATTAAATAAAAAGTTTTTAATGTCATTTTCCTACCAAAGTGGCTCCATGGGGTCCCCAAGTTGACCAATGGGTTTTCTTGGTCGGTCATGACTCATCCAATAGTGGTAGGACAAGTGTAAGGGTCATTTCATATTTTTATAACACCATTTTTACCTTAAATTTCACTAATTACCTTTAATCGCGATTAATTAAACTTAAAAGTTACTATTCACAAAAAAATTATTTTAATTCCATTGAACCACATTTTACTTCTTAATGACAACCATTTATGTCGGATTTTTGAAAATCAAATCACGGAAGTGGTAATATTTCATTTAAATGAAAAATTAGTTATTTAACTACCACTTAGTGGTTTCACTATTCATCAAAAATTGAAGTTTTTCAGAACAATGCCAAAATTTAACCCTAAGCTATAATTGATATTCCGAATTCAAAAATGATGTCTATTTTACAGAATTCCAAACATATAAGTTGCATTAATTAATTTTATAATTAATTCCCGCTGTCACAACAAATAGCGTGTTTTTAAGAAACAATATATATCAAAAGATTGACAATTGTTTATGTCTAATTTCAAAGTGAAATTAATTATCATGAACACCATTGGATAAAATGGTAAAAATATATTCTAATTGTAATTTAAACCCACTAAATAGTATAATTTATCACTATAAATTATTTTGATTGAAAAAGTTGTTTTTAAGTATTCTTCACTATTCATAAAAAATTGGAAGTTCTCAGAAAATTACAAAAAATTCAACTTAGGATAATTTCGATATTACGAATACAAAAATGAAGTCCATTTTGAAATATAAAATTTCTATAATTTTAAAAATTGGTTATTACTATTCATAATGTCTACTTTGATTAGTCGCGGTGTTTTAGAACTCGAACTTGCGTACGATGCAAGCTATTGCATTATTGAAAGAGAGGCGTATCGTGGAAGCTCGGGGTGTTACAGAACATTCATTTGAGAAAGATACGATTTTTCCCCTTTCATTATAATTCCAATATCCATCCTTTGTTAATCCATAAATATAGGATCTTTTGTGATCCTCATCATGGATAAGATTGCATGGTCTTGTCGACTTAATGCATCTGCCACCATTGTTTTCTCTCCCAGGGTGGTAATGAATTGAGAAGTCGTAATCCTTAATCATCTTCAACCATCTTCTTTTGCGCATATTCAGGTCCTTTTGTGTGAAAATATACTTTAAACTTTTATTATCAGTATAAATGTCACACCTTTCTCCATAAAGATAATGCCTCCAAATATTTAATGCAAAGATTACCGCAGCTAACTCCAAATCATGAGTTGGGTAATTTTGCTCATGTATTTTCAACTTTCGTGAGGCATAAGCTATCAACATATCATTTCTCATAAGAACACAACCCAATCCCTTCTTGGATGCATCACTATAGATCACAAACCTTTCTCCACTACAAGGCAGTGTGAGCACAGGTGCACTGGATAACCTTCTTTTCAAATCCTTGAAATTCTCTTCACATTCCTCTGTCCAAACAAACTTAACTCCTTTCCGAGTCAACTTGGTGAGTGGATTATATAATCGTGAAAAATATTTCACAAAACGTCGATAATATCCAGCCAAACCAAGAAAACTTTGGATCTAGGTTACTGTTATTGGTCTCGACCATCTTTCGATAACCTCTGTTTTTCCTGGATCCACAGATATCCCCTCTTTTGAGATTATGTGGCCCAAAAATGAAAATTTTTGAAGGCAAAATTCACACTAGGTAAATTTGGCATAAAGCTTATCCTTTCTTAGGGTCTTTAATACAATTCTCAAGTTATCTTAATGTTCTTACTTGCTCTTTTAATAGACAAGAATTTCATCTATAAAGACTACCACAAACGGATTAAGATAATCTCTAAAGACTCTATTCATTACATCCATGAAGATAGCAGGGGAATTAGTAAGACCAAATGGCATCACTATAAATTCAGAGTGTCCATACCTTTTACGGAAAGTCGTCTTTGGTATATCATCCCTTTTGACCCTTAATTGATGATACCCTGAACGAAGATCAATCTTGGAAAAGTATTGAGCTCCTCGTAGTTGGTCAAATAAGTCATCAATGCGTGGTAGAGGATATTTGTTCTTGATAGTGATCTTGTTAAGTTCTCGATAATCAATACAGAGTCTCATTGATCCATATTTCTTCTTAACAAACAGAATAGGTGCTCCCCAAGGTGACGCACTAGGGCGTATGAATCCTTTATCAAGATTCTCTTGGAGTTGCTTCTTCAATTCCTGCAACTCAATTGGGTCCATTCTATAAGGTGTCTTTGAAATAGGCAAAGCACCCGGTACGAGTTCTATTGGAAACTCAACTTCACGATTTGGTGGAAGACCCAAAAATTCCTCTGAAAATACATCGTCAAACCTCTGTACAATGGGAATATTCTTAATCGTTAGTTTCTCTCTAACCATTTGAGATAAATAACCTTCATTTAGTGGAATCAAGACCCATAAGACAGAAGAAATTTCCACTGGAAGGTTATGTTCATCCTTGCATCGATATACGATCATAGATTGATCTGGAATATGAAATGTGACTTCCCTTCTTTGGAAATTGATATGAGCTCCATATAAAGAAATCCAATCCATTCCAAGAATCACATCAAATTCCACTATAGAAAGGATCACAAGATTTTTAGGAAGCACTTTCCCACAAAGTTCAATCGGAGAAGAATTTTAAACTTTTGATGCAACTGTTGTGCCATTAAGAGTTGTCACAGCCAACTCAACATCTAATTGTTGAGGTAATATGATGATACCCTTAGAAAATTCTTCAGAAATAAAAGAGTGGGTGGATCCAGAATCAAATAAAACATTTTCTACTTTATAGTGGATGGTAAGTGTACCTTTCACCACATCATTATCGTACTCCACATCGCTGATAGAAATTTCATGTGACTTTCCTTTGTCTTTAGCCTTAAGAGTTTCTTGACATCGACCATCATCATCAACCCTTGGATTTGGGCATTTATTAGCATAATGCCCCATCTCCTTGCACTTGAAACATTGAAGTGTATTAGGTTCATTCTGTGTATCCCTTCCTTTGTTTGCATCATTAGACATCTTCTTCACATCATTGCAGCATTCAAACACCCGATGACCTTCCTTTCCACATTGGAAACATTTACTTGTCCCTTTAAGAAAACTCCCTCCATGTTTCTTTCCACACTTTCAGCATATGGGAAAGCTCATCTTCTTTTCAGTGTGCTCTTTAGAATTTCCTTTGAATTCCATTTTCCTCTTCTTATCAAACCCATATGACAGATGGGTTACTCCAATCTCCATCTTAACTTTGAGAGCACATCGAACGATTTCCTCGTAGCTATTGAAGTCCCTTATGGCTAACGCCCTTCGAAGACATGGTTTTAAGACACTAAAGAATCGATCAATCTTACTCTCAAGTTGGATAATAATACTAGAATCATACCTTGAAAGTCTTGTAAAATTTGCTTCATAGGTACCAACAGATTCACCATCCATTTGCTTTAGTTCAAGAAACTCCTTCTCCATCTTTGTTCGAAGAATACGAGGGAAGTACTTATTGAAAAATAAGTTCTTGAACTCGTCCCATTCCATGGACTCAATTTCTTCTCTTTACCTCGTATTCTTGATAAGATTCCACTATTGATCAGCATCACCTTCCAAACGATACACTGCTAAGATGGCTTTATCATGTTCAGAACATTGAAGAACTGAAAATATATTTTCAGTGGTACTGATCCATTGTTAAGCCACTAATGGATCAGAATACCCACTGAATGAAGGTGGACACTACCTCATGAAGGATTCGATAGAATGTTGCTCCTTCTTTTGATCATTTGGAAGTCCTGCATGATTCATAGCTTGAGAAAGTTGTGTGAGCATGTCTACAAGATTTTTCATTCCAGCTCCCATATTGTTTGGTTGCTCAGGGGGGACAATCATTGCATTTCCCATCGCATTTCGCATTAACACGGTTCCTTTGGGTTCTAGCCATTGACTAAAACCAAGAAGAATAGTGTGAGCAACACTAATTATAAAAAGAAAACCACATAATAAAGAAAAAAAATTTACACCTAAGGTCTTATCATAGGTTGTTCATGGAAATTTCTAAAACACTAAGATTGTGTTCTATTCTTATACATATCCTTAGGTTTCTTAGTAAGGCTTTCACATCCTAGATTCCAATGATTGACAATAACTTTCCTCTGATACCAACTATAACGACCCATACTTTACATACATGGTTAATACTTCAAAATTGAAGCATACTTATTACAACATATAACAAAACCATGAAAGGACCATATAGGTATAATGTCTTTAGAAACTGGGAAACATAAACAACTGGTTCATAAAGCATCTACACTGTCTCTCATTTATTTCGTCATATCTATAGTCCCTTTTTGGCATATCTTACATAATAACCTTCTTCCTGACCTGGGGAAAGAAAAAATAAAAAAGGGTGAGCTCAAATGCTCAGTAAGGGTAAATAAAATAAATATCAATCACATAATATTCATAATGACATAACATTTTTGAAATCTTAACCTGCAAAAGAGATCATAATTTCATAACATGGGATAAATCATGGTAGTGAAATGTAATCCCAATAATCATAACTTAAAACATGAAACTTTGTGTCATACACACATAATCATAGAGAATCATTTCTTATTAGTCAAGACTCATTTCCAAGACTATCTTAGTGGACAAAGTCCATTTCTAAACAAAGTTCACTCCTCGTTTCAGTCCTATTTCACTGAACCAGTTTAACCTGCCGTTCCCGCCATGTATATCTCATGAGATATAAAATCTTTACCCAATGCATTGGAGGGAGATATAGGTCCCACCCATATCATAATGATACCATTCTTATATGTTCCACAAAATCATAAACCATACATCATAGCATAACCCATGTAATAAAAATGGGAATCTTAAACATCATGACATCATAAAACAATTCATATAAGATAAAGGAATTCTTAAAAATAATTTCATCAAAACATAATCAAATAAATGTAATAATAGGGATAGAAACGCAACCCTGTATTATCTTAGATGGAAAATAATTTTGATAAAACACTTGAACTCCATTCTTGAGGAAAATATCCTTTCTACTTCAAAAACATTTTCCTTTCTTACCATATCATACAATTTTAAACTAAAAGAAGTTGATTAAAAATAAACTTGAGAACTTGTAAAGGATGATTCTTGGAAATAATGTTTTAAAAATCCATTCATGCCATATAAGTTAAAAAAACATTCTTCCCGTACTTTTGTCGGAAAAGTCAAAAAGTACCTCGTACGAAAAATGAAAAAAGATTCCTTTCATATCATTTACTAAAAACTCACCGAAGGGTAAAATTGGATTTAATAAATTGTAGGTGGATGGAAATAATATTACATATTTATGAAACATGGATGTGGATGATAAAATACACCCCAGTAAATACCAAAGTGTAAACAGTCTCGGATAAAAATGAGATTGTGATATTTTCCCTTACCTTAGGTCCGATATGCGTTGTACGTGTTCGAACCTCCTATATAATGATTTAAATAATGCCATTGACTTATTAAGGAATCATATTCATTGTTATGATATCATATATGGTCATATTCTAAGCTTCTTATTAGTAATATTTCATTACTACTTGTTATTCGGGTGTTTATTACTTTTTGTTCTTATGCGTGTTTTGTCGAATAAATTCTTATTCCTCTTTATAGGATATAGATAAATAATTTACAGAATGGTATTAGTGTAATATATATCATATTCATTCATTAAATTCATTTATATAATCATTATTCAATGAAGATCATATAGAACAAGTTGCATCACATCGTGGAGAGGGTAGGTTGTACGTACGCACGAGCGATGATATCGTTCCCATGATCGTGGAATTGTATTGAAGTGTATGTATACTATTTAAGAATCAATATAAATTTACAATTATCATATATAGTTATTATTTACACCATTATACCCATCCAAGTAAAGTGGTGGTGGAAAACAGATTACACCGCGGCGTGGAGACGGTATTCCGTACGTACGCACGCGCGGTGATTTCATTTTCCGTAGGATGGATAAGAGGTGAAATAGGGTTGTTTCATATTTATAAAAATATATCAGTATATTAAGGATACTGATGTTTTTACCTCATAATGAATCAACTAAATAATAGGGAGTAGAAGAATAATGGAACTTGAAGAAAACGGTAGAAGGTATTACCTCTTTCTCAAAGTACCTCCTTTAAACATTATCTTAAGGCACTAGAGTAGGTCTTTTGATAAGACCAGTACCTCTAGTAGGTTTCTAAGGAAGTGGCTAAGTGAAATGTGTAGTTGTTGGCCGAGCTTGAAGGCTCAAATTGGTGTGAGGAAGAGAGGGAGGAGGTTCCCTTTTATAAGGGAGGAGAGGGGCACCTTTGGAAAGTGTGGAAATATAATTTTATTATAAACTTATCATCAGTTTCAAAAGGTCCAAAAATCATTAAAGATGAAGATAAGATGACTCATGGTCGAAATAAAATCATCCAATCAGAATTGGACATGTTTTGGAAAATATTTTAATCATTATAATCTTATTTATTTAAATCATTTATTAATGAGGTAAATACTTCATCATTATTGTGTCATAAATAATTTAATTTATTTGGGGTCTAAAAATTATAAAAAAATATCATTATGTAGGAAATCTTTTTATATTTATAATTAATATTTATAGTTGAAAATATAATTTATATAACCCCTTATAAAAAGTAATTACTAAAATATTTTTGTTAATGTCAATTTTGTCTTTACATTAAATTAATTAATCAAAATTGTCATTCTCACTACCAAGTGGCTCAATGGGGTCCCAAAATCGACCCAAGGATACCCATGGTCGGCCAATACTCATCTAATAAGGTTAGTACAAGTTTCAAGGTAATTTTGAATTATTATAATATTCTTTTAACATTGAATTACCCTATTTACCTTTAACCGTAGTAAATAAAAAAATTACCGTAGTTACTATTCATAATATCAAAAAAATAAAAGTTACCTATTAACATAATTTGGACCCACTGATTCCAAATATGGAATCCATTTTTCAAAATTCAAATCAAAGAAGTTACATTAATTAATTTAAAATTAATCCCGTTGTTAAGCAAACGGGTTTTAAAAGTTAAAACATTGCCAAAGATTGAAATGTTTTTACCTGTGAATTCAATGTAAAATTAATTTTAATGACATAAATTATATTAAATGGTAAAAATATATTCTATTTATACTTTAAAAACAATAAATATTATAATTTAACCATATAAAGTATTGCGATGAAAAAAGTTGTTTTTAATTAAAATAGAGCGTGTTTTTACTATTCATTAAAATATGAAAGTTATCAGAATAATATGAAAAAGTTATCCAAAGTAAATTTTTATATCCTGATTCTAAAGAAGAATTTTATTTTGTCAAATTGAACTTAAAAACTTGTCAAAACTAGATTTAATGTGGGTATGCCATCAAAAGGCGGTAAAACTGCATTTTTTGAAAAATACTTCTTTTATCCAAAAAAACTGATTTTGTTTTCAAACCTCATTCTAGAAAATGTATAAGATGAGTTAAAATGTTATAAAATTCAAAATTCAGTTAATACTATTCATAATGGCTAATATTATAAAATATCGTTGTTTAGTGAAACTCGGTATTGCGTACGACGCAAGCTATCGAGGAAGGCCGCGGTTGCTTGTAAAGCAAGCCAAGCTAGTGTTGTGTGTAGTGAAAGATTCCTTTGATGATTTATATAACATAAAAACAAAATATTTCTCATAAAAGTCTCGGGTGTTACAGTTGTTGCGTTATATGATTTATTTTAAAGAAATTCCTTATTCTTTGAAAACGAGGACATGATTTACAAAAAATCATGGGAATCCCTAAATTAATGTTAGAAAAAAGAGACCAGAATTGAGGACCTTGTGAGAAGTCCGTTGGGGACCAAAGTGGCCCCCATAAGAAAAAGTATGGAAGAACCTAAGGACAGAATTAAACCTGCTATTGGTAACACAAGTCCTGAGGAATTGATTAGTAAATGTGCACCAAAGGTAGGGTTTATCCCAAATATACCAAAAAGACACGTGTTTTAGATGGTCAGCTTATTTTTTCTGAAATTAGTAGAAATGTAATATGCTACCAAATAATTTAAAATTTCTACATACTAATAAATAGTGTCTTTACCGTGGTAAAATTGGTTATTTGAAAATGTGCCATTTGTGGGAATATAGGGGATGATTTAATGTTTGAGGATGGTAGGATCCAACTGATATGGTCATCCACCACATTCTATGATAATTTTTTATCTCTAATTTCTAGGTTAAATTATTGAAGGAGGAGCATATAAAAAATGATACATTGTTTGTATTATCATTTCATAAGGAGATACTTCATGCTTTCATGGTCTGATAAGAGAATTACATTGGAACCCAAATGGTATGATGCAAATTTATCAAAGGAAAACACAATGTTGTGGAATCAATTATCAGCTGCGGTGTAGTTTTTTGGGAAGGGTCCAGTGTACATGAGGTATAGGGTATGAAATTTGGAGCTTTATCAACCATTTGTGACAAGATTTCCCCAACTTCAAAGTTAGAGGCATCACACATGATCTCAAATGGTAAATCCCACCAAAGTGGTTGGATTACTAGGGGTGACATGAGACTCCATTTCGATTTTTAAAAATCATCCTCACATTATTTATTAGAAACAAATTCTTTTTCTTTTAGGAGTAATCATGAGATGGGGAGTGCAATCTTACTAAAGTCATGATTCAAGTTATGGTAAAATCTAACATGAACTAAAAAATACTACACATTCCACACATTTTTTGGGAATGGTAGGGAATAAATGAGATCCACTTTTGATTTATTTACATGGATACCATCCCCAGAAATGAAATGTCCATGTACTATACTTTTCCGTATGATGAAATGACATTCTTATAAATTAATATCATATTATTTTCAATATATTGATGTAGGAAAGAACCAATAATACTCAAACATTTATAAAAAGAGGATCGATACATAGTGAAATCATCCATGAATACTTCCATGAAATTCTCAAGGTAATATGAAAAAATACTAACCATGCATCACTGGAATGTACAAGAGCATTGAACATAACAAATGGAATATTTCTATAGGAAAATGTACCAAAGGTTCATGAGAAGGTCATCTTTTCCTGTTTTTTGGGGGCAATATGGATCTAAAATTATCCAGAATTCCCATCAAGAAAACAGTAATTGGACATCCCCGATATCCTCTCTAGCATCTGTTTAATAAAAGGTAATGTGAAATGTAACTTCATAGTGTGTTAGTTTAGTCGGTGATATTCTATATAGAAATGCCAACTATTCTATATGTGGACTGGAACAAATTCATTATTCTCATTTTTAATTACATTAAGACTAGTTTTCTTGGGATCTACTGGCACTGGACTAACCCATTATCTATTAGAGATGGGTTAAATGATTCCAGCAACCAAAAATTGTATTACCTCCTTCTTGGAAACATCTAGGAGTTTTGAGTTCAGTAAAAATTGTACCTTCCTAACTAGTTTATCCTTGTCATTTAACAATATATGATGCTTGAAAATTTATTGGCTAATATTAGAAATTTTTGCAACTGTCCACCACAAGTCTTGTTTATACTCCCTCAAAAGGTCAATAAGTCACAATTCATGTTCTAGAGGGATCTAAATAGTAACAATTATGGGAATATATTTTTGACTATCAAGATATATGAAAATTTAAAATTTTGAGGAAGAGGTTTATATTCCAATTTAGGGGTATTTTTGATTGATGGGGGTGAATTTGGAATTGTGATATCAATTATATCATCTAACTACTCAATGGTAACATCTTCAAATGAGTAATGATATTTTACAAGCATATCAATATCATCGATCATCCGGGGATCCATAGTACTCAAGAAATCATCAATTAATAAACATGCATGACATTTCTCTATACCACTAAAACATTAAATTCATTATTCATTACCTATAATTTCTACAAAGGATGAAAAAAACAGTAAGGGAATCAAGGGAAAGAAAAGAAGTTTTTTCAGGGGAAGGGATTACATCAATTGAATTAAATAAAATTGAGGAATTTTCTTCTGAGGGGTGATTCATGGAATCAAGGATGTTGAAGTGGAAAATGCCACCACCAAACTCCATAGATAATGTAACATTATGGAAATTAATTATCATTTTGGTAGTTTTAATTAAATTAATCCCCAATATATTTGGGGAATGTCAATTCATCCTGTCATATTTTATTTTAATCATATAAAAATCAGTAGGAAAAATTAAAAATTTTATCCTCAAAAGAACATCCTCTAACACAACAATGGGGTGTGTTGTACTCTAGTTTTCTATTTGAACAAAAATTCTAGTGGGATTGTGTTCCCCAATCTGTAATAAGTATAAAATATATTGAGGTATCAAATTTATAGAGGAACCCAAATCAAGCATAGAATCAGAAAAGAAATACCCCCCTATGGTGCCCAGAATCGATAATGTTTCAGGATCATTGCATTTTTTGGGAAGTGGTGCATCTATCAATGCTGAGATGTTACTCCCTAGGATCACCTTTTCATTAACTTGAATTATCCTTTAGTGTGTGCACATCTCATTTAAAAAATTGGGGTGATGTGTAATTTACTTTAACCAATCAATCAAGGGGATATTGACCTGCAATTTTTTGAATGTTTCCAAGATTTATTTATAAAGTTCAGTTTATTTTTTATTCCATGGTTAGGTGGACCTTTGGGAAAATAGAATAGTATTTGATTGTATTGGTTGTTTATCAAATTAATCTCTCTTACCTATTACATGGCTTATCTTTGGTAAAGTTTTCTTCTTATGTGGTTCATTTGAGATGGTTAGAATGGAAGTTTAATTGGGAGGGGATGAATTTATTTAAAAGGTAATTTGGATTTTAAGTTTATTTCCAATATGAAGTGAGATATCATTGAAATTTCCCTTATCCTAAGGTTTTACTAGTGGTTGAGAGGGCAGTTTACCCGAACAATGACTTTGGATTTCCTCCATCGAGTTGGATAGTTTTCATAATTGGGTTTCTAGGTTTTTTATGGCCTCTTGGGTGGTTTTTTGGAATTATAGATTATTTTCACCCATTTATTTCATCATGTATTCTAGGATAGGATCAGGTTTTTGAGGGGGTTGTTGGAAAGGCCTTTATGGTGGTTGAGGATTTTTTTGGTGGTGAAGGAGGATGAATACTCTAACCCGGGTGGTTACAAGATTATTTAGTTTGTTTTGAATACCCCCTTGCCTATAAACATGGTTTTATTTCCACCCAGGGTTGGATGGATAGTATGTTTCTTGCCTAAAGGGTTGGTTATAGGGTGGCCTGGAAATATTTCCTTACAACTCGCATAATATTCTCTCAGTTGAGGGAATTGGTTTGAATTGTTGGTGTTGACATAATAGATACCACAATGGATGATAGGAGGATATTGGGATTTACCTTATAAAATAGAATGTTTTCACAGAAGGGTACTTACCTCTACAAACTTCATGTCCACCTTTTTCTCAAACTCATAAATTTGCACCTCATGGACACCTTGAATGGGTACACTGGACCTTGAACCAAATTTTTTGAGTGTTTTTTGAAATGTTTTCAATGAGTTTATTTACAGATGTTGGGGTTTTATCAACTAGTACACCACCTAAAAAATAGAAATCATGGTTCAATAAAGAGTAATTAAACCATCATAAAAATTCTATATTAAAAGTTGGTGTGGTAAAATTGAACAAAGCCTTTTAAATATTTCCTAGTATTCATGATGTGTTTCCCTTGGATAATTTCTTATCCAAAAAAAATCTTTCCTTATTGTTAAAATTCAAAAGGCTGGGAAATATTTTTCAATAAAAGGAATTTCATGTCTATCCAACCACTAATAGGGGAAATAATATAATACAACCAATACTTTTCAGTGTCTTATAATGAAAAATGGAACTCCATAATATTTAATTTTTTTCATATAAATTATTTGGTTTTAATTTTGAACAAATAATGTGAAATTATTTTAAGTTATTTTGCAGATATTATCCCATGAGTCCATAGAATTTTGGTAATAAGTGAATTCAACTGTTAAGTTCAAAATTGTGTGCCTCTCCTTATATTTGATTGTATGTGGGACGAATCTCTACATCTGGTGAGGTTAGTTATTTTAATGTCGAGTTATTTTAACCCATATTATGCATGATTATATTAGTTTTGATGTGTTTTTAGATGAATAAGAAGGATTGAGAAGAGTTTTGATTTTTTGTGTGTCCCCCTTCAAGGGGTTATTAGATGCTTCTTAGTGTGGATGACGTGAGTTCCTCTCTAGTTTGTGTTCAAAAGGAAGTAGTTTCTCTGATGAATATCACATCATATACAATGTATAAACAATTAATTTAAAGACCTGACCCTAGTTTCCCGGAGTAGGTAACTTATTTGATTACATTGGAATACATACAAGGAATGTGAATCCTGAAGGACCGAGTAGTTTAGTATTATTGGAAACAAGATACATACATAAGTTTATCAATACAACATGAAGGGAAAGAAAACACTATTCTATTCCACTAGGAACATCTCGTCTCCTAGATTATGCTTGCAAGTAATTCATAAAATACTTCTTCATGTACTGAGAAAATGAAACATAAGAAAGGGGTGATATCAAATGCTCAGTAAGAGTAAGAAATACAGTGGAAGATAATATAAACATTAGACATGGTGAATAATTGAAAACACATGCCTTTAATAATAAACATGAACACATTATGGAAGAAATATGAGCTGAGTAAATAATGCCATAATAAAACATAATCATGGAAATTCTACTAGTCAAATAACCACATGAAATATCAATTTCTGAACTCATATTGATGGAATGCATAATGTCAGACATTATGAAACATTTTTTCAAGGCCTCGTCCAAGACGTCTAATGATGAAGGCCTCGGCGAAAATCCATAACATTGGGAAAGGCCTCGGCCTATTCCATGTCTAGTTGTCTCATTAGACCTACCGATGCATAGAGGGGATATTTCGGGCCCCACCCATCACATAATAAGTCCAATGTATTCCTCATATGAGCGGGGATAAACATAAACAGTATATACATTCATATTGAAACTATCACATGAAATATTACTAACTTTCCCCAATTATCGAACATAAATACTAACCATTCGGAATAATATGGTGAATGGTTTTAGGATAGATCATCCACAATAGATTTAGTCATAAACCATTAAATAAAATATGGTAGATGACTTCATAAATTATTAAACCCAATAATACCATATAATCGACAAGAGTGTTGAATCAAACGAGGATACTCTCATAAAATCATTAAGCATTCTTGAGATAAATACTCTTTTATTTTGAAAAGAAGAGTTATTTTGGAAAAATATTTTCATAAAAATAGAATTGAAGTAATATAGTTTTTTCATAAAAACATTATTTATTTTATAATGATAATGGTTTCCAAAAAACAGATTATAGAGTGCTCTTGAAAATAGGAATGATTTTGAGAAATTCCCCTGAATCGGGCTTGTATTTTGGAAACAACTTTGAAAGTTCATTTTAAAACGTGTAACTATCCATAAAATAAGGAAGGTTTCTGGTTTTTAAACATATATATGATACTCACACAGAATATATGATGAGTAAATAACAATACATAAGAATTTCCTTGAGGAAATTAGACAATAAAAGTAACCCGAATGAAAATGGAAGTTCGGGTGGAAAACCCTTACCACTTTGTAATCAACCGATTCGTATGACCCGAAAATTAATAACATAAATATTATAGATTAAATAACATGATGAAAAATATATTCATGATATGTGGAATCAATGTTCAGCATACATACACATGACAAAAGTATTAGTAGTGAATATGGAAAATCTCACGAAAATGGAAGTGAGATGAAGAAACTCTTACCTCAACTCCAAACGTATTCTTATCTCGAACTTAAGCTCCTAGAATATGAAATTATACTTATTAATAACTTATTACAGAACCTATTATACATTTATTTAGTTTATCATAATTCTGGTTAGTTCATTTATGTCTTTATTGATTAGTTATTGTATTGAATTCCATCACTTCAGAGTGTTCATTTTCTTTATTTTCATCTTCAGTTCACTTGTTTTTAAGTATTTGGAATGAATGTAAAACTCCATAATTGAGGTTATATATTATTTATGAACATAAATAGGTGTTAATGGACATTTATATAACCTGTTTAAATGGAATGAGGATGAATTATCATATAGAACTTTAATGATAATTATTTCGGTTAATTTGTAGGTTTTGATTACAATGAACTCATTTTTCTTTATAACCTAATACCACTTGAGAAAATGGATTAAAGAATCTTAAATAGGTTATATTATATATAATAATCTGGTTTAACCATAACAAGAATGGTTTCATGACCATAATTTAGAATGATAATAGAAATTGAAAGTCCATCGTCCTTGAATGTGTAAAATTGGCATATCTCGGATGGTGTTCTTGCTACTAGTATAAAAGAATGTAAAAAGGGGGAGATGATGATAAATTATTCCACTATCATGAAAAAATTCCAGTACATATAAGGTACGGTAGTCATCACAAAATTTGGATAAGTAGAGGTAATTGAAAAAATAAAACCAAATAACTTGAAAGGAAAGACAAAGATTTGAAAAGAGGAATTTGCCTCTTGAACCAAACTTCCTTGAGAACCGCCTTAAGGGAGAGGTTTTGGTCTTTTAATGAGACCAAAGCTTTCTGGAAGTGGGAGAGGAGGTCGGGAGGGTATTTTTACAGAATTTGGAGAAGGAACAAGGCTTGAGATGAGTGAATGGAAGATGGGGTAAGAGGGGGTTTTTATAGTGGAGGAGAGAGGGGATTTCTTAATATAAAACTCATTAATTTATTATTTCTCCTAAAGACAAGGAATAGTGATTATTCCATGACCAAGAATAGTAATGTTATCATTTGATCCTAAACCAAGTGGGATTAAATCAGTAGTACATCAAACATGACTCTATAATTTGTGTATTTATCTTAAATTTTCAATTTATCGTATGTCACTATTCATCAAAAATTCAAGTATTTCAGAAAAATCCTAAAAATTTACCCCAACCATTTTTTGACGTGTAGAATCCAAAAATGAAGTCCATTTTTCAAAAAATAATTTTCTAAATATTATTAATTTAATATTTAATTAAATCATAATTTATTATCAAAAACCAGTTTTAAATCATTCATTAACTTATTCTAAAATATAGGTATATCATACTTTCAATTTGAATATTATTTATATATTATCATAGGTAAGGTTACTATTAATTAGGGTATATCACTATTCATAAGGGTATGTTACTATTCATAAGGGTGGGTTACTATTCACCAAAAATTAAGTTTTTCTTATTGGACTCTAAATAAATTATTGATCGCGACTGTGTATCACGGATTTTTGAAATTCACATCACAGAAGTGAAAAACTTATGTTTGAAGGGTCCCATATCACATAGTATTTAATGTGATTATGACATATTTATAATAAAGTAATTTCCTTTTAAAAAAAATATTGGGTCGTTACATTATCCCCTCCTTACAAAAATTTCGTCCTCGAAATTCACAGAATATTACCTAAAAAGATTTGGGTATGTCTTTAACATAAGCTCCTTAGGATCCCATGTTGCTTCCTCCATCTTATGGTTCCTCTATAGAACCTTCACCAGATGAGTCACCTGATTTCTCAATACTTGTTCTCTAGTATCAAGAATCTTGATAGGCTCTTCAAAGTAAGATAAATCAGGCTCAAGTTCAACTTCTTCATAAGTGAGTACATGTGTTGGGTTTGGCATGTAATTTCATAACATTGACACATGGAACACATTGTGAACCTTGGAGAGACTTGGCAGCATTGCCAAATGGTAAGCTACGACACCAATTCGTTCTAGAATTTAAAAAGTTCTGATGTACCTGGAACTTAATTTTCCCTTCTTACTGAATCGTATAATACCCTTCCATGGAGATACCTTTAAGAAAACGTGATCACCTTCTTGAAATTAAAAATACTTCCATTGGTTATCAGCATAGTTCTTTTGCCTACTTTGAGCTACTTTGATATGGTTCTGGATAATCTTTACCTTTTCCATTGTTTCTTCAACAAGTTCTGGGCCCACAAGCTTTCTTTCACCAACATCATCCCAGCATGTTGGTGTACGACATCGTCTCCCATATAATGCTTCATAGGGTGCCATCTTTATACTTGAATGGAAGCTACTGTTGTAGGAGAATTCTAAGAGAGGTAAATAATGATCCCACATGCCTTGAAAATACAGTGAACATGACCTCAACATGTCTTCCAAATTTTGAATTGTTCGCTCCGATTGTCCATCAGTTTGTGGGTGGTAGGCAGTGCTCAAACGAAGATCAGTATCTAGGGCCTTCTGAAGACTTTTCCAGAATCTTGATGTAAAACGTGGATCACGATCAGAAAAAATCGATAGGGGTACTCCATGAAGTCTCACAACTTCATTAATATATAGTCTTGCTAGACGTTCAAGTGGTAGATCATCTCTTATAGCAAGAAAATGTGCTGACTAGGTAAGACAATCAACAATGAACCATATTTCATTGTTCCTTCTAGGATTCTTTGGTAGTCCCATGACAAATTCCATCATGATTCTATCCCATTTCCACTCAGGTATGGGAAGAGGTTGCAATAATTTTCCAGGCTGTTGCCTTCCAGCTTTCACTTGCTGACAAACCATACATCTTGACACAAAATCAACAATCTCCCTCTTCTTTTTGTCCCACCAAAAATTTTCCTTCAAATCTCTATACATCTTAGCACTACCATGGTGTATTGAGAAATTGGAACTATGAGCATCATCCAAAAATTCCTTCTTTAGAACAGGTGTATCGGGAACACAAAGTCTCTTCCCAAATTTCAAAATTTCATCTTCATATAATAAGTCACTCAATCTCCCATCATTCACAGATTTAATCTTCTTTTGAAATCCCTCATAATCATCCAGAGAACTTTTTATCTTTTTTAGTAAATATTGTTTGGAAATAATTTGAAAAATCATTGATGTTTCACCTTCCATGGTTATTCCCATATCCATCTTTATTAGATCCATGAAAATAGGATCCCTTTCAACTCTCATCTTGTTCAAAACTCCATGATCCTTTCTGCTCAAAGCATCTGTCAGCTTATTTTCCTTCCCCGGGTGGTAGTGTATCATGCAATCATAATCCATGAGTAGTTCAAGCCATCTCCTTTGCCTCATGTTGAGTTATTTCTTTGAGAAAATATACCTCAAACTCTTATGATCAGTATAAATCCCGTATTTTTCACCATATAGATAATGTCTCCATATCTTCAAAGAAAAGATTACAGAAGATAACTCAAGATCACAAGTAGGATAGTTTTTCTCATGAATTTTTAGCTGTCGTGATGCATAATCAATAACCCTATAATTTTTCATAAGGACACAACCAAGTCCTTTCTTTGAAGCATCATTATAAATAACAAACCCTTCATTCCCTGATGGTATAGTCAATATAGGAGCATTGAATAATCTTCTATTCAGTTCTTTGAAACATTATTCACAATATTTTTTCCAAAAAAATTTAAGCCCTTTACATGTGATCTTCGTTAGTGGGTTAGCAAGTTGTGAAATATTCTGTACGAAATGCCGATAATAACCTCCTAAGCCAATAAAACTGTGTACCTCAGTTATGTTTGTTGGCATGGGACAATATTGGATTGCCTTTGTCTTCGTAGGATCAACTAGGATTCCATCCTTGGAGACAATATGGCCCAGAAAAGAAACTGATTGAAGCCAGAATTCGCACTTGCTAAACATTCCATATAATTTATTTCTTCTAAGAGTTCTCAGAATAACCCTCAAGTGATTTTCATGGTCTTCATAGCTTTTTGAATATATGAGGATATCATCGATGAATACCACAACAAATTTATCAAGATATTCATTGAAAAATCTATTCATTAAATCCATGAAAACTGAGGGTTCATTTGTTAGTCCAAAAGGAATCACTATAAACTCATAATGCCCATACCTAGTCTGAAATGCTATCTTTAGAACATCTTCCTTCCTCACACGCAACTGATGATATCTGGATCAAAGGTCAATATTTGAAAAGTATTGAGCTCCATGTAGTTTTTCAAATAAATCATCAATCTGGGGTTGAGGATACTTATTCTTTATTGTAATAGCATTGATTTCCTTGTAATCAATGCAAAGCCTCATGGATCCATATTTCTTTTTGAAAAAGAGGACTGGGGATCCCCATGGAGAAACACTAGGTCAAATAAATCCTTTATCACTCAATTCTTCTAGTTTCTTCTTTAGATCTACTAATTCCACGGTGTCCATTCTATAGGGAGTCTTTGATATAGGTCTTGTATCAGGAATTAAATCAATAGATAACTCAACTTCCCGCTCTGGAGGATGTCTAGGTAAATCCTCTAGAAATACATCAATATAATCTTTCACTATGTGCACATCCTCAATTTGAAGATTTATTTCCTCACTCATAGATATTTTTTTATCTTCCTCTCCTAGTATAGTATTCAATAGAGCTATTGGGGGTGGTTCTAGATAAGAATCAGGTGGCGATGTTTCCACCCTAAATACAAGGGATTCTAAACCATTTTTTGAAATTGTAACTTCCATCCTCTTACAATAAATCTTTGCATCATAATTTGAAAGCCAATCCATACCGAGAATTATATCAAATTCATCCATTGGTATGATGATAAGGTTTTCGACTAGATCACATTTTGGTGTCTGGAGGGGGACTAATCGACATGCCTTTGTTGCAATGATACATCCACTAGGAGTTTTTACTGATAACTCCTTTATTAAATTAAATTGGACATATCGAATTTTTTTGGAAAACTGGGAAGATATAAATGAATGCGACGATCCAGAATCAAATAAAGTATTGGCTAAATTTGAGGAAATGATTAAAGTACATTCCACCACATTATTAGGAACTTTAACCTCTGCAGTTGTGATTGCATAAGCATGTCCCTGATCACTTGATCTCTTCTGTTGCATATTTTCTTGACGTTTTGGACAATTATTAGCATAGTGCCCCATCTCCTGATAATTATAGCATCAAACATCATTGGATTCCTTCATTACTTTGCAATCACCAGCAAGATGGACTCTCTGACCACATTTTTATCATACTCCTTTTTCTTTTAAGCACTCACTAGGGTGTTTCCTTCCACAATTGTCACATGTTGGAAATTCAACTCTTCCCTTCTTCCATGTTTCCTTATTTTTTTTCCCAGGGTTTTTAGCAGCCCTCTTCTTTTCATGCTTTCCCATAAAGTCATAAGACTTAGATAATTATTTTTCGTTCTTGATAGCACATGAAACTATGTCCTCATATGATGAAAATTTTTGGGAGACCAGTGCCCGCCGGAGGAATGGATTTAGGCCATCAAAGAATCGAACGATTTTGCTTCTTCGATTTCGTATGTAGTCCACAACATGTCTTTCCAGCCTTGTGAAGTTGGATTCATACATGGAAAAATTTTCATCCTCCTTCTGCCTCAGATTCAATAATTGTCTCTTGATATCTTCTCGCTGCTCATGAGGGAAATATTTTTCTAAGAAGATTTCCTTAAAATCCATCCACTCCATCTCTTCTATCTCTTCCTCCTCCTTGGTTTTTTGGATTAATGACCACCACTAATCCGCATCTCCCGATAGACGATATAATGCCATGAAAACCTTCTCTCTTTCATTACATCCTAAAGCGAGAAATATCTTCTCATGGGAACATATCCTCTTCTCTGCTACAAACGGGTTTGTAGTCCCCTTGAATGATGGAGGTTGTTGTTGCATAAAACGATCTAGTATGGATCCTCTACATGGTGGATCTGGATGCTCCATACGGGCAAGGTTATTATTCATAACTTGAGTAATTTCTCCCAGTATAGTTATGATTTGCTCAGTTCCATTCACAGCACCAGAGCCAACATCATTGTCTTGTGTCGGAGGAAAATCCCTCTAGGGGACACGTGCATTCATGCGATTTCCATTCCGTCCACTAGGTGCCATATCTAGATAATGGCATACACTATATTAGGTTATGAATCACAATGTATAATATTAACATAAAAATACACAGAAAAATTGGGATCCTACGCATGGATAATACCATATTCACAAAAATGGATTCTTTTTGGAATATTTACATTAAACTCCTTCATAATGGCTTGTAAAGGAAATTTGAATTATCCTAAGCATATCCCCCGGAAGTGTCTTAACCAAGAGTGCAGAAAGGCCTGTTGTCGTGCACCATTTCTCATTCAAGTCTAGCTCAAAGCGGTGTTTTCGGGCTTTACCCCAAGAAACATCTGTGCCAGAGCCGTCTCTACCTGCTCGTATCCAGACAGGGATGTATTTCTTGAATGATCCACATAATCTAATCCTTACCAAAATACCAGGACGTTATTATATGTATATCCTCAATGAATAACTTAGGTACTCTTCCCTAATCCTACGTTTTCTAAATCTAGTTTTCATGTATTCTACTAAACTTTCCTTTGATACCAACTGTAAGGACCCGACCCCAGTTTCCTGGAGTATGTGCCTTATTTGATTACATTGGAATATATACAAGGAATACTAATATCGAAGGACCGAGTAGTTTAGTATTATTTGAAACAAGATACATACATAAGTTTATCATTACAACATGAAGGGAAATAAAACACTATTCTATTCCACTAGGAACATCTCGTCTCCTAGATTATGCTTGCAAGTCATTCATAAAATACTTTTTCATGTCTTGAGAAAATGAAACATAAGAAATGGGTGAGCTCAAAAGCTCAGTAAGAGTAAGAAATACAGCAGAATATAATATAAACATTAGACATGGTGAATAATTGAAAACACATGCCTCTAATAATAAACATGAACACATTATGGCGAGAATATGAGCTGAGTAAATAATGCCATAATAAAACATAATAATGGGCATTCTACTAGTCGAATAACCACGTGAAATATCAATAGTCAAACTCATAATGATGGAATTCATAATTCTAGACATTCCGAAACATTTTGTCAAGGCCTCGGCCAAAATCCATATCACATTTGGAAAGGCCTCGGCCTATTCCACGTCTAGTTGTCTCATGAGACCTACCGATGCATCGAGGGGATATAGCAGGCCCCACCCATAACATAATAAGTCCAATGCATTCCTCATATTATCGGGGATAAAAATAAACAATTTATACATTCATATTGAAACTATCACATGAAATTTAACTAACTTTCCCCAATTATCGAACATAAATATTAACCATTTGGAATAATATGGTGAATCGTTTTAGGATAGATCATCCACAATAGAGTTAGTCATAATAAAATAAAATAAAATATGGTAGATGAATTTATAAATTATTAAACCCAATATTACCATGGAATCAACAAGAGTGTTGAATCAAACGACGATACTCTTATAAAATCATTAAGCAATCTTGAGATAAATACTCTTTTATTTTGAAAAGAAGAGTTCTTCTGGAAAAATATTTTCATAAAACCATAAGTGAAGTAAGATAGTATTTTCATAAAAAAATTAGTGATTTTATAATGATAATGGTTTCCAAAAAACAAACTATAGAGTGCTCTTGAAAATAGGAATGATTTTGAGAAATTCCCTTTAATCAGGCTTGTATTTTGGAAACAACTTTGAAAGTTCCTTTTAAAACATGTAACTATCCATAAAATAAGGAAGATTTATAGTTTTTAAACATATATATGATACTCACACAGAATATATGAAGAGTAAATAACAATACATAATAATTTCATTATGGAAATTAGATAATAAAAGTAACCTGAACGAAAATGGAGTTCGGGTGGAAAACCCTTACCACTTTGTAATCAACCGATTCGTATACCCCAAAAATTAATAACATAAATATTATAGATTAAATACCATGATGATAAATATATTCATGATATGTGGAATCAATGGTCAGTATACATACACCTTACAAAATTATTAGTAGTGAGTATGGAAAATCTCACGAAAATGGATGTGAGATGAAGAAACCCTTACCTTAACTCCAAACATATTCTTCTCTAGAACTTAAGCTCTTGGAATATGAAATTATACTTATTAATAAAATATTCCAGAACCTATTATACATGTATTTATTTTATCATAATTCTGGTTAGTTCATTTATGTATTTATTGATTTTTTATTGTATTGAATTCCATCACTTCGGAGTGTTCATTTTCATTATTTTCATCTTCAGTTCACTTGTTTTTAAGTATGTGGAATGAATGTAAAACTATAGAATTGAAATTATATATTATTTATGAACATAAATAGGTGTTACTGGTCATTTATATAACCTGGTTACATGGAACTATGATGAATTATCATATATAACTTTAATGATAATTATTTCGGTTAATTTGTAGGTTTTGATTACAATGAACTCATTTTTCTTTATAACCTAATACCATTTGAGAAAATGGATTAAAGAATCTTCAATAGGATATATTATATATAATAATCGGGTTCAACCATAACAATAATGGTTTCATGACCAGAATTTAGAATGATAATAGAAATTGAAAGTTCATCGTCCTTGAATGTGTAAATTTACACATCTCGGATGGTGTTCTTACTACTAGTATAAAAGAATGTAAAAAGGGGGAGATGATTATAAATTATTCCACTATCATGAAAAAATCCCAGTAAATATAAGGTACTGGATTCATCACAAAATTTGGATAAGGAGAGGTAATTTAAAAGGAAAACCAAAGAACTTGAAAGGAAAGACAAAAATTTGAAAAGAGGAATTTACCTCTTGAACCAAACTTCCTTGAGAACCACCTTAAGGGAGAGGTTTTGGTCTTTAAATGAGACCAAAGCTTGCTGGACGTGGGATAGGAGGTTGGGAGGGTATTTGGATAGAATTTGGAGAAGTCAAAAGGCTTGAGAGGAGTGAATGGAAGAGGGGTGAGAGGGGGTTTTATAGTGGAGGAGAGAGGGGATTTCTTAATATAAAACTCATTAATTTATTATTTCTCCTCAAGACAAGGAATAGTGAGTATTCCATGACCAAGAATAGTAATTTTATCATGTTATCCCAAAACAAGTGGGCTTACATCATTAGGAAATCACACATGACTCTATAATTAGTGTATTTATCTTAATTTTGCAATTTATGGTATGTCACTATTCATCAAAAAAATCAAGTATTTCAGAAAAATCCCAAAAATTTACCCAAACTATTTTTCGACGTGTAGAATCCAAAAATGAAGTCCATTTTTCAAAAAATAATTTTATAAATATTATTAATTTAATATTTAATTAAATCATAATTTATTATCAAAAACTAGTTTTAAATCATTCATAAATTATTCTAAAATATAGGTATATTGTACTTTCAACTTGAATATTATTTATATATTATCATAGGTAAGGTTAATATTAATTAGGGTATATCACTATTCATAAGGGTATGTTACTATTCATAAGGGTAGGTTTCTATTCACCAAAAAATAAGTTTTTCTTATTGGACTCTAAATAACTTACTGATTGCGACTGTGTATATCGGATTTTTGAAATTCACATCACAGAAGTGACAAACTTATGTTTTAAGGGTCCCAAAGCACTTAGTAGTTAATGTGATTATGAACTATTTATAAGAAAGTAATTTCATTTAAAAAAAATATTGGGTCGTTACAATTAATATTTTATATACCAACTTGAAAAATGAAGGATGAAAATAATCACAAAAATATTTACAAAATACACAATTTGTTTATAAAAAACGAACACTAAAAACAAAGTTCTACCTAAAAATGACGCCAAAATTTGAACACATTGTTATGAAACGTTAAATTGATTATATTTTTAATGTTTATTTATAGTCTATGGAATAACCTAGGTCATTTCTCAAGGATATTTGGGGGTTTAAAGTGTGTATTTTTAATAATATGGACTAAAATAGGGGGTGGTTTTGAAAAATGTTTTAAAAATAAAATTAATTAATTAAAGAGTCTAATAGTTGGAAAACGAAGGTGGTGTTTTTATAATTATAATAGAATGAGGTCATTTAAAGTTCACTACACATATATTATAGTTCATTGTTATAAAAATTTAACTAGGTTTAATGGAATTCTTTTGTTGAGGGTTGTCAAGATCTTGATTCCCCTCTCGCCTCTTAAAACAATGCATAAAGAACCAACCCTTGACATGACAATCATATTGTCAAGGTTTAGAACTCAAGAATAGAACATGTTCTACCAAATAATAATGAAATATCATGCACGTGAATGTGGAAAAATATTCTTATGTTTTCCAATCTGATCAAAACAGGATTCCCACTTAAAATCTCTACCCAATTGGTGTTGAGATAAAAAGTGTTTCACTTGATTAACTAAAAAACATTCAATGAATAATAATTTTAAGATAAACTTAAATTTCATTTTCTTAAACCCAAATTAACCAAACCTATTTTCATAATAATTTATGTAACTACCTTTGAAGTGTGTCTATTTTCCTCAAAATGGTTATCCACTGTTTAGCTTTCCATTGAGAGGAGGAAAAGGCTTGGGTGGAACTTTGCCTTCATCCTTGACCCCCTATGAGGATAGGGTCCTCATGAACATCTAGGATTAGGAGAGTAATCATATGGGACTAAAAAATAGTAGAACCTTTCCTCCATGCAAAACTTTTAAATGGGGTACCCAAGGATCTAATTTATAGGCAAAGTGGAAGTTAGTTTTTAGAACACCAATATCGAGAAAGAACTTGGCACATATTTTTTGGTGGCCAGATAGCCAAATATAACCTTTTAAAAAAAATATCCACCTATTTAATAACTCCATGGAAAATTTTCCTTCATTTGGATAACTAAATCCGGATATATGGATAAAATATAGAGAACAACTTTTGATTTCATGCAGATTCGGTTCCTTGGACAGATTAGTCTGGTTGGTCCACCAGATGGACGAATTAGGACTAGGTTTCTTGAGAAAAGCTTCATCCCACAATTTTTTTGATAATTACAAAAAATATTAGACAAATTCGATTCATCTATTAGTATATGTTTTTGTTTGATTCCACATATGTTCTTGGATTCTTGTGCAATTTGGCCCATTTTTTCAACATTGTATTAGGCACTTCAAATCACATCCAATTATAAATAAAACATCAAAAATGGTGAAATTAACCTTTTTAACAGTAATTAATACTAAATAATGTAATAAAAATGAAGTGAAATTTAATATTAAATTTTGAATTTATGATACAAAAATAATTTAATGTTGTGGTATAATGGTGTAAATGAATAGAGAATCACTATGTGATCATCAGCGCGTGACGATTATATGATGAGAGATTCTACGCTTGATAGAGATACTATGATTAGTGAGGATCCTTTGGAATTGGGTAAAACTACTCTACTGGGTCATGGACCTCTATATTCATGATGGTGTTATTCTCTTCTTTGAACAACCTTCTCACTGGAGCTGGAATAAGAAACTAGTTCCACTATCTAGCATGTTTCATAGTTTCCTCTAGAAATATGGCCTTATAATAAAAATTCTAAAATTTTCCCCAAAATTTCTGAGTAATAATGGGAGGGACCATCTCAAACTTGAAATTACCCACACACATCATTAACAACTTTTCTTGAGTCAGCGACATATCTAGTGTGTACGTGAGGCCATTACATTGGGCAACAAAATATGTGACTCACTCATTAGGCCTTCGCTTGAACTCTAAGAGGTTGTATATACTTTTATTTCACATGGTGGAGATGAAATGGTAAATTAATTTCCTATGAAGTATTACCAACTAGTGGTATATGCTATAGGTAGTTGGTTGTACCAGACAAATGTAAGTTCTTAAAGCATATGAACAAAACACTGGAGCTTTCTAGCCTCCTACTACTCTCACGTCCCCAAAATAGGTTCTCATATTGAGATTAAATGGGAAAATGTTTTAGTGGGTATAATATCTCATTGAGAAAAGAAAAATTTGGGATTTCCAAACTTATGGGGTGCTTGGTTGTTGTCCACTCATAGCGAGTATGGATTCCTGTCTAGTGAAATCGCCACTTGTCATGTTTCTATGGTCTTAATTCCAGTGGTGAGAGTGAATATCATGTCATCTTGGTGAGGGTATCTCTCTTGGTGGGGGTCCCTGACTAAAAATTCATTGATAGGATCATCATCTCAGAGAGAGAGCTCATCGACTTGAGGAACAGCATGTTCTGGATCCTAAGGAGGATAATGATACTACTCGGGTGGGTTTAGTGACTTGTATCTCAGTCACTTTCTATACACTCATACCTATAATCTACCCAGATGTGTTGGGTTTCTAAGATTGAATGGGGGAATATAGATAAGAAGGAATTGTTGTTGTTTCTCCACTAGAGAAGATATAGGATCTCTTAGTGTGATTTCATAATCTGAGCATCGACCAACAATGAAATTAGTGAGGATATTTTTATGCTCTGTGAGCTCCCGGAACAAGTTATAAATTGTGGGATCTATGTAACGACCCAAAGTTTCATTAATGGAAAATCCCTCTTGATCCAGTTTAATGTCTCTTTATGAAAAATGTTTTTATAAGATGTCAAATTCTTTGGTTTTATGTTAAGAATTTTGACTGTTGTTAATATAGCTGTTGAACAGTGATCACATGATTAGTATAAATATATAACCTTAACAAATCCAATTTACTCAGACAAAAGAAGTGATGGCATCATCTAGTAGAATTTCCCCATACGAAGCCCATTTTTCGGAGCTCGGAAAAGTGGTGGCATCCTTGGGCTTTGCCCTTGAACAAGCCCAAACTGAGCTTCATCATGTCAAGCTCGAACGTGACCGTCTACGGGAAAAGTGGAAGTTGATTGAAATTACCACTCGAGCGATGTTATCCGAGCCACCCCAAGAGTTTTTCACCATTTCACACCTTACCCTTAGGTCTTATGAGGCTGTTTTAAGGGGTTATTTAACAAATAAGTAGTACTATGTTCATGTACATTATTTTTGTATATAATAATTAATATAATTTCTAGTCATTTTTGATACATTGTAAATAGTTTTTAATGTACAAATGGTGTTTTTAGTTATTATTTAATTAAGAAATCTATTTTATTAAATTAAGGGATTTTTGAATTAAATAATATTTCAATAAAATAATAATAATATTATTAAATTAATTTTTATTAAATATAAATGATCTTATAATTTTATGAATGCAATTAAAATTTTATATTAAGGTTTGAAAGCCATTTCTGTCAAAACTTGTGAATTTTCGATAAATGTTGGTTTTTATTTTAATAGTGAAAATTAACATATTTAGAAATTTTTTATATAAAATAAATGCCATTTTTGGAATCAGGACGTCGAAATTATCCAACGGTGAATTTTTCCTAATTGTCCGAGACAGTCAAATTTTTGGGTGAAAATTAAAAACCGTTTAAATATATAATGTGTTTTATGACATCATAATGACCCAATGGTTATGTAATAAGATACCATAATCCATATGTTCGGACAATATATGTTTTATCAATAAAATAATGTGATTTTGGATTTTTTGACTTACTTTTCAAAGCATTAATAGACCCCTCAAGACATATTCAACACTTTGCCTTTTTAAATTAATTTCCATGGGAGTGTGACTCACCTCCACATAAGCAACCTTATTATTTTAAGAATTTCGGACTTGGGCCTTATAAAATATTGTTTTCCTCTTACCTTTTCCAAAAACCATGGGATGGTTTGTGGTTTGGATTAATTTAATGTAAGGGGACCCAAACCTAAATAATAAAGAATTCCCTCACCTTTCCTATATAAACCCACCCAAGCTCCCACTTCCTCCTCACTCAAAGCCCTTGGAGTTCATCCAACCTCTTCCTGACTCTCTCTAGAATCCTCCCAAGGTGCCCCAAGCTCCCAAGAAGCCTCTCACAAGCCTCTCTCTATCCTTTGGAAGCACACTTCCATGTAAGGGTTTTTTCTTCCTTTCTCATTTTTGTCAATTTTCTTTAAGTTGTATTTCCCTTTTAATTTCAATTATGAATGTTGGGGTACGGTTTTTCACCCCCCCATACTTCCCTCTTATTGTTTTAATGATGGGAGACCCCTTTTTCTCTCATTAAATGCCTCCGATGTACACCCGTTACTATGCCGAAATTCTGAAAGGAACTTCCCTCTCTTCTTTTACATTGAAGCAATACTCTTGTATCATGAACCTAAATTCCATTACAATTGATGGGAAATGTATCTATATGACCTCCTTACTGTCCATTACATGTAAATATGATGAGGAATCCCTTTCTCTCTCATCAACCTTTTTTTTAATTCTTACGTCACGCCGTTACGCTGCCGAAATTGCACCGCTTTTCTAAGCCAATGTCATTGTGCAGTGAATACCATGCCAATTTCTACATCAAGGGTATTCACCTTTATGAAAATTTAATAATTGATTGTAAAGTTCCATGTATGAATTCCACATTCCGTTATCGTGGAATAAATGATTATGTTTTATGAATCCATGTTTTATGGTCCATGTGGCACACTTATGGAGGTTGAAGCTGATCAATGGTGGAGGTTCTCCTAGCGGCTTATCGTATAGAGGTTGAAGCTGATCAATGGTGGACGTTGATCAAAAATACGAAGCCTGAGGAGGAGATTGAGGTGTTAAATGGAAGGATTTCCGGAAGATGTTTTTCGATAAATATTTTCCACGCACCCTCCGTCTTAAGATGGAGAGGGACTTCCTTTCCCTCAAGAAAAAAAGATTAAGAATCTGTTGGAGCGTACGGGGAAAACTCCAAATGTCTTGCATGATACGCTTTCGGCTTTGTCATTACCCCCAAATGCAAGGTCGACCGCTTCTTTGGTGGGATGAATCCTAGCTTGCGGAAAGCATTAGCGATCCATGACTTTGACAGCTATGAGGAAATTGTCTGATGTGCCTTCAAGGTCGAAATGGAGATCAGGGAATCATAGGGGTATCATGGGGACAAGAAGCGTAAGGTGGACTTAAATGATGGTGGTCTGATGGATAAATCCATCAGTGCTAAGAAGATCCAGCACCCCAGTTTCCAAAAGTGAGGAAAGAAGAACCTTGGAAATTGCCTTAAGGGGACGAGAAAATGCTTCAGGTGTGGAAGAGAAGGGCACCTAGCTGTTAATTTTCAGCAAGAAGGACACGCGGCTGTGACAGAGGAGAGGAACGCTCCGTTCGAATCTCAACGCATTGTTCAATGCTAAAAATGAAAAGAACCTGGTCGTTTTTCAAATCAGTGCCCTAATCCAAGGGTTATCGGAGGCAACCAACAACCTCCAAGACAGCAAGGAAGATATTTTTCCATCACTTCTGCCGAAGTGAACCCCAACAACGAATTGGTGATAGGTACGCTAGTTATTCATTCAAGAATAGCCAACGTACTTTTTGATTCAGGTTCTATGCATTCTTTTATATCTCGAAAGTTTAGTGGAACAATCCCAGCACCACCACAAATCATGGAAGTAAAGATGTCGGTGAGTACGGCAAATGGGGAAATCATTGCATCCCATGAGTATAAGTCCTCCCCTATTATAATCTGTGGATTGAATTTCCCGGCAAACCTGGTCATACTCCCTCAGGTGGAATTTTATGAAATTCTTGGCATGGATTGGCTTTCCTTATATAGAGCCAACATAAATTGTCAGGAGAGGGAAATCACACTCCATATGGAGAATCGACCCCCGATTCATTACAAGTGTTAGGAGGAAGATGAATCTCATTTAGCTCCATCATCTCAGGCATGGATAATACTACCTTATCAGCATGCATATCTGGATCAGATGATTGAGTCCAAGGAAGAAACCATCCTTGAATAAATGCCTATTGTGAGGGAATTCGCTGAAGTGTTTCCCGAGGAACTTCCTGGTCTTCCTCCAAGAAGAGATGTTGAGTTCTCAATTGAACTTATACCTGGGGTGCTACCAATATCCAAGACTCCATATAGAATGGTTGTTGTAGAGCTTGAAGAGCTGAAGAAACAACTGCAGGAGAATCTGGATAAAGGGTTTATATGCCCAAGTGCTTCACCATGGGGTGCACCAGTCCTCTTCGTCAAGAAGAAGGATGGGTCAATCTAGCTTTGAATTGATTATCGTGAACTTAACAAAACCATGATAAAGAACAAGTATCCCCTCCCAATAATCGATGACTTGTTTGATCAGATGCGTGGAGCACAATACTTCTCCAAGGTGGACTTGCGGTCGGGATATTATCAAGTAAGGGTGAAGAAGGAAGATGTCCCCAAGACTGCTTTTCGTACAAGATACGGGCACTATGAATTCATAGTAATGCCTTCCGGACTCACCAATGCTATAACAATATTCATAGACTTGATGGATAGAGTCTTTAGATATTACCTTGACAAATTTGTGGTATTCTTTATAGATGATATTCTAATATACTCCAAAACCAAGGAGGATCATGAGGAGCATTTAAAAATTGTAATAGATACTTTGCGCAAGGAGAAGCTTTATGCAAAGTACAGAAAATGTGAATTCTGGTAAAAGGAGGTCTCATTCTTGGGCCATATCATCACATGTAATGGGATATCTATGGACCCCTCCAAAATAGATGAAATTGAGGGATGGTCGAGGCCAACATCGGTAACGGATAGCCGTAGCTTCTTGGGGTTAGCTAGATATTATAGACGATTTGTGAGAAATTTCTCACGATTGTCCAACCCTCTTACCAAGCTAACTCGAAAGAGAGTACTGTTTTCTTGGAGTGATGAATGCGAAGAAAGATTCAAGGAGTTTAAAAGTAGTCTTATCACTGCACCCGTGCTCACTTTACCCACAAGTGGGGAACCTTTTGTGGTATTCAGTGATGCTTCAAAGAAGGGCTTAGGTTGTGTGCTGATGCTGAATGATAAAGTGATATCCTATGCCTCAAGGCAGTTGAAAATCCATGAGCGAAACTATCCAACGCATGATTTGGAGTTGATGGCTGTGATCTTTGCCTTGAAAATCTAGCGGCATTATCTCTATGGAAAGAAATGTGAGATATATACTGACCACAAGAGTCTTAAATATATATTCACACAGAAAGAGCTTAATATGCACCAGAGAATATGGATAGAGCTCATCAAGGATTATGACTGTTCAATACATTACCACCCTGGGAAAGCGAATAAGGTGGCAGATTCCCTAAGTAGAAAGGACCCATCAATTCTATCAATGATGAGAATTGAGAAGGATCCAATCTTCTTAGACTTGATGAAGATGGACATGGGAATCATAAAGAAGGGAACATCATCAATACTTTCACAAATGATTGCTTAACCATCTCTTTTGGAAAGGTTAAAGGATTCTCAAAAGGATGATGTGGGAATTCAGTAAAAAGTGGGAGCTATCGAAAAAGTGAAATCCTCATAGTTTAATGTTAATGAAGAAGGAATTGTGCGGTTTGGGAAAAGACTATGTGTTCCATCAAGTCCGGAGCTGAAGAAGGAACTTTTGGATGATGCACATAGTTCAAATTTCTCTATTCACCCAGGGAGGACAAAGATGTATCGAGATCTTCGAGAAAACTTTTGGTGGGATAATATGAAGAAGGAGATCGTTGAATATACATCAAAGTTCCTGTTGTGTAAAAAAGTAAAGGCAGAGAGCCAGAAGTCTAACGGGATGATGCAACCATTGCCCATACCAGAATGGAAATGGGAGAACATCACCATGGACTGTGTCACCGGACTTCCAAGGACATCCAAAGGCAACAATGCAATCTGGGTTGTTGTGGATCATCTTACAAAGAATGCAAACTTCATTTATATTCGGGAGAAATTCTCTTTGGACCAACTAGAACAGATATATATTAGAGAAGTGGTAAGGTTGCATGGAGTACCACTATCTATTGTGTCTGAACGAGATCCAAGATTCACCTCTATGTTTTGGAAGAGTCATCAACATGCTCTGAATACTGAACTGAACTTCAGTATGACCTATCATCCTCAAACTGATGGCCAATCTGAGTGGACTATCCAAACACTTGAGGATATGTTGAGAGCGTGCTCAATGGACTTTAAAGGAGGATGGGATTAACATCTTCCTCTAGTTGAGTTCTCTTATAATAACAGTTTCCACTCAAGAATCCAAATGGCACCATATGAATCCCTGTATGGGAAAAGGTTCAGAACACCAGCATGTTGGGATGAGGTCGGTGAACGTAAGCTGCTTCGACCAGAAATGGTCGAAGAAATGGTGCAGAAGGTGAAAACCATTCAGTAGCATATCATGGCAGCCCATAGTCGACAAAAGATTTATGTAGATAATCGTCGACGAAACCTTGAGTTTAAAGCTGGAGACATGGTGTTTCTACACATATCTCCGTGGAAAAAGGTCATGAGGTTTAGAAATAAAGGGAAGTTAAGTCCAAGGTACATCGGCCCCTTCGATATTCCTGATCGTGTTGGGGATATGGCCTATCGACTAGTACTTCCACCTACCATGGCCAAGGTGCATGATGTCTTTCATTTATCCCTCTTAAGTAAGTACATACCGGACCCTTCACATGTACTCTCATCTGAGGTGGTATAATTGGAAGACGATCTATCTTATGAGGAGCAACCAGTGAAGATATTAGATCGTAGAGAAAAAGTTCTACGAAATAAGACAATGCCCCTCATTAAGGTGTTGTGGAGAAACCACAAGTTTGAAGAAGCGACTTGGGAATCGGAGGATATGATGAAGCTGAGTTACCCACATTTGTTTTAGTGTGGGAAAAATAAAATTTCAAGGGTGAAATTTCTTAAGGGGGGAATATTGTAACGACCCAAAGTTTCATTAATGGAAAATCTCTCTTGATCCAGTTAAATGTCTCTTAATAAAAAATGTTTTTATAAGATTTCAACTTCTTTGGTTTTATGTTAAGAATTTTGACCGTTGTTAATATAGTCGTTGAACAGTGATCACATGATTAGTATAAATATAGGTCCTTAACAAATCCAATTTACTCAGACAAAAGAAGTGATGGCCTCATCCAGTAGAATTTCCCCATACGAAGCCCATTTGTCGGAGCTCGGAAAAGAGGTGGCATCCTTGGGCTTCGCCCTTGACCAAACCCAAGCTGAGCTTCATCATGTCAAGCTCGAAAGTGACCGTCTACGGGAAAAGTGGAAGTTGATTGAAATTACCACTCGAGCGATGTTATCTGAGCCACCCCAAGAGTCTGTCTCCATTGCACACCATACCCTTAGGTCTTATGCGACTGTTTTAAGGGGTTATGTAACAAATAAGTAGTACTATGTTCATGTACATTATTTTTGTATATAATAATGAATATAATTTCTAGTCATTTTTGATACATTGTAAATAGTTTTTAAAGTACAAATGGTGTTTTTAGTTATTATTTAATTAGGAAATCTATTTTATTAAATTAAGGGATTTTTGAATTAAATAATATTTTAATAAAATAATAATAATATTATTAAATTAATTTTTATTAAATATAAAGGATCTTATAATTTTATGAATGTAATTAAAATTTTATATTAAGGTTTGAAAGCCATTTCTGTCAAAACCCGTGAATTTTCGATAAATGTTGGTTTTTATTTTAAAAGTGAAAATTAACATATTTAGAAATATTTTTAGATAAAATAAATGTAATTTCTGGAATCAGGACGTCGAAATTATCCAACGGTGAATTTTTCATAATTTTCTGAGACAGTCAAATTTTTGTGTAAAAACTAAATACTTTTTAAATATATAATGTGTTTTATGATATCATAATGACCCAATGGTGATGTAATAAGATACCATAATCCTTATGTTCGGCCAATATATGTTTTTTCATTAAAATAATGTGATTTTGGGTTTGTTTGACTTACTTTTCAAAGCATTAATGGACCCCTCAAGACATATTCAACACTTTGCCTTTTTAAATTAATTTCCATGGGAGTGTGACTCACCTCCACATAAGAAACCTTATTATTTTTGGAATTTCGGACTTTTGACTTATAAAATACTGTTTTCCTCTTCCCTTTTCTAAAAACCATGGGCAAAAACCATCGGATGGTTTGTGGTTTGGATTAATTTAATGTAAGGGGACCCAAACCTAAATAATAAAGAATTCCATCACCTTTCCTATATAAACCAAATCAAGATCCCACTTCCTCCTCACTCAAAGCCCATGGAGTTCGTCCAACATCTGCCCAACTCTCTCTAGAATCCTCTCAAGGTTCCCCAAGCTCCCAAGAAGCCTCTCACAAGCCTCTCTCTATCCTTTTGAAGCACACTTCCAAGTAAGAGTTTTTTCTTCCTTTCTCATTTTTTTCAATTTTCTTTAAGTTGTATTGAACTTTTAATCTCAATTATGAATGTTGGGGTATGGTTTCTCACCTCCCCCATACTTCCCTATTATTGTTTGAATGATGTGAGACCCCTTTCCCTCTCATTAAATGCCTCCCATGTACACCCGTTACTATGTCAAAATTCTAAAAGGAACTTCTCTATCTTCTGTTACATTCAAGCAATACTCTTGTATCATGAACCTAAATTCCATTAAATTTGATGGTACATGTATCTATATGACCTCCTTACTGTCCATTACATGTAAATATTATGAGGAATCCCTTTCTCTCTCATCAACCTTTTTTTTAATTCTTACGTCACGCCGTTACGCTGCTGAAATCGCACCGATTTTCTAACCCAATGTCATTGTGTAGTGAATACCATGCCCATTTCTCCATCAAGGGTATTCACCTTTATGCAAATTTACTTATTGATTGTAAAGTTTCATGTATGAATTCCACATTCCTTTATCGTGGAATAAATGATTATGTTTTATGAATCCATGTTTTATGATCCATGTGGCACACTTATGCATGAAATGAAATGTTTAAGAAGGGTTCACCCTTATAGCTCTCCAATGCATTGGGTAAAGTATAGTATCATGATACGTCATGTGAAATGAGTGTTGACTCATGTTAATTCAAGTGCAACTAGGGTTTACTCATGCTTCATGTGAAATTAGGGTTTACTCATGCTTTATGTGCAATGAGCCTTGGCTCATGCTAATTCCATGTTAATTGTTGTTGCCACATTTCCATGTTATGATTATCATGCTTTAACATGACTTTATGTTCATGTTTCTTTTATGCTCTATTGATATTCCTATTGTCTAACATGTATTTTAATCCTCTTGTTATTCGATGTGTACTCCCTTCCTGGGCTTTATAGCTCATCCTTTTCTTATGCATGTCCTCAGGTTATCCCATGCAATGCTAAGTACGAGGGAATGTAGTGGTCATGTAAAGGAATTTTTCAATAAAGATGTTGTATTTGATGTTTTAAGTTTTTTATGTAATGATCCTACGACCCAAAGACACTAAACCTCTCAATCTTCTTTGTTGTATCAGGTGAAGTTTTATGTAATAAATCATGTTTAAGTTGTAATAAAAAGCAGGGTTGTCATAATCTGACTCTATCTTTGTCCCAACCTCAAATATATTATAGGGTCCAAAATTTTGTTTTCCCTTGTTGGGATGCTGAATTGGAGGCAATGTCTTATCAGGGGGATCTCCAAGACCACATGCTTGCCTCTATTGATGTGTAAGGACACCTATTTGAGGGTCTGTCAAGAACTATTTATAATCTTCAGGTAGATCTTCCCTTCAAAGCACTAAATTGATGAACATGTCCCCTTTATCCTCTGGAAGGATAGTTATGACTCTATTTAATATAAATATACTCGGAGGGGAACCCACATTATTAGCCGGTAGGTCAGGATAACACTAGATAGGGATGAAGCGGAGAGCATTGTACTGTCTACAACCCATGATCTGTACATGCAATGATACTTATTCCATGAATAGACAGAGTACTGTATGGCTCTTGATGCTAGTCTATTGAAGGTTTTGGTGGTAATTGTATGAAGCGGGGTGCTGAGACACTAGGAGTGCAGTAATCTCAACCCTTCAGCAATATTTTTCATATCCCTCGAGGTGATCTTGGACCCCTGGATAGAAAAAAAATAATGATTTTAGAGGTAGTGGAACATATAATAGATGATCTGAAGGAAATACATGACCAATTACTAAGTAAAGGACTCATGTATGTAAAATTTTGGAGTTGCATCTAGCCAAAACACCATAGAAAACCGGTCAGCGGCCCGGACATCCCAAATAACCTCTTGGTCAGAGGAAGGTTCCTACTCTTGTTTGGACCAAAATTTGATCAATGGTGAATGATATATGGTTGGAAGAACTGATATAGAAAAATTCTACATCTATTTAACCTGTAAAATAATTTTTTAGTGAGTATAAAGTTTACTATTATCTAGGATGTGTCTTGGGGGCAGTACCAACCGCATCATCACATCTCTATAGGATGTGGCTTTTTACACCACTTCGTGTTCTAGGGTAGTGGTGTTCATTTGTGGCTTAATAGAATGATCAACATCTAAATATTCCAATCTTGACCTTGACAACACTTCAACTTCTTCGGAGGAGGTGGTGAGGAGGGAAGCTTGTGATGGAGGGAACTACACTGTGAGCTCCCAGAAGGGTAATAAAACATCCTCCACCTACAAGTACCTATGGAGGGATATAGGGAACATGTGGATATGAACTTCTAGGATAGAGAATCATACTTGTTGGTATCCTTACCTAGAATCTGATGATTAGGGTTTTGACTCCTTTATTGAGTCTTCTATCACCTCAAAATCTGAGATATCAACGAGGTCGATGATGACTCGGCATTTCCTGGGTTTTCACCTTTAGCGGTGAGTGTTTTCCCTTCTTCCTCAGGATGGTTGTTTAGGTAAGGGTATTGATTTTTCTTTGGGAGGACCTATGTGCATGTTTTTTGGGACATGGGATGGATCTCCATGTTGATAAGAATGAGTACATAGAGGCCCTATGTAATGGTTACCAAAAGATCAGGTAGGACCTCTACTTTGGTTAGTGATGACTTGGGAGGACCTCTATGTAGATTTTTTATGAAGTAGTGAGGACCTATTCTTGAGTTGGTGATGGTGTGGTGACTGAGTTTTCATGACATGGAAAATTGATTATGATTTTAAGGTTGATTTAAAGTATATGGAAAACCCTAGGTCTTCTTTCAAGGAGCGTTGGTGGGTTTAGAGTGTGCGTTTTTAATAAGAGTTACTTAAATAGGGGGTGGTTCTGAAAACAGTTTTAGGATGAAATGACTTAACTAAAGATTTTAATGATTGGAAAGAAAAGTTGGTTTTCATTAATTATGAGATAAAATGGGTTCATTGTGAGTTCATTAAACACATTTAATTCTCATTTTTCATGGAGATTAATTAAGTTTTTATGTAATTATTTGGTTGAAATCAATCGGAATCCCGATTACTTTTCAAGCTCTTATATCAAAGCACGTTGAGCCAAACCATGACATAACAATTGTATAGACAAGGTCCAGATCACATGAATGGTATAAAATCATCCCAAACAAATTGAAATCCTAAATAAGTGGGGAAGAAAATAATTCTTGTGTTATCCAATCGGAACAACAAAAGTCACACACTCAAAACTTCGCACTGATCGGTTAAATGTAAGGAGAATTTTATTCAGTTAAATGAAACAAAGATCAATAAAAGTAAGATAATTCTAAATTAAATGTTTTCAAACCCAAAATATATCAAAACTGTATTATTACAAGCTCCGGAACTCCCTTTACATGTATGTAGCTCCCTCACAATGAACATCAACCGTTCAGCACAACATCGGGAGGAGGAGGATGCTCGGGTGTAACTCCTTCTTCATTCTTGATCCCCCTATGAGGATAGGGGCCTCTAGAACTTATAGTATGAGGAGGAGACTCATATAGGACTCTAAAATGGTAGAGATTCTCTTCTTGTTCGAACTTTACAATGAGAATCACAAGGTGCCATTTTATAGGAAAATGGGAAGGTGGTTTTGAGCACAAAGAATTTGTAAAACTACCTGTCACAGGAGTTTCAACCTTCAGATTGCCTTATATAGATTTGGAGAAAATAAAAATGTTGTATCCCCACCTCTTGGCTCTCTCCATCGAAAGGTTGGCATAATTTGGACACCTATAGCAAGAAATATGGACATATCACAGCACACCACTTTTGACTTCGTGTAGATTTGGTGTGCGGGACATATCAGGTAGTTTGGGCCACTATATGGCCGAATTAGTCCTGGGTGCCTTCATATGAAATGTAGCCCAATGAATTTTGGATCCTCACACAAACTTTCTGCCCAATTTAATGCGTGTTCTAGAATCAATGTGCGGATTAATCCACTGGTGTGCTTGGATCCTGCGCAGTTTGGCCCATTTTTTTTGGACATCATCATGGGCCATCCAAATCAACTCCTCCTGCAATGGAATCCTCAAAAAATTAACATTTCCCTTTTTAAAAGTGATAAAAACAAAATAAATGATTCAAAAATGAAATGAAACGTGTCATTATTCTTATAATTTTCAATATAAAACAAGTTTAGCACAGTGGTGTAAAGGTGAAAATTACACAGTGAATCGTGGTACGATCACACCCTCACACCTAAACATTTTCACTCTTGGGAAAAGCCACATATAAAAATAAAATGAGGCATATATATATTCCCAAAATCATGAAGATTTATCATTTTAGTAAATTTCAATTCACTAAAGTAATGCGATCAATGCATGAACCACACATTGTTCTTCCTAGTGAAAATGGAAAAAGATGTCTCATAAATCATATCACAATGAAATTCGAAGAGAATAATGACACCAATATGAGAAAGGAATTAAAAAATCAACCATTAAACTAAATCTCCATGTGTGTGTGTGAAAACTATTCCATGCTATTCTTTCCACTTTTAATCCAATAAATATAGGTTATTTTAAAATTATTCATCTTTAAATGAATTTTCACCGAACCTGCCCTACATCCTTTGCAATCATATTTCAAGACCCACTTACTTAAGCATTTCGAGATTTCAAACCATAATATCCTGACCTATATATCCCCATATGTAGTACATTTAATCACTCCCATCATTTATTATTTTTGTTTTTTACAAGTTGCATTTGGAACAAATCTCACACTCATCTCTCAACCCTTGTTTGATCACATCACGACACTAATTGCAATAGTTATAAAAAGATCAAAGGTTGAGGAGGAGTGGTTTTTGACCTGCCCAATACACAACCTTTTTTTAGGGCGTACAATAGTCGGAAATTAGTTACACATGCATAGGTCAATCTGGTACAGTAATGAAACAAATCTGATAAGGAATGAATGTATGAAAATATCATTTAAAGCTAAAAAATATTAACCTAACATATATTTACCTTATATTAAGTATGAAATATTCACACTTTTTGGTTTGGTGCAAAAATGCATGGAGATATTAGTGACACAGTTTTCCCAAAAACTACTCACACAAGGGGAATTAATCATCTAAAATGTTTCACACTGATACAACCATTTATATCATTGATAGAAAACCAATTCACTAAAAATAAATCCCTAATGTTAACTTCATAAAAATACTCTTTTTCACCATTCTTTATGGTATTTATACTTTCCCCCCTTTATGGTCACCAAATCATGGAACTTTGAAAATTTTTATGGGGGAAAAATGAAAATACCATAAAGAAGGTGAAAAAGAGAAGAAAGAAGAAAGACAATGGAAAGCCTAATGAACTCATCAAGATGGGGAAAAGTGAAAATACCATAAAGAAGGTGAAAAGATAAGAAAGAAAGAAAAAAATGATGAAAATTCATATCTAACCCAAGAATTTACCCATCCCCCCAGACCTAGAATCTGCAGTGTTCTCACTGTAATAATTGCGAAGGTGAGAAGGAAGGATAAATCCTGGTGTGTTTCACTGGTATGTTAATTCTTGAACATGGATTACCCCCATTGGGAACTCTGAAATGGATTCATGGAAGTGGTTCCACCACTCCCCAATGATAGTGAAGGTTTTCTTGGTTTCTTCATTTTGAACCTGAACAACACCAAATGGAGATACATTAATAATAGTCTATGGGCCAAACCAGCGGGAATGAATCTTACCTTGATGCAACTTCAGCCTTTCATTATAAAGGAGGACCTTCTTCCCAATGTGGAACTGATGATAAATTATAAGATGGTTGTGGGAAGCCTTGCTTTGTTTCTTATAAATTCTGCAGTTTTCATATGCATCTCTTCTCATTTCTTCCTACTCCAGAATCTACAACTTCCTATGATAACATTCACCATAAAGATTATAATTGCATTGTTTTATGGCCCAATAGGCTCAATTCTCAATCTCAATAGGGAGGTGACAACTCTTTCCAAACACAAGAAGATAGTGTGACATTCCAATGGGAGTTTTAAAATCAGTACGGTAGGCCCATATTGAATCATCAAGTTGAAGACTCCAATATTTTCTATTGGGTTGAACTATTTTTTCAAGAATAAATTTTACCTCTCTATTTGACACCTCGGCTTGACCATTATTCTATGGTTGATATGATGTAGACACTCTATGACCAACCCCATACCAATGCAAAAGTGATTGCATTGTTCGGTTGTAGAAATCAAAACCCTGGTCACTAATGATGAACCTAGGTAATCCAAACCTACAAAAGATCTGAGTTCTCAAAAATTAAACAACTATTTTGGAATCATATGTCCTTATGGATCAAGCCTCTACCCATTTGGAAACATAATCGACCACCAGAAGAATGTAAAAGTTTCCAAAGGAATTGGGAAAGGGACCCATAAATTCAATGCCCCAAACATCAAAAATGTCATGAAAGAGAAATGGTTGTTGTGTCATTTCATTTTCTTTTAGAGACATTCCCCATTATTGGACAACGAGGACAAGATATTCAAAAATCATGGGCATTGAGAAAACGTGATGGCCAAAAGAGACAAGAATCAAGGACCTTATGAGCAGTCCGTTGGGGACCAAAGTGTCCCCCATAAGAAAGATTATAACAAAATCTAAAGATATACCGAAACTCATAGTCAGGAATACAACGCTCAATAACATTGTCACTACATGTGCTCTAGAGGTAGGGTCATCCCAAATGTACCAATGAGACTCATTTTTTTGACGACTGGCTTGGTTTTTATTGAAATTAGTAGGAATTCAAGATGCCACTAAATAATTTACAATTTCAGCATACCAAGGAATAACATCTTGTACTCGGTACAATTTCTCATTGGGAAACTTATCATTTATATGAATACAGGGGGATGAGTCAATGTATGAGGATGGGGGAATCATACGGATATGATCAGCCACCACATTATCTACTCCTTCTTTACCTCTAATTTCTAGATTAAATTTCTAAAGGAGGTGCATCCATTGAATGAGATGTGGTTTTGCTTCCGGTTTCTTAAGGAGATACCGGAGGGCTGCATGGTCTGAGAACACATTGACTTTATACCCTAAAAGATACGATATGAATTTATCCAAGGAAAACAAAGTAGAAAAAAATTCTTTTTCAGTTGTGGTGTAGTTTTCTTGGGCAGGGTCCAATGTACATGAGGCATAGGCGATGACATGTGGATCTCGGTTGATCCTTTCTGACAAGACTGCCCCAACTGTATAGTTAGAGGCATCGTACATGAGCTCAAATGGTAAATCCCACTGAGGTATTTGGATTACCGGGGTGACGTGAGACTCCATTTTCACTTATTAAAAGCTTCCTTACATTCTTTATCAAAAATAATTTCTTTTTCTTTTTGGAGTAATCGGGAGAGGGGAGTGAAATTGTACTTAAGTCGTGGATGAAATGATGGTAAAATCCAGAATGACCGAGGAAAGACCGCACATCCCGTACATTTTTGGGGAATGGTAAGGAAGAAATGACATCCAATTTTGATTTATCTACTTGGATTCCATCCCCAGAAATGACATTCCCCAAAACTATACCTTTTTGCACCATGAAATGCCATTTCTTATAATTTAATACAAGATTATTTTCAATAAAGTTACGTAGGACTAGACCAAGACTACTAAAACATTCATCAAAAGAGGATCCATAAATAGTGTTATCATCCTTGAATACTTCCATGCAATTCTCTAGGTAATCCAAAAAATACTAATCATGCAATTTTGGAAAGTACCTAGAGCATTGCACAGAACAAATGGAATCCTTTTATAGGAAAATGTGCCAAAGGGGCAAGTGAAGTTTGCCTTTTCTTGATCCTCAGGGGAAATATGGATCTGAAAGTATCCAGAATACCCATCAAGGAAATAGTATTGGGACTTACCCTATAGCCTCTCTATCATTTTTTTAATGAATGTAAAAGGTAAATGGTCCTTTCAAGTGTGTTGGTTTAGTCAGCAATAGTCTATACAGACACACCAACTATTCTGCACACGAGTTGGAACCAATTCATTGTTTTCAATTTTGATTACTATATGGTCAGTCATTTTAGGAACAAATTTAATAGGACTGACCCACTGGATACCAGATATGGGGTAAATGATTCCAACAGCCAATAATTTTGTTACCTCATTTTTCACAACTCCCATGAGGTTTGGGTGCAGTCGACGTTGTGGCTGCCTCACTGGTTTAGCCTCATCATTTAATAAAATATGATGTGTACAAATTTATGGGATAATACTAGGAATGTCAGAAAGTGTCCATCCTAAATCTTTTTTATACTCCCTCAAAAGTTCAAGCAGTTGAAATTTATTCTTAGGAGAGAGTGAACTAGAAATGATGACAGGAAACTTGTTTCCATTCTCAAGATATAAATATTTTAAATCTTAAGGCAATTGTTTCAGTTCCAATTCAGGTGGATTTTGGATTGATGGGAGTGTGTGTGAAAGTGAGAGGTCACTAATCTCATCTAAGTGCTCAATAATATCATTCTCAATAGAGTAATGAGCTTTTACAAGCTTACCAATATCATCGAAGGTCAGTGGATCCTCAATGTTCAAGAAATCATCAATTAATAAACATGCATGAAATTTTTCTAATCCACTGCAATAATCAATGCATGAATCATTACCTAGAATTTAAATCAATGAAGAAAAATTGGAAAGGGGATTGGGGGAATGATAAGAATTGTTTTTAGGGGAATGAAGTATACCAATTAAATTTACTGAGATAGAGGAATGTTCTTCTGAAGGGGTGCTTCATGGAATCATGGATGTTGAAAGGGACTATGTCACCACAAAATTCCATAAATAATGTACCATTATGGACATTAATTATGGTTTTTTTGGTTTTCGGGAAAGGTATCCCCAATATAATTGGGGCATGTCCATTCATCTAGTCATCTTCAATTTTAAGCACATAAAAGCCAGCAGAAAAAAATTAAATTTTGAACCCTCACAAGAACATCCTATAACACAACATAGGGGTGTGCGGTACTTTGGTTAGCAAGTTGAACAATAATTCTAGGGGGATTCTGTCACGACCCGTCCTCGGGGCCCGTGCCGTGACTACCCCAAGCCCGCCTTCCATAGGCCAGGGGCTGGCGACTAGCACCAAGGCGTAAAATCCCAGTAAACAGGGAAGGCATTGCCTTTATAAGTAACAACCACACAGAGTCAGCAAACGGAAAGTAAAGTGCAGAAAAGTAAAGGGGGCCGGAAATACAAGCCCAACTGTAAAGTACAACTGAAAAGTAAAGTACAGCAACTGAAGAAAAGACGGCGGCCTCGTGTCGTCCACTGGCAATCCCACCTGAAGGGTGGGTACAGATAGCCTCCAGGCTCCTCGGGTCCCACGTCCGCTCCGAGCACGTCCCGCCCTGTGGTCCACCTCCAGGTACCGTCCTGCTCCACGCCCCAACCGCGATCAGCGCTGTCCGTCGTCTGCAACCAACACAACAAGGTGCGGGCATAGCCCGTGCAGGGGTGAGTACAAGCTACTCAGTAAGGACCCCGAGACCCCCGAAGGTCTCCCGAAATCCACAAAGGATATAGCACAAAAGAAAGATGCAATCACGAAGTAACATCTGACTCGACTTAGGTATATGCCCATACATATACCTAAGTCCCCAATTCTAGCTCTGCTCACGAGCTCAAGAACAACTCAATCCACAAAGGAAAGCAAGACTCAAATCCACAAGGAGAGTAAACAGTAAATCCACAAAGGATAGTTCAACACAAACCACAAAGGAGAGTAACATAAGATTCAGCTCAACCAGGATTTTCATTATCGAAACCGTAAATGTTGAAGAGCCCCATCTCTGAAGTGTACAGTGGTCCTGTCACGACTCCGAGGTACTGCTCACTAACCTAAGACTGCTGAAGTACTCCTCCTGTTGAGTACCGCGGGTCTGCTGCCAACTACCGGGCGCTCCGTCCGCTGAGGGTCTGCTGCCAAATACCGGGCGCTCACCCAGATAGCCTACTGAGGTACTCCTCCTGTCGAGTACCGCGGAATTGCCGCCAACTACCAGGCACTCCGTCCGCCGTGGGTCTGCTGCCAACTACTGGGCGCTCCGTCCACTGGGCTAGTCGACTCACTCCAAGTCGAGTCGGTCAAGCAGTCGTCAGGTCTCAGTCATCTACACGGTCTCCGTACTCCGCACGCACGTCTCCACCGTCGCGGGTCTGTCGCTACAACCAAGCGCACACACTCCGTAGAGTATCGCGGGTCCGCCGCTACAACCAAGCGCTCCACCGCCAAGGGTCTGCTGCTGCATCCAAGCGCACCACCACTGTCAAGTACCACGGGTCCGCCGCTACACCCAAGCGCTCCACCGCTCAAGGTAAAAAGAAGATTCAGCTCACACAGGTTCGGTAGCACTCTTCCACGTAGGATCGCTGAGTGCAGTAGTCGACGCAGTCCACTGAGGATCTCTGCACAGTCGTCGCCGCAGTCCACGAAGGATCTCTGCTCGGCCGTCGTCGCAGTCCACGGAGGATCTCTGCTCTGTCGTCGTCGCAGTCCACGGAGGATCTCTGCTCTGTCGTCGAAGCCACAGCCAGCACTAGGGTTCCCGCACTTAGCAAGCTCGTTTAGGAGGGTCCGCTCCACGAGCCGAGAGGCTGATACATCAACTGACACTTAGTCCGAAGTTGATGTATCCAAAAGTTCCGTATCGACAACAGGATCTCAACGCAACAGACGGCGCGTCAATCGGACGCCCGGTCTGAGAGTTATTGGCATTTCTGTCCGAGGGGCCCGGTTGGTTTTTAGGGCAAAACCAACCCGACCGTACTCCGCCTGTATCCGATCCTCGGGCGGAGTATGCCAAAAGTTCCGTCTCACTTAGAGAAAACTACCACAGCTGACGGTACGTCGATCGGACGTCCGTAGCTCAAGTTATGAGCGTTTCCGCTCCGAGGGCCCGGTTGGTTTCGTGTACGAACCAACCCGGCCGAACCCAAAGTCTTCCGAAACCTTGAGTATAATATACCGAAACGACCGTCTCGATCCAAGGATCGCGTAGCCGCTGACGGTTCGTCAATCGGAGGTCCCAGGACCAAGATATGGGCGAAAGACCGAAGAGGGCCCGAAACGGGGGTTCTGGGCCCGGGGCGACCCGGCCCGAACCCCCCCTGGGGTCGGCCGAACCGGGTCGGCCCGAACCGGGCCGGCCCGAACCGGCCCGAACCGGCTCGGCCGGGTCCGGTTCGGCCTGGGCGCGGCCCGGCCGACCGGACCGGCCGGCTCGGCTTCGGCCGAGCGGCCGAACAGGCCGCCGCCGCGGGTTTGACCCGCGGCATTTGAAGAAACGCGGCCCCCGCGGGGGGGCCGCCTGTCACGCGGACGCGGCCGGGCCGCCGCGTCCGTTCCCGGTTCCGCGCGGCCGCGGAACCGACCGCCACCGCCGCGGCTTCAGCCGCGGCGGAAGATCTCCACGGCGGCGCGCCGGGCGCCGCCGCCTCCGGTCGCCGGCGCCGCCGCGCCGGCGACCCGCGCCGCCGCTGCCTTCCGCGGGCCGCCGGAGATGCTCCGGTGGCCCGTTTTGCCTCTCGTCTGCGCCGATGCCTCTCCCGGATGCCGACCTTCACTGCGAAATCAACGGATCGCCCCTGTCGCGTGGTTTGTCGTCGTCCGTCATATCCGCACAACAAAAGGGATCGGCGGAGGGTTGTCGGGTCTTGTTCGTTAGACCCGCACCCTCCGCGTTAGCCATAATCAACGGGAGAAAAGAAAAAGGATGATCAACACATGATCCAACAATTTTATTTAAAGATAAAATTGTTCGTTTGAAACCGACTTTTTAAATTTTCAAGAATGTTCACGAGAAAATTTAAAAAGGGGTAACTTTTCCGAAATAAATCCCTACCTCGAAGTCGTCGTCGGACGAGAGGTCGTCGCGGAATCGCTCGTCGCGGAAGAAGGAGATCGTCGCGTCGTCGCGGTATCCGGCGTCGCGTCGCCAATCTCCGGATCAAGAACAAACAGATTTAATTAATTAAATCCGTTGTTGTTGAAATTAAGAAGGGAGAATTTAGAAGTTTCGATTCTTACCTTTAACCGCCGATCGCAGGTTCGCCGCGGAAGAAGAGGCACCGAAGAAGAAGAAGAAGAAGGTCGCGGAAAAGCTGTTGACGTCGCGGATCGTGCGTCGTCGGATTCCTGTTCCGGCGTTCTTCGCGTTCTTCGCGTTCTTCGCGTTCTTCGCGTTCTTCGCGGAGAGGGTGGAGGCTCAGAGGAATTGCACAACGATAGCAATCCTCCAAATAGACAAGTTTGTCTATTTTATTATTTTGCCAACAAACGTAAAACGCGTAAGTAACGACCCATTTAATTCGTTGAATTAATCCAACGAGCGAAACAGCCCATTTAATTCACGAAAGAAACAGCCCATTTAAATGGTCTGTTAAGAATTAAAGAAACGCGTCGGTTGACTTTTCAGTTTCTTTGACGGGTTTTCGCGGGTGCGTTACTTAGCGAAAGAAACGGCGGGGCTCGCGCGGGCCCCACCTCACAAATATCCTATCAAGGGGGTAGGATATTTCTGGATAGCATCCTATCCAGTTCAACACAGTTCAAGCCGCCTTTAAGTGGCTTCATGTGGTTTCCAAGCAGCTTAAGTGAAATAAAATAAAGTTGTCGCACAAATTTATTTTATTTCTGACTTAAAGCCGCAAAATTTAAAAACCACGTCTGAGCAAACGCAACTCCGGAAGAGGCGTTTCTAAGCAAATACCGGCGCTGCGATTTCATCGGTGCCCTCAGAATTTGATTCCGGGCACCGGTTCAAAAGATAGAAAAACCCGCTCGTCCGTTCACTGAACGTACCCGAGCCAAACTTCGGAAATTGATTCCGGGCACACCGGGCCTCGGAATCAGGTGCCGTCTGAAGCTGCGCTCTTGTAAAATTCCAAAGAAAATTAAGAAAAAAAAATTTCCTTGAAATTTGCGGGTCTTTAAATTACTCCCACCTCAGGGCTTTACGTCCCCGTAAAGATACATCAAAAACTAGGGGAACAAATGGGGGTACTGAGCACGCATCTGAGCCTCCCGCTCCCAAGTGCTCTCCTGGAGGTTCCCGTGCTGCCATCTGATGCGCACAAGAGGAATCGACCGCCCACGTAGGACCCGCTCCTGTCGATCCTCGATCTCTACTGGGACCTCCGCAAAAGTCGCCCCATCGTCCACGTCCAGCTCCCCAAAGTCGATGATGTGCGTCGGGTCGTGCACGTATCTCCTCAGCTGAGACACGTGGAAGACGTCGTGCACCCGGTGCAACTGAGGTGGTAGAGCCAGGCGATAAGCCACCTCTCCTATCCTGCTGAGGACCTGGAAAGGCCCGATGAAGCGTGGAGACAACTTGCCGCCTCGGCCAAATCTCCGTAAACCATGTCGAGGTGAGACACGCAAAAAGACGTGGTCGCCATCCTCGAACTCTAGTGGCCTCCGCCTCCTGTCAGCATATGACTTCTGCCGGCTCTGAGCTGTCCTCATCCTCTCCTGGATGATCTGGACCTTCTCTGTCGTGGCTCGGACCATCTCTGGTCCCACGAGTGCTGACTCCCCAGGGTCTGTCCAGCACAACGGTGATCTGCAGGGTCTGCCGTACAACGCCTCGTATGGTGCCATCCCGATGGTGGAGTGGTAGATGTTGTTGTACGCGAACTCCACCAAGGGTAGGTGGTCCTCCCAGCTGCGACCAAAGTCGAGAACACATGCACGGAGCATGTCCTCGAGTGTCTGTATGGTCCTCTCCGTCTGACCATCCGTCTGAGGGTGGAAGGCTGTGCTCAGATGGAGCCGCGTCCCGAACGCCTCCTGCAACCCCTTCCAAAGCCGGGAAGTGAAACGAGCATCTCGATCGGAGACGATAGACGATGGCACACCGTGAAGCCGTACGATCTCCTGGATGTAAAGACGTCCCAAGCTCTCCACTGAGCCCTGCTATCTGATGGGCGAGCGCTTCACAGTCTTTTCTGACCACCAGAGTCTCAGGTATATCTTCTCTCAGAAGGACCTAAACCTGAGACAGCGGAGATGGCTTGAGTTCCTCCAGGACTATGACTTTGAGATAGTCTATACTCCTGGGAAGGGGAACGTGGTAGCCGATGCCCTCAGCAGGAGGACGGGCATTCAGCTACTTGAGGAGGCGACGGAGCAGCTAGCCTCCTTGCAGATATCCTTCGTGGATAGAGACGGAGCAGCCTTTCTTCAGTCTCTCACAGTCTCTCCTCTACTTCTACAGCGGGTCAGAGAGGCTCAGCGTGGGGACGCTGACTGTGAGACCCAGCGTGCACTGATATCCTCAGGTCAGGCGCCTGATGGCTTCTCCCTTGGAGCAGAGCACGACATCCTTTTCAGAGGACGTACCTTCGTACCAGTCGCTTTACGAGAGGAGGTGCTGAGAGAGTTTCACACTTCTCCCTTGGCGGTGCATCCCGGAGTGGCGAAGATGTACCAGGATCTCAGACGACAGCACTGGTGGCCGAGCATGAAGAAAGCTGTGGCAGAGTTCGTTTCGCGATGCCTCACCTGCCAGCAGGTGAAGGCAGAGCATCAGGTACCAGCAGGCTTGGTACAGCCCTTGGAGGTCCCGGAGTGGAAGTGGGATGACATATCTATGGACTTCGTGACTGGACTTCCACGCACTTCCAGAGGTCACGACTCCATTTGGGTGATTGTCGACCGACTCACCAAGTCGGCACACTTCTTACAATTGGGGACTTAGGTATATGTATGGGCATATACCTAAGTCGAGTCAGATGTTACTTCGTGATTGCATCTTTCTTTTGTGCTATATCCTTTGTGGATTTCGGGAGACCTTCAGGGGTCTCGGGGTCCTTACTGAGTAGCTTGTACTCACCCCTGCACGGGCTATGCCTGCACCTTGTTGTGTTGGTTGCAGACGACGGACAGCGCTGATTGCGGTTGGGGCGTGGAGCAGGACGGTACCTGGAGGTGGACCACAGGGCGGGACGTGCTCGGAGCGGACGTGGGACCCGAGGAGCCTGGAGGCTATCTGTACCCACCCTTCAGGTGGGATTGCCAGTGGACGACACGAGGCCGCCGTCTTTTCTTCAGTTGCTGTACTTTACTTTTCAGTTGTACTTTACAGTTGGGCTTGTATTTCCGGCCCCCTTTACTTTTCTGCACTTTACTTTCCGCTTGCTGACTCTGTGTGGTTGTTACTTATAAAGGCAATGCCTTCCCTGTTTACTGGGATTTTACGCCTTGGTGCTAGTCGCCAGCCCCTGGCCTATGGAAGGCGGGCTTGGGGTAGTCACGGCACGGGCCCCGAGGACGGGTCGTGACAAATTGGTATCAAAGGAAAGCAAGACTCAAATACACAAGGAGAGTAAACAGTAAATCCACAAAGGATAGTTCAACACAAACCACAAAGGAGAGTAACATAAGATTCAGCTCAACCAGGATTTTCATTATCGAAACCGTAAATGTTGAAGAGCCCCATCTCTGAAGTGTACAGTGGTCCTGTCACGACTCCGAGGTACTGCTCACTAACCTAAGACTGCTGAAGTACTCCTCCTGTCGAGTACCGCGGGTCTGCTACCAACTACCGGGCGCTCCGTCCGCTGAGGGTCTGCTGCCAAATACCGGGCGCTCACCCAGATAGCCTACTGAGGTACTCCTCCTGTCGAGTACCGCGGGTTTGCCGCCAACTACCAGGCGCTCCGTCCGCCGTGGGTCTGCTGCCAACTACTGGGCGCTCCGTCCACTGGGCTAGTCGACTCACTCCAAGTCGAGTCGGTCAAGCAGTCGTCAGGTCTCAGTCATCTACACGGTCTCCGTACTCTGCACGCACGTCTCCACCGTCGCGGGTCTGTCGCTACAACCAAGCGCACACACTCCGTAGAGTATCGCGGGTCCGCCGCTACAACCAAGCGCTCCACCGCCAAGGGTCTGCTGCTGCATCCAAGCGCACCACCACTGTCAAGTACCACGAGGCCGCCGTCTTTTCTTCAGTTGCTGTACTTTACTTTTCAGTTGTACTTTACAGTTGGGCTTGTATTTCCGGCCCCCTTTACTTTCTGCACTTTACTTTCCGCTTGCTGACTCTGTGTGGTTGTTACTTATAAAGGCAATGCCTTCCCTGTTTACTGGGATTTTACGCCTTGGTGCTAGTCGCCAGCCCCTGGCCTATGGAAGGCGGGCTTGGGGTAGTCACGGCACGGGCCCCGAGGACGGGTCGTGACAGATTCAGTTCCCTAACCCGCAATGTAGAGTAAATAGAGTGAGGCATCACATTTATAGAAGTACCTAAATCAACCATAGCATTAGAAAACGAATACTTCCCTATGGTGCACAGAATTGAAAATGTTTCAGGATCATTACACTTGGTGGGAAGTGATGGCTCTATAAATGCTGAAACATTCCCCCACCCCCCCAAGATCACCTTCTCATCTCCATGAATTCACCTTTAGTGTGTACACATCTCCTTTAGAAACTTGGCATACCATGGAATTTTCTTCAAAGCATTAATCAATGGAATGTTAACCGGCACTTTCCTGAAAATTTCAAATATTTACTTATCAAGTTTAGTTTCCTTTTGTTTTCTTGGTTGGGTGGCCCTTTTAGGAAATGGAATATGAATGGTTAGTCTAGGTGACTCATCAATATACATACTCTTTCATTTGGAAGGGCTTCTCTTAGGACATGTTTATTCAACATTTGGAACATTGTTAATGGTTTGGATGGAGGTTTCCTCATGAGGGGATGACTCTAATGGAGGATTTATTCAACTTTCTAGTAGTTTTCCACTATTAAGGGTGATGAAACTAACATTTCCTTTATCCCTAGGGTTAACTATTGGTTTAGAGGGAATTTTACCTGATCCGCGACTTTGAATTTCACCCACTGAGTTGGCTAGTTGGCCTAATTGGGTTTTGAGGTATAGTATTGCTTCTTGAGTGGTTTTTTGGAATTGAATATTATTGGAAGACATTTTTTTCATCATATCTTCTAGGCTAGGATCATGTTTTGGAGGGGTTTATTGGAAAGTCCTTTGGGGTGTTTGAGGATTTCTGGGTGGTGGTGGTGGAGGACTACTCTACCTTGGTTGGTTCCATTGTTTTTGAGGTTGTTTTAAATACCCCCTTTCTCATAGGCTTGGTTCCCTTTCCCCCCAGAGTTGGATTGATAGTATGGTTCTTGCCTAAAGGTTTGGTTATAAGGGAGTCCTGGGATGATTGCCTCATAACTCTCAGAATATTCTCTCAAATGGGTAAATTGGTCAGAGTAGTGGGTGTCAGAAGAACATATACCACAATGTATAGGAGGAGGAGATTGAGATTTCCCCTGGGAGAGAGAAAGTTGTCGTATAACGGAACATACCTCCTCAAACATCATGTCCACCTTCTTCTCAAATTCAGTACTTTTCACCTCATGGACACCTAGAATGGGTACGCTAGACCTTGTACTGAATTGTTGAGTGTTTTTTCCATGTTCTCAATTAAGGTCCATGCAGCAATTGGCATCCTTTCTATCAGTGCACAACCTACAGGAGCATCCATCATATTTATATCAATAGGGATTAAACCTTCATAAAAATATTGTATTAAAATTTGGTCACTTATTTGGTGGTGTGGACAAATTGAACATAATATTTTAAATACTTCCTAATATTCATGAACTGTGTCCCCTTGAGATTGTCTTATACCACATATTTCATTCCTTATTATTGCAGTTTGAGAGGATGGAAAATATTTTTCAAGAAAAAGGTGTTTCACGTCTGCCCAATCTCTTATTGGTGAATTAACATAGTACAACCCATCTTTCACAATGTCTTATAATGAAAATGGGAATTCTATAAGCTTTACTTGTTCCTCATCAACATTAGCAGGTTTTAAGGTTGAAAAAATAGTATGAAATTCCTATAAGTGGTTGTATGGATCTTCTCCAGGAAGACTATGGAATCTTTGTAATAGATGAATTAAATCAGATTTTAGTTCAAAATTTGGTGCCTCGCCTTGTAATTGAATGTATGTGGGAAGAATATCAACATAATTTGAGGTTAGTTATTTTAGTGTTAAATTGTTTTCAGCCATGTTATTCACATTAATTTCAGTTTTGATATTAGGTCCCGAAGAAGATGAAGGGTGAAGAAGAGTTTCAATATGTGGTGTGTCCTCCTTCAAATGTTGTCTTGTGTGTCTCTATGTCATTGACTTAGGGTCCTCTCTGGTTCAGGTTCAAAAGGTGAAAAATCTACCGGATTAGAACACATCATGCACCAATCCTACACAATAAATAGATCATAACAAAAAGGGATTGAAACGGTATAAGAGAAAACAAATAAATATTTGCAAAAATTACAAAAACCTTATACAAACACGCACTAAAAACCAAAGCGGACTCTGGAAGCGGTGCCAACATTTGATAGAGTTTTCATGACGTGGTAAATTGATTATGATTTTAATTTTGATTTAAAGTCTAGGAAAGACCCTAGTTCATCTCTCAAGGAGCGTTGGTGGGTTTTGAGTGTGCGTTTTTAATAAGAAGTACTTAGATAGGGGGTGGTTTTGAAAAAAGCTTTAGGGTGAAATGACTTAATTAAAGAGTTTAATAGTTGGAAAGAAAAGGTGTTGTTAATTAATTATGATATAAAAGGGATTCATTGTGAGTTCACTACACACATTTAAATCTCATTGTTCTGGGATATTAATTAACCTCTGATGTAATTTTTTGGTTGAAATCAATCAGAACCCCGATTACTTTCCAAGATCTTTTATCAAAGCACTTTGAGCCAAACCTTGACATAACAATAATATAGACAAGGTCCAGATCACATTAATGGTATAGAATCTTCCAAAACAAATTTAAATCTCAAATAAGTGGAGAAGGAAAGGATTCTTATGCTGTCCAATCAGAACAACACAAGTAACACACTCAAAACTTCATATTGATCGGTTAAAAGTAAAGAGCCTTTCATTCGGTTAAATCAAACAAAGATAAATAAAAGTAAGATAATTATAAATTAAATGTTTTAAAAAACAAAAAAAAATCAAACCAGTATTAGTACAAGTTCCGGAACTCCCTTTACATGTGTGTAGCTCCCTCACAATGAACACCCACCATTCAGCTCGACAACGGGAGGAGGAGGAAGCTCGGGTGGAACTCCCTACAGAACTTATAAGATGAGGAGGAGACTCCTCTAGGACTCCAAAATGGAAAATATTTACTTCTTGGTCAAACTCTCAATTGAGGATCCCAAGGTTCCATTTTATAGGAAAATGGTAATGTGGTTTTGAGCACAGAGAATTATTAAAACCCCTTGTCATAGGTGTTTCGACCTCTATACAGCCTTATCTCGATTTTGAAAAAATTAAAAAGTTGTATCCCCACATCTTGGCTCTCTCCAACAAATGTTTAGAATAATTTGGAAATATATAGCATGAGATATGGAAATCTCACAACACACCACTTTGGACTTCGTGCAGGTTTGGTGTGCTAGACAGATCAGGTCGGTTGGGCCACCAGATGGAAGAATGAGTCTTTGGTTCCTTCATATGAAATGTATCCCAATAAATTTTGGACCAGAAAGAAAACTTTCAGCCTAATTGGATGCACGGTCTAGTAGAAGTGTGCGGATTAATTCACTGGTGTTCTTGGATCCTACACAGTTTGGTCCATTTTTCTTGGACATCACCATGGGCCCTCCAAATCACCTCCACCTGCAATGGAATCATCAAAATAAGTTCTATTGACCTTTTTAAAAGTGATAAACACAAAATAAATGATTCAAACATGGAATGAAACTTTTCATTATTTTTATAATTTTCAATATAAAACTAGTTTAGCACAATGGTGTAAAGGTGATAATTACACAGTGAATCGTGGTACGATCAGGTGGGGAGGGTCTCCGCACTGAGTCTCAACATTATAGGTTGGATCATAATTGTTTTAGGTGGTGCCAATGATTAAATATTCAGCTTGGTCTACCTATGATTCTACCTTGGTCATAATCCCAATTAGGCAAATATGGATCATTTTTCACCTACTATAAGGATCATATGTGATGTGATGACATTGTTAGGATCCATTTCTTTCATAAAAGGCATAAACTATTGGGTGATGTTCTAGGGATACCCCTAAAGTTGGCATCAAGTGCCTCATATGAAGGCTGACAGAGCAAGGGTGAAGTCCACCTACTCTTCGGCCTGAGGTACTAGTCATTGCTAGTGTTGACATGTCCTAGTGGGATCCCTCATGGGAGGCACCTTGGGGGTAGTCATGGATTTCATGAATCAAGAATCTCCTAACTCCTTGTAATAGTGGAGAGATTCATTAGAATTATCTAAATAGAGACTCCTGAAGTTTTTCATCATTGTAACAGGGGGTGTTTTCCCCCTGTGCGGCTTTTGGGGAGATGGGGTTGATGAAGAAATGATGACTCCTGGTCATGTAGGGTCATATAACTTGGGGTAATGACCCCCTTATACTCATACTAGCATATGAGGTTTTCAATAAATCTCATCTGGATGATTTTTTATGGTGATACGGGGCGTGGGTGCCTAATAGTCAAAGTCTCAGTAGATGTCATAATTAGAATGGAGTTTTGAAGGGTTTCCACATAGATATTCTCCATAACCCAACACATGTGGGCACTAGGTTGCTAGTTTCCTCTTTTTCTAGCCCTGTAAGATATGAAGATCCAGTTCCTAGTATAGGTATATGAAAATTGATGACCAATTCCCCAACACCATCCAATATTCTGAAGAAAGATATGGATCCACACTGAAAATTTCACAGACTGAGGATACTCAAAACTAATAACCCCAATGCATGGGTGAGTTCCATACTGGGTCAACCATTAACTTGGGGGGACTTGGATCCATATTTTTTAATTCAATAACATGAAAAATCTACTGGTTCCCTAACACTACTAGTCTCCATGTTGAGGATAACAGTTCCACATAGTGTTCACCATTTCTATTTCCAATGCTTTCGTTGGGGGCCTACCTTCACATCATAGTTTCACCCACCAACTAATATAGCCTAACATTCCCACTTTCCAAAGGAAGGTTAATTTCATCACTTTCAACAATGGTTTATTCTCATTGATCGAAAAAGGATAATTGAAACTCCTTCCATGGATTCCTCTTTGGAGACCATCGCCTAGTCTGGGTCTCCCTCATAGATTAAGTCATGTTCATAGAACTAAATCATGGTTCCATCCCTTTGTGGAAACCAGTTAATTAAACTATTTATATCTAGATAGGGTAGAAACCTTCAGTCAAAGGAGTAGTCATGATGGGAATTACTGATCATGTATGGATATTGAGTGCATTTGTCCCATGTAAATCTTTCTCTTAGGGGGAATATCATATGAGGCTTCTTAGGCACATAACCCAAAGAATCCCATATAAATCATGATCCAAATGATATTAGGGTTGTAAGACTTCCAAGTATTTATACCTCAAGAATCCCAGTTTATTGCATGGAGTAAGTGTTTGGAGTTAGGTCACAAGTTCTGCGTCTTGTGGAGATGGATCAGAACATCCAGTAGATACAAATTAAGGAATGGGTTCAGTATGCTGTGGAGATGGATTATATACCCTATTGAGGATGATTTAGGGGTATCTCTGGGGAAAAAACATGTATTTTTTACTAATTGTGGGAATAAATTCCGTGTAAAGCGGATATGTGGGGGTGTGTCATTATAAGGGGAGATGTCACACCTATGTTTACCATAGTGGATTGAATACCTATGAGGAAGATATAGAAGTTTCATATCTTGGTGTTAAAACCTATTTTTACCAATTTTATCCAACCTCTTATAATGTGGATATAGAATTTTGATGGATTGAATTCCCTATGAGGCAGATATGATGTTTACCAATTTGGATTGGATGCCTTGTGAGGTGGATCTGAAGGTGTGTACCTAGGAAGAAATATATCACACATGATTTTACCAAAGTGTATCAAAAACCCTTTTAGGAAGATTTCTAATGTTCCTCCATATAAGGGAACACATATGTTTACCAATTTTCGATTTTGAACCCCATGGAGGTATCCTAGATACCATGTTTTGAAGACAGGGATCAAAACCCTCAGAGTTCGATACCATAGTATAAGGTCATGTAATAGGACCCATCCATGTAGTTTAAAATCATGTAGTAAGGATACTCATGTCATGAAAGTATTTTTTATGAGGTATTGTGTGGGGATTACATGTTGAATCTTCTTTTTGAAAGAGGATGTCTCTTAAGGGAATGTTATGAGGATTACACATGGTAGTTTCCCGGAATAGGAGGATTGTTCCCCATGGTGGGAGAGGGTGGCATCCAATGATGATAATACATGTGGAATCCTATGTTTAGAACATAGGGTAAGAGTTTTGGGTTATCCCAAGTCAATCATACATGGGGAATCCTATGCTTGTGACATAGGGTAAGGCTAAAACTTTATGTCATGTGCTGAGGATGTTGTACTGCAGTTTAATTTAATATGACTTGTATGTGGAACTAAGTAGTTTTATGTCATAAATATCAGATGTGGGGGACTCACTACTCGCCCCTTGGGCTTATGTGACCACTTCTCATGAGTCTTTGGGAGGGGGCATGTCATTTTCACTACCGTGGAGGAGTTTTCAATCACGAGGTCCACATTAGGGTCCCTATGCTTGGAAGAAAAAAGCATTAGGGTGCCTGTGATTAAAATAAAAAGATGGGGAGAAGGATTAAGGCACACTTTGGGTAAAGTGGGAAGACACAGAATTGGGTGTAATAGGTCATATGGGGACTCGATGTGCAGATTAACTGGTCTTGGATTGTTATGGGGGGTTCCAGACCACTAAACCGTCATGAAAGGGTGTCCGTAGAAGGGAAACACCATATAGAGTCAAAGGGGGAGGTTCTTGAAAATATTTGAACCTATATGGGACATTATTCACAAATATAAAGTTCCTTACAAATTTTAGGGGATTCACGAAGGGGTATGCTTCATGAAATAGGGTGTCCTTGCCTCGGTGTGAAGTCTTGATATAAAGGGAGAGTTTTTTGCAAAGGCTGAATGCTTTGAGAAGCATAAAGTGACCCATAAGGAATTATTCTTTCATAAAGGGATTTTTCATTCACTAAAGGAATCTCCACTTTGTGTGTAGGCATTAAAGAACAGAAGGGAAGTAGTTTTATAATTACTAGATACCTTGGTTGATGTATTTTCTCTTTTGTTCATGAATCATAGGAGGTTTGTGAATAGGGAGATATTTTAGAAGTTTAAAGGCCACATTATATCACTATAAAGTATAATTTTGGGGGTATTTATAGGGTATGGGTATCATGAAGATTTTATGCCTTCAAAAATCATTTATGAACTTCATGAATGTGTGTGGCTTGGTGAGTCTGAATGTCACTCTCATGAAGATATCGTCAACCCTTTGTGATTTCATGAAGTGCTCTATGGCTCCTAATGTATTTGTATTGTGTTACCATCAGGAATTTATGTAGTTAAAGAATTATATTCTCAACCTGGGAGATTCACAAGATTTGACCATTCATGAAGCTCATTATCATTGCGAACCAGAACCTTAGAGGAATTTTTGGGATGTCTTTTCTCAGATTCATCCTAAACCAGTCATGCCATCCTTGACTATTTCCATGAAAAGAATATTTCAGCATAAAAATCATATTTGAAACTAAGTGTGTTCAAATTGGTGGTTTCATTTAGCTTAATGATAAATATAACCCATTATTCAAAACCCCAATATATGGTTTTTAATAGAACTAAACATGGTGGGTTAAGGTGATTTAAAGGGGGGGTCGATTTGATTTATAAAATAAATATAAAAATTAATAAAAATTAATAAGTTTTATAATTTATAAAGATAAATAATGGTTCAAATTTAATAATTCCATTAAATATTGCTTTATAAAAGTTATCATTTTTTACAACACTATATTTTAATCTTATAATTAAACAAAATAATATTTTTTATATTGAAAATTAGTTATACTATATGGCCCACAGGGGTCTTAAGTGAGAGTTACCCTTAGTGGGGGGTGAATCATGGTATGAAACTCATTCCATCTTAAACACTTAATCCTCAAACTCTCATCGTTCTAAATGATCTTAACCTCATTATTAGTAGGGTCAAACATAAGTTATTCTTTTAATAATGATCTAATTTATATTTAACTAGTTTGATCAATGATGGATCAAACCACACTCACCAATTAATGTCTAAGAATATCATCAAAATGTGTACAAAAGAAAAAATAATTTACATGGTTTGTAGACATTGGGCTAATACAAGGATCATACAATGATAATGTGTTGATGTACCGGGATCCACTAAACTCACTACTTTGTTGTGGGTTTTGGTTGGGTAACTCTAAGTCTTGGGTTACTCACCTTAAAATGATTTAATGATCGTTCAATATCCCCTAGGTAAATTCCCTTCCTCTTTTATCTTTTTCATTTCTTCATGAAAGGAAAAAAACATTCAAAATACACTCTAACTCAAAAAAAACATCATTGTAGTTGTTTATGCACTGAGTATATATAGGTTATCCATGATATGCACATGTCTCTTCTTTATATACCATGAACATCAACATGATAGTAACATCATCTTTCATGAGTCATCTGAATGTTATGGGGATAGTGAAAAAACCATTTGTGGCCATTATATTAAAATTTATTTTCACATAGAGTTGCCTGAAGACCTAATAGAGGACCTTTTCCTGTTAAAAATTATAATAAATTATTTAAGATCAAAAGAAATGATTTATCTTTTCTTATGATACTTTCTTCGATGTATATGTTTATCATTTGGAAACCCTTTTTTGGATTACCATAATTACAGTATAAGGATATAAGTGTAGAATCTCTCTATTGGTAATCCTCATGTGCTCATTTGATCTTTGAGAAATGCCAATTAATTTTTGAGCACTAGTGTAGTGGATCAATTATCATGAATCATTCATTTTGATCACTCATCCTTTGATCTAAAAGGAATATCTGTTACATTTCTCTTTCTTGAGAGTAAGATAGAAAGAGGAAGTTGAGAGAGAAATATGTTTTTTGCAATGTTTATCAACTTCTTGATTAACACTACACAATATACATAACCATATTTTTATATATTTTGAGTTTAGGTTAAGATATTATTTCATTTCATGTTGAACCTTAAGTAATATAATAATTCTTAACAAACCCCATGCCATACAATTATAAAATATTATTATTATTTTATGTCCTACACTAACTTTTCAAATTAGAAATATTATTTTACTAGCTTTTAAATTAATATTTATCATTAGACACGATCTTGGTCCATTCAAACTCTATAGAATTTATTTAATACTAAAATAAACATTTTATTCATAAATAAATATCTTTACCCACAAACTAGTGAATAAATATTTATCAAATATTCAATAAAATAAATAAATATATTTTATTAAAAATAAAATGAATAGATATTTATTTAATTTATGTGACCAATAAAACATGATAAAAAGTATTCCTTGGTCTTGATAATAATATTTATTTCATTAGTTAAATTCAAATATAATTTAATCAAGATGAACAGAAACACTTAGTGTGTGAACCATTATAATTATTTCTTGTTGTCATTTGGAAGGTACACCTATAGTCCAAAATTATTCTCTAGCAATGGGTCAAGGAACCCAAGAGAAGGAACTTATTATCACAACGTTGACAACCACATATGAATGCTCACTGTGTAATATGATCCCCCTTTACCAATATCTCATCAATCATGTTGTGCATCTATGTCATCAACCAACGCGATTGATATGTATTTATTTTAACATCCAAAATAAAATTCATTGCACCATGGAAAAAAAATTTATGTGAAATTTATATTTTAATCAAAGGGATAAGAAATCAAATTCCATAAATATGGAAAGGAAAAACCTTTCCTTGACATAGCCATTAATAACATTACATTCGTGACTCACCCAATGTACCCTACTTCTACTAATATATGGAGTGATTTTTTTTGTCAATAAATATATATGTGTGAGTCATGACATGAATTGATGATAATATTAAAGTATAAGGACCATTAGACATGCTCAAGGAGAGAAATATATGATGACACTAAAATATGTGTAATTCCTACAGGCAGGTCTATTCTCATATTCTCCCATTTTGAGATTACCAAGTATAATCTTCCTAATAATAAGCCTCATCCATTTATGAGTACTCACACGTTATAGTATATGTACTATATTCCCTTAAAAAAATATGTTATCTGAACATAGAACTAGTTTTAACAACATCATCATAGAATTTCAGGTTTCTCATCATAGAGGGGAATTTTTATACCCTTTTCAATGTGACAAATACTTAGATCACATCAATGTTATGTGGAAGAAAAATAAATATGTGATAATATATTTAAATTAATATGAACATATTTGAATATACATGTAATATTATGTAAAAAATTAGTTGTTTCTAGGGTTCCAAATTTGACAAACTCCCACTTGCACTAGAGCCATCTGCTAAAAACCAATTAGTTCTCACATGTAGAAACATGATTCCACTGAGTATGGAAACAACTTATCAACCTATTTTTTTCCATGGATATTGTTTGAAAAATACAATTGTCTTTGTAGTAAATCATTTTACTGTAACATTACTATCTTGATAAAATCCATCAAGTAGTGATATAACTGAGTATCCACCTATTTTTCCCATGTCAAATTCTTGACTTCCTGAAAAAAAATCCATAGTCAAATCTTATCACAAAATAATAAATCAATTTATTTTGGTATAACCCAAAATTGTAATAGGAAACTTCTACACAACTTCTTCTTCTTCATCAAAATCCACAACATACTCATATATTGTAGATATGATAACCACTAGATATAATAAGTTTTTTTTTTCGCATATTACATTATCCTATTCTGTGATACTAGATACAATTGAACTAAATGAAGACAAGTGTTAAATTCACTTATTCACTAGTATTCTCACTTCTCTAAACACCAAGAACTCTTCCATTTATACTTTTTTATGTAATATTAAATATTTTTAACTACAAGTTGATGTAATTATGTTGGATCTATTTAATATTCACATATAATGCATCATACATTACTAATATCAAATGTTAAAACATATCTTGTAACATGAGATAAATTCCTATAACTTATGATTGGGAAATTATATTAATCTCAATAATATTTTCCTATGCCTATGTATGTTCCATTGGAAGGATTATATGACAACAAAATTTCATTATTCATCCCTAAAATATATTTGGATTGTCCCAAATTCTTCATTTTGAATCTTCTGGACAAGTCATGCTTCAGCTTCTAGATCCTTCCTCTTTCTAGTCCATCCAAAAATATTTCATCCACATATTAAAGAAATATGATGAACATTCCATCATACAATTAATTTTGGTAACAATAATGATTTGTGTTTCACCTTCTGAACCCTTATTATGACCTAAATTAATCGAATTTTTAATTTCATTGTCATGGAGCTTGCTCCATCGCGTAAATAATTTTATTCAACATAAAAATCAAATTCTGGTTCTCATCTTCTATGAAACCAGTTGGTTTCCTCATTTATATTTATTCCTCAAAAATCCAACGAAGAGAGGTCATCTTTATATCCATCTATTCGAGGTAGAGATATTTCACTATAACCATGCTCAACATCATCTTAATTGTTGTATATTTAACATTTAGTGAGAATATTTTTGAGAAATAAACATCCTCCATATATTGAAATCTCTTTTCCACCTTTTATTATTCATATGCTACTACAAAACAGGGAAAGGGAAGCGCTACACATTTATCAGCGCTTTTTAAAAGCGCTGATAAAGACCCCCTTTATCAGTGCTTTTACAGAAGTGCTGATAACGGGGGGGTCTTTATCAGCACATTTATATAAGCGCTGATAAAGACCCCCCCCCCCCTTTATCAACGCTTTTCTAAAAAACATTGATAAAGGGTAAAATCCATAAAACAATTTAAAAACATTTATTAATATATAAAGCTATAAATCTATTTATATTGATATAAATATAATATTTGTTTTCTAAATATGTTTTAGAAATGATGAATGGAAATCAAATATGAATGTATATGATATTTAGTAAAAGAGGCTTATAAAATAAATTAAAATATATTTTTAATTAATAATTATGAAATTTTTATCCACTAATCATCATGTAATAACACTTTGAGTATAAAAAAAATAAATAAATAAATAAAAGATCAAAATTAGGTTGAAAACATAACTCAAACTTCAAATGGACATAACTTTTGATCTGGGACTCTGTTTGAGCTCTACAGCATATCAAATCAAAGCCTGTGATGACCCCTACCACTATATGGATGGGTGGAACTAGTAGAAGGTTTTTTAAGGCCAAAAATTCCCATAACGCCTCCAAAACTGAGTTTTTAGACGGGGTACCCAGATTGTTTACCATTCAAACAACTATAACTTTTGATACCGATTTCCGATAAATGTGTATCATATTTCATATCGAAGATCATTTCATTTTCTTCGATTTGATTGGTTGTAGAGATGAAATGGACTCCTGGATTAGAATTTATTGTCGTTTTAACATTCAATCACCTCTAACTTCTGATCTGAGTGTCTGTTTAGCTTGTACCACATATCATATCAAAGATCGTTTCATGTTCTTCGATTTTACTAGTTTTGGAGTTGAAACACACTTATGGATTAGAATTTATAGCTGTTTTAACATTCTCGATGAATTTTCACATCAACATTTCTATGTATTCATTCATAACTATAGACACACATATATATATGTGTGTGTGTGTGTGTGTTGTATATATGTATGTATGTATTTATTTATTTATTTATAAACACACATAAAAACACATATTATATAAATGTATTTGAAATTAATCTTATAAATATATATATTAAAATACAAATAAATATACGGATAAAAAATTATAACTATATATATATGTTAATATATGAATATATATATATATTAATATAACTAAATAAATTTATATTAATATGGATCTATATTAACATACGAATAAATATAACTATATATATATAAATAACTTGATATATCAGTAAAGGGAGAACAAAACAAAATAGCTAAGTGGTAAAGTTGTAGCGCGGAGGGGGGAGGTCCTGTGTTCAAATTTCTGTGGCAGCCGGATCGTGCGGGCATAGCGAAGCGGGGAGCAGCGTGGTGGGTCAGCACAAGCGCTGTTAAAAGGGGGGGGGTCAAGAAAGCGCTGTAAAACCTCCATGAATTATATATATATATTTAAATTTTTTTCAATTTTTGGACTTTTATCTTCTCTAAAAACAGTGCTGATAAAGGACCCCTTTTATCAGCGCTAAAAAAGCGCAGATAAAAGACCCCTTTTATCATCACTGTTTTTAGCGCTGATAAATGGGGTCCTTTATCAGAGCTATTTTTAGCACTGATAAAAGGGACCCCCCTTTATCAGCGCTTCTCTTTACAGTGATGATATAGGGGTTTCTTAGCACTGATAAAAGTGACTTTTGTAGTAGTGATATTTTTCATATTATCCACCAATTACTTTAATTAGGTAACCAACTTATTCTTTAGTGTATTTTATATTCTTGTAAGTTAGGGATATACCAAGTTATGTTGATCTTTAATGAAGTCACCTCTTTATCCATCACTAACTTTCACTATTTGGAATCATGTGTGGATTCCTCTTTCTAGCTCTCTCTCTCTCTACTACATCTATTACAAGAAGAAAGTTTATATCAGACCCAAACATCTGAATTATATTTTGAACTCTGGTAGAACTCTTCAACTTAGTTTAATGCATTACAATAATCAAATTAGATCATTCTATTAGTAACTAAACATTCAATACTCTAACTACTAGATCATTAAATTTTGGTTCTCCTACCCAAGTTTCAGTTACCATTTAAATTTCTAGCACATTTTTTATTGGCCTCACCTCTAGACTTTTTTTTCTCTCATCTATGTCCTTCAAAACTTGTGATCTTCTAGCAATCTCATTCAGATCAACTTAGATTTTGATAGTTTATTTATTTACTTCATATTATTTTACCACAATGTTATGGTCCTTCCACAAAACCACTTCATTGAAGTGAACTTAATGACTTCTAATGAATTCACTTTTTTCTTCATCCCATAGCCTGAATGGCCCGAAGACATTATTTTTTATTAATTTTTTATAACCCCCCTTTCAAGTGATGAGGGGGAACCCTTACAAGGCCCATAGGCTTATAATAAATATTGTCCCAGTCCTTGGAATCAATATTTATGTATTCAACGCTTCTAAATACATTAAGGTTTTTATATTATGGTCATTTTACATACTATATCTCATCTATAAGTTCCTTCCCAAATATCGATGTTGGACTTCTATTGACTAAATATGCTACTCTGTTAAGAGATTCCACCCAAACTCCCTTGTAAATAACAAAATTTAGTCACATAGTTTGAGCATTACTTGTCCACGTATGATTCATCCTATCAACCACTCTATTCTGCTACAAATGTTCTACCACTGTCTTCTCATACCATGTCCCCTTATTCTTTCAGAAATTCTCAAATTTGTGTTTGGTGTACTCACCACCATTGTCAGAATGTAGTCATTTTATCTTCTAACCAGATTTCCTTTCCACCATGAAATTCTATTGAATGAAATCATGAAACACAAAAGATTTATGTTTTAGAATTTAAATCCCAAATTTCTTCATAGAATTATCAATAAATGTTTCAAAGTAAAGTGAACCTTTGAGGGACTGAATAAAGGAAGATCCCCAAACATCAATGTGCACGAGTTCTAACTACTGATCCATGGGATTCAATTTATATAAATTAAATTGGATGATACTTTTTTCTCCAATAATAAATATTTTACATATTTCAATGTCCTTGTGATTAGACTTCAGTATGACTTTAGCTACTAAAACATTTATGTTGTTTTCACGAAGATGTCCAAGTCTGAAATTACAAACCTATGGATTTTAGGAACTTATATTCAATGAAATTTGAGTTTTTTTCTTTTTGTAAAATACATTTTCCTATCCTTTAATTCCTTTTAAACAACTATGGATCATTGAGTAACTTTCCATACTCTATTATTAAAGGTAGTTCCATAACTTTCATCATCTAGTTGTCCAATTGAAATTATGTTCTTTCGCATCCCTGGGACATGTATAACTTCTTTTATCTTCATGACTCCACTATTATTCATTTGGATATTCACATATCCTTTTACAATGAACTCTATAGTTTCATCATCCACTAACTATACTTTTTTAAAACTTCTAGATTCATAATTTTAAATGCATCTATGCTCCCCCTTTGAATGGAATGATGTTACCAAGTCAACCACCAATGACTCCGCTGAAATATTGACATTAAAAAATAGTTCAATGCCTCCTTATATAGTTCCAATAGAAATTGATATTCTATAAATTGACATGGTTCCAGATCTCTCCTTATAGCTCCTATAGTCCTTCTTGATGTGTCCTTTTTTCTAAACATACATTATACATGGCTTATACCAACTGAAATTTATTGGGTATTGTTTAATGGCTTATATTTTGATGATTTATTTCATTAAATATAATTATATTAGGGTTAACATCCTTATCCATTCGAATTAGGATCATTATTGGATGGTTCTTGGATTTCCCTCTAACAAAGTTATTCAATGAGAATCAGCTTCCAGATATCATAAAATACTAAATCTAGTTTTCTTCCAGGGTTATTGAAAACAATCATCATTGCATCCGAACTCTCTGAAAGAAATTAAAATATTAGGAGTTACCACACAACATCCATTAAATTTATGTTAAAAAATTCAAGTTTCCCTAAAATAATATTGAAATTATTTACATGATCTGCCATGGGTCATCCTTCTATTAACCATAGGCAAAACAACCTCCACATTATGAACAATGTTTTCAATGTTGTAGGTTTCTCAGAAATATCCGCTAATGAATTTTTTACTTATCATTTTATTTATTTATTTATTTATTTTTAAAATTAATATTCTATTCCAAATACATCTTCAATAATGCCAAAGATTTTCCATCCATATGTTTCCATTTTTCCATTTCCATATTCTCTATAAAAACACAAGTAAGTAGAGAATTAAGGTCCTTCTAAATCAAATGATCTTCCATCTTAGTCCTCTAGAATCCAAAATACAATCCTTTAAACTGCCTACCCTGACCTTTATATCCTAAAATTGAGATATCATCAATGAAAGAGTGGGGGAGGAAACCTAAGCTTCTTGAACCATGTGTGTTGATACCACTTGTTAGGGAAACTATAATTTGTGATTCTAATAAAACCACTTGAAGAATAAACCATGGTCCACCAAAATATTATATGTTGAAGGCTTTGTATAGTATATATTCATCCTCTCGAAGTTATTTTTTTCATATAGTTACTATAAAAAGAGTCAATAGGGGGTGGGGTGAATTGAGTTCTTGAAATTATCTTCACTTAAACCACCCTCTATTAAGGTGTGGTTGTTTATGGTATTTTCTTATCATGCCGAAGAAATTAAAATTATAACAATAATATAATTATAGATCACATTATATTAATGGCGGTTTGAGGTATAGATATCCCCTAGTTAACTCCACCAATAGTCAACTCCTACATCTTGGTGATTTCACAAGTACCGGTACTTTTTCTAGGGACTACCTAGCTGAGTGAAAGCATTCATTACTTGGTAAAAATCTAAGATCATTTTTTAGGATCCTAAATGTATTTAAAAAAACAACCTTCGACACTCAGTACAAGGAGTTCTTACTGCTAGTAATGAGAAAGAATAATGATATACTACATAGTGAAGTATTTAGTTGAAAGATGTAACTGAAAAAAAAATCTCCAAAAGAGAAAATAAGAATAGAGAATAGCTCAAGAAGAGTATTCAATATATGGTTGGATTTATCATGAATATAAACTATAGATAAGTTAATTCTTCATTTTCTTATTTTCATAGAGAAGTAGCGACAAAAAAAGATTCAAGAGAGAGATAGTGAGTATTTTGGACCTTATATTCTTGATGTTATTGTTAAAATATTTATCTATATGTTCCCAAAAACTATTTTTAATAGAATATATAAAACACAAAAGATTATGAATAGAATCTCCAGTCTCCCTTTACATAAAATTACCTCAAAAATTACTAGGTAAAATAAATAATCATCACGTCTTCCTTTATTCGTACTTGAATCCTTTTGGAAATTGATTTTATTTAATGCATTGAAATCAAAATTAATTTTCACTTGAAATACTCCAAAAGTAATAAATAATATATTTTTATAATAACATAGTCTGTTTTGGATCACCATGTAACTGAATGCACAAATTTTAATTCATGTAAATGAATTGATCCACATAGTTGTTCTTCATGTAGGTGATTTTTTTCACATAGTTGTATTGATCATGTATCCATAATTACATAGAAAATTTTATCATGTATAAAATGTTTACATAACCTACTGAATCACATAGTCGATTGGAGCCATGCAGTTAAATATTTCATGGATCTAAATCATTTAGCCAAATTCTCAACGTGGCCAATTCCACATAGTCTTTTCATTGATTTATTCATTTCTCATGTAGTTGATTCTCTGATCAAGGTGATTCTCATAGGAAATTCCATCACATAGTTAGTTGTCAAATTGAAATTATTGACGTAACTAAACTCCATATAGACAAAATCCTCATGTATCTGGGTTTTCCCAACATTTCCAAAATTTCATCATAAATCAAGGTTAAAACAAAATCAAACTATTATAGTAAAGTTGATCTAAATAAGATTAAAACCTATTAAACACACTTAAAATAAGATTTATTAGTTAAATATTAAGGGTTTTCAGGATCATTAAATCATAAATTACAAGATATATGTTGGGAAAACCTCAATAGTCTAAAAATATCCACTTTTTTATGATGGAAAAACCCATTAAACATTAAAAATGAATTTTAAATAGTTAAAATAGTTTTGTAGAAAATATATAAAATATATAATACTCTTTAAATTTTGTGTTTATTATTTATTATTCCCCTTTATCTATATTATCCCCATTTTGTGTCAATAAAAATAATGATAAAGGATAATACAACACATTCATTATAGCATATTGAATCATAAATAGTAAAAATATAAGGTAAAAATGGAATTTGAATAAGGAATGACTAAAATTCAAGAATTAGAGTAAGTAAAACATTCAAGAAAATAGACAACATTAAATGAAAACAATTACTTCATAGACAAATAGGTATAAAAAATATCAAATATGATCACTTATACAAAATATTTATACATAACACTTATATAAATACATATTTATGTTATCAGTAAAATGAACCAGGCTTATGGATGGGTTCAAAGTCACATGGAGGTTTGGGTGGTGTTTTATTAAAGTTTAGAGAAGATGAAGAAGTATTAGGTGGGTCAACCACTAGAGGAGGTACTTCCCTTCCAATATCAACAATAGATCTATCTTGAGCTCCAAAATCGATTCTATCTTGAGGCCACTATGTAGTAATATTCAATTTTTTTCAATGTTTTCAGAATAAATACTAAAATAATAGAAACTAGAGATTGTGAATGTTATTTTCTTTATAGTAACTGAAGGGGTAGCTTCCGTAATAGTGATTTCGGAAGAAAAAATTAATTATTCTTTTTTATAGAAATTGGATGGATCAAACACAATTTTCAACTTCTATTGGGATCCCCTAGAGATATTAGTAGGTGTTGGGACAATGGATCTTATTCATTTGAAAAAAAATGTACATCAGCACACATGTTAATTTTCTAAATAATATCCATCTCAAAAAATTCCAAAATGGTTGTGCGACAATGATGATGCATTGAGATAAAGTGGAGAGAGAATTTTTTGAAAACCCTTTAATAGCTTCAAGATATTCTGTAAAAATCCTCTAAGAGGAAGCACTAACTGTAGAAGTTGGATGAGAATTACTGGACTGAGCTCCATGGGGTTTTGAAAACTATTCTACATGAATCCTATCTATAGATACTTGTAATCAGACAAACCTCCCTTATGATGAGGTTAACTTCTAGTATATTTGTTCTAAATAACCTATAATGACTTGGGAAAATTCAATTACATTAATTGATGGTTATTGAGAAATTAAATATCTGGTAGCAGCTGGGATAGGTGAAATAGTTCTATTTGGAATGTACACAATAAGACCCTTCCCTTTATCTCTAGCTGATTCAATAAGGGATTCATCAAATTCGGAATAACTAGTCTCATCTTCAATATAACATGAGTAAAAATATGTAATACCCGCAGAGATCTTACCTAACATTGATGAAAAGTTCTGATGGTTCCTGCTAACTAGACCAAGAGAGGAATAAGTCATGTGTCAAACATCCTTAGACACTATTAGATTTTTATCAATTTTATTACTAATCAAGGGAAAATATTTCCTAATAAATATTATTATTTCATTCAAATAAATATTAGTACCATGTCCATATCTTCTTATAACTTCCTTAGTTTCCTTAAAATCATAAAATTTATCCGTTCTAAAATCTTTCAAAATCACTGGATTGAGTATCTCACATTGAAATGACTGGATTTGGGATGAAACTAAATTCAAATATAAATAAATTTAATCAAAATATGTCTAAAGATCATGAACCACTGAAGGATATAAATTGTTTTTGGAACATATATGAAATATATTAATGAAACCAAAATGTATCACCACTATACTTCTCAAAGTATGAAATTCCTCCTTCACATATGATTTGAAACCTTTAATCTCATGATGGGAAGCCTCATGAAAATCTTACTAAACCACATTCTCATTCTAAATTACATATATATATGATTCCACTAGAACTCCAAGTTCAATCACTTATGACTTGGTATCATAGAAACTTTGTACCTCACTTACTTGATCTCCCATATCCACAAACTTCTCATCATTTACACCAGAAGAAATGGGTTTCACTAGTTAACTGTTATTAATCAAATTGGTATGGGAAACCATCATCCCAACCCACCTATCAATGTTATCTCTATATACTTAGGGTTACTTAAATTTTCTTATCTTAACCTTGTAAGAGATCAACTCTCTATTTATATCATCACAATCATCCCTGATATTATCAAACTTAGTGAAAAACACTGATGTAAAAGACTCTATATTCCTATGAACATCATATCATTAAAAATTATTTCTCATTGAGGGTTCATTATATTCCACATGAGGAGGAGATAGAAGGTTCTAATGGGTATGTGAATGAATAGTATATTCCTATAAGATCAAATTCATAGTTACATCTCTATCAATAGTAGGTGATCCAAAGGGTGGATCAACCACTGTATTCTCAAACTCAAACTCCATAACAATAACTAGTCTGACCACTGGTCCTTCCACTCTATTTATAGTAGTTGACACACTAGGCTCAATCTCAGCTAGCCTATATACTCGGATACCTACACCTATCTCAAGAGTGGGAACCTCTTCCTGGACTGATTCAGAAACATTGTAAGCTATAACTTTTTGACTTTAAGTGACCTCCATGATAAGTATTACCTCTATCAATACAATCTTAGATATCTCAATAACTATATCTTCAACTTCTCTTGTAGGAACCACCTTAGTGGGTGTTCCATCCTTAGGAGGTGAGTTCTGAGAATTCTCTTCCTAAATTGGTGTAGGAGGTAGTATAACCACATGTGTATCAATCTACTGGACATTGGTTTCAAGGATTTGAAGGCATCATCCCAATTTCACTCGAAGGTCATCAGAATAAAAGTAGATAAAGTGTTGATCTTATGAAAATTAAATACTCCTCCTTCATTCTGATCTACTTCATTTATCTTCAAAATTAAAGACAAATTCTTCTATAGGAGGCCATACGTTTTCTTCCATTTTCCCTAAAAAACAGTGCATAAACTTATCATGTACCTTGTAAAATTTTGATTCGTATTTATGATACAGAAATGTAAAAGGTAAATGTCCTAAAACAACACTATTCTCATTTCACATACTCTCTAAGAAATCCCTATTTTAATGAATTTACATATAACCATTCATTCAACCACTAAACCATTCATTACATTATTCTAAAAAGTAGGTTATCCAAAAAGAAACTTTAAAAAATCTGTGGGTCCTAACATGATTTTTCTAATCGGGGACTAACTAAATTTATACTCACCTTCATGAGGAAAATGCAATATATCTTCCATATCCATTATATATACCAAAAAGTACTTCCCATTAATATTCAAAGATATAACATCCTCTATTTCACCAAATTTGAACTCAGTATTCATCATAAACTCGTTAAACTCTTATTCAAATAATAACCTTTACTTCTTCTCATTTAAAATAAAATCTCAACCCTTGAACTAAAATACCTTCCTTATCAACAACGCTTTTCCATTCAACTAGGCCATGTCTATATCTTTCCCAACAAGCACTCAGTATGGTGCATCTCCAGACTTGGATTTATTTAAACAACTAAAATTTATATCATCTCCATGCTTAATCTTCCCCATTTCTAAGTTTTTGGTTGATGGTTTATAGATTCGAGAGGGTGAAGGTTCTGTTTTAGGCAAGAAACGATTTATTTAAATAGTGAGAGAGGAGAGTATTAATTTAAGGGTTAGTTTACATACCCAATTTGGGAAAATTATACGTAGGCTATTTGGTTTTAGGGTAAAATATGAATTTAAATAAAGAATACAATATAATCAAATAAGGCAAATCAATTTTAAAATAGTATAATAAATTTTTAAATTAAATTAAGGTATAAATAAATATTAAAGTGTGACAATTTTTTTACAAATAATTTAAAAGGGGGTAAATTCATTTAAATTTCACAATCCATTAACATCTAAATAAATTAACAATAAATTCAGACATTGAAATTTAATTAAAATTAAAAGAAACATGTTAAGTTAAAATCATTTGAATTCAAATAATGCCAATTCTCACTTAAAAAATAAAAAATACTTACATGAAAATGGTTTAGTAAAAATATTATCTAATTGATTCTTTGTAGTGATAAAATTCAAGGAGATATTATCTTTCTAAGTGTGATCTATCAAGAAATGATATCATTGACCTATATTCCATATTCTAGAATGATTTCATAGATTCTTTATAATTTTTATGGCACTAGTGTTATCACATTTGATTTAAAATTGATTAAAATTGAATCCAAAATCCATCAATGTGTATTTCATCCACAAAACTTGCACACAAAAACCACCATCAACTTTGTACTCTATTTCAGAAGTAGATAATGAAACTGAGAATTTGTTCTTACTAGACCAAGATACTGTAGATTTACTTATATAGTGATAGGTTCCTAATGTAATATTACTATCTAGTCTATAACCACCAAATTCAACATCTTAATATGAATTCAAATTTAAATCATAGGTTTTTGTAAAGATAAACTATTCCTTTCAAATATCATAAAATTCATTTGGAAACTTTGAAATGAGATCCCTTTTTATTTTCTTGGAATCTATCACAAAATCATAATAAAAACATAATGTTCCATACTATAAGATAAATAGAGTATACCCCCAATTATTCATCTATACAACTTGTTTTTAAATGGTTTCCCAACATCATCCAAATCTAGATTTTCATTATAACTTATTGTAGTTTCATGTATCTTATTATTTTCAAGTAAAAACTTTTATATAAGATAATTATTTATTTTATTTTTTTATCACATTCATAAATACTTTTTGACAAATTTAAAATCCAAGAAATAAATTTAACTCACCCATCATACTCATTTAAAACACTTTTTTCTTGAGTTTTGAAAAGTCATCACACAATATTTTATTTGTGGAAAAACAATTACCTCATTAACATATATTTTAACTTAAAAAATAACCTAATGTGAATTTTTAATGAAAATGGTAGGATCTATTAATCATAATAAAAATACATTTGATAAAAGTAAATAAATAAAATTATCAAACCAAGATATTGTGCTTTTTAAGACAATAGAGATATTTAATATGTCTTGAAATAGAATTTGGAAATCGAGGATTTTCAAAACTAGGAGGTTGTTCAATATAAACTTCCTTCATTATAAAACCATTTATAAATGTAGATTTAACATCCATATGATATAATTTGAAATCCATATGAGATTCATAGTAAATAATAATTCTAATGGATTCTAATTTGGATATAGTGGAAAAGGTTTCCCCATAATCTATTTCTTACACTTGATTTTACCTTTTAGCCACTAATCTATCCTTATTACTTGTGATTTCACCATGTTAATCTTTTTTAATTTCTAAAAACCCACTTTATTCATATAAAAGGGTAATTATAGGTTCTATCAACTAATTCTTATACCTTGTTCCTATTAAACTAGTTAAAATATTTTTGTATAGGTAAAACTAAACTCTCATTGGATAAAGCTTCTTATAAGGTTTTAGGTTTAAGCTGGGATAAAAATCCATAGAACTCATTAAGGTTTACCACATTCCTTCAAGTAATAATTCATTTATCTATGTTTCCTTTTATTAATTCTAAGGGATGGCTTTTAAGGGTTTCTGGCTATATAGAAAACACACTTTAATGTTCACTAGTTTCTATCCTTTCAATGTTGTTTTTACAAAATTCAAGTTCCAAATCACTATCCTTTCTATTATAAAAAATAGGAAATAGTATCATGTTTTTAAAAGAATCACTTTACTCATCAAATTGAGTCATTTTATGATCAAATGGATAACTTTCATCACATTTCATGTGATTTTATTCTTCAAAAATCTTTTACCTTTTGTTGAAAACTCTATAAGCCTTTGAATTAGTAGAATAACTAAGAAATATTCCTTTATCATCATTTCGATCAGATTTACCAAGATCATCCTTAGTGTACAAAATGTAAACATCACATCCAAACACAAGTATCTAATATTTGTTTTTCTATTATTCCATATATCATAGGGGGTTTTCTTTACAATATTCCAAATTAGAACATTGTTAATTAAATAACGTTAAATATTTAGATCTTCATCCCAAAAGTGAGAGGGCAGGTTATACTCACATATCATAGTCCTTGAAATTTCTTATATGGTCATATTCTTACTTTCTAAAAAACCATTATATTGAGGCGTCTTGGGGTAGAAAAAGTATGTTTGATATCATGTTTTTGTTGACACTCCTTTTTCCTCACAGATTCCAAAGAAATGTAAAGGGAGATGACTTAGAACAAATTGATTCATCCTTTGAAGAAAATATCAAAAATCGACAAAGGCATGAACAATGGATCAAAAGCACATGTGTCGCACAAGTTCTATCACTGTCACGCAAGTACACTTGCGCGACGCCTTATGGTCATGCAAGTGACTTGCGCGACCTAAGTGGTAATCGCCCTGGGTCTTCTCCTGCCTATAAATAGACCATGTGGGCCCCCCATTTTGGGAGGATTCTTTTTTCAGAAAATCCGATTTGAGCTCCTGGCGCCCTAGTCTCTTCTCAAAGCTTCCGAAACACTTCTAAGGTAATTTCTTACCTAGAACGGATGATCTAAAGAGGGGAAGGAAGTCCTAAGTGTTGAAACTCATCAACACTTGCGTGCCTGAGTGGCCAGCCCTTAAGGGAAAAGGGTCACACTTGCGCACCGCCTTACTCCTTTAATAGATCTTGCGCGCCCCTCTTATGGAAGAACCTCAAGAGGATTCTAAAGGCTTTAATGAAGAGTAGCTCAACTATTACCCTGCTGATTAACCATCGCGCAATTACATAATGTGTCGCGTATGCATATACCTGCGCGACCAAAACTTGCGCGTCCATGCAGTACCTGCGTTCCTGCCAGGACTTGCACGCCCCTGCCTTTTTGGGTGACTTTCTTTCCCATTTCACCCCTCTTAAGCCATTACACCTTTCCTATTCAAGATTCAGTCTTCAAGACACTCTTTAAAGCCATTTTATGGCATGATTTCTTGATTTGACTTCCTTATCTGAAAGGAATTTTGTGGAAAATCTCTCAAAACTTAGTGATTTACACATCTTTATGTCATTAAAGATAGAGACTTCATTCATTCAACATCATCCTTTAAGATTAGAGAATCCTTAACCTGGGTCTTCTTTTCAGGAATAATCCCCATTCATAAGTCCTCTAATATGGGAATCCTCTTTAGGAGTAAGCCCCAAGTCCCTTAATTTTTGGGCATCCTCTTAGGAGTAAGCCCCAGATCCCCTAACCTGGACTTCCTTTTCAGGAGTAAGCCCCAGTCTCAAGCTTGGGAATCTTCCTTAGGAGTAAGCCCCAATTCTTAAAATTCCCAAATCTGGGCATCCTCCTTAGGAGTAAGCCCCAATCTCCTAATTTGGGCATCCTCCTTAGGAGTAAGCCCCAAACCTTAATCCTTGACATGGTCCTCCTTTTCAAGAATAATCCCCAGTCTTAATTTATCTTAACCAGTCCTAATTTACCTTTGATCTGGGACTCCTTTTTAGGAGTAAAACCCAATCATAAGTCTTCTCCTAATTTGGGCCTCCTTTTCAGGAGTAAGCCCCAAGTTAGAGTATTCAAAATCTCCATGAAGCACATATACCTTTATGGACCATGTTCCTGGATTTCTTCCCAAAAGTAAATCCTAACCTTCATTTATCTGGGCAGTCATACATACATAAGCCCACATTATTTCTTATGATTGCATCTTTCATGGAACAATTTTATAAATTTTTACCAATACCTCTTGTTTCTCACACCGAGCATGACTCACGTGAGCTTAGAGTGTAAGAGTAATTGTGACATCCTTCTTTGAGCCATCAATCATAAACATCATGCTCCCTTAATCGAACTACGTGGGTTCTGATTACTTTTCTAAACAAAGGTTACGTAGGTAGCACATCTACGGGTTCGATCCAAACTCTAAAATAATCCATGTCCTTCTGAATGACAATAAACTTCAAGTGCCCCACTGAGTGGCTTTAAAGCCAGCATGGTCAACATAATGACCAAGATACTTCTGTATAAATGTGTCGAAGGGTACCATTGACCAAGAATCTCTAACAAATACAGATGACTCTCTATCGATGAATAACCTCGAATACATACAAAAGATTCTCTAAATTTCCTACATATTTAATCATTGATTGTTAGATCTGAAGGAAAGCTCATTTTATACTTGGTAATGTAATAAGGATTCATGAACATAAATTAAATCTATAAAGAGAGTCCCGGAGTAGACAATAATTTCCCTAAAAAAGGTGTGACGAGTCCGACCTCCCATCCTCTCGACCAATGCAAATTCCTAAGCCTCATTAGTCCACAAACTAATGAGCACCTACCTTTGGAAAGTAGGTCTGAATGGATGTGGAATCATTGGATGTTTCCGGTTCTATGAACAAACCCGTTAGAAACCGATCGAAACGTTTGAACCTCCCATCAAGATGGTCATCCCTGGATTCCGAGGGAAACAAAAATGGTGAACCTGACGTGAATCCTTAACCAAGTTAAAATAATGTTTTACCTATTTGTTAGTCCCCTATTTAAAACTCAATGAGAGGGCCAACAAAAACAATCATTGACATATGTGCTCATCCAAAAGATGTAGTGGATGAATTTATCTTGATTACGTCTGTTATATCAAAAGGCACTCTTTTCCAAGATCTTCTGCATTTCTAGAATGGATGCTCTCAAGTTCACACCTGTGAATACTGCTGCTGCAAATGCCACTACTGCTACTCCTGTTGGATCGTCGTCCTCTCTTAGTACGATATCACCTACTCATCATCTTCAACACTGGGTATCAAACGCACTGGTTAAGGATTACCGTCAACACGGTACCATCCCAACTCTGGAGGCTGCCCGACAAGCTCTCCAAGTAAACAACTCACATCGGTCATCCGGACAACGACGACCAGTGATCAAGAAGCAGGCGGTGCTGACTACCGTCTCCAACCGTTTTGGGTCGTTATCCCCGGAACGCAATCACCATTCGCTCCCTTATGCTGGGGAGGTGAAAGAGCAGGTCCCTCAGGACCTTAATTCAAATAGACAGGAGTCTTCCTGAGGGCTCCCACCAACAATCGCTGCCAGACTCGTGCGGCAGTGCACCCTCAACATGATGAGGGTACCAACTCCAGGTGTTCGGCTCAGGTTCCCCGAACCCGAGCAGGCAAGACGAACCACCAGAGGCGGAATCCGGTCAATAGTGAGCAGGTTCTCATCTCTGCCATCTCCGAAGAAGTCCACCAACCTAACTTGGTGGCAAGCAACGAGAAGGCACATACACCTGCCCATTTTAATTCCGCTGTCCAGCAGACTCGTCTGCCAGCATCACGCCAATCCCGCCTGCCAATTCCGGCGGAGTACTATAGGTAGGAACATACACCTGTTTATACATCATCAGCTAGTTAGCAGACTCTTTTGACTACATATGATGGATCTTGTCAACCACATTTGGCGAAGTGCAATCAGTAGGCACATGCACCAAATAGTATTAATCAATCCTACCAACAGTCTCACTTGGTAGCATTCGGAGAATTTAGTCGGAAAGCCCCGACAACAAATAAGAGGCAGACTCAACTCTCTACCCTTACACTTGAGTACTGTCAGGATTCACTGACAGGAAAAGGAGGACAGAAGTAGGCACATACACCTACTCCAAGCCCGGAATGGATGTATATTCCCGTTCCGGCAACTGAAGTCACCAAGCATATTCTATCAATGGTGAAAGAGCATAAGCAACTCCCTGCTCATATGCTAGATGCCTGCCAGGATATTATAACAACTTCAGCGGCATCTTAGGGAAAGACACATAAATCTATCCCTACCAGTGCAGTGATATATCAACAATTCACTTCGGAAAAGACACACACATTTGTTCCAGTCCAAGAGGGTTATGGGGCATACTCCCCCATATCATACGGACAACCAAGTCAGGCACATACACCTGATTTGAGAGGAGATCTTCAGCCTAACCTGACCAACTTTCCTGATCAGGCACATACACCTGCTCAGAGCAGCCACTTTCGTCAACAAGTGGTTTCCAAGGCAAGTAAGAAGGCGTCTAAGAAAAAGACTCGCCCAGCACAGTCAGGATATCAAGAGACAATCTGTAACAAGGCCTTGCTCGATGCTGGAGTTCTTGAATCCCTCAGACAATTATCTGTTGGAATTCAAGATTCTACTCCCTCAGTTCCCAATAGTGGGAACATTAATTCCGGAGGTCTTCAACAGACACTTCCTCATGAAGGCTTGCTTCATGAAAAATCGGTCGATCTCGAAGTTTCATCTTCAGATGAGAGCCACAGGAACACTCTGTGTGGTCAGAAGACCAAGGAGCAAGAGATCTCATCTTTTGTTGTAACCCATTATGGTGGTCCTCCCCATGATGATGAATTTCACTGTGAAAGTCCTCTCTGCAGTAGTGATGCACATTGCCCGAAAAATGATCCAGTGGACAATGTAGTGCCGAAAAAGCCCTCTTATCTTGAGGCACTTTCAAATGAAAAACCAGTCATGTCTGAAGCTTCATCGCTAGCAGGTGAAATACTTTCTCAATCAGAAGATAGCCCAGGGTGTAGGTCATTCCCCGAACCACCCCTAAGTCATGCATATTCTAGTTTGATAAATGATTTCTCTACCAATCCTGTTGAATCCAATGAAGCAACAAGGAAACACCAACTCTGGTCAAATTAGGTAGAAGAATCTTCATCAAATGATAAAGAGGAAATGATGAATATGAGAAAACCACTGGTGAAAGGTGAAGTGCCAGTCATGTTTTGGCCTCTGGCTAACTCTCAGTATAATATTCCAGAAATGTTGACGGAAGATGAAATTCATGATATTCATCTCAACATATGGAAAACTCTTTGTCAGTTGAAAAAGAAAGTATTATCTTATGATGAATATGAAAATCATCTTAAGATAATAGAAGGGTTAAAATGTCAGATTGATTTGGCGTCTCTATCAGTCTCTCGATATCCGAAGGCTGAAAAGAAGCAAAGATCCCTTCAACGTTCATGATTTGGCACACTAAGAATATTGCGTTAGTTAATTGCCAATGCCCCATCTGGTATTCGTGTCAGAGGATGGGGTGTTCATGGAGCACTGCATTTCACGGTGCTCTCCAGTCAGCAAAGCCCACCGAAAATGGTCTCATTCAATGTTATTGCCCATAGCCAGCCACATTCAATGGGCTTTATTTGTAATCAAAATCTTTCCCAAGAACATGATTCAACTAGTTCCTCTCAAAAACAAGAATACAGAGAACAATTTGTTGAATTACTCTTGCATCAAGCAAACGAGAATATTGAAAAAGCCTCTCGTTTGGAGAAATCACATCACCAAATGACAGAAGTGTCATAAATCATCCAAGGGTCTGTTGAACCGAGTGATAGAAGAGGATATAGATTAATGCATCCAGCTAATTTTCGGACTAAGGATCGCAAGATCAGGAGTACTTTCAAGAAAGTCTCAGACATAGGATGTCCAAAACCACCCCATCTCACCAGACTGGGGACTCTTTTAAACCAACCCTCAGAATCAACAAAAAGGATTCGGGGAGTTGAGCAAGAACAGTAAGAACAACCCCAGTCCACTGGACTGGGGAATTTTTCAAATCATCAATCCCCTCATCAGATAAAGTCGGTCTTTTCTCGATTGGGGAAGAAACCTCAAGAGGAATGAAGAGCCAAATTATCAGGAGATTCCCTCCAAATTACGGTTCATCAAGAAGTTCCTGAGGGATTGAATCAACAAAAGGCAACGTCTCATCAAAGACATGGAAGAGGACAATATCACAGAAATGCTGATAGAAGGGATGTGGTGAGTTATGCAGTAATCAATGTCATCAATTCTGTTGTTTCGGATCCACCAGATGAGGCTCACTCAGGGGAATCAGATGAAGAGGTTCCTGCTCAAGAATATGTACGCACCGACGCAAATGAAGAAGGTGTGCATACACGAAGTCAAAGTATTACTCAGAACTTAGGTAATCCTTTGAGTAACCCACTTCCACCTCTCTGAAAAGGATCCAGCAAAGGGAAGGGAAAGAACCAGGTTACATATCCTTCCTCTAGAGAAGGTCAATCTCTCTCACTAGAGTAGAGATTTTCACAACACGAGGAAGAAATGAAATAATTAAAAAGGTTGAATGCAGAACTACTTCAGAGTAGTCTTCTTCTTTAGCATGCTGGACTCAGTCAGCCAAAGCAATTTGTTGCAGCTACTGAGATGGATCAAGAATATCCTCCTCTATCAGTACACCCTCACAGGTCTAATCCTATGGGTCAAGTGCAACAATAGTTGGCAGTGCTACCATCAGTTGCAGCACCAATCGCCACATCTGTCCAAGCTCCAGTCATTACACCTACCCAAGTCCAAGTTCAACCGGATGTTTCTCAAAAGTTAATAACTACTATTGAGTCATTAACAGCTCGTTTAGAAACTATATAAGGGAAGCGTGCGCAAGTTCAACTAGAAAAGAAAGTTTACCCTGAATGGGTAGATTCAAATTCTCCTCCACCCAGTTTTGGGAATCCCGTATTCCCTATTTTCAATGGATCAGGCGATCCAGAAAAACATTTTACGCATTACGTGTCTTGTTGCGATCCTATGATGGGAACTTCGGAGCAGCAAGAAGCAGTGAAACTCAGATGCTTCGTGCGAACCTTACAAGGACCAGCTTTTGTTTGGTATACAAGCTTTCAATTCCGGTCAATTACCGGATGGGAGGATCTTCGCCAAAAATTCCTCCTTCAGTTTAGCTCACCTTTTCCAAAGACAACCGTTTTTTATCTTACAAACTGTAAGAAAAGGGAGAATGAAAGGCTCTCTGATTTCATTGCTCGATGGAAGGGATTAACATATTCCTTGAGTTTAGCACTCCCTCATGAATAATTGTTTCCAATCTGCGTGGCAAATCTGCGTGACGAATTACGCACACCGTTAATCCCTATGAAATACACAGGAGGGTTTCGAGACCTTACTTCAATCGCTCAGCATATTGAAGATTCCCTTATACAGGCTAAGGCTAAATCTCATGTAATTCCATCATCTCCAAGAAGGAGAATGGGTAAAGCAGAGACTGCTACAGTTATGCTTAAACAAGTACCTGTACCTATTTCTACCTCAAAACCTTCACCTTCTCGAAGGGATCCACCTTCTGAGCACCAACAACAAAGGCCTTTTCGTCTAGATGATAAAAAAGATCAAATACAAAAACAATTTGAGGATCTGAAGAGAAAAACATATTCTTTCTGAAATGAACAAATTCTTGGTTATTTCATTTCGGCTCTGGAAAACAATTTGGTTCAATTTACAATACCAAAGAGGCCAAACAAGAAAGGAGATGAAGAACATCCTAATTATTGCCATTTTCATCAAATATTGGGGCATCTCATCTAGGAGTGTTTTGTCTTCAAAGACCTCCTGCAAAATGTGGTTGACTCGGGACATGTCACATTGAAAGGCTCATCAGCCCAGGTAGCATGTGTCACTGCTACAGTTCCAGAGGAGGAAGATGAATGGCAGGAAGTAAAAAGAAAAAATGCACAAAAGTATGATGATTGGATGGTCAGAAATACAATCAATCGAACTCATGATATTTTGCAAACACAATTAAGGAAACCAATTCTGTCTTCTGCCATGAATGTTGCGGAAAAACCCTCTTCGTCAGAGGGAAAGTCCTCAAAGAAATGGCATGATTCAAAGAAAGAAAAAGAATCAGAAGAAGATGAGTATGTGTCAAAGCCTAAGTTTTCTCTTACTTTGGTGAACTTCATGCCATCTAATTCAAATCCATGGGCACCGCCCCACCAAACGGCACAGCCTAAATAGGTTAATCAGGCAGATTCTTCATCAGACGAAGAGTTAATCTTCGGTTCTGTTAACATGATTCAATTAACAGATCCATATGTCAGTCGCAGTTTCAATTTTGATGAGCCTGAATTCCCTGTATCAAACAGAGGAATCAGAGGAAGTTCCAGGGGCTCAGGATATAGGGGAAGACGTGGATCGTTCAGAATCCACTATTCCAATTCTACCCCTGCTAGAACTGTGTACACAGCAGAAACTCGTGGTAGAGCCCTTCAGCGAGCTCAGCAAGAACACGCAAGTTATTCTACCAATAGCAAATTCAGTCCTGGAACAGTTATTTTAGAAGACCGGTTGAAGGTTCCATCTTCTTCCTCTCAGCAAGTAAATGGATCTAATTGGTCTAATCTTCCAAAACCAAGAATATTACCAACTCCTATCACAATACAAGATGCATCAACTTCCAAAGCATCTGCTTCCAAGGTACCTTCTAAACCACATATTCCTATTGGGAAACACAGACCTTTGGATCAAAAGTATGATATATTGAAACACTTGGCCCTAGTACCAACCATGTTATCAATTATGGATGCCTTGAATCTGTCAAAAGATCTTCGAGAAGCACCCATCGAGGCTTTGTCAAGTCCTCAAGAGTTTGAAACTGAAATTGCTGCAGCTGAAGTCTATCACATAGAGAATAATCTTGCAGAATGTCATGAAATAATATCCTTTACTGTTGAAGATGAAGATGATGTTGTGCATGGACATATCAGACCATTGTACTTGTCTGGAAAAGACAATGGCATGGATGTTCGAAGAGTTTTCATTGACAAAGGTCCAGGAGTCAACCCCATGCCCATTCATACACTTCGTCGATTGGGCCTCACGGAATCTGATTTATCTCCCTCCACCATGATGTTATAGGGATATGATAAAAATGAACAAGAACCACTGGGTGAAGTTACACTCAGAACTCAGTTTGGAGATCTTGTATCCAATTCAGATTTCATGGTTGTTGATCAAGAGTCAGCCTTCAACATTTTTCTTGGAAGACCCTGGTTATTTCAACATGCGGTTATCCCTTCTTCATACCATCAATGTCTCAAATACTGTTTCGATGGTCAAGTTGGGACTTTGTATGGTGATAAGGCCCCGTTCAAGACATGTGAGTCTCAATACATTGAGGCAGAATTCTATCACATGAAGAAAAGGGAGAAATCCATAACAAACGAGATTACCAAAGTTAATTCTCCATATGGTTTGGAAAAATTTCCAGTAAATCCATTTACACATGTGAGTACAGATTATGTGTTGTCTATCAGTCAAATTGATAAGATAGACCCAAATCAAAATACTCTTATAGAAAGATCCATAATGTCAATTATGGCAATCGAGCCAGACAACGTGGGAGAAATTGGTAATCTACCAAGCAGTAATGAAAGAAAAAATGGTGACGTCTTCATTTCATATATTGAAATCCAACAAGTCTATGCTTTGCCAATTAGGCTAGAAGAAGTTATAGCAACATAGGAGGTGAACAATGATGTCAATTCTCAATCTATCATCTCCTCTTTATTACCCAAAGAAGACCCTTCATCATCAATCGGGTTGGAAATGGAAGCTTCTTCTTCAAAATAAGAAAATTTTAACATCTCTTCAGATCATGAGAAATATACTTTATCATCTACTATGCAAGTAGAAACGGAAGAAATAACACATGATGAAGAAGAAAAAGAAGATCTTAGAGATGCTCCTCCAGCATTTGAAGAGGGTATCTCTACCACTGTGGAAGAACTCAGTGAAATAAATCTGGGTATAAAAGGAGATCCATGCCCCACTTTAATCAGTGCATCCATGACTCTTGAAGAGCAAGAGATGTATATTTCTTTTCTAAAGAAAAATAAAGATATATTTTCCTGGAACTATACAGAAATTCCTGGGCTTGATCCTGATGTTGCTACTCATCATTTGGGTTTACCAGAAGAACATCGAGGATTTAAGCAAGCCGCGAGAAGAACACACCCAACTTATGCTTCCAAAATTTAAGCTGAAGTGGATAAGCTTATCAAATATAAATTCATCAGAGAAGTTCAATATCCCAAATGGTTGGCTAATATTGTCCCTGTAAAGAAAAAGAACGGACAAATTAGAGTTTGCATAGATTTCAGAGATCATAATCGGCATTGTCCTAAGGATGATTTCCCAGTTGCGATTACAGAACTTCTAATTGATGCAATAGCTGGCTATGAAGCACTTTCCTTCATGGATGGATACTCTGGATATAATCAGATCCGAATGGCCCTAGAAGATGAGGAATATATAGCCTTCAGAGCCCCTCAGGGTGTGTTTTGTTACAGGGTAATGCCCTTTGGCTTAAAGAATGCAGGTGCAACATATCAGCACGCCATGCATCATATCTTCAAACCCTTCTTAGGGAAGTTTGTTGAATGCTATGTAGACGATTTGGTAGTTAAATCCAAACAATTTTCTAATCACTTGGCTGATTTGGAAGTCATATTCTGCAAGCTTTGACAAAATAATTTGAAGATGAACCCCTTAAAATGTGCTTTTGGGGTAACCTCAGAAAAATTTCTCAGCTTTGTTGTACGCCATCGTGGTATTGAAGCCGATCCTGAGAAGACCAAGTCAATCCTTGTTATATCACCTCCTCAAAATTTGAAAGAATTAAGAGGACTTCAAGGACACTTATCCAATATTCGGCGTTTCATCGCCAATTTAGTAGGTAAAAGTTTACCCTTCACTAAATTGATGAAGAATGGAGTCACTTACCAGTGGACTGAAGAATGTCAAGAAGTATTCGATATTCTCAAGAAATACCTCTTGAGTCCACCGGTACTCATGCCACCTGTTGAAGGAAGACCACTTATCCTCTATGTGACAGCTCTAGAGCGATCATTAGGTGACTTTCTTGCTCAAAAGAATGATGATGGGAATGAAACAGCCTCTACTATCTCAGTCGAACCATGCTTGAAGCAGAAACCCGGTATTCATGTATTGAGAAGTGCTTCTTGGCATTAATCTTTACATTTCAGAAGTTGAGACACTACCTGCAACATCACGAGGTCCAATTGGTATCTCGCAATAACCCACTCAAATTTATCCTAAGTCGTCCAATGCTTAAAGGACATCTGGCAAGGTGGGAAGTTATTTTGCATCAATTCGATATTCAGTATGTGTCTCAAAAGGCGATAAAGGGACAAGATCTGGATGATTTCCTAGCTGAACACCATTCAGTGGAAGACACATCTTCAGATATTGAACTCCTTGATGAGGAAGTCTTCTCTATTCAAGAAAGTCCTCAGTCATGGGAAATGTATTTTGATGGTGCTTCTAGAAGTCCAGCAGGGAGGAAAATGGAAAATCCTAAATTCAACAAAGTTGGATTAGTAATTGTGCTCATTTCTCTAGAAAAGGTAGTGTTACCTTATTCCTTCTTATTGTGGGAAAGTGGTACCAATAATGAAGCAGAATACCAAGCTCTCATCATAGGTTTGGAATTAGCACTTCAAGAACAAGTGAATCACTTAAAGGTGAAAGGTGATTCAGACCTGGTAATCAAACAAGTCAATGGGGATTATGCCATCAGAACAGAATAACTAATCCCTTTGTATGATTACGTCAGAGAGTTAATGGCGGAATTCCCTTTGGAACCGACATTTTCTTATGTCCCAAGATCACAAAATGCTTAAGCCGATGCATTGGCTAATATATCCACAGCTCTAGCATATCCAACTCGGGACGAGAAAACCATCAGTATTGCCCACCGTCATTCAATTTCACCTTATGTTCGAATCAGGACAGAAGAAATTAATGAAATTTGTCCCATTCCTGAACCGTATGGTCATACTACAGGATGGATGTCACCTATCAGGGAATACATTCAAAATGGAACACTTCCACCTGATAGAGCTGAGAAAGAACAAATCTGGCGACGTGTGGTTAATTTTACTCTTTATGATAGCCCAGGTCACATAGAAAAAATTCTCTACAAACGTGGTTTTGATGGAGTTCTCTTCAGATGCATTGATGGTGAAGAGACTATGGCTGTCATAAAAGAAGTGCATGCAGGAGTCTGTGGTGCCCACCAGTCTGGACATAGACTGTTTGATCAGGTTCGAAGGCTTGGATACTTTTGGCCTTCAATGATACGAGATTGTGTCGATTTCAAAAAGAAGTTTCATTCATGCCAAGTACATGACAACTTCATTCATCATCCTCCAGAGTTGCTTCATACAGCTAAATACTCATGGCAATTTTCCACATGGGTAATGGATGTGGTGGGACCTTACCCTTCGGCTACGACTAAGCAGTTTAAGTATATTCTTACTGCTACTTACTTCTTTTCCAAATGGGCAGAGGTAATACCTCTCAAGGAATTCAGTTCTAAATGCATTGTTAGCTTCATCAAGTCTAACATCATTACCAGATTTGGTGTCCCTCATACCATATTGACGGACAATGGCACCAATTTCTGTTCATCTGAGATGAACAAGTTGTATCAAGAATACAACATCAAATCCAACCATTCATCTCGGTATCATGCAGCAGCTAACGACTAGATAGAATCCTTTAACAAGACTCTTTCAAATATACTTCAAAAGATGGTGAATAAAGATAAGAGGTCATGGCCTGATAAACTCTCTCATGCTTTATGGGATTATCAGACTACCACCCGCACTGCAACTCGGTCAACTCCATATTCATTGGTATATGGAACGGAAGTCGTCTTGCCCATTGAAGTTCAACTACCCTCTCTCAGAGTTTACATTTGTGATCAATCATCTACAGATGAACAATCTCAAAAGCGATTGAATGAATTGGAATGGTTAGATGAGAATATATTGTGCACTTTTCACCACTTGGAAGTCTATTAGAATCGAATAGAACGAGCTTTTAACAAAAATGTTTGTCTTCGTTCATTCACTCAGGGAGAATTGGTATTAGTTCTCAGAACTCCAATGATACCAGGAAAGAAACCTCCCAAGATTGAACCAAAATGGGAAGGACCTTATTTAATACATAGGGTCTACTCCAATGGAGCATATTCATTAATCTCAATGGATGGAGAACTCATCACTACTCCATCCAATGCCAGATTTTTGAAGAAATATTTTGTATAAACTGCAAAGTCACCAGTTTGTCCCTGCAACATGACACTAAACTATGCGTCACCAGTTTGTCCCTGCAACATGACACTAAACTGTGCGGCACCAGTTTGTCCCTGCAACATGACACTAAAATGTGTGGCACTAGTTCGTCCTTGCTATATGACGTTAAAATATATAGCAACGGTCCATACATATGACCTTAAAATATTTGTACTTTCGTCCCACACGACGTTAAACTATGGAAAAGTTACCTAAATGGTCCAGTATGACCTTAAACTGCAACTAGGTCCTATATGACCTTAAACTGCATCATCAACGGTCCATGCATATGACCCTAAACTATTTGAAAGTCCCTTACGTCCATCAAGATGTTAAACTGTGATGTCCTAACTACATGATGCTAAATTGTATAAAAGTCCCTTATGTCCGGAAAGACGTTAAACTACATAATCATCAAAGGTCATGTATGACCTTAAACTACACAACCGTCCAGCATGACATTAAACTACACCATCCACGATCTATGCATATGACCTTAAACTATTCGCACTTTCGTCCAACATGATGCTAAATTGTATCGTCCCTTTTTTCGTCCAACATGACGTTAAACTGTGGAAAAAAATCCTCAATGCGTCCAACATGACATTAAAATGGTGCACTCTTTTGTCCTCACTGCATGACATTAAACTGCACAGTCCCCCCCCCCTTTTGTCCAACATGACGTTAAACTCTATTGTCCCCATCGTCCTAACTACATGATGCTAAACTGTACAGAAAGTCCATGATACGTCCTACATGACATTGAACTGTATTTTTTCCCTGCTACATGACACTAAACTGTGCAGCACCAATAGTCCTAACTGTAAGACTTTAAACTGCATAGTCCCTTTATATGTCCTACATGACATTAAACTATGCATCATTAAGGTTGTTGTTACCATTTGTTTCTCACGCTGAGTATGACTCACGTGAGCTTAGAGAAAACCTCAACTATAACACTCTCTCTGGGCCGCTAACCATGTGTAAGTCCTAACATCATTTGTTTAGGTCATTGTCCCCATGAACAACTTGATCATTAATTCATTCTTTAATTGAACTACACGTACTTTGATCCTTGCCTCCTAGGCTGGGTATGTAGGCAACCTCCCAAGGTTCAAGCCCAAAACCAATCTCTTCACGTCGGTTCATCTCTATCTCATACGATGATAATTCATGAAACCACACTTAGAATCAATATCTTTACATTGGTTCACTTTCGTCCTTGTTATACGACGTTTAACTATACAACACTTTTGTGCAGTATGAAAATAAACTACAAATTTCTTTGATACCCTCACCTGAGAGGGAACCATTATTTTCATTGATTTTTTCAATCATGTTTCATTTCAAAGACTACATACATACATGGAAATTCCCAAACCTTTTATCTTGGGTTAAACCATCATTACACTAAAGTACCCTTTCACCCTTCACATGTACGAACCAAATTTGTACAAAGGGTAGTTCTAGAACTACATGGTCTTGATTCCCATCCTTATGGGATACGTAGGAACGTTCGAGTGTACCTCGAATCCATCCCCAAGTCTTTGGGCCTAACCCCAAATTCCACTTTCAGTCCCTTGGCTGAAAAGTACCCATGAAAACACACACTGTGTATTTCTTACAATGGTCCAAGCTCTATGACCGTAAACTAAGATCTCTAATATTTTTGTCCCACACGACGTTAAACTGTAGTTTAAGAACTACGTATGGATTGATTCTCATCCTTATGGGATACGGAGTGAAGTCCAACATTTCAATTCAGGACCCAGCCACAACATGATTATGGTTAGCATTGATCTATGTATCTCTGTACACATTGAACAATACCCATATTTATGTGTTATAATCCTAACCTTAAATATTTTCAGATCCTAATAACCCTTTTCATGACTTCTAGTCACAAAAATGTCAAACATCTGAGAGTTCTTTTGTCTGACTATGCAGCACGTGCCCATAGGCGGCCTTGCATAAACAGTCTACATAACAGACTTGTTAGCCAAAAGGTACTATTATTTGACTATGCAGCCAATGCCCTTAGATGGCCCTGCATAATTCAACCCCCTAACGGGTTTTTCAGATAGTGGTAACTTCATTCTTGGGAAGAATGCTTCTTTTGTCCTTATTTGTCTTAAATGACAGTATGTAGGGATCCGCAAAAATATACATCCTTAACATATTTGTCCCATATCCTTTTTCAGCATCTAAAAGTATTCAAGTCTATGGTTTATATTCTCCTTCCCTACATTTGGGTCAGACCTTCGTAGGAGTGATATTCATCCAGTTCTTCAATAATTTTATTTGGAAATATTTTCTCCATATTCAAGTACCTCTTTCCATACAGAAAACTCTATACTTTGGAAGATTTGAATCTCCATAAACTTTAACTGGATTTTAGCACTAGGAAAGTAAATTTCTGAGAGTTCTTTTGTCTGACTATGCAGCACGTGCCCATAGTTGGCCTTGCATAAACAGTCTACATAACAGACTTGTTAGCCAAAAGATACTATTTTATTTAACTATGCAGCCAATGCCCTTAGGTGGCCCTGCATAATTCAACCCCCTAACGGGTTTGTTAAATAATGGTAACTTCATTCTTGGAAACTACTTCTTCTAATGCATTTTAGCTCTTTTTCATATCATTCCTCAGATTCAAATTTTTTTAAATCATAGATTACATATTTTCCCTCATACTTGAGCATGGTAATATGTTTTCAGATGAATTTTCAGGGAATTGAGTCAATTCTAATCCATTTCGGTCAAATCTATTTCGACCTTAAACATTAGCCTTTGTATGTCCGACGTGCATGACTTTAAACTGCCCAAAAAAGACAGGGGAACTCTGAATAAAAGTCAAGTGTCCAGCTCACTAAACATACATCTTTGTATGATTTAGGTAACATTGAGAAATTAAAAGGTTCGAAGTTTGAAGGGTTATTTACATTAATCCTAATAAAAATCAAACTATGCTTACTAGGCCCATTGGCTTAGGTAAAATCTAAATCATGTGGCAAAAGAGAATGCAGGTACAAATGAGTGAAGCTGAAACCGTTTTTCATTGATGCACAAGATTTAGAAGGACATCCACAGACTGGAGTCTCTTCTCTTTTTCAAGAATTACAAGAGGCTTTCAACATAACTCTTCATTTGATTTACGGAACCCCAATCTTCATCAGCAATCACTTGGAATTCATTCATTCAACTGGATACAATAAGAGATGCAGTGATACCATCTCTTCTTGGAACAATTGTAAAAGGATGTTCTTGAGTGCGGTTTGAGAAAATTTTCTGCTGATCAAACAGTGACTCTGTTTCTGTCCAAGAGACTTGGAAGATGGACACATGGATTTGAGAATAGAGCATTGGAAGTAAAGAGCCATTTAGAGAGAGTAATCTTTTCAGATATTTCTCTAATACCATGTTTGTCTTATCTCTACCAACCGGAAGTGGAAAAAATTTCAGCCCATGGGTTTTTCATTTTCATATCTGCAAGGAAATGACATGGAGGAAGAATTTGAAAGTTCACACCATTGTTGTTGCTCTTAATGCACAGCATAACCGAAATGAATGAGTAGAAGTGTAGCTGCATTTCAGGTGTATAGTTCTTTGCATCTGAAACATTGACTCCTTGCATATGTCCATGACCATATAGCGGCAGGTAGATGCTCTGTGGGAAATTAAGATGATATTTCTTCAAGTAATTAGCCAAAACTGGGAGAGTGATGTCACAGATATCATAGTAATCATGGCCAATGATGTTCATCATGTCATCAATCTGCTTGCTAGCCAGTTCATCAGACGTTTTAATTCCATTAAGAGCCATTTAATCTGCACAAAAGTTGAATAAATTAAACTCTTAAATGGGTTTATTTTTTCATAAAATTTGTGAAAGAATTCGAAAAAAAATGGCTAAGGAATTAAGACATTCAAGTCTAAACATGACGCGCAAGTGTTCGTGTGTCGTGCTAGTTTTTGACGTGCAAGTATAAACCGCGCAAGTACAAATACCTATACAGTAGCGCGACATCAAGGAAAACACCAGAAAATAGAGCAACCTGCATGGCTAAGGTGACCTGCGCGGCGAGAGCTCGAAGGTTTGATGTCGGGAAATCCAGATGCTTATACTGAAGTGAGGCCCTCTATTTATAGATGCGACCGGGACCCTGCGCGATGTACCCTGCGCAATCAAGGGCCATATCCCTGCGCAATGCACACTTGTGCGTCGCCCTCTGTGCCATCAATACTTGCACGCCACCTTTCCTCTGGATGTCTTCTATTTCCTCAGAGTCAAATCCCCATTTCTTTCGGATCCAAATCTGAGGGGGGGACTTTTTTTTACGCTCCTTTTTCATCACAGAGTCCACAGAAATGTAAAGGGAGATGACTTAGCACAAATTGATTCATCCTTTGAAGAAAATATCAAAAATCGACAAAGGCATGAACAAGGGATCAAAAGCACATGTGCCGCGCAAGTTCTATCACTGTCATGCAAGTAAACTTGTGTGACGCCGTATGGTCGCTCATGTGACTTGCGCGACCTAAGTGGTAACCGCCTGGGGTCTTCTCCTGCCTATAAATAGACCCTGTGGGCCCCCCATTTTGGGAGGATTTTTTTTCTTCAGAAACTCAGATTTGAGCTCCCGGCGCCCTAGTCTCTTCTCAAAGCTTTCGAAACACTTCTAAGGTAATTTCTTACCTAGAACGAAAGATCTAAAGAGGGGGAGGAAGGCCTAAGTATTGAAACTCATCAACACTTGCGCGCGTGAGTGGCTAGCCCTTAAGGGAAAAGGGCCACACTTGCGCGCCGCCTTACTCCTTCAATAGATCTTGCGCGCCCCTCTTCTGGAAGAACCTCAAGAGGATTATAAAGGCTTTAATGAAGATTCATTCAAGTATTACCCTACTGATTAACCGTCGCGCAAGTACATCATGTGTCGCGCAGGTGTATACCTACGCGACCAAAACTTGCGCGCCCATGCAGTACCTGCGTGCCTGCCAGGACTTGCGCGCCCCTACCTTTTTGGGTGCCTTTCTTTCCCATTTCACCCCTCTTAAGCCATTACACCTTTCCTATTCAAGATTCAGTCTTCAAGACACTCTTCAAAGCCATTTTATGGCATGATTTCTTGATTTTAATTTCTTATCTGAAAGGAATTTTGTGGAAAATCTCTCAAAACCTAGAGATTTACACATCTTTATGTCACTAAAGATTGAGACTTCATTCATTCAACCTCATCCTTTAAGATGAGAGAATCCTTAACCTGGGTCTCCTTTTCAGGAATAATCCCCAGTCATAAGTCCTCTAATATGGGCATCCTCTTTAGAGTAATCCCCAAGTCCCTTAATTTTTGGGCATCCTCTTAGGAGTAATCCCCAGATCCCCTAACCTGGGCTTCCTTTTCAGGAGTAAGCCCCAGTATCAAGCTTGGTCATCTTCCTTAGGAGTAAGCCCCAATTCTTAAAATTCCCAAATCTGGGCATCCTCCATAGGAGTAAGCCCCAGTCTCCTAATTTGGGCATCCTCCTCAGGAGTAAGCCTCAAACCTTAATCCTTGACTGTGGCCTCCTTTTCAGGAGTAAGCCCCAGTCTTAATTTCTCTTAACCAGTCCTAATTTACCTTTGATATGGGATTCCTTTTTAGGAGTAAAACCCAATCATAAGTCTTCTCCTAATTTGGGCCTCCTTTTCAGGAGTAATCCCCAAGTTAGAGTATTCAAAATCTCCATGAATCACATATACATTTATGGAACATGTTCCTAGATTTCTTCCATAAAGTAAATCATAACCTTTATTTATCTGGGAAGTCATACATACATAAGCCCCACATTATTTCTTATGATTGCATATTTCATGGCACAATTGTCTAATTTTTTACCAATACCTCTTATTTATCACACCGAGCATGACTCACGTGAGCTTAGAGTGTAAAAGTAATTGTGACATCCTTCTTTAAGCCATAAATCATAAACTCATACTCCCTTACTCAAACTACGTGGGTTCTGATTCCCTTTCTAAACAAAGGATACGTAGGTAGCCCGTCTATGGGTTCGATCCCAACTCTAAAATAATCCATATCCTTCTGAATGATAATAAACTTCAAGTGCCCCACTGAGTTGCTTTAAAACCAGCATGGTCATCATAATGACCAAGAGACTTCTGTATAAATGTGTCGAAGGGTACCATTGACCAAGAATTTCTAACAAATACAGATGATTCTCTATCGATGAATAACCTTGAATACATACAAAAGATTCTCTAAATTTCCTAAATATTTAATCATTGACTGTTATATCTAAAGGAAATATCATTTTATACTTGGTAATTTAATAAGGATTCACGAACATAACTTAAATCTATAAAGAGAGTCCCGGAGTAGACAATAATTCCCCTAAAAAAGGTGTGATGATTCTGACCTCCCATCCTCTCAACCAATGAAAATTCCTAAGCCTCATCAGTCCACAAACTAATGAGCACCTACCTTTGGAAAGTAGGTCCGAATTGATGTGGAATCATTGGATGTTTCCGGTTCTACGAACAAACCCGTTAGAAACTGATCGGAACGTTTGAACCTCCCATCAAGGCGGTCATCCCCATATTCCGAGGGAAACAGTTTTGAACAAAAATAATTGAACTCATGGTTCTCAAATTAACCTAAATATTCACTACTCTATGAAATAATTATGTAAACTTTTTATATTTGAACCAATTTTCAGAAACATATAAAAACAAAACAAGCTACACTTTTAAGACTCAAAAAATAAAAAACATGTAAACCTGGAGAAATAATTGACTAACACATAAATGAAATATTTTCCTCTTATTATTGTTGTTATTAGAGGTCAAAACAAATACTTTTGGGTATGTTTCAGAGGAATAGATATAACAACCTATTTAATTGATTCAAAAGATGAATTTTGTTGTTTACCCATTTGGCATGTGTCACATGGTTTAAATTTATTCAATTTATGTTTAGGTAAATTTGAAATTAAATATGTTTTATAAAATTTTATTATATAGTGATCATTGAAATAAAAAAGTATTCTATGCCAAATAAATGATTTATTTTTTTCATTATTTAAACAGTTCACATTTTTTTACACAAATAATTACGATATAATCTATAGAAATTCTAAGTTATAGGTGCCTTAAAATTAAAGAGTTTATCTCTAAAAATAGAACATGAAATATTTAAAATATATAAAGAGTAACGTTCATCACAAAGATGATAAATACTTACTAGGTTGTGTTTTAATCCTTAAATATAGAGAAATGTTTTTATGATAACTAATATTGGATTTCCAACTGATCCAACTCTAATAATATCCCCCCCCACACATTATCACCAAATTTGACATAACCACTATCAATTTTAGATAAATAATGGACATTTGAAAAATCCTCAATCATATGCCTTGTGAATCCACTATACATATACCATTTTTATTTGATGATATTGTAGATTTTCTCCTACAAACTAGATCAATCACAAATTTCTTTTGGTACCCATATTCTCTTGGGACCTGAAATGTTAGTAACCAAAGATTTAGGAATCCAAATCCTTTATTTCCTTCCAGAAATTACAACATTTAATTTTGATAAATTTCATGAAATAAATTTGTTATTAACACCACAAAATTGAGAGTTCCTTAGAAAAAAACCATTTTTATAATTTATAGGTTTTTTATAATGAAAAAATAACTTTATACATGTTTTTTCCTTTAAACTAGTCACAAAATTTGTTTTTATAGCTTTGGTGTTTCACATTTTTTTCCAATTCCAAACATATCTTTTAGGATTTTATTGTCACCAAGGATTTTGTGGATGTAATTTTACCATTTTTTAAAAACACTAGTATCATCTTTAAAGGATTGATCTTATTTTTTTCAAGATTTAAATTCGATTACCATGTTCATCACAAAAGTTACAATTTTTTTATCTTAACCTTTAGGTCTAAATTTTTTTTGTTTAAGTATGATTTTTCAATTAAAACAACATTATAAGAATATTTTAGGGGCTTATTTTTCTTTTTAAAGTATTAATATTTAGTTAATTTAATGTTAAAATATTCATTCAGTTCTTCAAAAGTGGAACATTCAACTTTAGAATCAGATTCAAGACTAGAAGAGTAAAATGAATTTACCTCCTCAGATTGTTCTATAATTGAGATTTAAGATTTTAATTTAGAATATGTTTCATAAATATAATCCTTATAGGTACTCCATGTGTACTTGATAGCTATTTTTTCTCTTTATATTGATTTTTTGTTTCCATTTCTACTTCTTATAATATTTTTTTCTTGAAAATGAGGAAAATCTGGATTCATATATCTAAGATTCATGCACTCATAGAACTTGAATTCCTTATAAATTCAATCATATTTTCGTCACAAATTGAATTATTTATTTATTCCTCCTCTCTTATTATATAAATTTTTAAAATTCTTAGAAAACTGAGCAAGCTCACCATAAAAATTAGAATAGTTTAAAGTAACCTCGTCAGATGATTTAAAAATGTTGTATACCTTTTCTCTTATTATCATCCTTTAAAGTAAAAACATTAAAAACAACATTATCCTTTTTAATAATTCTATTCTCACTATCTTTAGCTTCCACATCTGAATTATACATCATTATTATGGTGATAATATCTTTTATTTTTAAATCTTACACAATTTTATATTTCCTGATAGTTGCTGAACTTCCACTCCATTAGGATGGAAGAACTCTTAGAACTTTTTAATCTTGATCTGACTCGGGAACTGGTTCTCCAAGAGAATCAACATTATTCAAAAACATTTTTAACCTTCGATTCATCTATGTAATAATTACCCCATAAATAATTCTTAATGTTTTAGAATTTATCATCTCAGTATTTTACCTCAAACATCTTACATTATTAGTTCCTTCATATTCTACCATTATATTTTTTCATATTTTATGTGTTATAGCACATTGAGAAACCATGTTGAGATCATCTGGACCAAGTGCATATATAATAACATTCATTTATTTGGAGTTCAAATCATATTCAAATTTTTTAATAACATTCTATTTTTATTGATCTCCTTCAGAAATTATGTAAGGATTAACGACTTTCAAATAAACCTTTGGACAAAGGTTATTCAAATAAATAATCATCCTTGCATTCCAACATCCTTAACTTTTTCTACTGAAATAGAGTTATCTGACCATATACATATCTTATTTATTATTAGTCAAAGTGTCTATTTGAAGATGATCTTTATGATTTGAACCTTTTAATGTTGAGAACTCAAGAGTCTCAAACTCTAATATCAATTGTTGGTTGAATAAGATATGGACAAAGACTCAAGAGTGGGGTGAATTGTGGTTGAGAAATTTTATTCATATTAAACCATCCTCTATCAAGGAATTATTTTTCCATATCATTAGATATCAAGAGAAAGAAAAAAATTATAATAGTAAGAGAAATATAAAACGTAGAATATTTATAGTGATATGGGGAACAAAGATACCCTATCCTACTCCACCAACACTCAACTCCTATATCTTGGTGATTTAACTAGTATTGGTCCCTTTCTTAATGAAATTTCAGTTGAGTGAAAAATATGTCACTTGGTACAAATATAGTTTATTTTTTCAGGCTCCTACAAGGATTTACAAAAAAAATCCTTCAATACTCAATATAAGGACTCCTTACTTCTTTCAATAAGAAAGAATAATGAGAGATTATAAGATAAACCACACAATTTCAAGATACAACTGACAGAAGAGAAGAGATATCCAAGAGAAAAAAATAAGAATCGATAATAGCTTATGGATTGTCTTTAAAAAACAACATGATTTATCTCTAAATCTGAACTATATGAAACTTTATTCTTATTCTTCTTCTTAACACAAAGAAGCATCAACACAAAAGGCTTCAAGAGGGAGAGAGAGATAGAGTTTGTGTATCTTATATTCTTTATTCACTTAATCTAATATTTCTATATATTTCCTATAAAACTGTTTTGAAAAAAATATATAAAATAGAGAAAGGGTCTTAAGAAAATCTCTCAATATCCTTTTCTTAAAATTACCCCAAAAAAATCACTAGGTAATAAAAACATTTATGCTTATTACTTTTTTGGTACTTAAAACCTTTTATAAATTGATTTTACCGTAAAGTGGTATTCCATTATTTAATACATCAAAATAATAATTAATTTTTACTTTAAATACTCCTACGGTAAAAAATAACTGATTTTCAAAATAAAATAGTTGATTTTGGATCACCACATAGATGAAATCCATGTATATGAATTCACATAGATGATTTGATGCACATAACTATTCTTCACATTGAAGAATTATTCACGTAGAAATATCATGTATGTATCTGGATCACATAACTAAAATTATGTATCCAATTTAATATCATATCTAATCTTCACATAGTCGATTAAATTACATAGCTTATTGGAACCATGTTACCAAATATTATAGGGATCCAAATCATGTAGCTGAATTCTCAACCTAGATAATTCCGCATTGTCTTTTTAATAATGTATCTATCTATCACACTACTAATTAATTGAAGTAAGTGATTAATATTTCCAATTATATCTTGTATCCAATTTTTGGAGTTGATTTATCAATGTATCTAAACTCAATTTTCCAAAGTCCTCACGTAGACACTTTTTCAAAACTTAACCAAAATTTCAGCATAAATGTAAGTTATAGTAGAATTGAACTATTATAGCATACTTGAACTAAATAAGATTAAGAAATAGTAAAGATACTTAAAATAATATTTATTAGGGGAATAATATTTTTTTTGAGATCATTAAAACATAAATTACATGAGATATTCTAGGACAACATTAATAGTCCAGTAGTTCCCTTCCCTATGACTGTGTGTATCAGAAGTATATATAATTAGCACCCTACACACTAAACAAATCCATCGTTTGACTAAAAAATCAAGATCACAAACATTACAAGAAAATGGAAGTACATCTAAAAAAAATATATAAAATAATAAAGAATAAAATTTTTTAACATTCTTTAGAAAATGATTCTAATATACATGGGAGAAACATCACCACGGCCTTTTCCATTAGAATTAGAAGATACAAGAGATTACAAAACAATATTACTAAATATAGGTAATCTACATAATATTTACCACTCTTCTTAATAATTTTTTCTACTTCATTTATTTCTTATCTTTATTTAGAAATAAGGACCCATTAGTTATATACTAAGCACCATTAAATCAACTCATGAAACTTTCTCCCCTAAAAACACAGATAAATAAACATGACAACCTCACCTTGGTTACCAAGTCAACGACCCTTCTGATTTTATAAACATCTAGAACTCTAACACTCCATCATAATATCATTGAAAATTATAACTTGTTATGATCCTTATACCCATGGATAAGACTTATTTTTTTGTCCTCACACTGCACTACTTCACATTTTAGTGACTAAAATTTCAATAACCTGAATCAGGTGAATGAAATTCCAATGAACAGAAACTTAATTCACCTCCCAACATTCAAAACATGATAGGTCTTGAGGGTTTAAATGAAATTTCTAAGCATGAATGTCTAGGACCCTAGGGTTTGAATGCATTCATAAAGTACATTTTCATAATTTGTTAGTCTAATAATAGATATATTTTTCTAATTATACATAATAATATTCATATTTTCTACTAGTATAGATATCAGTACTATGTGAAGGGAAAACCCTTAGAAGAAAGATTTAAACTCATTGGTCGTCATATCACTTCTACATAATAATTTTCAATGGGAGAAGATAAAATTTCAACAAAAAAAGAGTTAATAGCTACAATGTTTGAACATAAAATAACAGATGACAAGCAATTTTTAATACCTACAATTAAGGGGCATAACTATACAATCTAATCATATAAAATATATTTCCATTTTTTATTAATTATTTATTTTTATTTTTATAGGAAACATTTGGTGCTCATTCCAATAAATTTAGATACTCCAAAATTTTATGTATTTTGGTTCCAAAGCAAGTATTTCCAAAAAATTAACCATTCATGATTTCCTTTATCAATTTATAATACACTACATTCAATATTTTACAAATAAACATCAAATTATAAATTTTATATTGTTTTTTAATTATAATTTTATTATAATAGGGAGATGTTTACTTATCATAAAAATCATTGTATGTGGATGGAAAATGTTAAAAGAGAGACTATGGATTTTTTTTAAATGGATAAGTATTATGGTATATATAATAAGACATCACAATCAAAAAAATATCAAAATAGAGTACATTTTTCTCAATGTTTCTACAATGTCTGAATCATAGTGACAATGATTTTGGTTATTACATTTGTTAATATATGAAATATATTATATTTCATTAACTAAAAAACATACCCAAAGGGGTATTTCCAAAGGTAATTACAATTTCAATTAAAATATTTATTAATCATTTTTATTTATATTTTTCTAGTAATTTCATGACTTTGTAAATTCCACATATTCAATATAGAAATTAGATTTTTTTATAAATTAGTGGGAAACTTACATGGTGTTATAATGTTTGTAGACATCAAGATTATGTTATTTCCTTTCATGTTGGAATTTTTTTATTTCATAGAGATCATTTAGATTTGGTTTATCTTCTAATAATTTAAGACTACAATCATTAATTTATTTTTGAAATGTAGGAATAGAATCCAAATAAATTTGAATTATGATTTAAATCCAAAAATATTTTCCACTTTAGAATCCCACTTCATGAGTTATTTTATGCCTATGAATGGCAGAAAAGGTCATTATACAATGTCCATGGTCCTTCTTGAAGAAACAATTTCCCACCACCACTTCATATCTACTCATGAAGTGGAATTATGAAGAAGAAATGATTGTAGCCTTAAATAAAGACCATGAAATCTATTTGGAGGTATTTTATACTCTTCATAGGCACGAAATTTTTGGATAAAAATCAATTCTCAATGAAGGCTTCTGTAAGGATGATGCACTCATGTAATATTTAGTATTATATCCATGGATTTTTTTCTTTATTTTATTTATTTTTGTTTATTAGTGATGCAGTGCATTCACTTTTGGGTACAATTATTTTAATAACATATTAATGATATATATTTGTGTTTTATCGATAAGAAAATAAGTTATTGAATTTACTACAGTGTATTATTTGGGAATCCAAATATCACTTGTATATAATTCATAACACTCCCTTTAGGTTACTTGAATACATTTCTACATACTCCCATTGAAATTTTCAAAAAAAAATTGAGGCTTTTCATTATCCTCAAAGAAACATTTTATTTCACAATTCATTTAAGATACTCAAAATCGATCAAACTTGCTTTTATTTACTTGATAATTTTGGAAAACAATCCATGATTCATTTTTTATGTGTCTGAATTAATCACACAACAATTCGATACACGATGTGGTTGTTGTGATTGAAATATGTGTCTTAATTCAAAATAGATATTTTAGTTCAAAACTTACATCACATACTCAAAGCATAAATAACATTCTATGATTGTCTTGATATTTTATGAACACGATTGATAACTCATTTTGGACATGAACAAATCAACTTCATATAAATTAAACACATGTTGTGGCTAGAATGGTTCAAAGTGCATGTTTTCAATATAAAAATAACATTTCATCCCACAACATTCACCACATAGTCAAAACCATGAAAATGCATTTAGATTATCTTAATACTCTAGAACAATGATATGTGATTCATTTTTGACATGTGATAATCAACCATACATCAATATAACATGTTGTGTGACTAGTATGACTCAATGTATGTGTTTTCAGTATAAAAGTAACATTTTTTTCTCACAACACATGTCGCATAGTCAAAATTTATCAAAAATACTCTGAATGTCTTGATACATTTAGAAAATTATCCATGATTCATTTGTGATGTGTAGGAATTAAGAATGTATTAATATAACATAAAGTGTGATCAGATTGACTAAAAGTACATTTTTTCATAATAAAAGTGAAATTTTAGGTTAAAACACATATTACATACTCAAAACTAAGAAATGGATTATATTGTATAAATAATTTATACAACTTATCTATGATTAATTTTTTATGTGTAGAAATAAACCTCAATTCAATACTACACACTGTGTTCACAATATGATCAAAAGTGTATGTTTTCATTTAAAAATGACATCTTAGGTGTTTCATATACTCAAAAATAAGAAAACTCACTTTTATTATTTTGATATTTAAGGAAATAGATAAATAATTTAATTATGGCATGTAGAAATTAAATTTATGTTAATTTGACACATAGTGTGGTTGGTATGACTGAAATTGTGTGTTTTCATTTCAAAGTGACATTTTAGTTTAAAAAATATGTTTCATACTCAAAACCAATCAAACACACATGAATTGTATTAATAATTTATAATAATGATATTTAATTAATTTTTGGATGTGTAGGAGTCAACCACACATCAATTCACCACACGATGTGGCCGATACATCCGAAAGTGCATGTTTTCTTTTACAAATAACATTTTAGTTCAAAACATGCATTGCATACTCAAAACTAATAAAACATACTAAAATTTTCATGATATTTATGTAAAAATATAGATAATTAATTTGTGATATATAGGAATTAACCACATGAAAATCTAACACATGGTCTGGACAATATGACTGAATATAAGTGTTTTCAACTAAAAGTTAAATTTAAGTTTAAAATGTGTGAAACATTCTCAAAATCTTAAAACACCCATATATTGTCATTATATGTTATAAAAATGAGTCATAATTCATTTGTGATGTGTATAAATCAACCACACATTAATATAACACATGGTGTGACTAGTATGACTGAAAGTGTGTGTTTTCATTTAAAATTGACATTTCAGTTGAAAACACATGTCACATATTCAAAATCAAGAAAAAAAACTTTCATCATAATTTAATAAAAACATTATAATTCATTTTTTATGTGTAGTAATTAACCGTATGTTAATATGACAAAGGTTTTGGTCGATATGGCTGAAAGTGTTTGTTTTCATTTAAAAGTGAAATATTAATTCAAAACATGTATCACATTCTCATAACTGAGAAAACACACTCCTATTGTCTTGATACATTATTAGAAATATATTTGATTCATATTTTATGTGTAGGAATCACCTATATATATCAATCTAGCACATGGTGTAGACGGTATGACTCAAAGGGAATTTTTTCAATATAAAAGTATCATTTTAGCTCGAAACACATGTCACATAGTCAAAACCAATAAAACACACTCAAATTGTTTTGATAGTTTATGAAAGTATATGTGATACATTTATTATGTGTATAAATCAACTATATATCAATTCAACACACGGTATGGCTAGTATGACTAAAAGTTCCTTTTTTATTTAAAATGAAATTTTAGTTCATAATATGCATCAAATTATTAAAACTGATAAAACATACTTAGATTGTATTCATATTTAATTAAAAATATTGATAATTAATTTTTTAACTGTAGGAATTAATTACACACCAATCCGACACACAATGTGGTCGATATGACTAATAGTGCGTGTTTTCATTTAAAAGTGACATTTAGTTCAAAAAATATGTCACATAATAAAAATTGATAAGACACACTTGTATTGTCTTGATTAATTATAAAAATAATCCATAATTCATTTGTGATGTGTAAGAATCAACCACACGTTAATATGACACACAGTGTGGCTGGTGTGACTGAAAGTTTATGTGTTCATTTAAACATAATATTTTAGTTCAAAATCACATCACATATTCAAAATCAAGAAACAGGCTCTAATTTTTTTGATACATTATGAAAAAATCGATAATTTATTTTTGAGCTGTAGGAATTAACCTCGTGTCAATATGACACACATTTTGGCCGGTATGACTGAAAGAATATATTATCATTCAAAAGTGGTATTTTAATTAAAAACATGCATCATATAATCAAAAATGATAAAACACGCTATGATTGTCTTGTTACTTTAGTAAAAATATTCATGATTCATTTTTTATATATAGTAATCAATCATACAAAAATCTAGTACATGGTGTGGCTGATATGACACATAGTTCTTTTTTCAATATAAAAGTAACATTATATCTCACAATGCACATTATGTAGTCAAAACTAAGAAAACAATCTCAAATTATCTTCATACTTTAGGAAAAGGATCTATGATTATTTTTTGATGTATAGGAATCAACATCACAACATCAAAACACACTATGTGTCTGAATTGACATAAAGTTAATGATTTTAGTTTTAAAGTGACATTTTTTCCCAAAATACACACCACATACTCAAAACTAAACAAATTTTCTTGGATAGTGTCAATACTTTATGAAAAAAAATTGATTCATTTGTGACATGTAGGAATTAACCACACACCAATCTGATACATGATGTGGACAGTATGACTAAAATTGTATGTTTTCATTTAAGAACTACCTTTTATTTCAAAATACATGCCACATACTCAAAATCAAGAAAACACACTCGGATTGTCATGATTTTTTAGGAAAATGATTAGTAATTAATTTATGATTTGAATGAAATAACAACATGTTAATCTAACACATGGTGTGACCAGTATGACTGAAGGTGCATGTTTCTATTAAAAAAGAAATTTTAGTTCAAAATGAATGTCACATACTCAAAAACTAAAAAATTTCCTATGAGTTTTATAATATTTTATAAAAACATTTTTTTCATTTTTTTTACTTGTAATAATTAACCACGTATAATTATAATTTATATTTATATTTGATTATATAACATTTGAAATATTTTTTTAAAAATTTTTTTATATACTATTGCTAAAATAAATATTATTTTTATTACAGGTGTCTACATCTTTTTTTTTTGAGGTTGTGTTGATCATTAAAGAAGACCTACTATGATATTTGTTTCTTTATTGGTTATAATTATTTTTGTTTGTAATTAAATTTTACACCAATGTAATTGTATTGAACTAAAATTATTTAATGAAAATTTTAATTGGTTTTTATATTTAATGTAATATTTGTACTAAAATTTAAATTGTTTTTTATGTTTATTACTGACTATTGTAGAGCAATTTAGATATAACTACTAGTATCCTATAGTAGCTAGGAAGGGGTTTTATCGGTGCTAGAATTAACATCGATAAAAGTGCCCACCTTTTAAAGACACTCACAACATCAGTGTTTTTTAGCGCAGAAAAATGATATCTAGCATTAATATAATGTGATGAAGTGTTTAGTCAACCAAACAAAGATGACTTTATATTCTGAATAGAATTTATGGAAGAGTTATTCAAAATCATCATGTTAATGTATTGAATATTTAATGAATAAATATTAGAGAACATAAATGGAAATTTTTGATGAATCATGTTGGTAATTAATTTTTAAGTATTAGATAAGTAATTTATACATTGAGTAAAATTTTAAAGGAACATGGTTGTACTGAAAAAAAAGGATTATTTTACTTCACTAGTCATTATTTGTTGAATAAAACAATTTTTCATTGTGTTTTATAGATGTAAACTAAAAATTAGTTCATGTTTCTTCTAGTTGAGGGATAAAATTAAAACACATTCAAATAATCCATCTAATTAAATCTTCCAAAAGTATATTTTAAGAAAAAAATAAATCACAAAACATAAATTTTTTATTAATTATACACAACCAAAAAAGTTTCTTACCTGAAAATGATTTAAAATAAATAAAAAAAATTAGATAAACTCTTCTGATGTGAATATGAATTCGAAACTGTAAAAATTACTGCTAAATAATACATAGATTCCATAGAAAACATGAATATGAATCAACTATATCATGTTCTACAAACATTAGAAGCCTATCTCCTACCTAGAATGTATGCCTAGACTCTGGTGGTTTTGGAACACTTAACCACCTAAACTGTAAGTAATATCAGGTATCAAGTTCAACCTCCCCTAAAAAACCATAAATAAACATGAACATATGATCACCACATGACTGAATTCTATCTATCTGAAATAAATAATACCCCTAGTTCTGATGTAACACATCTCTCATAACAAATATGAAGGAATCATTGTTAAAATCCATCAGTGAGTTAATGATTGTTTTTAAAAATATTTAGTTGGTGGTTATAATATTTCATATGGATTCACCATCGAGTTTTAGGGATACTAGATCATCCAAACCTATAATCACTTGAAATTTATACTTTTAATAGTATGAAATTGATTTGAAGTGCATGAATGAGAAGATAGAGAAATGATTTAGGTAAGGTATATATTGAGTTGAACTAGGTTTGGTTTGAGTAACCAAAGGCTAAGTAGAATTCTCATTTTTTAGTGACGGTTTTTTTATACATGTTCTCTGATATGAGGTTATAATACTAGTTCAATGTCCCTTTTGAGAATGAGTTTTTGTTATAGACCTTGTGGTTTGATTATAGTTATGTAATTATATGAATTGAGATGAATAAGGTGGGGGATATGATGAAATGGTATGGATTTAGGTTTCCCAGTAGTTATCATTGAGAGTTGCATTGCCTTATTGGGATTATTGTTATTATTGATATTGTGAATTTGAATGATAAAATATGGTTGATGTTACTGGGATTGTGTAATGGATTTCGTAGGTCATGTTATTTGGGTGGTGCATTTAGTTGTATGGTTAATGTTATTTTGATGAGGCACTAAGTTTTCGAATGATGTTACTGTTATTCCATGTAATTGAATGATGTTGATTGATGTTGGGTGAGCACCTGGACATGAGATGTGGAAACCTCTTACTTGGGTGTGAGAACCTAATCAACAAGAATGAGAGGAGGCTATGGTAAACTCATAATTGGGTGTAAGGACCTTGTTTGTAATTACAATTTTGGGTTTTCAGGTGGTAAGTCCACTCATGTGTAGTAGATACCCATTCTTGTTTGTTTCTCATGGTTCCATAGGCCCCTGGGTTTTGTTTGAGAAAACAAGATTGTAGTGTTTAGTTTAAAAACACAATATTTAGTTTGTGTGGGTTATGGGTTGTGCTAAATCTTTCTTATTATTAATGTTATTTCATATGGTTTTATGAACTCTCATAGGTTCAGGGCATGTTTTATAAAATTCATTAATAAATTTTTGGATTTTCACATTCATGGGATACATGGGATGTCTTAGGGATATCCTATTAGGAATTGTACTCACCCCCTTCATGTGAATATTGGTGAACATGTAGATGTTGTTGACTTGAGTTGCATGTTTCTTGGACATCGATTAATTAGATGTGATGGAGTAATGTTGATCATCAAGTGGACACTAGTGGAGGATGGGTCATCAAGTGTGGTCAGGTCCCTTTTATGGAGTGGTATAGGTATCATTGAGTTTATTTTTAATATTATTGTATTATTGATTTATTTTGTGGTGGAGAATGCATTTACATTCAAAGATTTCCATTGTGTATTGTTTTATAGGGATACAAATATTATGTGAGTGGGATTTTCATATCATTCTCCACGACGGGTGAGTAATCTATTTTTACAATCATGATTTTAGTAGTTGGAGAGAGACTCCAAGGATTGAGAAACATTCCTAATAAACATAGGGATAGGTTTGAGTATCTAAACCTGGTTGTGGTGTTATATATCAAGTTTATGTTTAGTGAGTTGATAATGTTTCAAGAACCTAAAAATTATGTTTTGTGATCATGTGATAAGAATAATATATATTCTATACTGATTAAAGTGATTTCTGTTGAGTCAATAAGGTTTTCCTTATGACTTTTCCATTCCTTCTTGTTTTGGAAATCACAAACACTTTATCTTTAAGGAAAATTTCTTTTATAAGGAAAATTGCTTTTATAAGGAAAATCGCTTTTATAAGGAAAATTGCTTTTATAAGGAAAATCTCTTTTATGTGGAAAATTATCCTTATCATATTTTCATTATCTATATCCATATATTTCTTAAGTATAAGAATCGGATTAATTTATATATTCTCGGAATCATTTAAAACCTTGATACGAAGCATTCTGTTTTAGGCTCCGAATTCTGGGTGAGAACTGCAATGAAGTTCCACTCCGAATTCTGGATACGAACTCTCATGAATTTCGACACCGAAATCTAATGACGAATCCTGATTACAAATTATCATTACGAATGCTGATGACGAATTTTCATTCCGAATTCTCATTCCGAATTCACCTATTAAACAGAATCTGATCATATTTGCTTTATACACTATGAATTTATTTAGACTCCGAATATTATTTTTGATTAGACTCTGAACTTTCATTTTTATTACACTTTTATAATTTGTCTACTCTTTAATATTTTTCTTACACTCTGAATCTTCACTCCGAACTTTTGAGTTAGAATTAAAATGATGTCATCTATTCTGTTATAAACTGACCGTTGGTTAAGTGACACGTGTATAGGTCCCTCCGATTTTTAAGGAAGATATGACCGTTCGAGGAGGGATCCGACCTTTCCTATAAATAGGAGCTCATTTGAAAGAGCTCAATACTGATATTTGACATTGTTCACACATGATCTTGAAGTGATTTCTAGGGAGAGAGGCTCTTATTAACTCTCAAAGCTTCGTGCAACTACGAATGTTGGTGATTACATTCGAGGACTTCCGGGGATAGGAAGACAGAGGTGCCGACTACCTTAAATTTCAAGGGCTTCCTTGCTGAGGAAGACAGAGGTTACAACTACCTTGAAGTTGAGGGCTTGCGGGGATAGCAAGACAGAGATTCCGATCTTCGTATCGAGGGCTTACCCTGGTGTGGGTAAGATAGAATTTCTTGAAAGTATAAATCAAGGGACCTTTATCCAAGGTTGTTGGATACCCTTCTCTTTGGGTGAAAAGACTTATATCTTGTTACTTGTAGTTTTACTACTTGTTTGTTTCTGATACATATTGTATTGTAAGGAAAGTATACCTTTCTTATACTTCCTTACTTGTACTCTGTTTAATTTAGATTCTATACGCTTTAAGGTAGAATCTCATATTGTAATCTTTAGTTAAGTTTAAATTTTCGGATCCATATTTTCAGAACCTACATTCGGAATCTCTTTTTAGTTTTAAGTAAGTACATAAGACTCGATGTTTATAACTTCATTCCTTATTCCAAGTTCTCAATTGGTGTTAGAGGTGTTGTGAATTTTCTTAGTTTAACATTGTTAAACTTATAACTTTCCTTGTCTAAGGAAAACATAGTTATTCGTAATCAACTTTAAAGGTTCCAAATGAAAATTTTAAAGTATACAATTCACCCCCCCTATCATATATTGAGCATCTACATCATTATTTCGATCCTACAATTGGTATCAGAGAAGGTCTTTGAAATACTTATACTCACGTACAAGTTTTTCTTGTTCATTTTCAATAATACTTCATAACTTGCTTAGAAAGTTCTTTGTCAATCCGAACATTGTCATTCTGAACTTTGTCATTCCGAACATTGTGGTTACGAACTTTTTCTACTAACTAGTTTGGTTGCCCAAGTTGTTTTAGTATGGCAGGAGTCAACGTTGGTTCTATAGATAATCTAAATCCTACAAGACCACCGATCTTTGATGGTAATGACTATGAATAATGGAGAGATCGAATGAAGACTTTTTTTTATCAACACTGGAGTGGAAAACTTTGTTATGCTTACTGGAGATTATAAAATTCCTGATAAGGATGTTAGAACTTTCACTAACCAGGAAAAGCAAGAGTATCAACTCAATTATAAGGTACGTAATACCTTACTTTGTTCAATGACCAGAAATATATATACCCAAATTTCTTCTAGTGAAGCAGCTAATTGTATCTGGAAGAAGTTAGAGGTTACACACTTTGAAACTTCTAAAGTGATTGAGACTAGGAGAGTTATGCTTAGAGCTGAATATCATGGCTTCAATTTTCCTTATGGTGAACTAATTTGTAAAGTTCAACAGAGGTTTATGACTATAGTCAACAGTTTACAGTCTATGGGAGAGAAAGGGTTAGATGATGAAGCACTTGTAGATAAGATAATTGATATTACGACCAATGAGTGGGAATCCAAAAGAACAGCTATAGATGAGAACAGGAAGGTCACTCAAATTTCTCTTGATGAGTTATTTGGAACTCTTCTCCAACATGAAACTAGAATGAAGAGAGATGCTGACAACATCAAAAAGAAGAATGGGAATGGTACTGTTGCTTTTACAACAACATCAAATCATATGAAAGCTAAGACTCTTGACAAAGTAACCAAATCCAAGTCTAAGAAGATGGTTGTTCAATCAGATTCTAGTGAAAGTGAAATTTCAGAAAATGAGTTAGCAAATCTTGCTCGAAGGATGAACGAGATAGTTGGCCAAAGAAATTTCCAATCAAAGTATTAGAAAAAGGAAAGGAAAGATAGGAAAGATTGAGAAGTCACGTGTTATGAACGCAAGAGAGATGGACATATTAGACCAGATTATCCTTTTCTCAAAAATAAAGAAAGGAAAGAAAGGCATTCAGACAGGAACAGAAAGTAGTATTATAAATCCAAAGCTAAGAAGGTTCTGAAAGAAAATGATACCTGGAGTGCCAGTGCTGGTGACTCTTCAGATGAATCTTCTGATTATGAATCTTCAGGATAGAATAATCTTGGTCTTGTAGGCAAACTACCTATTAACAATCAATTCTTTATGGCTAAGGTACGGAATGCTGAATCATTGACCAATGTATCTTTAAATTCTAATGATAGTAAGTATTATAACTCTTCTAATGAAGAATCGTATTCTGATGAAGAAAATACTTCACCTACCTATGAAGAAGTTTCTAGGTTTGCTGAACATATTGAGATTGAGAAATCTAAACTCAATATGAAAATTGATAACGCAAACTCTAGGAATTCTATTCTTACAAAAGAGATATCAGATCTTTCTAAATATCTTGATAAGAAAAATTCTGATTTTATAAGTATTTCAAAAAATCTTGAGGAAGTAAGTTTTGAGAAGAAAAAACTTTCTAAAGAGTTAGAAAAAGTAATTTCTAAGAAAAATGTTTTCGAGCCTAGCTCTAGTTCTAAATCTAATGAATTTGAAGACAAAAACATGATTATAAAACTGAAGTCCGAAATTTTTTCCTTAAATAAGTGTTTATCGAATTTTACCCATGGTAAGGAAAATTTTGATAAAATGTATTCCCAAATACGACCTTTAAGAAATAAATCCAGATTTGGTTATACCCATGAAAAACCAATTTTTTGTAACAATTATTTTGTTCCTCAAAGTTCCCCATTTTGTACCAAGTGTCAATGTGGTGGTCACTGGGCAAGGAAATGTTTCTTAAACCAAACCCAATCTCTAGGTTTTCATAAAACCTATTTTTCTAAGAAAGTGTGGGTTCCTAAAATTTATTGTCTGGAAATTCCGGATCCAAGCAAGCTTGGATTCCGAAAGTCTAATTCTTTCCTTGTTTTTAGGAAGATAGAGGATGTACCAGCAACAATACATGGTACATGGATAGTGGATGTTCCAGGAACATGACTGGTAACAAAAGCTATTTTGAAAAGATTATCAAAACGAAAGGAGGAAAGGTAACTTTCACAGATAATGCTAAGGGAGAAATTGTTGGTATTGGTAATATTGTTCTTCTAGGTAAAACTTTGATTTCAAATGTTTTGTTTGTTAAGGGTCTTAAGCACAAAATCATTAGCATAAGTTAGTTATGTGATGAAGGGTACCTTGTAAATTTTAGGAATGATAAGTTCCTAGTACACAATTCCAAGGAAGAATTTATTCTCTCAGCCAAGAGGCAAGAGAATGTTTACACTTTGAATATAGAAGACTAGGACACTGTAACCTTAGAAACTTATGTAAACTCTCTAAGACGAAACTAGTTAAGGATCTACTGGATCTTATATTTGATTCTTCTAAAGTTTGTGATCCTTGTCAATATGAAAAGAAACATAAATCTAGTTTTAAGTCAATTGGTGAAGTCTCAATGACTGATGCATTACATGAAGTGCACATGGATCTTTTCGGTCCAACACAAACTGGAATTATTAGAGGCAAATACTATGTGTTTGTTCTAGTTGATGATTACACTAGGTTTACTTGGGTCTATTTTCTAGAAAAGAAATCTGAAGATTTTCCTTATTTCAAAAGTTTTAGAGCACAAGTTAAAAATGAGAAAAATATTCCATTGAAAACTATTCATAGTGATCATGGAGAAGAATTTCAAAATTATGATTTTGAAACTTTTTTAGTAAGAAAGGTATTACTCACAATTTTTCAGCACCTAGAACTCCTCAACAAAATGGTGTAGTTGAGAGAAGAAATATAATTATTCAAGAGATAACTAGAACCATGTTGAGTGAATATTCAGTAGCTAGAATTGAATCTATCTGTATTCTACTTGCCTTTGTAGCATTATTTAATTTTAAACTCTTTCAAATGGTTGTGAAATGTGCTTTTCTTAACGGTTATGTTCAAGAGGAAGTTTTTGTTGAACAACCTCCTGTCTTTGAAGATACAAAACATCCTGATCATGTTTTTAGACTTACCAAAGCTCTGAATGGTCTTAAACAAGCCCCATGAGCCTGGTATGATAGACTCACTGAATTTTTTCTTCAAAATAACTATGATAAGGGAAATGCAGATCCAACCATTTTTATAAAGAAAGATAAGAAAAATGTTTTTATTGTTCAAATTTATGTTGGTGACATCATATTTGGTTCAACTCAGCAATCTTTAACCGACTCTTTTGCAAGTCTAATGAAATCTGAGTTTGAAATGAGTATGATGGGTGAGTTAACTTTTTTTCTTGGTTTTCAAATTTCTCAAAAACCAGAAGGAACCTATATATCTAAACATAAGTATATTAAAGATCTTCTCAAAAAAGTATGGTTATGACAACACTAAGAGTATAAGTACTCCCATTGGTACCTCAAACTCTTTAGATCTTGATGAAGCTGGGAAACTAGTAGATCAAACGTCTTTTAGAGGTATGATTGGAAGTTTACTTTACTTAATAGCTAGTCAACCAGACTTAATGTTTTCTTTTGTGCTTATGTGCAAGATATCAATTCAATCCTAAGGAATCTCACTTAAAGGCAGTGAAAAGAATTTTTCTCTACCTAAAGGGAACCATGGATCTAGGATTATTTTATACTTCTGGAAAAGATTTTGTTCTAAAAAGATTTTCTGATGCTGAATTTGGTGGATATAGAATGGATAGAAAAAGTACATCCAGAACTTTTCATTTCTTAAGAGATTCATTAGTTTATTGGTCCTGCAAAAAGCAACATTCTGTAGCACTCTCCGCTACTGAAGCCGAATATGTAGCAGCTGGAAGTTGTTGTGCTCAAATGTTGTGGATGCAACACACACTCAAAGACTATGGCTTGAGTTTTAATAAAACTCAAATTTTGTGTGATAACACAAGTGCCATTTCCCTAAGTAATAACCTTTCACATCACTCTCATGAAAAACACATAGATATTTGGCATCACTTTCTTAGGGATCACACACTAAAAGGTGATATTATTCTTCAGTTTATCAGAACGCAAGATCAACTTGCTGATATTTTCACAAAATCTTTGTCTTCTAATAGATTTGAATACATTAAACAGAAGTTAGGAATGATAACCATAAGGTAATCTTTTTTAATTAACTTTATGTTGAAAAAGTCTCCTTATAGTAATAAACTCCTTTTCATAGGGAGAGTACATTCGTTTGTTAGTGTAACTAGATTTTTTTAAGTTAGTTTTTCAAACTTTTCGGAACTAAAATTTCCAGAATGAAAATTTTCGTATTGAAAACTTCCGGAATGGAAACTCTCGTACTGGTGTTTCCTAATAAGCTTTTCGTATTGAAACTCTTGTAATGAAATTCTCATACTGAAATCATTATAATGATTTTTCGTTTTTATTATTATTATTTTTGTACTGAGATTTCCGTACTGAGTTTGTTTTTCGTAGTGAGTTTTGAGAACAATGTCTTTTCATAGTAAAGATTTTTCTTAGTTAATTTTTTCTTCAAGAAGAATATTACCCATTCCGAATAATCCTCCTAAGATAATCCAAAAGGTATTATTTTCTTTCTTATGTTTTCATAATCATATTTTACTAGCTGGTATTTTCTTATATTTTGTTTTCAGATTCTATTTTTCATAAATCCTTATTTTAATAAAAACCTCAAAAGATCGGATTCAAGTTTTCTTGAGAATTGGTTTTCAACCGTCAGATCAGATCAAAGCTTCTTCAACCGTTAGATAGATTTGGAAGACCAACGGTCAATTTCTTTGCCTATTTAAAGGGGACCCCAAATGGTCGTCTCACATCGTTTTTTCAAGCTCCAGCGTCCCGAAGCTCTGCCTCTCCATTTTAAAGCCGTTCCGATCTTCAGAAATCTCCGTTCCGAACTTCCCAGAAGTCTTCAGATCCGAATGTCTGTGGAAGTAGCTTCTCAAGACATGTCAACCTCTAAGCCGATTTCTTAGTGGTTAGTATATAGAGAAAGGTTAGTTCATCCTTATTTCATCAACAATTATGATTCTCTTATATCCAAGAATATAAAGCATAATGGATGGGAAGATGTTTCTATGTCTAAGCCCGATATTCAAGATGAAGTATATTCGGAGTTACTTTTAGATTTCTATGAGATAGTTTCCTTCTTTAAGGAAGACGGTAGGGAAAAATTTTCATTTAAGTCTTATGGAAAGACTTATAAGCTTTCTTATGCCAAGGTAGCCAGCTTGGAAGGGCTGAAAAATGAAGGAGAAGCCGAGTTCATCACTCATATTTTTCTGGATTCAAAGGGATGTTTCGACAAGGAAAAATCTTTGAAGACTCTCAGACTATCAGATGACAAGGATCCGAAGATTTCTAGTCTGTCTATGAATTTTAGGATTCTATAATTATGTGTACAAGGCTTTATCGTACCGAGAAAGGGTGACAAAGACAGTTTGAAGAAGAGAGATATCTTTATTCTAGATTTTCGGATTAATCTAAGGAAGTTTAATCTGATGAGACACGTTCTTATTACCATTGAGAATGTTAAGAAAGTGAATCTGAGAGTTCATATCGTAATGTATCCAGCAATAATCTCGAAGTTAATTGTTCGGTGCCTTGAGTCTTTCAAGGAGGCTTTCAAGTCTAAGACAAGGGTTTGCAGAGTTATGTTGGTTAGTGATGATACTATTAAAAGGACGAATGTTTCTTTCGACAAGAAGACTAGTGAGTTCTGTGATTTTCCAGTTCAAGGAGAAGCGGTTCCGAAAGTTGTTGAACCTAAATCTTCTAAGCCAGTGAAGAAGAGAAAGTTGAAAGAAGTTGAAGTTGAAGCAGAGAATCTTAAAACTAAGGAAGTTCATTCCACACATCCAAAACCGAAGAAGAAGAGAGCTTACCCTGATGAGGTAGTTGCTAAGTGGAGGGTAGTCAAATAGAAGAGAGTGCAAGGGGATCCTCAGTTTGGCTTGGACCCTGCGGAGGCTAAGGCCTTGAAGGAAAAGATAGTGGTTGAACTAGAAAAACAAGTGAAACAAAAGAAGCTTAAAAAGAAGACGTCTGAAGCTGAGGTGGTTCAGACTTTATTGAAGTTTAATGAGATGGCCTCCGGAAACCTTCCAGTTCCGAGATCTTTCTCTTTGGAATCTCTACCTGAGACTCCAGCAAGAAATTATGTTACTCCGGAGAAGGTAAAATCTAAGCATGTTGAGGAAGTTGAGCAGTTTGAGAAAGTGGAAGAGGAAGAAGTAGTTTCTGAAGGTAATGGTGACACCGGAGATCTATTCAAGCAAGTAGAAGATTATAAGGGGACACCTTCAGAACATTTTTCACTCCGAACTTCAGAAGCTGAGTCCTCTAAGATAGTCACTTCAGGGAAGGGTTAGGGAAAAGGAGAACAAGAAGTAGCTTATCATGCAGAGGAAGAACATCTTCTACATGATATTTCTCAAATGGAGAATGTAGAGGATGGTTCTCAAAAAGATATTGATGATGAAGACAATGTTGTTCAAGTGTCTGATAGTGAACAGAAAACCTCGGGACAGGAATCCATTCCGAAAAAGGACAAGGGAAAGCAACTTGTTGTCGATACCCCGAGCTCAGTCGCTGTAAAGAGAAGGGAAGTTGGTGATTCTTCTAAGAAGAAGGATGAGTATTTTTAAGGATAAATTTCTCCAAGAAAACTCTCGGATTCGGAGTCATCTTTTTTGGGGCATGACTTTGTTTTTCAGTTATTAAAGAAGTTGGTGGGTTCTATTCCGACCTTCTCAAGTATTGATTAAAGATTCCAGATGCTCCAACATACTTTGAATCAGAAAACAGACTCTGTATCCATGGTTATGGATAAATGTGTAGAGATGGAGGCTCAGTTCGAAACTTTTTTTGTCTGCTATGAATCCCACAAATGGTCTTGTAAGAAAATGACTAGTTGGTCGAAGAAAACTGTAGAAGAGATGAGGATCTTGGATGATTTCTAAGATAATGTTAAAGATGCATTTGAGACAGAAGATAAGAATCTAAATGATCTTACTTCTTCCTTTGGAGAAAAGTTGGTAGCTGAGAAGAATTCCCGGATTCAAGAAGATAGAGATCTTAATGGGAAGCTGAATTCTGTTGCTCAAAACTCGAGTAATGAAAGGGATCGTCGGATTGAGGTTGAAGAGAAGTTTTTAAAGCAAGAGAAAATTTTAAAAGCTCAGGAAGAAAATCTTGGAGCTCAGGAAGAAAAGCTTGAAGCTCAATGTGAAAGAATAGTTGTGTTAGATAAGCAAGACGAAGAAGACCATAAAGACTTGAAGAAGATAAAGACTATTCTCAAGGGTCTCATGTCGAAGGAAAAAGATTCAAAATAGACAAATCTGATCTTTTGTTGTATCTTAGCTTCCTTGTTTTTGATCTTTCAAACTTAATGAAAATCTTGCTTGCTTGTCTCTTTTGTTGTTGTTACTAATTTATGAGGTACTTTGCTATATTTTCCATTCCCTCGAATTCTTTTTGAAAATCACAAAGGGGGGGAAGGAAAAAAACCCTAACAAAGGGGGAAAAGGAAAAGGAACCTTAACGAAGGAGGAGAAAGTAAAATAACTCTAATGGAGTTTATCTAAGGGGGAGTTTTTTTTTCTTTCATTAAAGAAGACATTCTTATTCTTAATGAAATTCCATTCCGGAAATCTAGAATATGATCCTTAGAGTTTCAAATCATAAGGGGGAGTTAGTCGTATTCACCAACATCCATAATCAAAGAAAGATAAGCCTTAATGTTTTTTTCCTTAGTCATTCTTTTTCATAAGGATATTTGTTCTTTCCAAAAAGGGGGAGATTGTTGAGTCAATAAGGTTTTCCTTATGAATTTTCCATTCCTTCTTGTTTTGAAAATCACAAACACCTTATCTTTAAGGAAAATTGCTTTTATAAATAAAATTGCCTTTATAAGGAAAATTGCTTTTATGTGGAAAATTATCCTTTTCATATTTTCATTAACTATATCCATATATTTCTTAAGTATAAGAATCAGATTCATTTCTATATTCTTGGAATTGTTTGAAACCCTGATATGAAGCATTCTGTTTTAGGCTCTGAATTCTGAATGAGAACTGTAATGAAGTTCCACTCCGAATTCTGGATATGAACTCTAATAAAGTTCCACTCCGAATTCTAGATACGAACTCTCATGAATTTCGACACCGAAATCTAATGACGAATCCTGATTACAAATTCTCATTACGAATTCTGATGACAAATTGTCATTCTGAATTCTCATTCCGAATTCACCAATTAAACAGAATCTGATCATCTTTTCTTTATACACTCCGAATTTATTTAGACTCTGAATATTATTTTTTCTTAGACTCTGAACTTTAATTTTGCTTACACTTTTATAATTTGTCTATTCTTTAATATTTTTCTTAAACTCCGAATCTTCACTCCAAACTTTTGTTTTAGACTTAAAATGATGTTGTCTATTCTGTTATAAACTAACCATTGGTTAAGTGACACGTGTACAGGTCCCTCCGATTTTTAAGGAAGATATGACCGTTGGAGGAGGGAGTTGACCTTGCCTATAAATAGGATCTCATTTCAAAGAGCTCAATACTGAACTTCGACATTGTTCAAACATGCTCTTGAAGTGATTTCTAGAGATAGAGGCTCTTATTAACTCTCAAAGATTCATGCGACTCCGAATGTTGGTGATTATATTCGAGGACTTCCGGGGATAGGAAGACAGAGGTGCCGACTACCTTAAAGTTTGAGGGCTTCCTTACTGAGGAAGATAGAGGTTCCAACTACCTTGAAGTTGAGGGCTTGTGGGGATAGAAAGACAGAGATTCTGATCTTCGTATCGAGGGCTTACCCTGGTGTGGGTAAGATAGACTTGCTTGAAATTATAAATCAAGGGACCTTTATCCAAGGTTGTTGGATACCCTTCTCTTTGGGTTAAAAGACTTATAGCTTGTTACTTGTAGTTTTACTACTTGTTTCTTTCCACTACATATTGTATTGTAAGGAAAGTATACCTTTCTTATACTTCCTTACTTGTACTCTGTTTCATTTAGATTCTATACGCATTAAGGTAGAATCTCATATTGTAATATTTAGTTAAGTTTAAATTTTCGGATCCATATTTGTGGAACCTACTTTCGGAATCACTTTTCAGTTTTAATTAAGTACATAGGAATCGAAGTTTATAACTTCATTCCTTATTCCAAGTTCTCAATTGGTGTCAGAGGTGTTGTTAATTTTCTTAGTTTAACTTTGTTAAACTTAGAACTTTCCTTATATAAGGAAAACATAGTTATTCATAATCAACTTTAATGGTTCTAAAGGAAACTTTTAAAGTATACAATACACCCCCCCCCCTCTTGTATATTGAGCATCTACATCATTATTTCGATCCTACAATTTCTAGTGCTGATATTATTTGATTAAGTGCTTATCATACTAAACAAATTTGAATATACATTTTGAAGATAATTAATGGTACAGTTATTCAAAATTATCATTGTAATTTATTGAATATTAAATGAATAAATTTTGGGGTAAAATAGTGGAAATAATTTATGAATCATGTTGGGAATTAATTTTCAATAATTAGATAAGTCATTGATGCGTTGATTAAAATTGTAAAGGAACATAGTTACATGGAAGATAAGGTTATGTTTTATTGCAAATTTCATTATGTGTTGAATAAATATATGTTGTATTATGTTTTATGGATTTAATATAAAAATGGGTTGAGATGTCTTCTAGTTATTGGAGCTACCTTTTAGACATAGAAATTTAAGTTTTATTAATTATTGGGTTTTTATTAAAAAATAATTTACATCAGTTATGATAGGGATAAAAAATTAAAACACATTCAAATAATCCATCTAATTAAAACAAAATAGATCATATTTTATGAAATATAATAAACACAAAACATAAATTATTTATCAATTTTACTCAAAAAATACATATATTTTAAGTAAAAATTTGATTTAAAAGAAATAAAATAATGTTAGAAAAACTCTCTTAAAGTGAATCTAAATCTGAAAACTAGGTATGTTGTTTTCATGAAACTAAACCACCAAAATAATATGAAATATCAAGTAGTAGGATGAACCTCACCTAAAAATACCTAAATAAGCATGAACATATGATCACCACATTCTTGGATGCTAGTTCTCTAAAACAAAGAAGACCCCTAGATCTGATGACACAAATGTCTTATAAAATAATTATTTGTACTAGAAACGTAATCAGAGGTGCTTATTTTTTTATGATAAGATCTAGTTACATGGATCAAGAGGGTAAAGAAATATTTTTTCATCCATCAAACTCCTTAATATATGAATGTTTTCCTTGCTCATCTCTACATGGAATGTCCAGTCCAGTATTGGATGTCTTTTTTGAAAATGACCATGGTCAGATTCACATAGATATATCTCAAAAAATTGTTATTAGGGTGTTATGGAAGTGAAATAGAAGAAAATACAATGATATTCATTAATTAGATGCATCAAAAAAGGTCAGTGGATACATATATTGATGAGTTTTAATGGGTGGAAATGTTTATGAAAAACATTACTAAGAAATGGTACATGAGTATGTTTATCGAGGGATTAAAGGTGAAAATCATGAACACAATATTGACACATGAAACATAAATCAAGGATTGACTTATATCACTAAAACATATAATTTAGAGTGAATTGATAGTCAATGGAATAATAAAACAATACAATAAACATAACATGAGCGGTGTTCCTAAGAATCCGGTAAGGAGTTAGAATACTAGTTCGATGAAGGTTGTTCCATTAGAGGTTGTCATAGAGAAATAAAGAGGGGGGGATTAACCTTAGTGGAAGGGAGTTATAAATTTTTACAGTTTGAGGAAAGGAAAACTAAAGTCTTGTATAATACCTACTAGAAAATGATTCACCTAGGACACTAATGTCTAGAGAAGGGTTTCAAATTAATGGTGTGGGAAAGTGTAGAGCTACAAGAGGAGACCAAAGTGGAAGGTGGATACTTAAATGATAAGTAAGATTCTAGTAGGCACATGTTATAAATAAGAATTTTAAGTATTACCATCTGAGAACTAGATGATGGAATGAGTTAATTCCATTTTAATGGAGGGAAGCATTGAAGGAGTCCCTCTGATGGTTCTTGTGGACAAAAGATCCAACCATAAATTCATTTCCAAATGGTTAAATAAGGAATTTCCAGTTCATATAGTAGATAAATTGAAGTATATTATGTTTTCAGTGTTCTTGGAAGATTTTTTTCAAATAGAAACATAGAATTTGGTGTGGTAAATGAATTATAATCCTGAGAAATAAGAGGTTATGAATATCAATGATGTGTATGGAGTAATTACAAAACACTTTTTTGAATGAAAAAAAATACAATCTAAAAATAATAATATTGAGAAATAACTAATGAAGTGACTGCTATAATCAAGATGTTATATCAAGAATAGAATCACAAAGTATTTTCTAAGCCATGGTAAGAACCTAAGAAGGTTTCCATTGAATTATAAGTACAAAGAGAAAGTTAAGAAAATTAGGGAATCATCTATGACCATTGATAAAATTATCCAATATGGCATTGAGATTGAAAGGGTGATTTATATTTAATGGACCATATCATGTAAGAAGTCCAGATCCCATAGACATGTAAAAATAAAACGTCTGAATAGAATCTAAAGGATAGTCAACACACCATAAATATTCACTAGGATGAAGACTCCTATGAGAAAAAAAAATCGGAGTCCTTAAAGAAGCTTTCAAAAACTTGGGTGAAGCTTTTGGAGATGGGGGTACAGAAAAAAAAACAAGTTGCATGGCCATAAAGGTAGACCAATCTCTTTGAAATATGATCCTTGAAGTTGTTGTTATATCCCCAGTTTTCTCATCTCAATCAACCTGCAATAAAAGTTCACCACCCATAATCTACCATTTTCATTTAAAAACTATATGAAAGATTAAGGATGAAATTATACCATCTACCGCCTCATGAGAAGCTGGTGACTTGTCACTCTGGCTCACCCAAAATTAAATATGCTCTTCTATAATATCTTCTTCCACCTTTTAGATTTTGGATTGTTTCTAAAAATATGTATTCCTAACCTATACATTTCAGGTTTTCATCCCCAAAATTTAATTTCATTATTAAAATTGTTTACATGAATATGTAAAAGAAACCAATGAGACCATAAAGAGGTCCTCAAAAACAAGATCACGAAAGCAAGCCTCCTTGAAAGAGAAATATTCCAACTCCAATCGAAATAAGAACCTTAAAATGAATCATCTTAACATGTCTATATAATGAAAAACCATCTAATAAATCTTGATAAAATGAGGAAATTTAATATTCACACATAATTCATAGATTAACTATAGGGAAAACAATTTCCCCCTTTTTATCTAAACATGATTTTTTTTGAAAGGGTGTCAATAAAACTAAACAGATCAGGGCATGGGGGTTTAATAAGAAAATAACTAAAGATCATAAACATAACATCAATTTTTTTTTAAAATATCCTTAAATAAAATAAAATAGTTTCATATTTTATTCTATTTTTAAGCCATGTATTTTTATTTAACAATTTTTTTATGATTTTATTAATTTAATGATTTTTTATCCTCAAAAAATGAATAAATGTTAGGTTCTTTGTATTTTTATTCTTAAAAATTGTTATTATTGTGTATTTAATATATTTAATATTGATCTTGGAGGTTTATTAGTTTTTTGTTTTGAAAAATATTTGAATTAATTATCAAATTTCTAGTCACTGGCACAAAGACACATTATAGTGACATACATTGCATATGTGTTGTCTTCCACTTATAATAGCTAGAGTGTAGTGAAAATTTAGATAATTCATCTTTATTTGAATAAAAGTACATTTTAAATACAATTATAGTTGTATTTAGATATGATTCAACTCCATGGTGATGAAAATATTTATTTTTATAGTTTATATTTCTGGATGAAAAATGAATATCATTATCCTACAATTGGACTAATGGTGTAATATTTACTTAAATTTCATGTTTTAATTATTTCATTTAAGTAAAAAAAATTTCTGAAATTAGATATATAATTGAACAGTATAAATCAAGACTAACATTAGATTTAATTAAATAGTTAATCATTATAAGTGATAAATTTTATGATTGAGAACAAAAGTTAAACTATACAAAGTTAGTGTATATATAAATAGATTTTCAAAAAATATTCCTATAAAGTGGGTATCTACCATATATGATTTTTTTAATATTTTTTTATAAAAATATCATAATATTTTTTTTATTTAATTTTTATGACTATAATGTAAATTTTATCATTTAAAAAATTATTCCCAAACTTTTTTCAGTTTTTTAAATAATAAAAAAACCCAATAAAATATTTTATCCTATATAAACCATGAGGCTCAGGATTTCTTTCTATCTCAATGGAGGGATCCTTGAATATCATCCTAGACCTTTCTATGATGTAACCACATACATATAATTTAGGGTGCACAATGTCCCTTGGTGTGATAAGATTATGCTGACCATTCTATGATGCAAAACCATGTGTATAATTGAGGGAAAACTATGTACCCTATTCTAAAAAGATCTTTCATGAGTCGATCCATATTTATATTTTAATATATCAAATACCATAAATTGGACTTGGTTATCCTGAATAATAAGTGTCCATTATTGAATATTTATAATCTATTTCATTAATTGAAAGGTAATAGTGATGGAGTTGTTTCATTAATTTTTAATAATTTAAATATTATTCACTACATATCAAATTGTAAAAATTAGTTATAAATTTACTATGAAAATTGATTTTAAATAGGAAATTTGTGAGATACCCTCTTGGTTATCAACATATTCAACCTAAGATGTATTTAATTGGTCTAAATATCATTGGTTTATTCATAAAAGGGTTTAAAACTCAAATTATTAATCATTGAAGGGTTCAATGTTATATAATAGAATAAGGGTTGGTTTTAGTATGTTATATGGAATAAAATTAGACTCTAAGTTCTATAATTCTTGTGAATTGTTTTAATCTCTTATAATTTATCTTATTAATTGATACAATGATATATAAGGGATCATGTTTCATTCCATTAGATAGAAAATTTCTTAGAGGATCCCCTCTAATAGGAACTAAAGGGAGCCACTACATAATCTTGGAGTTCAACCTAGACCTCCTGTGTATTTTACTTACCATAAAAGAGGAGTATGTGGGGTATTTGTGATCTTTGTAAGGGACCTGGGGAATATGGGTAAGGGTCCAGGGGAGCTGTGTAAGGGTCTTGTGGGATTCGTGTAAGGGGATTGGGGAATATTTTTAAGGGTCTAGGGGAGCCTCTTAAGGGTCATAGGGGAGTTGTATAAGGGTCTTGGGGAGATATATAAGGGATTTGGGGTTCTTAAAATACCTAGGGGTGGTACTGAAATTACATACCATATTAATATTTTGTATTGTAATAGTGAGATCCCTAGACCCAATAATACAGTACTTTTAGATTACCATATCATGTATACAGTGATCTATGCATGATGTACACTTACCATTATAGTGAATAATTTTTTGAATACACTATTTAAATGGAAATATCCATATATTAATTTTCATATTATAAGATTATACAAGATACCATGCTATAATGAGAACCTAGAGATACTATGAAATTAATCTTAAATATATGTCCTATGGTCTAGATACATCATACTAACTGTACATGGTTGATGTATAACAATCATGTGTTGGGGGATCATAATCATTGAGACTTATTATCATAAAGTTTTCAATTAGTGATCTATGGTAGGTGATATCATGAGAACATACCCAATAGGAATACCACATGTTTGAGTTGTCGTTGGATGTTCCTATCTACAAACATTGTATTGGTCTTCTGACCTGAGATCTTTATAAATGTGTGCCATTTTATTGCATACTTTCATGCATGGAAAAACCCATCATAATGAAATCATGATGAGTTAGCTTGTGTTGTGTTCATCATTGGTGGAATAGAATTGGTTGTATGATCAAGATAGAAATTGTCGCTTCTATGTTGATGAAGTAATATTTCTCATGCCCGGTTGATCAGGATAATATAAACTTCATAAATCCTTAGGCAAGGTAGTTAGAGGTAAATATATCTAGTTAGCTCAATAAATAAAAAATCAATAAAGGAATATGACACAAGTGTGCATCCTAATTTATGATATATCTAAATACAAAGAGATTATAATAAAAAGTACATGTCCGTATGTCGGTTTTCGTTGCTAGGACAATTTCTTATATCTCTAGGGGGGGCTTTATGGGTTTCTAGAATTTGATCCTAGTATGTGAATGATTATTAAATGCTATCAAGATAAGGGCCTATAGGGGCACACACAGTAGTATATTCAAGAATCATCTATATTCTAGTGAATATATATATAGGACATGGCAGGCCCCACCATATGTTTTGATTGTTGTCCAGTTTTATCAATCACCAATGAATATATAGATTAATTATTATTAAAGTAAAGAATAATTTGATTGAATTTATTTATTAAAAGTATTTACAAGTGTTTAAGTAAATATGAGGAAAAAATATTATATGAAGGGATACTATTTTAATACTCCATGTTCATTTGACATTACTGGGAAATACAAGTCGAGTTAAATTAATTGGTTTTATAACATAATATATATTTAATATATATTACTAGTATGTTAGAAAATATAAATAATATTTATGATGTAGTTTATTTATTCATAATTATTTATTGCTTATTTATTGGGTGATTTATTTCCAGGGATAGGTAATGTGTATCTACATGCACTCAGAGGACTCTACCCATCAGGTGGGATAAGTGAGGGACACATCTTATTGATAGAATGTATATCTAAATGGAAGAAATGATGATGTGTCTCTTACCATGGGTTTTCAAGTCTCGCAGCTTTGGTAGAGGTACCAATTTGGTCCCCCTCAGCTGAGGAATCTAAAGAAAGAGGGGCCCTTCCATTGGAGGCTTTAAAAAGGATGGGAAGATCTTGAATAGGTCAACTCTTGGAAAGTAGTATGTGATTTTCACAAGACATGTGAGTAGTTTTAAGTGCTTCATATAGGGGGTTGTCCTGCATGAGATGGAGTTGCCTTGGTTGATGGTTCACCTGGGCGTAAACACTTGGGGGAGGCCTTGCTCCAGGCACCAAGGGTCTCCTCAGGTTCCCTATAAGGGTCGCGTGTAGGTCTCGAGTTATGGAAGGGACCTTCATGCTAGTGGTTTTCAATGAGGGGGGGAAATTCTCACAAAGGTGTCTTGTGTCACAGACCCTGGAGGGACTTCTTGCCACTACCCCATTAAATTCCCTTTTCTCTTAGGTTTTGGAGAGATGAATGAGGTTTTTTAAGGACTTGGGTGAAGGGGATGAACAACCATATCTTAGAGGATTCTTTTTATTTTCTTATCTTGAAACTGAGGATCCATAGGGTCCTATTTATAGGCAAACATGGTACCATGGATGAAGAACTTTCCCTGAGCAGGTAGTCAGCACAGGTGTCCAGTGTAGGTATCTCGCACAAGGGTTGATGGTCCTTTAGTTACGCACAAGGGGGATACATGAGCATCTTGGTGCACAATATGGGTGCACCTAGGCCACTTTTTAGTGAGTTCCCATGATCCTTATTTTGTGGAAACACCAAGAGTCACAATAACAAAATGAGTTTGTGGTTAGAGAAAATTTGGAAACAGTAGAAGAAAAAGAACATGGAAATAGAGATTTACATGGTTCAGAAATGATCCCTAAATCTATGAAGAGGCAGAAGATATCACTATGAAATCAAAGATCAAAGTTACAAGGAGCATCTCATATTTTCAAACATGTAGAATCTATATCCTTAAATGGGATAATAAAGAATATGAATCACTATTCCACCATAATACACCATGTGGGAAAGTCAACCATCCAACAAAGGGAAGATAAGCTAAGGTCACAATAGGATGATTCATGGTTAATAGGCTAGTTTAAAGATCTCAAGGTTATAGTGTCCGAAGCACAGTGTAATCATTCCAAGTATATGGAGTAGAATCAGCACTATCTAGATGATAAATATCTTTAAATAGTTCATCTTCAAGAAGAAATAAATGTTGTACGGGAAGATATTTTCCAAATTCACTATTCCTTGAAGAGGATTTTGGCACAAGGTGAAGATTTTGTGGCTATGGAGAAAGAGAGGCTTCACCATGCTGAAGGGGCTATCACCACACAATTAACCGGGTTCTAGAAATATTTATAAAATTATTGAACAGTAGCACAACATATGAATGCCTATATTGAGGAACACCTATATAATTTGGTAGATATTCTCTAGCATACGGAAGTTCCTCTGCATTTTAGAACATAAATGGAATGGTTTTATGTTTCCAATAACCTATTATTGTATTCTTATCCTCATAAAACTTTTAATATAACAGTGAAAATGAATCATTTGATTGAACTTCATCAAATTATACTTACAACGATAAGGGTGAGGGAGGGATCTAATTTTTTCATAATCCATGGGATGTAGTGAGTGTAGTTTTATTGTTGGTAGAGTCATATGGAAAACCCTAAAATATTTTATATTTTGTATCATAGACCTAATATCTGCCTAAGCCCAATATGAAAAAGAATTTGTGGGAAAGAAATGGCTTTTTCATAGGCCACCCTTTGTGAGTTTTTTTCCTAAAAAATTTTATTCTTTTTAACTTTATATAGCTTGATTTTTTCCTATACTATGTGAAGTGAATTTCTAACAAGATGAGTCTTGACTTTTTCCCAAGGTTCTCTTTGTGGGTTCTCAACTTGGAAAGTATTGTGTCTCTTTTTGTGGGTCATTTGAAGTCTTGCAACTCAGGCCAATGTGAATGGTGTTTTAGGTCGAACAACTTTGACCATGAGTTTTGGAATCATGACCCAAACTAGTATTTTTGGCCAAGAATACTCTGAAATTTATTCAGATACCCAAAAGGAAATTTTGAGGCATGATTTTCTGATTTCAGGATATAAAACATGATATAAGACAAGAATGTGAGGGATGGAATCAGTCTAAGTTCATGAAGTGGTTTCTAGCATAATATTTTCATATCTTAATGGATTAGAGGACATGTATCCTAAATTAAAATGTACCACTAGTTGAAAACCCTATTTTTTAGTCAACTTTATGAAAATCCAACTGGGGAATGTTACTACATAGTTAAATAGTGTCATCGTCTGGATAAAATAACCCTTTGGTGGACATATTTATGTAAATCCAACTGAGGCGTGTTACTACATAGTCAGAAAAAATATCTCTTAGGAATTAGAACATTCTATTACCAATCGGTGGAAAATATTTTAAGATTCAAATTTATTAGGACCATGAAGAGTGGTTTTCCAAGGAAAGGTGTCTGAGAAAAAAGAGAGAATTTATATTCACATTTTCCATGAATGGAAAAATAATCCTCCATAAATTTGGATCATGTGAAGGAGGGAAAAAATTTGAATGGACTATTCTAAGGGGAAGTCCCCTCTCTAAAAAGGGTTGAGGAATCATGCAGGTTAATTTTGTGTGACTAGAAAATAGATCATGTAGTTTAACATATTATAGTGTGGAAGTTGTTGCACAGTTTAACATATTGTGACTAGAATATTATGATATGCAGTTTAATGTCATATAGCAAGGAAATCGGGGGCTATAATTTAAGGTCTTTTAGCTTTAACTAAAAGTTTAATCATTCTCCCATTCATGATAATCTGTCTGGGAATGTTCCCTTATGGTTAGGTATGAAGGGGGAAGTTTGTAAGCTATAATCCATGGGAATCCAAATTTGAAGAGTGATATGGTGGAAAGGGATAATGGAAATATAAAAGGTATATCCAAAGGATAAATGTACCTTTGGTTTAAAAACCACTTTTTTATGGGTGAGATTAGGTAAATCCAACATATGAGTGTTACTGTATAGTCAAATAGAAGAATCATCTGGTTGATAAGCCCCTTATGTGGGTGAATTATGAAAATCCAACCGGGATGTGTTACTACATAGCCCGACAAAAGAGTTCTTAGGAATTATGAAATTCTATTGAGAATGGATGAAGGGAGTTTATACATATTCAAATTTCCTTGGACATAGATTTTGGTTTGTGGAAGGAATGTTTCTAAATATGGAAGGATCATTTCAAGACAACATTATACAAGAATGGGAAAAAAATTTCCTACACAGTTATGACCCGATCACCAAAAAAGAGGGGATCTATCTTTTTTTAGACTAGGCCCAAATTATAGGGTCTAAGCATCTCTATGTATATCATTTGGATGAGAATAAAGTAATATGTAGTTCTGGAACCATGCAGTTTAAGGTATTACTGTCAAGACCTATTGCGAATTTTAATATCATGCAATGAGGATGATATGGTGTCCGTAGTTTTAGTTCACATGACTTGGACCATGGTATTATGGAAACAATGGGTAATATAAGGCCTTCCTGACAAATGTTGTTCCATCATAATTCATACATGAGGAACAAAATTGTAAACCATGATATTGGGGGGTTATAGAATCGAGAAAAGTGACATAGGAAAAGCATGTGAGGGATAACTATGGATTGTAGTCAAATAGTGGGTTCTAGCATGACGGATTTGGGGCTTACTAAGATGGTATAGGGTTCTCTTGAGGATAAATATACTGCTAGTTGATGGTCCCTTTATGTGGGTGACTTATGCAAAGACAATTGGGGTGTGTTACTGTTGGGACCACTTTGTATATGAAGATTGTATTTGTTGTCAACAGTTGTCAATGCTGGTCAAAATGAAGAAGGATATGAAGAAGAACTCCAAAGTTAATGGAGATCGGTTGAAGTGAAGTTGCCTGGAGAATTGTTATGGAATCATAGCATTGGATTTCATAATTGAGCAATTATCTTAGACAATGAATTCAGATGATTGTTGAGCTAATACTAAGTTCAAAGAACATGTGTCAATGGTGACACATTGTTTACAACAATGAAGAATGGAGAAGTATCATCCATTTGAGGATGATTGGAGCAGAATGGTGAATTATCATCTATCTAAGGATGGTTGAAGAAGAATGAGTATTTGAAGAAGACAATTCAATGATTTATGATTTCATGTGAACCATGCAAGAGCTTACTTGAAGAATAGAATCATATGATTTGCAGAATGATGGTTATGAAGAAGAGAAAATGTGGAAGGGCTTGACATTCTGAGGTAGACAGGCATTTCACATTGTATCTAAATCAGACGATGCTTTGCTGGTATGCATTTCACACAAATCATGAGTTAGGAGAACTTGTGATGCAAGCCTTATGAAGGAAAGGGGGAGAAATGATGATTCCAGTCAGATAATGTTTTGATTGGAAGGAATGATGCTGCTGGAAGATAGGAAAGACTCAGTTCCCATTGCAACTCTGACGATGCCTAAGCTGATCTATCAAAGGATAAGTATCACGATAGTGGGATTCGTGATAAGAGCAGAAGAATGGTTATGGGAAGCAGTAAAGAGGCAACATGACAAAGCAATAGACAATCTGGGGATGGCAGAAAAGCACAGTTTAAGGTGGCGCCGTTTTCCAGTGTTTGCCAAATTTTAGGGCCTGAAAATCGGGAGATGAAAAAATGTGCTTGGGAATGGATGTTGCGCATAAGATTGAAGATGGTTTATACGTGAAAAAGAGTTATTCAAGGTCAGAACGTTGAAAAATGACAAAGGAATGGAGTGCGCGGAAATTTAGGCATGTTTCGCGCAAAAATAAAGTGGTGCGCGAAATATCTGCGGGATGCGCGAAATAGTTGCGGGTTGCGCGAAAAATCTGCGGGATGCGCGAAATATTGGCATGGTGCGCGAAATTGAGGAATGAATTTTTCGCGCAAATGATGGTTAGAGATCAGAAGATCAAAAATTGGCAAAGGCATAAAATGCGCGAAATATTGGAGCAGTGCGCGAAATCTGATGTTGCAGGAAAGATTGGGTTTGCGCGCAATATGGAACGCGGTGCGGAATTTTGCGCGCAATTGGTGCTTCATGCTTAGAAGGATGAAAAATGGAAAAGGCATGAGGTGCGCGAAAACATGAAGCATGGCGCGAAATATGAAGTTGCATAAAAGAGTTTTTACGCGCATGGAGGAGGTTTTACGCGCGGATTAGTGTTTTTCGCGCGGGTTCAAAAATGCCTATAAATATGAGGCTAACCCTTGTTAGTTGTTGAGTCTCGACACATAGACAAATCCTGAGCTCTGACGCGCGGAAAAATTGAAGTATAGAGTATTGCGCGAAAAGAAGTAGTGCTGCGCGAAAAAGGAACTGCTGCGCGAAATAGGAATTTCTGCGAGAAAAAGAACAGTTGCTCGAAAAAGATTTTTCGCGCCAAAAGGTGTTTTTCCGCGCAAGGATTGAATTTTATGCGCAATTCGCCTAGAAGGGTGCGCGAAAAATTTGAGGGTACCTCAGGCCTTCGATAGGTGCATTTCACTCTCGAAGCAGCCTTGTGGAGGAAAAAGAACTGTGAACCATTCAGTTTCACAAAGAGAAGTTGAACCGCACTCACACGACTGGTGTTTAACACTCTCGTTGTGCTTTGCAAAGTGAAGAAGAACTAGACGTGCAATTGAACTCATATCTGCACAAAGGAATAATTCAGTATACCAATACACTCAGGTGTTGGTATTGAGAAGATAAGGTAGAGAAGAAGAAGAACAGAGTATGCCCAACTGAAGGCTGACAATTATTCAGGGTAGTTTAATTCAGATGATGCTTTGTGAGAAGATCTTCAGTGATTGAATAATCACATTGGTGTATGTGATTCTAGCTAAAGAAAGAAGGTGATTAGTGCAGTCAGTTGTTGCACTAAGAGGAAGAAGGAAGGAGAACTAGTGCAGTTTGTTTTTGCACTAGAGATGAAGAGAAAGTAAGAAGAGAATTGCTTGCCTACTGCTTTGCAAGTAATCAAGTGAAGAGCACTACAATAGATCTAGAGCAGAACCAACCTTTTGAAGAAAGAAGAAGACTATCTCGATAGGCAGTATAAAGAACCATCTAGAGGCTGCAAGTTGGACTTGGCTTTCACCAGTCCAGGGAAGAGGATTGTTTCCCACCCCCCTCCAAAGTGTAGGGACTCACACTGGCTAGAGGATTGTTTTCCTAGCCACTCCATTGTAACAGCATTTTACTTTATAGTGGAGAATCCATGCAGTGGTCATATCCATGCATGGCAAGGACGTAGCTACTCTTATTGAGTGGTGAACCTTGTAAAAATATCGTGTGCACATTTTTACTGCTTTCTATTATTGCATGCGATAGGGAAAAGAGAATAAGAGAATCAAGATCCTAACAGGTCTAGAGGTACAGGGATAAAAAGTTGGAATTGGTTTAAAAAGTCCCCAACACTGATTCACCCCCCCTCTAAGTGTTAGGTATATCCCAAACTGGTCCTTTCAGTTACTACATAGTCAAATAGTGGCATCCACTAGCTAATAGACCCTTTATGTGGGTGACTTAAGCAAATAAGATTGGGGCGTGTTACTACATAGAAAGAAAAACGAGTCCTTATGTATCAAAAATTCTATTTCTTGTAGTCTAAGAAGATTTAGAAGACCCTAAATTTTCTAAGATTAGATGTATGACATGTGTAGGGAATATGTCTGAGCATAAAGGAATAATTTGGACTAAAATTGTTCATGAAGTATAAATTCCCTTTCTTAGATCTGAATTATATGCAGAAAGGGAAATTTTTGTTTCCTTGATGGATTCATGAATGAGGTTTCCCAAATTGAGATCTCTTGTATAGATCATTGCATAGATCATTGTCTATATATAGAATATAGGACATTTTTCCTTACCCATGGATGGGATGAGCACATGAAGTCTTAGAATCACTATATATCTTTTTGGGATGAGAATCAAGCCACACATAGATATTAGGGAACTATGTAGTTTAAAGTCATGTGACGAGGACATCATCCATGTAGATTAAAGTCATGAGGTAAGGATGAAGGTGAATCAATGTGAAAAACAAAATTTTGTAGCTGGGCCAGGGTATAGGACCCGGGAATCAATACATATCTTATTGGAACAAGAATCAATCCACATATAGTTATAGAGTAGATTCCCCCTACTGATTGAATTCTTATTTGGGGGGGCACTTTTTTAACAGAGTCTCGCAAAAGGGGTGAGAACCAACATTGGATCCTCTCATGTTGATCTGACACAATCATAAGAGAATGGGGTCATTTCCTGTATTTTTTAAAGACTATGATGAAAGATTTAGATATCACTACGTATCCTATGGGGATGAGAATCAATCCATACATAGTTCTTAATGAACCATGCAGTTTAAATTCATGAAGCAAAGACATCTTTTATGCCTTTTATGGTCTTTCAATTAAGACCATAATAACCCTGATGTGAATTAATATGCCCTACTTATGCATGGAACTTTTTTTTAACAAAACTCGTACGTCCATGTGAGCTTTGATCAGTGTGAGAATCAAATAGTGGAAAAGGTTTACTCCACCACACATGGTTTATTCAAGGGAAATATAATGTAATTTTGATTTTAGGTTGGATAAACCAGGATATAAGATCCAAGAATCTCTATGTATCTCATCAGTGAGAGAATCAAGATGTATGTGGTTCTTGAAAGCCTCCATGTACTAGTCTGACCCATACACAGGGAAGGGGGAATCTTTTTTGTGTTGTGGCTGGACCCAAGATTAGAGATTAGAGAATCAATACATATCTCATTAGAATGAGAATCAAGACACACATAGTTCTTGAATAAAATGTGTTGTTGTGTTCCATCTTCGAGGATTGTTATCCACTCAAGCACATATCAAAATGTTACATTGTTTTACATCATGAAACAAGGATGTGAACCATGAAATTTCACATCATGCAGAAAGGACATTGTCGTACCGTTTAATTTCTTGTGAATAGGATGTTGTTATATGTACTTTAAAGTCTTAGAAATATGACTATGATGTCTCATAATTTTGGTTCATATGACTAAGAACATATAATTTTCGTTTTAAGGTCATTCATACAAGACCATGATGCTATGTAGTTTAATAGAATACAGTAAGGATGTTTGTGTCATGCAGTTTATTTTCTTGCGACATGGATGACATGTCATTATTTTTAGGGTCATCTGTAAAAGACTCACTACATTGTTTAACATCATGCAGCTGAGACAGATCACTATTTTATTACATGAAGTAATTTTTGAGAAAACATTCATAGGTTAGGTCCATAATGATCTCTCGATCCATTGAGATCATGGAATAATCTTTATTTAAGGGGAACTTGTGTATGTAATAGGGTCCATCCAACTTTAGCTCAATATTTGGAGTCTTCTTGTCTGGTATCATTGGAGTCTCGAGAACCATTACCAATTCTCTATAGAGGAAAGAAAAGTGGTGAAAATTCTGGTTAAAATCCAACACTATCCAATTTTTATGGATCTCCAAGTGATGTAAGGTATGAAATATCATCTCATCCTGCCACTCCAATTCATACAGTGTTTTTTGGGATTCCTCATATCTAGATAGATGATCACATATGGAAAAGAAAGGTGTCAAAAATTGGACCTCGATGGGTAGGAGTACTTCTGTTGCGTATACTAATGAATACATGGTCTCCGATGTGGTAATATGGTTTGAAGTTTGGTAGGACCACAAGGTGTGAAAGGACTTGTTATGAAAATAATTTTTATCATTATCCACCATATTTTGAATTATGTTTTATTGGATCTTATTTAAGGAATTTATCTATCAATTTTCCACTATGTGATAGTGGGACAAGTGGTTGAATTCAATATTATACTCCTGGTATAGTTTTTCCAACTCATAATAATAGAAATACGTGACCTTGTTTATCTGTATTGTATGAGGGACCCAAAATCTTGTAATGATGTTAGATTTCATGAAGCTAATAGTTCTTTTATCCCCAACATCTTTGAGGGGTATTTCCTTATCCCATTTGAAAGGTAGTCGGTAGCAGTTAGGATGTACTTTAACTCATTGTATGTGGTAGAAGTATATGATCCTATGATTTCCATTCCCCATATAGAAAATGGAGAGGAGTATTTGGATATATATAGAAACTATGGGGTTGATGTATGAATTTATCATGAATTTAATAGGAATGACACATTCTGGTAAAATTTGTACAATCCTACATCATAGTGGGCCAGTTGTATCCAATCCTATAAATTTTATAGGGAAGCTTGGCCCCTAACTTTTGGTCACTGTAGGATTTGGTGCACACTTCATTCATGATAGTAGTAGTATATTCTCCATCAAGCCTCATTTATCGAGGAATTTATGGTGATTTGGGGTGTCAAAAAGAGTGAAATTGGTTTCCCACCATTGGATTTTCTCTTTCCTAGCTTTTTCCAATGGGAGTAATGAATTTTTAAGGTAGTTTATGATAGGTATAATCCTCCTAGTGGATGGACTACATGGCTTGGGGATAGGGATGATTTCATAATTCTCTTCAATGATGACATGAGAAAAAGGAAAGACTATTTGGCGATGCACACTACTGATGACCATTTCATCCCAGTTGGATCTACAAATGTCATGGCTATATTCATCGATGCATATTCCTGGGCATTCTATGATCATGGAACATGATTAAATGTTGGATATGAGGGTAATTCTTCCATTAACCCCCAATCATAAACAAAAATGGGGATTAGATCTTCTTTTTCGATGGAATAATCCTTGTTGATCTGTTTGATTGTGACCTTTGAGTTTCCTCTCACCTCTAGGTGGCCCACTGGTATTTGGAGCACCAATTCTTCACCAAAAATGAGGGAATTATATTCTTCCTCTTTTCTTGTACATCTTTTTGAAAATATTATTGAGTAAGGAAGAACATCCTTTGTTGGAGAGATGAGTATGAATCCCAACCTGGATTTTTTGAGCTTAGGATATTCTATTCTCTTCCTTATTGGGATGTTAAATGCACCATAAAAATAAATTTCCCATATCTGAGGGATTTATTGAATAGAAAAGATCTCCTAATCTGTAAATTTAGTATCTAACGATGTTGTCTTTGCAGATGGGTTCTTTGTGAGAAAATCCTCCAAATCTTGTACTTTCACTACTTTGAGCCATGAACCGAATGTTAAACTACTATAGAATAACTTCCCACTATGCCAAACTTCTAGTCAATATAGGTTGACTGAGGATATTATTGAATGGTTTATTATGAGATACCAAATAGACTTTGTGATGCTTCATGTAGTGCCTCATATTCTGAATCTCGAAGATTAATGTTAGGCAGCTATTTTTGATACCTGAATAATGAGTCTCAATGACATGCATAGTTAAATGAGATAATAATGGTATTTTTCATTCCTATCATCATTATTTTGTGTAATGAAAGAACCCAATAATCACTCCAGGACTATCACATATATAATGAGAGACTTTCCTTCAGTAGGTGTAATTAGCACTAGTGGTAACAAGATATATTTCTTGAGGTTTTCAAATTCTTCTTGATAGTCACTGGTCTATTGATATGTGACCCTCTTCTTCACCAACTTGGTGAAGGGATGAAATTTTTCTGCAAGATTGTCTATAAAGCACCAGATGTAGGAAAAGTGTCCTTAAAGTCCTCTCAACACATTAAGGTTTCAAGAAGATGATATACTAAGGATATACATTGTTTTCTCAAGGTCAAATTTGATGTCATGATGGAATATGACAAATCCAAGAAATTTTCGTTCGATTACCCAAAAAGAACATTTTATGGGGTTCATATTCAAACTATGATGGCATAGCTTGTTGAATACAGTATCAAGATCAGTCAGGAGGTTAGAATACTATCAAGACTTAACCACCAAATCTTCAACATAGAATTCAAAAAAATCCCCAAAAAGGGTTTGAAGATGCAATGCATGAAATTTTGGCATGTTTTATTGGCATTTTTCAAGACAAAGGGAATTACTCGATAGAAAAATACTCCCTAGGGAGCCTTGAAAGTGGTGTATTCTTAATTTTTGGGGCCAATAAAATTTAGTTGTACCCGAAATAGTCATCTATGAACGAGAGGTATTGATAACCAAGAATTTCATCAATTGGTAGCTTTATGATTGGAACCAAGAAGTCATCTTTCTAAAAGTTCGAGTTGAGATCTCTAAAGTGAATAAAGACCCTGATTTTTCCATTGTTCTTATTTATCAGGATGATGTAGGCCAACCATTTTGGATACTGAACATTGCTAATGAAGTCATCCTTGATAATCTTGTCCACTTCAACTTCAATTTTTAAGATTTCGGGCATTTGTGTCCTTTTGGTTACCTTCTTGTATCCCCAATGGTCTCCTGGAAAGCCTAAGTGATGAGTGACCCCATCGGGATCATGGTCTAGAATCTCTATGTAATTACAAGAAAACATGTCCCAATGTTTCTTTAAGAAAGAGGTAAATACCTCTTATTCTTCATAATTGATGGAAACATTGATCAAATTGGTTTTTGGATCTTCTTTTGTACCTAGATTTATTTCTCTAAGTTCATCAATGGCGGTAAAGTCACTTTCCTCAAATGCTAGAGGGGCATACCTAAGGTATTCCTCCTCTTCCTCTCACTCATCCTCCTCTTCCACCTTTTCCTGGGAAGTAGGAAATGAATAAATTTTCTCATATTTAGGGGAGGAGTTAGTATTTTGAATTTCGGAAGGTGAAGCAACTAATTTTGACCTGACTGATGATGTGGGGCCTCTCTAAAGCTACGAAGATAGAATGAGGGAACGTTCACCCAAGATTATATCATTTTTTGGAGAGTTAATGACTAATCTAGTTCTACTGGGTTTATTTTTTATGACTGATATCATGGAGGTCGCTTAATATGTTCCTGAATTCATACTCACCTCTTCAATCTGAGTGATGGGAAATGTATAGTCTGCAATGAGATGCTTTAAGGGATTAATTGAGGTCAGACCTGGACTGTTTGGGCCATGTATTCAAGAAACGTCTTCAATAATGGGTTTTTTCCCTTCCCTTTGATATAATCCTACATCAATATATTATGATTCATAGTATTTAAATGGGGATTTTCCACCATGAAATGTCACAATTTTACAATTAACGCAATATTTGATGCATTGATGCTATGATGAGGGAATAGTCACATGCTGATGTAACCAACAAAATTCCCAAAAGAACATTGAAGGCCACATCTTATCAAAAAACTAGGAATTCAGAGTCATATTTGAGATCCCCAAACTAATTCTGGATCCTAATTTCACCTAGAGGCTTTTTCTTTCTCTTTTCATAACCTTGTAGCGTTGGAGTGGAGGGGGACAAGTTGGACTCGTTGCAACCCAATCGACAAAGTGTTTTGACCAGAATGAGGTTGGCTCTTAATTCATTTTCAATAAAGGCTCATTGGATATCAAAATCATTTATCCTTATATATACATACAAAGACTTGATTTGTCCTTGTATAATGTTATCTTTATCTTGTTATGTAAAAGAGATGATTATGTGACATTTTGTAGGATCATTTTCTTCCTAATAAACTTTGTCAACAGTGAATTCAACCTCAAATTTGTGAGGGATTGAAAAATACTCTATGAGTACTTCTCAATGGTCTATTGATAGACTCAAAGCATCAAGGATAGACCACTTGGATGGAAATGGGGATAACTGCTTTAAAATGCCATACTTCTGGTCCAAAGGCCTACACATGCCAATGTGGAGACACTCTTTTATATGAAATTTAGGTATTTAAGTACTTGTTATAGGCAGGTAGCTCATTAGAATTGGAGTTGAAGGCATTTATTTATTTAGTAGATTAGGTTGACACGGTCTACCTCTGTGATGAGGCTGATTAGGTGATGGTATCCCCTCTAATTGATCATCTAGAATGATAGAGTTAGGGAAAACTATGCCTATATAGGGGAACATTATTTATCTTACAGAGTTTTCTGTAGATATCTCCCATGGGTTCCGGCCATGTAGATGGCTCTAGTAGGGACATAGAAAGAGTAATGACTCTTGGTTTGACCACTTCCTCCCCTATATCCTCGACTATGCCAACCTATTCCCCTAATTCCCCAATCGGGTGTAGGGAATCCAGGTTCATAATAACACTCATCATCTGATAAGGGTTCTATTTTTTGAATAACATTAATGGAAACAATTATCACTCCTATTTTGTTGAGGAATCCATCTAGTGGGTCAAATCTTGGTGTACCTTTTGGCGGGGCAGTGCCCATTATTCCATAATTGTAGGCATTAAGTCTGATAGAGTCACGGCTAACATCATCCTCAGCACAAGATCATATTCATGTGCTTTATTCTTTCTCTTCTAGCCATGTTGTTTATTGGAAGACTAGATTTAATAAGACTATGGAATTGATGGAGAAGTTTGGGCCATAGTGAAAGCGGCCACATGCACAGTTGGTTGTTTTAATTGTGCTCAGAGGATAACATGTGTCTGGTTGATCATCTTTCTAACCATCCAAAAACTGAACTCCTACATACCCTTTTTTTAGCTTATATCAATTAATTGTCCTCCTTTTAATTAGTGTAAAAAACACATGCTACCTGTGCAAGTAGCTTTCCCAACTTAAGTTTTCCAGAGTCCACCATCTTCTGCAGGATGTATTTGAAAAAAAACATTCATGGATATTGTTCCTCAATTCACAGTGGAATGGGAAATATTTTTGGATATCTTAATCACCAACTAGTTGGGATTATTGGGATTTGGAAACATGATCAAGTTTTTTTTTCCAATGTTGAGATTAAGTTTCCAGGGACTTGTTCATTTCATAGAGAATAAATTTTTTTCCTCAATTCCTAAAATTGTTTTCGCCTCTTCTTACTTTTCCTATCTTGATAAGGTGGGAGTTGTTCCTAATACCCAGTAGGGTGGACTGTATGATATGGTGCAATCATTGGATATGGAGAAAGTGCAGGGGTCACCTTAAGTGTAACAAAGTCATCCTCTACTTTTTCTGTTCTCTTACCTTGAACTGATGGGATTACTCTGAACTTAGCCTTGGTTTGTGTGAGGGAGTGATCCACTATTTGAGAAATTGCAGAAACATACCCAAATCCTCCTGTATATTTCAAAGGAATGAGTGGTGTTCTAAAATCATCATGAATATTCTATAAAAATATAGAAAAAAGGTCTTATTGTGTATGTTATAGTCTAAAGGATTATGGAAAACTAGTCTTCTTGAAGATGTTGTAGGCTTAAAGAGTATGTCAACCCCTTCTACTGATCAATGAAGTCTGAAACCCTCTTATTATCTCTTTGTTTGCAGTTTTAGAGGTCGAGGACTATTGTCTTTTGTAGTGTTGAGTTTCATTGGAAGATAATCTTTCGATGGAGATTATTCCACCCTTTGATTGATTGATCCAACAAAACTGGTGTACCATACAAAGGCTATCCCCTAAAATGTCTGTATGAAGCACTTGAGTTTTACTGCTTCCTGTTGTGCAGGGGCCTCGGTCATGGGGTCATAGTGGGACATGAAATGTCATCAAATACTTATATGGTTCCCCTAAACAATTTGAAATTTAAAATATAGGATTCCCAAAAAATTTCGAGAGAAGAGTTAGATCAACCCATTCAGGGTAAGGATTATTTTTTGGTTGTACTGGTGTATGTATTTCGTCTATAGCTTCTAATTGAGTTGTTAGTGACTCAATAGTATTGATGAGTCAATGAGGAATGTCTGGATGAGTAGAAGATTTTACAAGGTGTCATGACCCCCTCTAACCAAAGATACAATAATGAAGGGAAAAAGATAATGACCCCTCCCCCATGCCTTGCCTCCAATAGGCCCTAAGTTGGCGACTAACACTAAGGGTATAAAAATATCACAATATGGGAGTCATTTCCCTCTATAAGAAAATAATATCAAGAGATTCTATGAATCAACCACAATCATACCAACGACTTATATATAAGAAAAACAAAAACCAGCCAATAATGCATGTATAAATAAAGCTGATATAGATAAAAATTATCTAAAGTAAATACCCCAAAGAAAATCTTAGGAAAAAACACCCCAATTATCCAAAGGTCGAAGATAGTAATGTCCAACACAGTCCACGTAATCCTTCTAGAAACCTGAAAATGTTTTTTATATATGTAGAGAGAGAATACAAGTATACTCAGTAGGAAAAACAAAGTCTCTCGTGGACATTTCAAAGAATCAAACTAATTCACCTATGAGAAAACATCATAAGAAAACATCACCTATAAAGGTACACTAACCAAACCTAGTCTCACCAAGGCACACTCACCAAATAATGCATGTCAAGTAATATAATATAATAGGAATTACATCGATAATGGTACACTGCACTGTTTTCCCACCGGTATGCTGATCTCACACCCCAATGTTGTATGTCATGGCACTCTCATCTCTTCTGTATACCACACTTCCCCACAAGCATGGTCACCACACACCTCACCTACAGACACCTGAGCTTGATTCCCCACAAGTAGGACCACATGAAATCTCACCCGAAAACACCTAATCCATCACAACCACCATCTAATGCACCAACTAACCTTTGGCCATCACAGTGTGTGAAATACCTACCTCTCCTAGAAGAGAGAGTGGGAAAGAGAGGGTACCCAATCATCCATCCTCCACACCAGATGCCAGAAAAAACACCCAGTGCATGACTATTCGAGTGTCATCACGAATTTCTTGATGTTGGTAGGGTTCATATAAAAATCCTAAGAATATATAAGTATATATATTTATTTATTTATATAATATCAAACACTCAATACCAACTTATGGGTTCACAAAAAAACCAACCAAATCATAACACTGTCACTTTTTCTGCAACATCTAAATGTATAACACCACACAACAGGACACAACCCCATTCATTTCATTATTTAGTATCATCTACATTTAACGCCATAAACCATAATTTATTCATCCATTAACCACTTTCAGTCCATTAACCAAACTAACTCAATCCATTCGAAACACTATTAAATAATTATTTATTTATTCCATCACTACTCGCGCATCTAGCATAAAGAAACCACCACCTCGCCACCCCAAAAGAATGGCCACGCAAACCACCTCGCTACCCAAAAATAAGGGCCACACAAACCACCTCGCCACCCCAAAATCATGACCCCCAAACCATATTCCCCACATTCCCCAACTATACATCGTCATCCCACAAGCACAACCACACATCAAAACACAACAATATCATTTTACAGATTTAAAAAGTTGATTTTATCACATTTTACTTTATTTTAGGGGATTTATCACACAATCCATAATCTTAGGGTAACCATTTAGTTAGAAAAATATAAGTGGTTAATCAATTTTCATTTTAGGGTGATAGAATGACAATCACATCCAAAGAAGCAGTCACTCAACATATATCTAGCATAAAAAAGCCCCCAACAGACATAATTTTTAGTGGGGCATCAAGCCTGTACAACCCACAATATCAAAAATAACATCAAAGGTGTTAAAGAATGCAAGTAAAACCCCATTTACCCCTTTCAATTCAATTTGACCAATTATTTATATTTGATTAGTCCTAAAAACCCAAAATCCATAGATAAAAAAGGAAACATCTCTCACATGATACACAATAAAGGGAAACAAGGGATTCCCTACCTTGAGGAAGCTTTCCAACTCATTACTCACTACATGGTGAAGAAGAACGCCCACAAACCACAACTGCACCATGAGATAATATATTAACCTACATGAAAACCCAATATCCCTTAAAAAAATCCCAACCACAAAATCCAAACAAAATCAAACCAATATAGTGAAACTATGAAGAAGAATGGGAGAAAATCATCCAAGAATAAGGGAGGTCTTACCATGAATTACCAACGAATAACCAATGGGACCAATAGATCAAATAGAGAGGAAGAGGAATTGATGAAATCCTTAGGCACCTAGGGTTTTCCAAAAATGAGCGAAAGGAGAGTCCATGGCTGAATGAATGATGATTTTGGTGGAAAAGAACTTTTAAAACTTTACTTCATCTTGGATTTACACATCATGTAATCCCCTTACACATCATGTAATCCTTGAGGTTCTGTTTCTCCAAAAAAATCATCTCCTTTTCATTAACCCCAAAAATCTACACATCGTGAACCGAACCTATAAAATTTTTGAAACAAAATTTCACATCATGTGATACACTTACATGGTATTTATTTCCCAAAACAATTCTGTTGCACCTCCGACTTCCACCAAAAACACCAAGAACTTCCCCTGAACACCCCTAACAACCAAAACTAGAATAGGAATGGGCCTAGAGAGCACAAACGGTTTCATCACATACATCTAAAATTATTGTCTCCATCAAGAATAAAAATCCAATCCTAAAAGAAAATGGGTCCAAACAACCACCCCCAAAGATACCTATCAAGGGTCTCGTCATACCTCAAATTCTACCACTTGAAAAACATTCCAAAAAAAATGAACACAAACATCTCTCATAACCTCATCAACATGAAACCAAAACTACAAACTATCTCCTCTTACATAACCACACTACCACACAACCATTCAACAACCAACAAACTGCACCATACTAAAAACAAAAATAAAGTAATTCTATCATCCATGTCAATATACTATTCACATTGGGTGGCACTCACTCACCCAAATGGGTTTAATTGCTTCAAAATTAATGCATCTCGATTAGGAATCATGCCCTCCCCCATTTCATATGTCATTAATTTATCAAACATCACACCACACATATCATACACCAATTAAAATATCTCATCTCATAAACAAAAGGATCCAAACATCACATCACAAAAAAATAGGGCAAGGAAAAACTCAAAACAACTCTGGGTACTGGGAACACATATGAATCTCTCACTCCCAAGTTATATCCTCCAAGACACCATGAATCCACAACACATGAACCAATGAATTGGTCCATCCATGTAGTGTCTTCTCTTGGTGATCTTGGATCTATACTTGTCATTCCACAAAACTCACATCATTCTCGACATCAAACTCTCCCCAGTCAGTGAAATGAGAATCACGTGAATATACCGATGAAGCTGAGATATTTGGAAAACATTGGGGATCATTTCAAACTATGGTGGAAATGCCAACCAATACACCACCTCTCCAACTCTCTCCATAACCTCAAAGGTTTCATCAAACCTAGTTGAATGATTACTCCCTCTACCAAATCTCCTCTTCCCACATTGAAGGGAAACCATAAAAAACACATGGTCCCCAACCTTGAACTCTAAGGGCCTCCTCCCGCGACCAACATAAGAATTTTTTCAGTCCTTTACTACTTTTATCCTCTCACGAAAAATATTTACTTTCTCTTTCATTCTTTGCATCACATAGGGACAAAGAATGGTTGTCTCCCTAACCTTTGTCCATCATAACAGAGAATGATGTGGTGTATCATATAAATCCCCAAAACGAAGCTATTCTAATGAAAGTGTGAATTCTATTATTATAAGAAAACTATATCAAATTTAGGTTTCATACACAACTTCTATAAAATTACATGATACACACCCACAAAATTTCCTCCAATTTTTAGATAGTCTATTCTATCTTCTCATCTTTTTGGGGGTGGAAAGCAGTGCTGAGGCCTTACTAAGTGCCAAAGGAATGCTGCAATCCCCTCCAAAATCATGAAGTAAAACATGTGTCCCAATATGAAGAAATAGAAATTTAAACTCCATGATAATGTACCACATAATCCATGTACCTCTTATCCAAAGAATCCATTATTCCCAACTCCTTGATCAAAAAGAAGTATACTAATTTCATTAACTGATCCATGATCACCCAGAAAACATCACAACTTTCCAGACCTCTGGGTAACCCTATGGTGAAATACATCAAGATTTTATCCCATTTCCACTAGGGAACATTCAAGGGATACAAAAACCTAAAAGAACACGATGATCAACCTTTAACTAATATAAAACCATACACTAATCCAGAAACTCTACCACTTCATGTTTAATCTCTGGCCACTAAAACTAAGTCCTTAATCCATGGTACATTTTGAAAACTCCTGGGTGTACCAGCAATGGTGAGTTGTGAAACTCAAAAAGGACCCCCATGCATCGCTTCCAGAACAAACAACCTCCCATGAAACAAAACTCACTTCCAACCATCCCTCTAGAGCATCATCATGGACAACACGATCATGCATCACTACATCCTCTATGTATACCCACTGAGACTCATCCACCTTATGCAATAGAGAATATTGCACCTTTATCTGAAACAAATAGTATCTACCACCATCTACCCTTGAATCTAAGTGCAAGGATTTCAACTGCTCCATTACTCTCCAAGAATCCCCAGACTCAGAAACAACACCCTTCAATGACTTAATTCTTAGATAATTGGACACAACATTCACCTTTCCTAAGGTGTAGGAGATCTTAAAATCATAGATCAGAAAAAAAAAATCCATCCAACTTCACTGTCACATATTCAGATCATGATGGTAAAAGACATACCTCAAAATCTTGTGATCCATGAAGGCCACAAATCTCTCCTTAATAAGGTAATGTCGCCACATCATCAATTAAAACACAACATCCGCTAGCTCTAGATCATGGGTGGCATAGTTATGTTCATTAGAGAAAACTTCTAAGACCCATAATAGATCCCCACCTTACATTTCATCAAAGAACACCCTAATACCATATGGGAAGCATCAAAAAACTTCTCAAACAACACACCCTAATCCGAGAGCTGAAGTACTGGAGCACTGAAAAACTCCCCATTCAGGTAACTGAACGCTGCATGAAAATGATCATTCCACAAAAAATTATGGTCCTTACTAGTCAAATCTTTCAATGGGGTTGTGACTCAAGAGAAATTGGGTACAAACATCCAATAATATCTAACGATACCAAGGAAACTGAAAACCTATGCCACATTCCTAGGTGCTTCCCAATAAACAAACTTCTTGAACCTTTGATGGGTCTAATACCACACCCTACTGAGACACAACATTCCCATGTAAATTCACCTCTCATGTCCAGAACATACACTTGGAAAACTTTCCACAGAACTGGTGGAGTTGAAGAATATTCAAGGAAGTTATAAGATGCTCATCATGATCCTCCTCAAACTTAGTGTAGATAAAGATATCATAAATGAATAAAATGAATAACTAGTCCAGGAAATAATGGAACATAGAGTGAATAAGCTCCATGAACCTAGTTAGAACATTCATACCATGAAAAAACATGACTATAAACACAATGTGCCTATTCCTGCATCTGAAGGTAGTATTCGGGGTATCTCACTCCATCACCCTCAACTAGTGATATCTAAACCACTGATCGATCTTAGAAACCCAACTCTCCACTTGAAGCTGGTTGAAAATATCATATATTCTTAGAAGAGGGTAACCATTTTTTACTATCACCTAATTCAACCTTCAGTAGTCTATACACAACCTAAGACTACCATCCTCTTTCTTGGTGAACAATATTGGAGAGCCCCACAGAGACACACTGGTCTGGATAAAACCCATCTATACCAAATCATATATCTGAATCCTCAAATCCCCCAACTCAAAAGGTTTCATCTAATAAGGATCCATCAAAATAATAGAAGCATCGGGCTACAAGTTGAACTCAAGATCACGTCAAGGGGTATAGTCACAACCTCCTTAAGAGAAACATCTAAGAAATCCCTAATGACCCTGGGAACCTCTACCAACGTAGAATCCACTAATTCCACTGACATCTCAACCAATAAGGATAAAAGAGAATCCACATGCCGACTGTCCACCTGAAAACTCCGCTCTCCAACAGAAACCACACACTATCCATCCACATTCGAAAACATGACTCTCCTCTAGAATCAATTGATAATATCACATAAAGAATAAAAATAATAGATATCAAGGATAATATCATATGGATAAATTGGTAGAAAGAAAAGATCCCAATGGTACTGATGTGACCCAATCTTCAGTCTACATTTCTAGCACACATCAAACAAGATGTTCTGGCCTTAGATATGTGTAGTCAACACCAGGGCATTAGATGATTCTCTACGTATAGTCCCAAATAATGGGATAGAGTGGGTGAAACAAAGGAGTGTGAAGCTCCTAAATGAATCAAATCACAAAAAATGGTACTAAACAAATTGATCATACCTATAAAGATCTAGGGACCCTCTTTAACTGCAACCTCAAATACATGCAACTAACCACACCCATCTTCTATACCTCTCTAATGATGACCACCTCCCTGTCCATGCTTAGGTTGTGGTCTGTGAATGTGTGGAATATCCTGAGGTCGGACTCTACCTTCTCTATCTCCCCTTGGTGGAGAATAAGCCTATTACCCCTACTGCTAAAATAGTCTCACTAGAAACTACTTTTGAGGATGGTGTTGAGCCTATCCACCTCCACCAAATTGTGATCGAGGAACCACTAGGAACTAGTTATGAAAATGGCCACAAACCCCACCACCAAAACACAATTGCACAAATCTCCCTAGAAAAGCATGAAAACTATGGGCCCCAAAATGTTGGAAAGGATTCCACTAAGGTTGAATCCCCACTGATAAAAACCTAAAAGTTCCTGGTTCATGAGACCTTCCACTGAAAACTTTTCTCATAGAGGAATCCTAACAGTTCCCCTCTCATGATAAACTTCCTCGTGAGTACATCCGCTCAATCCCCTTTTCCTTCTTATGAACCTCCAGATATGTTGGAAACCTAAAAGGAGTAACTCGATACTATATAGAAGGACATAGTTCCACCTCAAGACAAATGACATGAGACTCCTCATCTAGAAAAATATCTAGGGAAAAACAAAGAATTTCCTTGAACCTAATTCATATATCCTACATTAGCATGCTCCCCAGCTAAAGGGAAATAAGATAATGTATCTTTACAGACTTCATGGTCGACAAAAGGAAATTTCCCTCAAACTACTTATAAAAGTATACCCAAAAAATGTCTTCCAGCTTTCTCTCCCACAGATAAAACATACACCACTAACACAGAGCTCCCCACATCTAACTAACTACCAAAGTGACCCATAACTCTGTCGGGGACCAGATCAAACCGAAATTGATCTAGAGATCCTCCATACAATTCTCTGTCTCCACATCTGAAACACTATCCTTATACATTTCCAAATCCTTCCACTGGAAAGCACACAACAGCCTCAGCCAAGCCTCATCCTCCTCTATTGGATCAACCCTGCAGTGATCAACTGGGTTAGCCTACTAAACCTCAACTTCCTGAGATACACACAAACAATGAACATTAGCCATATATATAAGGAAAACAGTGAACTTACTATGCCTAATAGTATGGAATTTTTATTTTGATTTATTTTAATTAAATTTATTCATTTTAAACTTCCCAAAAACCCCAATTAAAATAAGAGTAGAATTCATCATGATGAATGTACCTTTCCTAGGTCTCTACCCCGCAAGAAGATCCATCACACTTGGGATTTCAATAAGCTCGAAGTTCATGCACTAGATAATGGTGGGGGATATCATGTCCTAGTCAGTCTCACTAGCTTATGTCATGCACCAAGGCCAACTCACATTGTTCCCATACAAACCCATGCATTCCTCATTGTGCCTAACTATGAACTCTGCCCTATATATCAACCATCACCTTTGATACAAATCTATCATGACCCCCTCCAACCAAAGATACCACAATAAAGGGAGAGAGACAATGACCCCTTAGTCCCGTATTCAATAGGTACTGGGTTGGATACAAGCACTGATGGTATAAAAATATCATTATATGGTAGACATTGACCTCTATAAGAAAACAAGATCGGGAGATAAGATGAATAAACCACAATCAACTCCATGAAATATATATAAAAAAACCAAAACCAGTACCACAATGAATTTATAAATAATAATGATACAGATAAAATGTCTCCAAATTAAATACCTAAAAGAAAAGCTAAGTTAGTGACACAACATCTATTTGAAGGTCTGATCGAGTAATTTTCTGTAAGGTCCTTGTAATCATCCTAGAAACCTGAAAATAGTTTTTATATATGTAGGGTGAGCATATAAGTATAATCAATAGAAAAACCAAAGTCTCTCATGCACATGTGAAAGAAGAATACTAATGAACCTGTGAGAAAACTGAAGAACCAAACAACACCTATAGAGGTATAATAACCAAACTCAGTCTTACCTTGGCATGATCACCAAATAATGTAAGTCATGTCATATAATATAATAGGAATCACATCGATAAGGGTACCCCACACCGGTTTCCCATTGGTATCCTTCCCTCACACCCCAATTTAGTACATCCTAGCACCCCCATCCCTTCCATATACCACAACACCCCACAAGCACAGTCATAACACACCTTTCCCAAGGACATCTGGGCTCGTTTCCCCACAAGTACGACCACATCACATCTTTCCTAAAAAGACCTAGGCCATCACAACCACCATCTAATTCACTAATAGACCTCCAGCCATCACAACCTGTGCAATACCTACCTTTCTTAGAAGTGAGGGTGGGAAAGAGAGGGTACCTGGGCATCTATCCTCCTCACTATATGTCAGAAAAAACAACCAGCATGTGACTATGTGGGTGTATCCACATAGTGATCGATGTGGGTGAGGTGTATATAGAAATCACCATAATATACAATTATATATAGATAATATCTAAAAATCAAGCCCAGCCTATTATTTCACAGACAAACCAACCAAATCACAACACCATCACTTTTTCTACCACCTCTAAATGCATAACACCACACAAAAATCCACAACCCCATTCATTTAATTATTTATCATCAACCACATTTAACCACAAAATCCATCATTTATTAATCCATTTACCACATCCATTAAATTAACCAATCCAACCCAATACATTAAAAACACCATTAAACAATTATTTATTTATTCCATCACTACTCGGACATCTGCTATAAAGAAACCACCTCCTTGCTACCCTAAAAACACAACCACACAAACCACCTTGCCGCCCCAAAAGCATGACCACGCAAACCAACTCGCTACCCCGAAAGCATAGCCACTAAACTATCTACACCACATTCCCAAACCATAATTCATTGTCCCATAAGAATGACCACACATAACATCACAACAAGAACATTTTACATATTTACAGGGGGGATTTTATCAAATTTCACTTTATTTTAGGGGTGTTATAACAAAATCTATAATCCCATGGAAACCAATTCATTGGTAAAATATAAGTTGTTAATCAATTTCTATTTTAGGGTGATATCACAATAATCAAAACCAAAGAAGCATTCACAACACATATATCAAATGTAAACAAATCCCCCAACAACACCAATTTTCAACGGGGCATCAGGCTCGTACAATCCACAACATCACAAATAACATCCAAGCTATAAAAACATGTGAATCAAAAATCATTTACCAATTTCAATTAAATTTAACCAATTATTTATCTTTAATTAATTCAATAAAACCATAATACGTAGATAAATAAAATTAAACCCCTCCCACATGATAAATAATAAAGAGAAATGAGGTATTCCCTACCTTAAGGAATATTTCAAACTTGTTGTGCACTGCAGAGTGAAGGAGAATGCCAGAAAACCACAATACCATCATGGGATCATGGATCAACCTACAAAGCACCCAAATATCAATCAAAATACATCCCAAACACACAACCCAAACAAAACCATTCCACCGCAATGAAACTCTGAAGAAGAACAAGATACAACCATCCAAGAAGAAGGAAGGGATTGCCATAGATTGCGAACGAACAACCACCAGGACCAATAGATCAAAGAGGGAGGAAGAGGGATTTAATGGCTACTCAGGGCGACTGGGGTTCACCCAAAATGAGAGGAATAATAATACAAAGTCAAATTAATGAATATTCATCCAGAAAAGAACATTTAAAATTAAACTTCATTAGGGATTTACACGATGTGTAATCCCCTGTCACGTCATGTAATCTTTGGGGTTTAGTTTCACCGACAAATGCATTTCCTTTTCATTATTTAACCCCCAAAAAACAAAAAATCGTGAAAAATACATAGAAATGTTTTGTAACCATCTATCATGTCATGTAATACACTTACACGGTGTGTATTTCCTACAGCAGCTCTTTCACACCTCCACCATCCACCGAAAACTCTTGAAACCTCCCTCGAACACCTCCAATAACCAAAACTAGAAAAGTAATGGACTGGGAGGGAATAGACCATTACACAGTGGAAATAGTAGTTAGGTCAAACTATGGAGGCATGGTTGGTATATTCCTTGGGCAACTAAAAGGGATAGGCCTGTAAGGATGTGCTTGGTCCTGTTCTAGTTAAGTACCCAATGGAATAAACTCTCGATCTTCTATTATGGGGTCCATGTATATTTGTTGTTGGTACCCCACATTGAATGGATGTTTTGTATCCCATTTGGTTGTTGCAAAAAAACCATCTTTACTGAGATATGCTGGTTGGGAGTGTAAGTTGAGGTTCTATTTGCAGAACGTATCTAGGAGGAATGTTTCCTCAGAGTAGTTCAAAACTGAGTCTTATCAATTACTTTATATATTACTCTTGCTGAGAAAATATTTTCTCAACTGTGAGGGGTTATACCTCTTTAGGATTTGGTTTCATAATAACATTACCCTTACCATTTTCCTTGGTAGATACTCTTTGTAGAGGTAATGATGGATTGGCTGAGGGAATGACCAAATTTAGAGGAAGACTCTTGTTTTGGATACATACACATCCTTCAATTGTTTTGGTGTGTACCATATTATGAACCAAAAAATCCTCCTCCATATCATTCGTATTGGCCTCATGTTCTATAGGGTCTACAGGTGTGTTGTTAATGACATTCATAGATGTGTGCTGCATTGCAGACATTTCATAAATATCTTTATGAGGCTGCCTTTGTTTGAACCCACTATGGGGACGCATCTTCTTCATTTCTAGTTCACATAGAGCTATTTGGTGGATGGTAATCCAAAGGTAATCTCCATAAAATATTCTTGTTCGTGTTCCCAATGAGGATACCATATATTGGGATTGTATGAACTAAGAGTATTTGTTTTATAAAGTCCCCCATAATTGGGAAAATACATACTTCTACTGAGAAAGATGTTTTTGCGTTAAAAAATCACCCATTTCTGAGGGATTGGTCTATTATTTATCTAGTTATGCAACCATTCAGGCATGCTTTACTGACCTCAAATGTTAAAAAAATCCCCAACCCTGTGAGTTGGGGTTTATCTTAGATTACCATGGATGTTATTGTTGCATCTTACTTTTTGATTTTATGAAGTCACGTTCGAAGATGGGTTGGGTGCATCATTTAGTTTGAACCTGAACCACCTTCTTCTGAAGATAGTTGCACTATATGGAAATTGACTTCCCTTAAGTGGGAGACCTACTCAGTATTTTTAGATGCATCATGAAAGAGTATTTTGATAATTCACTCCCTTCGGCCCCAACATTGATAAGAGTCAGCTGGACTTATTTCTGTTGAGCATGCCATTGGTTGTGAACAACATATGTTTATTGAAGCCAGCCTAAATTTCAGACATTTCATGATGTCATCTTTGGAAGATTTTTCTGATTGGGGAGAACATTGAAATAAAATGCTCCATGTTCACCCCATCCTATGATATTAACACTGAATGGGGGTCTTTGATCTGCGATTGAAATTATTTTAACACACTAAAACACGCACATTGAAGGGATCCTTGGATTTTCCCTAATTTTAGATGTCATGAGGATAGGAGATCCGCCAAGTAAATATGGAATTGTATCCCTTCTATTAACTTGTACTTACTTTGATACTCATCATAAGGTAATAATCTTTCTATTAAGTAGAAAATAGTGTTCCTTATATTGAGGTGGATGAAGTGAAGACAGTATTTTGAAAATTCACCCGGAATGTTGTATTAGGTAGCGAATAAAGATCAGAACATGACTAGTATTTCATCTTTAACCAATTATATCATCATATTTAACACATCTTCATTGTCTTTATCCAGAGGTTCCTCAACCTGGTCTAACAAAAGTATACCCTTCCCTACCACTTTATCATAAACAACAATATTTATATGTATTTCCTCTGTCACATTGGAAGACAGGTGATCCAAGGTTGGTTTGGAGAGTGATTGTAACCTTGGGATGTCTTCCAAATGAAAATGGATTTAAATTTCTAGTGAAAAGTCATCACACATGAATGACCTCATTTTCCCAAGTTTTTTATGGTATGATGGCTTTCTCATCATTAAACCACCAAGGGGAGGATCCTTTTGAGAAAGTGAAACACTATAGTGGAGAGAAATTTCACAACGAATACCATTATGGGGAGGACTACCATTATGGCCTGACATCCAACTGAAATGATAATTCATGTATCATATACCCTAGGGAGGGCCTTCAGGGTAGACCACATCAAGGGTAATATCTTCTGGTTGTTTGATCTTCTGGAAACATTGAGAGATTTCATGATTCTCATCATGATATATCGATCAAATAATGGACATGAAGAAAGCCTTCATGGTGAAGTGTCTGGGGAAGAACTTCAGAATTGCTACTATTGTTCCCATAATTTGGTAATGGGATATTTGGATCCTAATCTACCATAGATAAAAATATGAGGGCTTCAAGATCTCCAGCATTGTGTAGAGTGGGATAATAGATCAAATCTTCATTTTCCAGTTTTCTCTAATGAGGCTTATTTTTGGATTCCCTCTTGTGAGAGGCTGGGACCGCTTGTTGGGGAAATTAGTTTTTAGGTATGGAGGCTTGTTTGACTAACACTAATGTCACTACAGGAATTTTCCTATAGGCTTCTAAAATTTTGGTAGGGGTTTGTACCTATCTCAAAGTGTCCATCAGAATAGGCCGATTACCTATAGTTGGAATGGGACTACGTTCCTGATTCGGTTGTCTATATATCAAGGGGGAGTTTTCCCCATGACCCTCATAGAGGGGAAAAGAGGTTTGTTTCTTCTCTGGAATGACATGCTGATGATTCAAACCATTTTTAGGGATGGAGTTTTGTATCCATCCCTCAACCAATTTTGTCGCTTTTATAATATCCTAGAAGTTTTGTAGGATGTGGGAAAGAATTTGAGTCTTCCCTTTCACCATTTTCTGGATGTTCTTCGTGACTTCAGTGAATGGAAAATGGTATATGTCAATTTCATGGTTGGAGAAGGGGTGTGTTCCTGGCCCTGTACTCCATTTCCATTCGTTGGATACTTATAGTACACAGGTGCGGGGGTAGGGATTTGGTTTTGTCCCCTGTTTCTCACTAGGAATTTCTAGCTGACGTCTCTAGATGTTACCAGATAAGACTACTAGTAGGCTTGATAAGTATTGGTAGGTGTGTGTGCTTTCTCTCTTTTTTCTACCAAATTTAACTGGAATCCTTCTTTTGACACTTTTATTTGAGGCTTCTGGAAAAATTGATATTTGTGGGAAGATGTTTGTGCCTACTCACGGATTTCTGTCAGGTTTGACCAGTGTACTTTCTAGGTGTAGGTAGGTGTTTGTGCATGCTCATTACGTACTACCATATTTTTTTGGTGGGATTATTTGGAAACTTCCAGATAGTTTTGATAGAAGGCTTGATTTTTGTGGAAAGGTGTTTGTGCCTACTCTCACTTTTCCACCAAATTTGATTGGTTATCTTCTTCGAAGGGGTCATAAATGTGGACCTATTCCCCATTGACCAGTCGCTGCCCTCAATGGGCTATCTTGTGTGCCCAAGTCTCGATGACTTGGGTCGAGCTCTTGAGGGTAGCACCCTCATCATGGTGATAATTCACTGCTACATGGTGTTGTTGGTGATGATTACTAGTAGGATACCTTCGAAAGGACTATTGTCTCATATGGGTGAGTCCATATGTGGCCTCTTGATCAACCTCCCTAAGATAAGGGATGACTCTATTATTGTGTTCTAGGGATAAGCTCCTAAAATGATTTGAAATGACGATTGGTGATATCTACTTCTGTATTGTTGGTCATCACTCAGTGGAAAACTAGTAGGGATTTGTAAGCTAGAAAACCAGTTGAGTAACCTCTATGGTCGGGATGGTTCCATTTTGGTAGTACTCTCATACCATCTCATTTGAGACCCAGCATTAAAGATACTGGGTTGGTGATAATGTCCTCTTCATAGATGAGGACCCAGCATTAATGGTATCCAATGCACATGTTTTTGATATCTGGTGTGAATCCATTTTAATTGAAGGAACATATTTTCAAAATTTCTTGTAATATAGGTGCAAACACAAATAAGAAAAAAATTTCAAAGCATCATCTCATTAAATGAACACATGTATAATTGATTGTCTTGTTCATCCCTCTTTTATTTTGAGAGATAAAGGTGAATGTAAGGTGCGTTACACCATCATCTTGGTAAATTATTCAAGTTAGGTTTACTATTTTTGTTTATAATAAAAAATCATGCATTCTAATATTGATTAAAGGGGGTTTAATTTTGTACAATCATTCACATCAGGTTCACTATTTTTGTTTCATCCATGAAATTTAGTGTGGGGTTGGAATGACATTTTGTTGTTTTGGTGGGACAACCTTAATGTCATACACATATACCCATGTCCCTTTTAGGTGGTTTCCAATGAGGTTTATTCAAGGAACCAGAAACACCCAATAGTTCTCATATATGTGATAACTCATGGACCTACTTTCCAGAGGCAGGTTCTCATTGGGGAACTTGAACAACACAATTTAATTACTCATATTAGTTGACAGTATGGGTGGTAAGGCACATCAAACCATTTTGGGGGGATTTGTTTCCTACTCTAGGACTCTCATAAATATTTAATAGTGTTCGAAAATCCTTCATTAACTCCCAAGAATGATGGGGGTCAACCTTGAATTAACAATCAATTATTAGTATGTATGGAATTTATAATCTAGATGTATCCAAGGTTCTTTATCAATTTAGATATTTGTATGTGTCTAGGTTTTTCCATCAATGGTTCCATTTTATGAATTTATTAGAGAATATTTTCCCATTTATTATTATGATACTGGTTTTGAGCCACATAGTGGGGTGCTATGGATGTTATCATCATCCAGGGAGACAAGAGTTTTTTTGAAGTCAAGATCATACCCATAAGATGGTATTCCTATGTATCCTTTTAAAACGAATCAAAGCCCACGTATAATGGGACACATCATACCATTTAGGGTCATATGATATGGACCAAACCATGTAGTTTAACATCATGTGGGAAGGATGTCTAGGAGAGAACTTCCTAGTCATAGTTTGGCATGGGACTTATACTGAAGTGGACTAAGGAACTTTTATGGGATATAGGATCATAGGTTAGTTAAGACCCTACTAGGAATCTAGCCCAGGAAAAATTATGGTCAATTTGGGGTTCTTGTTTTAGACCACGTGGAGGCTTCCTACATATCCCATTTTGATGGGAATCATATCCCACATAGTTCGGTTTGGGTGTTGAGTTTGTACTTCATAGAGGCTTATTATATAACCCATTTTGATGAGAATAAAATTCCATGAAGGTCGGTAGTGAGGAACCACACCTATGGAGTCCCTATGAAGTTTTTTTCTCATGGGGAATGTGCCCCTTTGAGAGGATTAAGGAATGATTTTTTGGATTAAACCATATAGAAGGATTTCATTATGGTTGGGTCCATAAGGAATGTCTCGACTAATGGTGATTTGGGCATTTAGTTGGGGATTAACCCTAAGGGGGGTGCTCATTTGAAGGTTTTATGGTGACATGGTTGGGGATTATACCATGTAGGAGGCCCTGATGGTTTGGGATTACACTTGGAATGACTTCCAAAGGTTTGAGACCATGAAGATGTCATGACCAAATCCAACCTATAAGTCCACGTGAGTTGTTATCGGTGTGAGAAACAAGAGGAAGAAATAGATTTGGGATACCATACAATATACTTTTTCTGCTGGTGGATGAGGGAGAGGCTATAGAATAAGGGGAAGGAATTTTGATGTTCCCATCTCCTCCTTTCATTATACACTGGATAGTCATGTCTGAATACCCATCCGGATATAGGCCAGGGGCTTGGATAAGGATGAAGGAATGAATGAGGAGAGTTCCTGCAATAGGTATTAGGGGATTACTCCAGGAGGGATTCCCTAGAACTAATTCATGGGGAAGAAAGGAGGATAAGTCACTATCCCTCAAAGGGAAAAGCAAGCATGATCCCCACCCTCCTGGTAAGGAATTGGAGGTCCCCAATATTTGAGACGAAGAGGTAAAGACATGGTCATAACCCTCCTATCTGAGACCGAGAGGTCCCTAACTCCGCCCCATGGGATAAGGTACTCGTGACTGAAGAAATTAATATTTGCATCACCCTAAGGACCATGACAATCTGGTGGGACAAGTGTGGGACACCTCTAACCAAGGGAATTAATATATGAATGCGAGAAATGATTTTGTATATCTTACAATGGTTTTGAAAGTCCTATGGATTCAGTGGAGGTTTCAAATTTTCCCCCCTCAAATGAGGGATCCAAAGAAAGTGGGTCTCTACCATTGGTGGCTTTAAAGAGGGTTTGGAAGTTATGACGTAGGTTAAGGGATGGTGAGATGGAGGTTCTTTGTACAAGACCTAGGAGGAGCTATAAGTTCTTCGCATAGGGGGTAGGCATGTGTGAGCTGGAGGTGCCTTGGTTGATGGTTCACCTGGGCGATACCACTTGATTGAGGCCATACACTAGGAACTAAGGGTCACCTAAGGTGTTCCTATAAGGGTCTTTCACATGTACCAAGTTAGCAAACGTACCTTCATGATAGTGGTTATCAATGAGGGGTAAAAAATGGTTCCTCATGCAGGTGTATTGTGTCTCAAACCCTATAGAGACTTTTTTCCACTACCCCCTTTTAATTCTCTCTTCTCTTGTGTTTTGGAGGGCTAATTGAGGGTTTTTGAGGACCTGGGTAAAGTGGCTATGTGACCATAGTTTAGAGGCTCTTTCAAATTTTCCCATCTTGAAAAACAGGATCTTGGGGCCCTATTTATAGGAATTCATGGGACTCTGGTTGAAGGAGTTACCTCATGCACATAGCTAGCATAGGTTCCCGACATAGGTATCCCATGCAGGGGTAGCTGGTACTTTAGTTCCACATAAGGGGGGCTCTCTAAGCCTTCTAGTTCGCAAGCTTGGTGCATGAATACCACTTTTAGGAGAGTTACCTTGATCCATCTTGGGACTATTCATCGCTTTAATATTTAGAATACTCTTTATAATTTTTAATCCCCTGTGAAAAAATAGAGTGTAAACAATAATTTTTTTCTTTTTTTTAGCATATTATATTTTAAATAATTTTTTTCAACAAAATAAATAAATTGATAATTTACGTAAGGTTAAACATGTTAAATTAAAAAAACTAATATAAATTAATAATTTGACTTATTAGTTGTAATAAATGTATTAATAAAGTAAATAAAACTAAAATATCTAAATTTTTATGAAATTATAAAAAGTAAACCAAAAATAAACATATGTTACCTGTAATATTAGGAATGTACTAAAGGATTTTTTCCCCAAATTACTTAATCATTATCATTATGTATAGCATAAACCATGTCAATGACATTCTAATCAATATTATCTATTAAATTTTTTATGGATGTTGGGATCTAACATAAATCAGTATCTTCATCAAGTTTATGATCACCAACATACTATTTTTTCATTGTAAAAAATGACCACTACATATCAGATTTATTAGGAACATAGAAATTTTTTTTCTTGTGCTTCCATGATTAAAGGATAATCTATTCATTCCACTGTGGACAATCAACTGGATTCTGTAATTTTCAATCACATATCTGCGCATTTTCATTCCATCATAACCATTTTTATTATTTTAATTTGAAAATAAAAGTTTCAAATGAGGAATTATAGGAAGATACCAAAATTCCTTTTTAGGGGTGTCTATAACTGATAAATCAACATGGGATTTTTCTTTCAAATTATAATATTACATCCCACATTTAGGACACCCTAACATAAATTCATATTCATTCTTATATAGAACACATTCATTCAGCTAGACATGTTTTTTCTTGTACCTCAATCCTATCAGGAATAATATTTTCTTCTCTTTATAATGTGAATATGGAATATTGTTGTCTTTAGGATGAATGGATTTCAATAATTTTCAAAACTATGTAAACCATTTATCACTCTATCCATTTTTAAGGACCCCAGAACAACCTAAGAGGGGAGGGGTAAATCAGGTTTTCGACTTTTTAATTTAAAGTGGCAGATCTTGTGCACACATTGGTAGGAACTTGTTAAATCTATATGTTGGTAATGTGAAATAATTTAAACATTCACACATTGAAGGACCACACAAAAATTTTACTCAGTTCACCACTAAGGGGTAGTCCATGTATCATAAACCAGTAGGTTGTTGGTCGTACCAAAGTCTAGTAAACTTTACTAGTTATGGATTACATATGTTTATCACATTCACTCTGTGTTAGGCACACTACCTTTTCAAGGTTTTAGGGATAACACATTTCATCTCTCAGATCACTTCCATTGAATCCCCCTTTCTTACTGTGTTGGGAAGAATCATACCTCAGTTTATTGAATTTAAGGTCACTTCAATGGATTGGAATTAAATCATGTATCCTAAACTATAGATATATTCTCTATTAAAATACTATTTTTACCGATTGAAATAATCAACTTTTCTACGCAATGATAGTTCGTAAACTATTCCTCCATGAACTAACATGATTTCTTTGTGAACCGCGCTGCTCCATGTACCACCTTTGTGTACTGCCTCCACAAACTGCATCTGCATACCACTTCATCTCTGTAGAGCAACTCCTCTTCCTCTAATTGTCTTCCCCGAACCGTCTTTCATGAACCTCTTCTCTTTCGTAGGGATTTTTGACCACAAACCACTTCTGGACTTCAATGAATTCCCTTATATTTATAATAAAAAAAAATCACTCCTTAATTAAGGGATAAGTGATCCTTATACAGTAAAATAGATCCTCAAAATGTTCTAATCCAAAATTTCTCAAATCTTCAATATGGTACAACCTTCATTGTGTACCATGCATCTCCTTCTGTGAACTTTTTTCCTACGTGGTCGGTGTACTGCCTTTCTTCCTTCCCAGTGACCCAAATCACCATCTAATTTTCTCCATCAATTCCTTTCATGGATTATCAAATAAATTCCTCATTTCTGTGAATGAAAAGTCATCCCGATAACCATTTTCCTTTGGTAAACCATAAACCTTCCCATGAACCATATTCGTCTCGTGAACCATTTTTCGATCATGGTCTGCATACCATGATTCTATGCAGAAATCCCATTCCGTGTACCTCCCTTAGCAGTCTATGAACAATGTTTTGTGGTCTGCAAACCATGCTTTGGAGACACCATTTCATAAAACCATCCTTTTTCAAAAATATAAACCCTCGATTTTGCGGCCCAAAAATTTGGAAAACAATGGGAAACTATGCCACCTTAAACACCTATTTCGGCCAATACTTTAAGAACAGTTGACTTGAAAACCCCTTGATCAAACCAATTGGATTGACAATAATCACAAACCATACTCCATTTATAGAAAATAACAGACTCGGTTCTAACACATTTTTATCTTCAAGTTAATCAATCTTAAAACCATCGATAAAATCTTAAATTCCATACAACTTGGATACAATGGTTTTTCAGCATCACCATATAGATGATAAATTTTTGGTTCTTTCTCAATTTCCTCTAATTCAATATCATGAATAATTTCTTCAATTTTATTAGAGTTTTCATTTTGTAAATCATCATCTTCAATAGATATTAAATTATTCCCTACTTTACCAAACCAAATCCAAGGGTTGTAACTCAGATTAAAACATAAAAAATTATATTATATTTGATCTGTCTTATTTTTAAAATCTTTACATTTAAATATTTTTGGCATCTATAAAAAAATATTTCATTGTTGGGAACATTTCCTTTAACAAATTCCAAAAAAACATCGACACCTTCTTTATATTTGTCACTTATTTGAAGCGTAGTAATCCAACTTTGACTCATTATTATCTATAAAAAATAACAAAAACAAATATCTTGACAAAAGAATATAGTGCTGATAAATGTGAGTAAGACGGGGGATAGTTTATTATTTCAATTATAATCAAGAAGACACACTTTTGGTTTTATTCATCAGTAAAATGTTTTTATGATTTTCAATGATAGTGAATGCAATGTTAAAGAAGATAATAACATTTGAGATGAAATTTAATGTTAATCATAATTATTATACAATCAAATAGAAAATAAAGGAAATAAATTTATATCAATAGGGTGTAAAAGAGATTATTATTGTAAAATAATGAATAAATGAAATCCTTAGAATATGGACTAAATATAATTAAATCTAATGTGAATATTTCATTGAATTGAAAGTAAAAAAAATTGAACAATAATATAGGATCATTAGTGAATATAATGATGTTTTTGAAGATAAGAGATCAAATATAGAAGTATTATAACAAGTATTAGTTTCTATCAAAAAAGATGGAGGTTGATGTTAAGACATTCGTTGAGAAAAAATTTCATACATTAACAGTCGCTCTAATGAGATTTCAAACACAAATCTTAGTGAATAATAACAAATTTTGGAATAAAATATTAACAATGAATGGTATAATTTTATAGAAATATAACTCTTATATTTGATTATTACATTCTTCTTCCAATGAAAAGAAATATTTCACTAAACAAAGTGATTAATGTTTTTAAAGTAAAAGAATGTAAAATTATCTAATGAAATTAAAGAAAATAAGGTGTTAAATACCCTAATATATGTTTTATTGTGAAATTATTGTTTACCCCAAGTGAATTTATATAGAATAAATGAAATTTAATATTCATGTTTCACCAAGGAGTACCTCATATGGAAATTATTATACTTTTCCTTGATATTTCTCTGTATGTGTTGAATATGATTCCAAAAATATAAATGTTGAATAATATAATAATGGTATATTATTTTGTAAGAGATAAGTATTCTACTAAGAGTACAGTTAAAGAGTGCTTATTTCAACCCAATAAAAATTCAAAATTATGTGATTTTTTAAAGTAGAAAAGTGATTATTAAAATTAATCTATCCAATGACTGTGAAGTTGGGAGTCATATGGAACTAAAATTAATATATCACTTAATTCCAAAATACTAGATTCATACCTTGCTACCTATAACATTTTGTGAATTGATATTACCTATGGTTAGATCTCATAAGACAAGTTTTAGTTTTTTATGTATAGCAACCCATTTTTTTGAAATCTGAACAAGAAATAAGGGAAAGGCCTTATATCTTTCCCAAAGTGTGTGCTACCTACACCTGAAACAAATCACATTTTTCTAGTAGTTATAATTCAAATTTATGATTACATAAAAACAAAATTTATAGATTAAATAATGTTACAAAACATATATAATATAATAAAATATACATTAAATATATAAATAATAGTTTCAAGTCATTAAAAGGAACCTAAAACTAAATAGCAACCCAAAATAAAATTGGAAACGTATCATATTTAAAAAAGGGAATTCATAATAAATTTGTGTAAAAACTAGATTCAGTTAAATTAAAAATTCAAATACATGATAAATGAGAAAGAGTTTACATTAAATACTCAAGTGAAAAAGAAAAATTAATAAAATTGAATATGAAATCCAAACGTGAGATTTATCCATTGAAGGACTAGGGATTCTGATGGGGTTCTTTTTTAAGTAAAATCATGAGGGTAGAGGAAAAATCCTAGAATTTCAAAAAATCATGGATTCCAATAACATGAAAATCGGTAGAAAATCAAACTAAAACCCTAAAAATGTAAAAAAGGTTCTAGATAATCAATTTTCAAGGAATAAATCATGGGTCATATAACTAAGAGAGGATCGAGAATGTGTGAGGCTTACATGAGAAACGAGCAGAGCTATCTACGAATGTGCAGGGAGAAAAACACTAAGGAGTTGGGTAGGAAGCGGATCAATAATCTCACAATTAGGCTAATTGAGATATACACCAACCACCAGATCCTAAAGCACATTCTTAGCCCAAGGCTAGTGTCAATGTACCAATAGTGATGGCCAGCTAAGTTATCGGGGTACAACATCAAGGTTATTTACAAACCAGGGAACATGAACAATGTTGTTGATTCTTTGTCAAGGGTAGCTACATGAGGACACTACATGAACTTAGAAATTTCTGATCCAATCTCGGAAGAGATTAAAGTTTATAAATAAGAGATCAAACAGGATGGAAGATTACAAGCTGTTATAGAAGAATTGTAGCTAGGAACACCTATGAAACTCAGATATACCTTATAGAATGGGCTATTATTTTACAAAAAAATGATTTGTTTTCTAAATAAATGGGTCCTGATTCTAAAACAATTACATCATTTTCATTCATCTCCACCTAGAGGAAACATGGGGTATTTGAAGACATATAAATTTATGGCTAGTGGTGTGTTTTTGGTTGGAATGACAGGTGGTGTGCAACAATTTTTCTGTGAGTCTGAAATTTGTCAGAAAAAATAAATATAAAGCTCTGAATCCAAGAGGATCAATTTATCCACTCCTAATACCAAGTATGATTTGGGAGGTGTTGTCCATGGATTTTGGGTCGAGAATACCTAAATACCAAGGATTTAAAGTGGTATTTTTGGTGGTTGACCGACTTAGTATGTAACACCCGAGACTTTTATGAGAAATATTTTGTTTTTATGTTATATAAATCATCAAAGGAATCTTTCACTACACACAACACTAGCTTGGCTTGCTTTACACGCAACTGTGGCCTTCCTCGATAGCTTGCGTCGTACGCAATACCGAGTTTCACTAAACAATGATATATTATAATATTAGCCGTTATGAATAGTATTAACTGAATTTTGAATTTTATAACATTTTAATTCATCTTATACATTTTCTAGAATGAGTTATGAAAACAAAATCAGTTTTTTTGGATAAAAGAAGTATTTTTCAAAAAAATGCAATTTTACCTCCTTTTGATAGCACACCCACATTAAATATAGTTTTTGACAAGTTTATAAGTTCAATTTGACAAAATTAAATTCTTCTTTAGAATCACGATATAAAGATTTACTTTGGATAAATTTTTCATATTATTCTGATAACTTTCATATTTTAATGAATAGTAAAAACACGCTATATTTTAATTAAAAACAACTTTTTTCATCGCAATAATTTATATGGTTAAATTATAATATTGATTGTTTTTAAAGTATAAATAGAATATATTTTTACCATTTAATATAATTTATTTCATTGGCATTAATTTTACATTGGATTCATAGGTAAAAACATTTCAATCTTTGGCAATGTTTTAACTTTTAAAACTCGTTTGCTTAACAACGGGATTAATTTTAAATTAAATACTGCAACTTCTGTGATTTGAATTTTGAAAAATGGATTCCATATTTGGAATCAGTGGGTCTAAATTATGTTAATATGTTACTTTTATTTTTTTGATATTATGAATAGTAACTACGGTAATTTTTTTTATTTACTACGGTTAAAGGTAAATAGGGTAATTCAAGGTTAAAAGAATATTATAATAATTCAAAATTACCTTGACACTTGTCCTAACCTTATTGGATAAGTATTTTCCGACCATGGGCATCCTTGAGTCGATTTTGGGACCCCATTGAGCCACGTGGTAGTGACAATGACAATTTGGATTGATTAATTTAATGTAAAGACAAAAATGACATTAACAAAAAGCTTTTAGAAATTAATTTTTATAAGGGGTTATATAAATTATATTTTCGACTATAAATATTCATTAGAAATATAAAAAAATTTCCTATATAATGATATTTTTTTTATAATTTTTAGACACCAAATAAATTAAATTATTTATGACACAATAATGATGAAGTATTTACCTCATTAATAAATGATTTAAATAAATAAGATTATAATGATTAAAATATTTTCCAAAACATGTCCAATTCTGATTGGATGATTTTATTTCGACCATGAGTCATCTTATATTCATCTTTAATGATTTTTTTACCTTTTGAAACCGAAGATAAGTTTATAATAAAATAATATTTCCACACTTTCCAAAGGTGCCCCTCTCCTCCCTTATAAAAGGGGAACCTATTCCCTCTCTTCCGCACACCAATTTGAGCCTTCAAGCTCAGCCAAACCCTACTCATTTCACTTCCCCACTTCCTGTGAAACCTACTAGAGGTACTGTTCTTATCAAAAGTCCAACTCTAGTTCCTTAAGAGAAAGTTTAAAGGAGGCACTTCAAGAAAGAGGTAATACCTTCTACCGTTTTCTTCAAGTTCCATTCTTATTATACTCCCTCTTCTTTAGTTGTTTAATTATGAGGTAATGACATAAGTATCCCTCATATACTGATATGTTATTATAAATATGAAACAACCCTATTTCACCTCTTATCCATCCTACGAAAAACGAAATCACCGTGTGTGCGTACGTATGGAATACCGTCTCCACGCCGTGGTGTAATCTATTTTCCACCACCACCTTACTTGGATGGGTATAATGGTGTAAAGAATAACTATATATGATTATTTTAAAGTGATATTGATTCTGAAATAGTATACATACACTTCAATAAAATTCCACGATCATGGGAATGATATCATCGCTCGTGCGTACGTACGGTCTACCGTCTCCACAATGTGATGTGACTCGTTCTATATGATATTCATTGAATAATGATTATATAAATGAATTTAATGAATGAATATGATATATATTACACTAATACCATTCTTTAAATGATTTATCTATATCCTATAAAGAGGAATAAGAATTTATTTGACAAAACACACATAAGAACAAAAAGTAATAAACACCCGAATAACAAGTAGTAATGAAATATTACTAATAAGAAGATAAGAATATGACCATATATGATATCATAACAATGAATATGATTCTGTAATAAGTCAATTACATTATTTAAATCATTATACAGGAGGTTTGGACACGTACAAAGCATATCGGACCTAAGGTAAGGGAAAATATCACAATCTCATTTTTATCTGATATTGTTTATACTTTGGTATTTACTGGGGTGTATTTTAACATCCACAACCATGTTTACTCAATATGTAATATTATTTCCATCCACCTACAATTTTTTAAATCCAATTTTACCCTTCGGTGTGTTTTTAGTAAAAGATATGAAATGAATCTTTTGTCATTTTTCGTACGAGGTACTTTTTGACTTTTCCGACAAAAGTACGAGAAGAAAGTTTTTTTTAACTTATAGGGCATGAATGGATTTTTAAAACATTATTTCCAAGAAGCTTACTTTACAAGTTCTCAAGTTTATTTTTAATCAACTTCTTCTTAGTTTAAAATCGTATGATATGTTAAGAAAGGAAAAAAATTTTGAAGTATAAAGGATATTTTCCTCAAGAATGGAGTTCAAGTGTTTTATCAAAATTATTTTCCATCTAAGATAATATAGGGTTCTGTTTCTATCCCTATTATTACATTGATTTGATTATGTTTTTATGGAATTATTTTTATTAATTCCTTTATCTTATATGAATTGTTTTATGATGTCATGATGTTTAAGATTCCCATTTTTATTACATGGGTTATGCTATGATGTATGGTTTATGATTTTGTGGAACACATAAGAATGTTATCATTATGAGATGGGTGGGACCTATATCTCCCTCCAATGCATTGGGTAAAGATTTTATATCTCATGAGATAGACATGGCTGGAACGGCAGGTTAAACTAGTTCAGTGAAATAGGACTGAAACGAGGAGTGAACTCGGTTCAGAAATGGACTTTGTCCACAAAGATAGTCTTGGAAATGTGTCTTAACTAATAAGAAATGATTCTCTATGATTATTTGTGTATGCCACAAAGTTTCATGTTTTAAGTTATGATTATTGGTATTACATTTCACTACCATGATTTATCCCATGTCATGAAATTATGATCTATTTTGCATGTTAAGATTTCAAAAATGTTATGTTCTTATGAATATGATGTGATTGATATTTCTTTTGTTTACCCTTACTGAGCATTTGAGCTCACCCTTTTGTATTTTTTCTTTCCCCAGGTCAAGAAGAAGGTTATTAAGTAAGATATGCCAAAAAGGGACTATAGATATAATGAAATAAATTGGAGACAGTGTAGATGCTTTATGAACCAGTTGTTTATGTAACCTAGTTTATAAAGACACTATACCTATATGGTCCTTTCATGGTTTTTTTATATGTTGTAATAAGTATGGTTCAATTTTGAAGTATTGACCATGTATGTAAATTATGGGTTGTTATAGTTGGTATCAGAGGAAAGGTATAGTCAACCTTTGGAAACTAGGATGTGAAAGCCTTAGTAAGAAACCTAAGGATATGTCTAAGCATAGAACACAATCTTAGTGTTTTAGAAATTTCCATGAACAACATATGATAAGACCTTAGGTGTAAAATTTTGTTCTTGATTATGTGGTTTTCTTTTTATAATTAGTGTTGCTCACACTATTCTTATTGGTTTTAGTCAATGGCTGGAATCCGAAGGAACCGTGTTAATGCGGAATGCGATGGGAAATGCAATGATTGTCCCCCCTGAGCAACCAAAAGATATGGGAGCTGGAATGAAATATCTTGTATCAATGCTCACACAACTTTCTCAAGCTATGAATCAAGCAGGACTTCCAAATGAGCAAAGGAAGGAGCAACATTCTATTGAATCCTTGATGAGGCAACGTCCACCTTCATTCAGTGAGTCTTCTGATCCATTAGTGGCTGAACAATGGATCAGTACCACTGAAAAGATATTTTTAGTTCTTCAATGTTCTGAACATGATAAAGTCATCTTAGCAGTGTATCGTTTGGAAGGTGATGCTGATCAATGGTGGAATCTTATCAAGAATACGAGGCAAAGAGATGAAATGGAGTCCATGTAATGGGACGAGTTCAATAACTTATTTTTCAATAAGTACTTCCCTCGTATTCATAGAACAAAGATGGAGAAGGAGTTTCTTGAACTAAAGAAAAAGGATGATGAATCTATTGGTACCTATGAAGCAAATTTTACAAGACTTTCAAGGTATGCTTCTAGTATTATTATCCAACCTGAGAGTAAGATCGATCAATTCTTTAGTGGCTTAAAACCACGTCTTCAAAGGTCGTTTTCCATAAGGGACTTCAATAGCTATGATAAAATCGTTTGATGTGCTCTCAAAGTTTAGATGGAGATTGGAGTAACCCATCAGTCATATGGGTTTGATAAGAAGAGGAAAATGGAATTCAAAGGAAAATCTAAAGAGCACACTGAAAAGAAGATGAGCTTTCCCTTATTCTCAATGTGTGGAAAGAAACATGGAGGGAGTTGTCTTAAAGGGACAAGTAAATGTTTCAAATGTGGAAAGAAAGGTCATCGGGTGTTTCAATGCCGCAATGTTGGGAAGAAGATGTCTAATGATGCAAACAAAGGAAGGGATACACAGAATGAACCTACTACACTTCAATGTTTCAAGTGCAAGGAGATGGGGCATTATGCCAATCAATACCCAAATCCAAGGGTTGATGATGATGGTCGACGTCAACAAACTCTTAAGGCTAAAGACAAAGGAAAGTCACATGCAATTTCTATCAGCGATGTGGAGTACGATAACGATGTGGTGAAAGGTACACTTACCATCCACTCTATAGTAGAAAATGTTTTATTTGATTCTGGATCCACCCACTCTTTTATTTCTGAAGAATTTTCTAGGGGTATCGCCATATTACCGCAACAATTAGATGTTGAGTTGGCTGTGAAAACTCCTAATGGCACAACAGTTGCATCAAAAGTTTACAATTCTTCTCCGATTGAAGTTTGTGGCAAAGTTCTTCATGCAAATATTGTAATCCTTACAATAGTGGAATTTTATGTGATTCTTGGCATGGATTGGATTTCTTTATATGGAGCTCATATCAATTTCCAAAGAAGGAAAGTCACATTTCATATTCCAGATCAATCTACGATCGTCTATCGATGCAAGGATGAACATAACCTTCCAGTGGAAATTTCTTCTATCTTATGGGTCTTGATTCCACTAAATGAAGGTTATTTATCTCAAATGGTTGGATAGAAACTCATGATTAAGAATATTCCCATTGTACGGGAGTTTGACGATATCTTTCCAGAGGAATTGTCGGGTCTTCCACCAAATCATGAAGTTGAGTTTTCAATAGAACTCGTACCGGGTGTTTTGCCTATTTCAAAGACACCTTATAGAATGGCCCCAATTGAGTTTTAGGAATTGAAGAAGCAACTCCAAGAGAATATTGATAAAGGATTCATACACCCTAGTGTGTCACCTTGGGGAGCACCTGTTCTATTTGTTAAGAAGAAATATGGATCAATGAGACTCTGCATTGATTATCTAGAACTTAACAAGATCACTGTCAAGAACAAATATCCTCTCCCATGCATTGATGACTTATTTGACCAACTACGAGGAGCTCAATACTTTTCCAAGATTGATCTTCATTCAGGGTATCATCAATTAAGGGTCAAAAGGGGGGATATACCAAAGATGGATTTCCGTACAAGGTATGGACACTATGAATTTATAGTGATGCCATTTGGTCTTACTAATGCCCCTGCTATCTTCATGGATCTGATGAATAGAGTCTTTAGAGACTATCTTGATCTGTTTGTAGTAGTCTTTATAGATGATATTCTTGTCTATTCAAAGAGAAATGAATAATATGAATATCACTTGAGAATTGTATTAAATACCCTAAGAAAAGAGAAGCTTTATGCCAAATTTACCAAGTGTGAATTTTGGATTCAAAAAGTTGCATTTTTGGGTCACATAATCTCAAAAGAGGGGATATCTGTGGATCCAGCAAAAACAGAGGTTATCAAAAGATGGTCGAGACCAATAACAGTAACCAAGATCCGAAGTTTTCTTGGTTTGGCTAGATATTATCGACGTTTTGTGAAAGATTTTTCACGATTATCTAATCCACTCACCAAGTTGACTCGGAAAGGATTTAAGTTTTTTTGGACAGAGGAATGTGAAGAGAATTTCAAGGAGTTGAAAAGAAGGTTATCCAGTGCACCTGTGCTCACACTGCCTTGTAGTGGATAAAGGTTTGTGATCTATAGTGATGAATCCAAGAAGGGATTAGGGTGTGTTCTTATGCAAAATGATATGGTGATAGCTTATGCATCACGACAGTTAAAAATACATGAGAAAAATTACCCAACTCGTGATTTGGAGTTAGCTGCGGTAATCTTTGCATTAAATATTTGGAGGCATTATCCTTATGGAGAAAGGTGTGACATTTATATTGATCATAAAAGTTTAAAGTATATTTTCACACAAAAGAATCTGAATATGTGCCAAAGAAGATGGTTAGAGATGATTAAGGATTACGACTGGTCAATTCATTACCACCCTGGGAAAGAAAACAAGGTGGCAGATGCATTAAGTCGACAAGACCATGCTAGCTTATCCATGATGAGGATCACAAAAGATCCTATATTTATGGATTTACAAAGGATGGATCTTGGAATTATAATGAAAGGGGAAAATTGTATCTTTCTCAAATGAATGTTCAACCGTCTATACATGTGAAGATTAAAGAGGAACAGAAAGAAGATGTCGAGTTACAAAAAAAAGTGAGAAATGTTCCTGAATTCAACCTTGATTGTGATGGGATAATAAAGTTCAGGAATCGGGTTTGTGTTCCTCCCATCCCCAAATTAAAGAAGGATCTACTGGATGAGGCTCATAGTTCTTCATTCTCTATTCATACTGGAATCAAAAAGATGTATAGGGACCTGAAAGAGTACTTCTGGTGGGTTGGCATGAAAAGAGATGTTGCTGAATATGTCTCTCGATGCTTGGTTTGTCAGCAAGTTAAAGCTGAGAGACAGAAGTCTAAGGGAATGTTACAACCATTACCCATACCCGAATGGAAATGGGAAAACATCACTATAGACTTTGTCACCAGAGCTCCTAAAACATCCAAAGGCAATGATGTTATCTGGGTTATACATGATCATATTACGAAGTCGGAACACTTCATTGCTATTAGAGAATTTTTTTTTTGATCAGCTTGCCAGGATATATGTAAAGGAAGTTGTAAGATTTCATGGAGTACCACTTTCCATTATATCTGATCGGGATCTGAGGTTTACCTCGAAGTTCTAGCGATGTCTTCAGCATACTCTGGATACAGAGTTGAGTTTCAGCACTGCTTATCATCCTCAGACGGATGGTCAGTTTGAGAGGACAATTCAAACTCTAGAAGATATGTTGAGAGGTTTCTCTATAGATTTCAAAGGTGGTTGGGATCAACACCTACCTTTGGTGGAATTTTCTTATAATAATATCTTTCACTCCAGTATTCAGATGGCTCCTTATGAATCTCTCTTTGGAAAGAAATGCAGGACTCCAACTTGTTGGGATGAAGTTGGGGAAAGAAAGCTATTAGAACCTGATCTTGTTGATGAAATGGCAGAAAAGGTCAGATCTATTCAACAACACATAAGAGCAGCTCAGAGTCAACAAAAAATTTATGCCGACAACTGAAGAAAAGACTTAGAGTTTGAAGTGGGTGATAAAGTGTTCTTACGAATATCTCCCTGGAAGAGGGTCATGAGATTTGGAAAGAAGGGAAAGTTGAGCCCTAGATATATCAGTCCTTTCGAAATACTGGATCGTGTTGGGAAGGTAGCTTACCAATTGGCGCTTCCATTGAATCTCTCTCAAGTTCATGATGTGTTCCATGTATCTCTCTAGAGAAAGTATATACCTGATCCTTCACATGTACTCAGCTCAGAAGTTGTACCACTGGAACAAGATCTTTCTTATGAAGAACAGCCGATAAAGATTCTGGATCGTAGCGAAAAATTCTTACAGAACAAGACCACTCGCTTGGTGAAATTTTTATGGAGGAACCACCAATTAGAAGAAGCTACATGGGAACTTGAGGATATGATAAGGGAGAGGTATCCTCATCTGTTTGTTATGAAGTGATGAATTTTGACGGCGAAATTCATTTTAAGGGGGGTAGAATGTAACACTCGAGACTTTTATGAGAAATATTTTGTTTTTATGTTATATAAATCATCAAAGGAATCTTTTACTACACACAACACTAGCTTGGCTTGCTTTACACGCAATCGCGGCCTTCCTCGATAGCTTGCGTCGTACGCAATACCGAGTTTCACTAAAAAAAGATATATTATAATATTAGCCATTATGAATAGTATTAACTGAATTTTGAATTTTATAACATTTTAATTCATCTTATACATTTTCTAGAATGAGGTATGAAAACAAAATCAGTTTTTTTGGATAAAAGAAGTATTTTTCAAAAAATGCAGTTTTACCGCCTTTTGATGGAGAACCCACATTAAATCTAGTTTTTGACAAGTTTATAAGTTCAATTTGACAAAATAAAATTCTTCTCTAGAATCAGGATATAAAAATTTACTTTGGATAAATGTTTCATATTATTCTGATAACTTTCATATTTTAATGAATAGTAAAAACACGCTATAATTTATTTAAAAACAACTTTTTTTATCGCAATACTTTATATGGTTAAATTATAATATTGATTGTTTTTAATTTATAAATAGAATATATTTTTACCATTTAATATAATTTAGGTCATTATCATTAATTTTACATTGAATTCATAGGTAAAAACATTTCAATCATTGGCAATGTTTTAACTTTTAAAACTCGTTTGCTTAACAACGGGATTAATTTTAAATTAATTACTGCAACTTCTGTGATTTGAATTTTGAATAATGGATTCCATATTTATAATGAGTGGGTCCAAATTATGTTAATAGGTTACTTTTATTTAATTGATATTATGAATAGTAACTACGGTAATTTTTTTTATTTACTACGGTTAAAGGTAAATAGTGTAATTCAAAGTTAAAAGAATCTTATAATAATTCAAAATTACCTTGACACTTTTCCTAACCTTATTGGATGAGTATTTGCTGACCATGGACATCCTTGGGTCGATTTTGGGACCCCATTGTTCCACTTGGTAGTGACAATGTCAATTTGGATTAATTAATTTAATATAAAGACAAAATTGACATTAACAAAAATCTTTTAGTAATTAATTTTTATGAGGGGTTATATAAATTATATTTTAGACTCTAAATATCCATTAGAAAGCTAAAAATATTTCTTACATAATGATATTTTTTCTATAATTTTTAGACACCAAATAAATTAAATTATTTATGACACAAAAATGATGAAGTATTTACCTCATTAATAAATGATTTAAATATTTTACAAAACACCTCCAAAACTGATTGGATGATTTTATTTCGACCATGAGTCATCTTATCTTCATCTTTAATTATTTTTGGACCTTTTTAAACCGAAGATAAGTTTATAATAAAATAATATTTCCACACTTTCCAAAGGTGCCCCTCTCCTCCCTTATAAAAGGGAACCTCCTCCCTATCATCCTCACACCAATTTGAGCCTTCAAGCTCGGCCAAACCCTGACCATTTCACTTCCCCACTTTCTTAGAAACCTACTAGAGGTAATGGTCTTATCAAAAGACCAACTCTAGTGCCTTAAGAGAAAGTTTAAAGGAGGCACTTCGAGAAAGAGGTAATATCTTCTACCGTTTTCTTCAAGTTCCATTCTTCTTCTACTCCGTCTTCTTTAGTTGTTTCATTATGAGGTAATAACATCAGTATCCCTCATATACTGATATGTTATTATAAATATTAAAACAACCCTATTTCACCTCTTATCCATCCTACATTAAACGAAATCACCGCGTGTGTGTACGTACGGAATACCGTCTCCACGCTGTGGTGTAATCTGTTTTCCACCACCACTTTACTTGGATGGGTATAATGGTGTAAAGAATAACTATATATGATTATTGTAAAGTGATATTGATTCTGAAATAGTATACATATACTTCAATACAATTCCACGATCATGAGAACGATATCATCGCTCGTGCGTACGTACGGCCTACCGTCTCCACGATGTGATGCGACTCATTCTATATGATCTTCATTGAATAATGATTATATAAATGAATTTAATAAATGAATATGATATATATTACACTAATACCATTCTGTAAACTATTTATCTATATCCTATAAAGAGGAATAAGAATTTATTCGACAAAACACGCAGAAGAACAAAAAGTAATAAACACCTGAATAACAAGTAGTAATGAAATATTACTAATAAGAAGCTAAGAATATGACCATATATGATATCATAACAATTATTATGATTCTGTAATAAGTCAATGACATTATTTAAATCATTATACAGGAGGTTCGGACACATACAATGCATATCAGACCTAAGGTATGGGAAAATATCACAATCTCATTTTTATCCGAGATTGTTTATACTTTGGTATTTACTGGGGTGTATTCTATCATCCACATCCATGTTTACTCAATAATTAATACTATTTCCATCCACCTACAATTGATTAAATCCAATTTTACCCTTCGGTGAGTTTTTAGTAAAAGATATGAAAGGAATCCTTTGTCATTTTTCGTACGAGGTACTTTTTGACTTTTTCAAAAAAAGTACGAGAAGAATGTTTTTTTTAACTTATACGGCATGAATGGATTTTTAAAACATTATTTACAAGAATATTCCTTTACGAGTTCTCAAGTTTATTTTTAATCAACTTCTTTTAGTTTAAAATTGTATGATATGTTAAGAAAGGAAAATGTTTTTGAAGTAGAAAGGATATTTTCCTCAAGAATGGAGTTCAAGTGTTTTATCAAAATTATTTTCCATCTAAGATAATATAGGGTTCTGTTTCTATCCCTATTATTACATTGATTTGATTATGTTTTGATGGAATTATTTTTATGAATTCCTTTATCTTATATGAATTGTTTTATGATGTCATGGTGTTTAAGATTCCCATTTTTATTACATGGGTTATGCTATGATGTATGGTTTATGATTTTGTGGCACACATAAGAATGGTATCATTATGAGATAGGTGGGACCTATATATCCCTCCAATTCATTGGGTAAAGATTTTATATCTCATGAGATAGACATGGATGGAACGGCAGGTTAAACCGGTTCAGTGAAACAGGACTGAAACGAAGAGTGAACTCAGTTCAGAAATAGACTTTGTCCACTAAGATAGTCTTGGAAATGAGTCTTGACTAATAAGAAATGATTCTCTATGATTTTGTGTGTATTCCACAAAGTTTCATGTTTTACGTTATTATTATTAGGATTACATTTCACTACCATAATTTATCCCATGTTATGAAATTATGATCTCTTTTGCAGGTTAAGATTTCAAAAATGTTATGTTCTTATGAATATGATGTGATTGATATTTCTTTTGTTTACCCTTACTGATCATTTTATCTCACCCTTTTGTATGTTTTCTTTCCCCAGGTCAGGAAGAATTTTATTAAGTAAGATATGCCAAAAAGGGACTATAGATATGATGAAATAAATGGGAGACAGTGTAGATTCTTTATGAACCAGTAGTTTATGTTTCTCAGTTTCTAAAGGCACTATACCTATACGGTCCTTTCATGGTTTTGTTATATGTTGTAATAAGTATGATTCAATTTTGAATTATTATCCATGTATGTAAAGTATGGGTCATTATATAGTAAATATGCACATTTTATTCCTCTCAAGCACCCTTATTTAGCCAAGATCGTGGAAGAAGTATACATGAAAGATATTGTTTGACTACATGTCATTCTTAAGAAATAGTAATTGATAGCGATCCAATGTTCACAAGAATTTTTTGGTAGGATATATTCATGTTATAGGGAACAATGTTAAAGTTGATTTTATCTTATCATCTGTAGACTGAAGGAAAATTGGAGGGAGTGAACTGGTTCTTAGAGGTATACGTGAGGTGTTTTTCATCACATCAAACCAAAAATTGGGTGATTTGGTTGGTCTGGTAAGGGTACAGTTACAACCCATCTTACCATTCTTCTATCAAAAAAACATAATTTGAGTTTTTGTATGGATGTAATCCACCACATATATGGAATTATACCAACGTGGTTGTTATAAAGGATGCTGAGAATGAATTAGTGGAAATAAATGAGGCACCACGACAAATCTGAGTTAATATACACAGGTCACAAAAAATTATGCATGAATATATGAATAAGTGATGTTGAAAGTGACATATGCAGTAGGAAGTCTAGTGTTGGTTAAGCCGTGTCTAAATAAATCAAGAGAGGGAACCAATATTAATCCAAAATTAGCTACCAGATTATATGGTCCTTTCAGAATTGATAAAAAAGTGGATGTTGTTGCGTACAAGATGAAACTTATACAAGGCAGTAGAGTTTACCTGGTATTCTATGTATCGCAACTAAAGGTTGTTGTTGGTGAGCACAAAGAAGAAATATCTCAGGTAGGAGACTTGGTGGAGGAAGTGGTTTATCCAGATTTTATTTTGATTGAAAAGCCATAGGGAAGAATCCTGCTTTAGTAGGTTAAGTGAAATGGATGTGACAATGAAGAGACCACATAAGAATATATGGAATTGATAAAGGCATGGTTCCATGTATACTACTTTGAAGACAAGGAGGTAATTAAAGGTGGGCATTGATAGAAGCTTTGAGGAGCCACTATAGGATCCTAGAGTTTGACTGATACCTCCTATGTATTTTACATACCATGAGAGGGGAGTGCAAAATTGCTTTAGGGAGCTACGTAATGGTCCTAGGTAATATGTGTAATGGTCCTCGGGAGCAGCATAAGGGTCTTTAGGGAGTTGTGTAAGGGTCATGGGGAATATGCATAAGGAACCTGGGAGAGTTGTGTAAGGGTGTTGGGGAGCTGTGAAAGGGTCATGGGTTTCTTAAACTGCTAAGGGAAAGTACTATAATTACAGAACATATTAATTGTATGTACATGGGAGAGGGGATTTAATAGGAGAATTGGGCTATGGTAGGGTTGTTTTGTTGGATAGCGGGAGGTGCGAGCCTTGGCCTAGTGAAGAGTCTTTCCCATGAGTGTAACTTGATCTAGTTTGTTAATTGATCTCTCTAGTTAGTTTTCCTTCTACAATTTCCTTCTTTTATTGAAAAACCTTCATCACCCTAGGTTAAAGCTACCCCCTACCTCACTCTATCTCTCTCTTTCTCTTTCTCTCTCTATATATATATTTCCTTTACCATTTAGAGTTCTAGAAAATCATGGTTGAAGATAAGTCCTTTAAATTTAAGCCAAGATTTACAAATTTGGTGGATCTCTTGAGCACCCAAAAATCAATTGGTTTGAACTTATGGTGTTTATCAAACACAAAAAAAGTTATAATAAAATTGTTAAGTCTTATTAACCACTTCATTTTATTTAACAATTCCTCTATGGACCAACCTTTTGGTTTATACTTTTTTCACTAGTTTTTAGGTATATATGATTTCCACAAAATCTAATAATTCAATTATATAAGCCTGGTGATGAAATTATTTTATCTAGAAATAAAAAATAAGAAAAGTATCATAAGGTATTATATATAAAATCCATGTGTTATGATATGATATGGATCATTGTTAATAGATTAATTCTTTTGTCCATTGGTATGGTTGGTCTTATGGTATTGTACAATATGTAGAAAATCTAGTTTTGTGAAAACGTCGAGAGAAACAATGAAAAATGATCTCCAAAAATGAGAGTAAAAAAGGGAGAAAAATATTTAAAAAAAAGAAGAAAAACATGGGACACAATGATTTACATGTTTTGAGAATAATCCCTACATCCACAAAGCGAGGGAATCACTTCACTAAAATCAAAAGTAGAATTATAGGGATTTTTTTGGAGTTCAAAAAACCCTAACTCGAATGAGATATTAAAGAAATGTGGTGAATAGTAACCTATATTACTATAGTGCCTGTAAAGTAGGTACATTGTGTGATAATTCCACAACCACCCAAGCCCATGTTTCTACAGTGTCGATGGCAGGAAATCCGTGGAGCTACAGTGCCGCTATCACATGTTGCTATAGTGAGTTTTCACTAGAAAATTACATGTTCAGTATCGCCGATCAACTCAACTAGTGTACGCGGGAGTTGCATCCTAGTGTGCAGTATGAACTGTCAATCGATAACACAACGTCATACAAGGATCAGGCTACACAAGTCCAACATCGAAAAGTACATAAAACAGATTCGTAAGGGGATTGAGTAATGTTGCATGTTACGAAACTTTAAAAAATAAGCTTTTAAAAAAATTTGTATGCTACAACACATGCCATACATATTTTACGAAAGTCATAAATATCCAAAAAATTATGTGTACAAGCCACTACGACTCAGGGTTGTTGTATCATCATAGAAAATAATATCCACTACTCATATTATGTGACCCATAATCATAATGTATGATATCTTCCATTGTTATCCATTTATGACTGTGCATCAAAGGGTATCTTAACATATGAATTGTGTAGATTATATTTTTAGTAATCCATATAAAAAAATATATTTTTTAATTTATGAAATGTAATTTAAATTATGATTTGTTTACAAATTTTATATTTTGATCATATGAAATGTTCATATTATATTTATATAATCATAAAATTTTGTCTCTATTATAATATGAAATGATCATGATTCTCAAATTTGAATATTTATGGGATATTTAATTAATAAATATGAATTGTTTATATTTAGGGAAATTCGTATATAGAATCATTTATTTCAACTCGTAGGTCTCGTACCAAGCATCCACGTAACTATAGGCCTTACTAAAATGATTTTGGAGATAAAATTTAGGTTTAAAAGTGAAAATAATATCTTAAATTTGATCATACATTAATAAATGATGTGTTCATATTGTGATGTCTTAATTGTTTGTCGATAATGAAAAATTTATGAATTCTTCATATTTATATTTTATTTATTATCAAATTCTTAATCAAAATTTTCATATCATTCATCTAAGTTGTCACATGCTAGATATTGGATTTGATTTAATGTAATTCAATAAAAATTGATGATTTTGATATCTATAATTCCAAAGTAAGGATTGATTTTACTTTTATATATTATAACATATTTGGATTTAAAATAATCAATTAAAACCTCTTGAATACTATGTAGGTTCCTAGTTAGGTTTTTCAATGGCCTATGTTCTTAGTATTTTTTAGAAATGTTATAAGTTGGATAACTTCATCATAATACATTATTAAGAGTGGGTTTTTTGTTTTCTATGATTTTAATCATTTTCATGAAATGATATTTTTGAAAAAAATTCATATCTCATTTGGGTACAGAACCAAATCTCACAATTAAATATTTTTATTGTGTATGCATGACAAAAATAATTAATTATACAAGGGATTTATACTTAATTTTTTTTAATTTGGATTAATTTGTATAAGATACATAAAATGAATGAATATGAGAATTCAAGTATATATATATATATTCTTTGAGATTTAGTAAGATAAATATTTAATTTAAATGATGGGATCAACTAAGTTCTCTCTGAAATACCAGTGTTATATTCCTCCCGATTACCATACTTTTTGAGGTATCAATCAACCTAACAAAAGCTTCATGCCAAAATTAGACACTTGTGATTTATAGAATGTAAGTATCATTTGACAATATTTATTTTATTATGAGATATATATGCCTAGGTAAGTGACCATAGTATAATTATATTCCCGAAGAAATGGAGTGATTATGATTCATCAAATGAATTTGAGAAAGATGTTGTCTAAGTAACATGTTAACACCAAGGACCAAAAGTGTGAAAGATCACTGTGCAAGGGTGAATCCGTGTGAATAAAAATTTTGAATTCCTTTCCTTAATTTACATTTTTTTGGATATTGTACCTTTATTAAAATGAGAAATCATAATACATTAATCATCAATATAAATGCAACACTGATTAAAAAGTAATTACCTGACCATAATATATTTACTTGGTTCATCTTTGAATACGAATGGTCTAATAAAAGATAATATTTTACTCACTCACTATTGGAGAATTCAATATTTCATATGGATTCACTACTGGGGAATACAAGATAAGATATCTAATTTCATGCTTTTATGGATGATATAGGTCTTGATGCAGAATCCAAAGAGATTATCAATTTAAAGTTAGATCTTTAAAGAGAGACTTTAGAATCAAAAGGTTCCATCCAAGTAGGGAAAACTAAGAATATATATAATTTTATTTTAGCAAAGTATTCTCTAACAATCTCATAGATATGAGATTTAGAGACCACATTATTTCAAAAGTTGATCATTTTTTATATTCAGACATATTTCTACAATGTGATGGATATATCAATGCATATGTCTCTCATAAGAATACCTAGGGATGCACTTATTAATATATTAAGCTTTATAAAAAATAACTTAATAAAATAGGTAGATGTAGACCTAAAAAGACCCTTAAAAATCCTTCAATATGATTTTTTAAGTGATTTCAATGAAAATATGGTCTTCAATAAAACTAATTGATGACAATTAATTCATGTAGATGGGTACATTTAATTGGGTTCAAGGCTTATTTTGTTGTTGTTCACTATCAATTCCAAGGGACACTACGTTGGGTCCAATATGTCAAATACCCAGAGAGGGGGTGAATCGGGGTATGGTAGATTAAAATAATTACCCCTTTTGATCATGTTTCGTTGTTAAACAAAACTCTCTTCTCTCTCATTCCCGTAGCAAGGTATGAACAGAAATTAAAGCATGAATCTGACAGAAAAATTTTACTAAGTTCACCCTCACTGGGCTACGTCCAAGGATCATTCAATAGCAATGTGTTGATGTACCAAATCCACTAAAAGTGCACTACAATTTATAATTTTCAAAGTGGACTCAATGTCCCTCCTGGTTTACAAACAATCACAATTTGAAAGCTTACTACTCTCTCAACTAAAGTGTTCTCACTGCTTATTCATAATATCTAATCAAAGTTTATAGAATTTTAGGTCCTTTCATAACACTAATGAATGCATTATCCACCATATGTAGATTCTCTCTTGATGTCCCAATTTCTTCCACTGATGAATACCACTTTACCACAAAATAATGGGAAAACCTTTTAAAACACTTTCGCAAAGCACAATGCATCGCGAAGCTCCCTATTTCGCAAATCTCAACTAGCCTTTATGAAGATACTTTTGTAAATATCAAACTATCCTTTGTGGAGAAGCCATATTTAACAAAGATTAACATTTTTTCACAAAACTCACAAGTTTATGGCGAATTTTATAACTTTCGTGAATACCTTTCTTTTGTGATGATCAGAACATTCGGTTGGCTTTTATCCTTCGCGAACTTATTCACATAAAACCCTTTTGTGAACCCCCTTCACGAACCACCTTCACGAACCTAGAGAGATAAAATTATCTTTCAGTATAGATACTTATTTTGAAAGGGTAGAGGACTATTTATAGGAACTCCGTTGATTCCAGAACCTTCTAGGCCATGTCATCACCATTTTGAAAATCCCATTCAGTTCTTTTGAGGTACTCCCCTTTTTTGCAAAGCCCCATGGAAATTTCCCATTCGCAATGCATATCGTAATCGCAGAGAGTTCCATCAAAAACCTTTACAGTGTCAAAAATATCCGCGATCGTCAAAAGCCTTCACGGAGCTATGGTGCTCGTGATGTTCCTCACCGTCGCCGTTCGCGAAACTCATCACTGTTCATAGAGATCACGGTCAGAAATCTTTCATACATCACGAAACACTCTTAATAATTCTTATCTTTACAAAATTCATTACATTATCATATTTTAATATGGTCTTCAAGAAAATCCACTTTTCACAATGAAATCCAAACTCCAAATTTTTTACCCCAAAAACATGGAAAACAATGAAAAACAACACCACCTTATATCCATTATTTTGTAACACCTCTAGAGTGTCAATTCATTTGTCTTAGGTATTTATCAACAAGGATTGTCAATAATATATCTACATCTCCACAAAATACCTTCGAAACCTGCTTTGATAACAAACACAATCAACCCAAAAATGTTGTAATGTTACCTTGAGGTATTTTTTCCCAACAATCTTCCTCTTTGGGTTTATTGACAAATCTTCACATTTTGATACCCCATTGAATATCCTTCAATATTCTACCACCATTTTCTTCTTGAGATTTAATAGCAATCAAAAACTTACTAAACACATACTCTAGACCCACATGAGCAATGATCGGCATGAGAAACAAGAGTAAAATGAAATGTTCATCAATGAATCGCTTTATTTTCAGACACCAACTCTTGAAACCAATAAAATGATTTCAACATGATCTTTAGCTGTTTTGATATATCTTCATTCATCGATAACTTCTAGCATCATCATATTTAATACTCAACCTATGAGCTTCTTCTCCTATCTCACTACTCCACCTGTCAGCTTCTCCCTGTGTCTTGACTTAAGACATTTTCTCCCTTATTTTTCCACAATTTATCCCCCTTTATAAAAGAACCCAATAGTCACTCCTTTGTGGTCTGAAACAAGGTAAAGAACACAGATTAGTACATTAGGGAAACACACACTATACCTCAGGGAGAGAGGGGGTCCCATATCTACACTTATTCAAGTGCAGGGAGTTGAATAAACTCCCAGAGCTCGTAAATGCCTCTCAAATTATTCTTTGGGTAAGACCATTGTCAGAATATCATCAACTTATAGCTCTGTGGGCACATACTATAACTTCACAATCCCTTTCTTCACATTCACCTTGATAAAATGATATTTGATTTCAATGTGATTTGTCCTTGAGTGATGGACAAGATTTTTGATAAGATTTAGATCACTTGAATTATCACAATGGATTCTGATAAGCGAATTCACTTCAGCTCCCATATCATCGAGTTTCTTCTTTATCCACAATAACTGCGTACATTCTTGGGTAGTCACAATATGCTTATCTTATGTGGTTCTCAAAAAAATACAATCATGTTTCTTTCTTTGACAAGAAATACACAATCCACCAAGATAGAATGCACCACCTAACATTGAATATATTTCATCTGCTGATCTGACCCAATCTATATCTTTATATCCCAATAACTCTGGAAGGTATTTTTTATTATACATCAAGCCTAAATCCGTAGCACACTTGATATACCAAAGTATTCTCTTCACTCTAAGCATGTGGCTCTCTTCGGGATTGCTTTGTTATCTCACTACTTAGCTTGTGGAAAAAAAAAATCAAGTCTTTTCACTATCAATTAAATTAAACTTCCAATAATTTATCTACATTTATTGATATTAACTACCTTTCCATCGTCATATTTTGATAGTTTTGTCTGTATAGCCACCAGAATCTCCATCTCCTTAGAATCATCCATTCCAAACCTTCTCAAAACTTCCTTGGAATATTTTGTTTGAGAAATGAATGTGTCATTCCTTCCTTATTTGACCTATAAACCAAGGAAAAATAGCAGTTCTCCAATCATTAACATTTAAAACTCACTCTTCATGAATTCTGAAAACTATATGAAATGTGATTCATCTGATCCACCAAAGATTATTTCATCAACATACATAAGCACCATCATCCTTTGATTACTATCATTGTTCACATATAGATTGTAATCAACTCTACCATGCTAAAAACCAAGATTCTTCAAAAATTGATGAAGCCTTGAATACCATGATCTTGTTTCTTTCTTCAGCCCATAAAGTGCCTTCTATAGCCGAAAAACTTTTTTCTCGTCTTCATGAATGAGAAAACCATCTAGATACTCAATATACACTTCTTATGAAACCCCATTAAAAAATAATCACTTGAAATCCATCTAGAAAACATTGAATTTTCATTGAACTCCAATGGACAAGAATAATCTGATTTTTTCCATCCTTAAAACATGTGAAAATGTTTCATCGACATCGATACCCTCAATCCAGGAGTAACCTTTGGACACTAGTCATGCTTTGTTTCGAATCACTAAGCCATATTCATTCTTCTTATCACAAAAGACTCATTTAGTCCCGATGAAATTATTGCATGTTGGCCTTGAAACAATCTCTCATGTTTGATTCTTCTCAATCTGGTCAAGCTCTTCATTAATTTCTTGAACCCAGTTTTCATCTCCAGCTGCATCAACAAAACATTTAGGCTCTACTTGAGATAGAAAAGATGTTTTCCATAATGAGTTCATTCTTCTTATTTGAACAAGTACTGTTTGATCACTAATGATATTTTTCCTGTCAATTTCAGCTCGACTCTTTGGCTTCTATATAGACACAAACTTAACTTCCCCCTGCTCATCATCAATGTCTTATTCAAAATTAGCATATGCCACTTTTGTTCCCCTTCTGTTTTTTTCCTCCTCATCACTTTCATCATGAAACTATTCACTGTGTTGTTGAATATTCTCTTCATTTTCCACTATAGTGACATCATTTATTTCCACTATTTTTTTGAACCTCTTATTAAAGAATTTATATTCCTACTTTTTCCTGAGTATCCAAGGAATATCCCTTCATCTCTTCATGAATAAAACATCCCATGTTTTTCTTTGTTGAGAATAAATCATTTACATCCAAAGATAAAAAAGTATTTTAACATTGGATTCTTTCTATAGCACATCTCATATGGAGTCTTCCTTCCTTTTTACACAATAGAGCCTTGTTAGAAATGTAGACCGATGTCAAGACCGCTTCCTTCCAAAATTTCTCTTGTAGGTATTTTTCAATAAGAATCAGTCTAGCCATATTTTTTATGATCTTATTTCTCCTATCAACTAATCCTTTTTGTTGGGTTTTTCTCACAAAATATACTTGATGCCTTATCCCGTGTTTCTCGAGATAGTCTTCCACATGACTGTTTCTGAATTCCATACCATTATCAGTAAGAAAGCTTAGAATTTTTATCCAAGCATCCTTTAAAATTCCCTCTGATACTGTTTTATGCAACTGAACACATCAGACTTACAAAAAATGACAAATACCCATTCCATTATACTATAATCATCAATGAAAAGAACATAATATCTCTTCTCATCAATATATCTTAGTGAGATAGGTCCACCAACATCAGCATGCACCAGTTCAAGCACTCTTGTTGACTTTTATTCCTTTTCCTTGTATGTCTTTCTAATGATATTCCCTTGTTGACATGAATCACATGTATGATTAAGATCATGTGATATCTTATAGAGGTCTATATCCGCATCACTCTTTACCAAATCTTCTGGGGTTGGTTGGAATAGATGACCAAGTCCTTTATGCCAAAACTTGTTTTCTTCCTCTATATAAAAGGAATATATCTTCTTCCCCACTTACAAGGTATATATTTCCCTTTGTCCTTTTTCCTTGAAGAAAAAACAAACCATATCTTTCTTTGATGATACACATATTCTTAGTAAATCTTATAGAATTCCATGAGTCACATAGTTCAATAATGCTAAGCAAGTTGTGAATGAGGCCTTCTACTACTAAGACATCAGCATGTCTCATTTCTTTCCCACCAAACCTGGCCTTCCCCCAAACCAATTATTTTTAGGACTTCATCGTTTCAAAATTATGAAACTCCTTCTTTTTCATACTTTATCCCTATAATAGGATCCTTATTCCCTATCATATGAGCTGTGAAACTGCAGTCAAGGATCCATACAATAGAATGATCTGATGTTTTAAGGGAATTTTCATAAACCAATTCATTCTCATATCTCTTATACTTGATCTATGTTTTTGAATTCATAATTATTATAGATTGAAAACCTTGATCATATACAGAATATGATGGATGACCTTTATCATGAAAAACTGCAAATCTATTTTGAATTTTCAACTCACTTGTCGATTCTTAGATTTGGTGCTTGAGACTACTTTGATTCAGCTTCGGAACATTCCTTTGAAAGGTTGATGTGCAATATCTATCCATGTTCCCAAATCCTTTGCACCAAAAACAATGTCCCTCGAAGTATATTCTAGTGTATTGATCTCTGTTTGGCCTCTGATTTTTTTGTGCCCTTTGATATATCCTGGATATGGAACACACATTTTGTGAATGTCTCATCTTTCCACAGCAATAACACCTAATGTAAGGTGCATTCCTTCATGTTACTTCTGCACTGCTATTTTTCCCTTGAGTTCTCATAATCTTATGATTTTTCATTGTACCCAAATGAACTTTCAATCTCAGAGTGGTTTCTTGCGGTCTGAAATTAACCATGACTGGTTTTTGTTTTTTATCGAGCCCCATACTGGAATTATCACTTAGGTTTGAATTTTTCTTTCATTCTACAAGACATCTATGCTCCAATTCCAACTTTTACATCTTTGGAATGATCTTCTTTCCCGATGTCACATTGGGGGTTAAGAGTTTTTCTTGATCCTTAACTTTTCTTCATAGACTGATGACCTCTTCTTCATGTTCTTCAATGTGTTTGATTTCATCTTTCATTGTGTTATTCAAACCATCAATCTCCCTTCTATGTTCTTTAACATTGATATTGTGCTCACTAACTATTTCTAAGTCACTGGAAATGAAGACTTCAAATTATCAATTTCTTACATCAACATAGACTTCTCTTCATCCTGATAATGCATGTAGAGTTTGGCGTCATGAACTACTTTTTTGGTTTTATTCATTTTGGCTCTCCAAACATCTATCACCTTAATAGATTCTTCTAATTCAACCTCCATATCAATTAATCCTTCAATTTCATCCTCATCAATTTTGGTTTCTTCCTTTTTCTGAGCACTACCAACAACTACCACCATAGTATTTTCCCCATGATCTTTTCATTTATCTATCTCATCAACCATTTCAACCTCTGATTCATCTAAACTGTCACATTCTTGTGAAATAATATTCTTTTTCTTGAATAAACTTCTCTTAAAATTTTTCTTTCCTTCCACATAGGTTGAATACTTCTTCATAGGTATTTAAACTTTATCCTCATCATCCTTTTGGAACTTATTGGGGAACCTTTCTACAAGATGACAAAACTTTCCACATCTAAAGCAAGAAAGTGGAAGTTTCCCCTTGATCTTTACATTTCCTCTTTGTAGATTTGAAGAAAGGAATGACATCATCTCGTTTGTCTCTTTTTCTTTATGAGAATATTCAATAGTGAGATTCTTCATGGCCTTGAATGCCACCTATTTTTATTTCCCCTTTTCCACAAAAATGTTATCATTATTTCTCATTTCATATGCTGCAAGTGTACTTTGAAATTTATTTAGTGTCAACTCTTTCCAATATTTTCTCTTACAATACTGAAACATTAGGATTGAATCGAGGTGGAAGTTTCCTAAAGATATTCTTCCCAATATTTATATCTCTATTAACTTCCCCAAGAACATGCATGTATTCCAATACAATATTTATTCTTTCAAATAATTCATCAACAGACTCATTTGGTTTCATTCTCAGATCTTCATACTTATTCCACAAAACCTGCAGCTTTTCTTCTCTGACCTTTGAATCATCTTCATATATATTCAGCAATTTTCCCCCATAACATGTGATGTTTTACATGAAATCACCTTCGTATAAATTTTATTGGATAGGTCACTCCCTAAAGCATTGATTATTTTGGCTTCAGCATCCAATTACCTTCTTTCAGATTTTGATAAAGCACTACTATTGATATTGGATGATATTCCATGCATAGCTGTTGTGAAGACATCCATTACTAATGATCAAAAGTAGTGTTGCATCTGATTCTTCCATGACTAAAAATTATTCCTATTGAATATTGGAAATCCTTTTTGATTTATGACCTCCATTGAGAGAGAAACACTGGTATTAACATTTCACTCTGATACCAATTATTAGGTCTACTAGGTCAAATACCTTAAGGGGGTGAATCAGGGTATGATATATTAAAATAAATTCCCCCTTTTATCTTTACTTTACTATTAAAAAAACTCTCTTCTCTCTCTTTCATATAGAAAGGTATGACTAGAAATTAAAACATACACATGACACGTCAATTTTACTTGGTTCACCCTCATTGGGCTACGTCCAAGGAGCATACAATGACGATGTGATGATGTACCAAATCCACTAAAAGTGCACTTTTATTTACAATGTTCAAAGAAGACACATTGTCCCTCCTGGTTTACAACCAATCAAAATTTGAAAGCTCACTAATCTCTCAACTAAAGTGTTCTCACTGCTTCTTCAGAAGATCCAATCACAGTTTATAGACATGTATGTCCTTTAAGTACAACTAATGAATGAATACTCAACTGTATGTATATGCTCTATTGAAGTCCCACTTTAATCCACTAATGAATACCACTTTACCACAAAATTTTGGGAAAACCCTTTTAAAACACTTTCACAAAGCACACTACCTTCACTAATATCCCTATTTCATAAAGCTCAACTAGAATTTGTGAAGCTCCTTCTATCAAAAAGCTCAAACTAGCCTTTGCAAAACAACCCTCTTTCACAAAGCTTAACTATCCTTCAAAAAGCTCACGATTTTTGGTCGGATTTCATAGCCTTCAAAACTTCCATGCATTCACGATGCTTATAAAATTTGGTCGGCTTTTAGTCTTCACGAAATTCTTCACATAAAACCCCTTTGTGAACCCCCTTCACGAACCACCTTCGTGAACATGAAGACTTATAATTATTGTTGAGTCTTGATATGTATTATGAAGGGGGTATAGGTCTATTTATAGGCATTCTATTGATTCTAAAACCTTTTGGGCCACATCATTAGCGTTTCGCGAAGCCCATTCATTTCATTCATGGTGCTCCCCTTTTTCCTCAAGACCCAAAGAAATTTCCAATTCGCAATGCTCGCCGTAATCGTGGAGCGTTCCGTCAAAATCCTTCACAATGCTAAAAACCATTATGGAACAAAAAACCTTCATGACACCAAAAACCTTTATGCCATTAAAGAAACTTTGCACCATCAAAAACCTTCACGGTCATCAAAATCCTTTAGGGCACTGCGATGCTCTATTAGCGATGCTCCTCACCATCACCATTCGCGAAGCTCATCACTGTTCGTAGAGATCGCCGTCAAAAATATTAGATCATTCGAAAAACACTATTCTTAAATCTAATCTTCGAGAAATTCATGCCTTTAACAAATTTTAATATGGCCTTCTAGAAAATCCACTTTTCACAAGGAAATCTAAACTCCAAATTTTGGAACTCAAAAATTTGGAAAACACTGAAAAATGACCCCACCTTATATATAATATTTTGTACTGTCTCCAGAGTGTTCATTAATTTTTCTTGGGTCTTTGTCAACATGGATTGTCAATAATATCTCTATATCTCCACAACATACCTTGGAAACCTGTTTTTTCAACAAACACAATCAACCCAAAAATACTGTAATGTTACTTTGAGGGATTTTTTCCCAACACACACTACCTCTTTATAACCACCACTCATTTCATGGAATTATTTTTTGTCATCTGATTTAACTTTTCTTCTGTTTAATCTTCAAATCATTTATACCTATGTGCATGTTTGGAAAGAGGAAAAAAAGTTAAGTTCCCTTGAGAAGATAATACTAGATATTTCTACTTGTATGAGGATTAAATTGAGTTGGATTACATAAATGAGAAGATGGGTGAATGATCCTGGTGAAGGATATACCAGGTATAACCCCACAATACTAGATCATGTGTTGGATCCCTAAGTTTGTATGAAAGAAAAAAGAAATTTAATATTAGAAAATCAAAGGTAAGATAAATTTCAAGAGGAAATTGTAGACTATAGATTAATAGTTGAAGGAGAGAAAATCTCTTGTGGGAGACTAAGCAACTCAAGAAGACATTCCTTAAGTTTCTATTAAATAAGGTGGTACTCGAGAATATTTATATTTAAAAACCATAGTAAATATGGTGTTTAGTTTGAATAATCTATATTATAAATTGGGGCAGATGAGCCAGTTATTCGAGACACTCATATGGCTCAAAAATCTATGGTAGTGGTTTTTGAGACAGCTTTTCAAGAAGATTGACATGTTGTTCATTATTTTGAAGACGTGCACATTCATGGTGGGGGATTTGAATTTCTTGGACATAAATGATCCCAAAACATTATTTCTAGTGGAAAAAAAATTTCACATGTTCAAGGTGATTATCAAGAACACAATCCAAAGGTCTCATAACATATTTGGACACAAATAATGTAAAGATAATGATGACATACCTATCATTTCACATATGTATTTCGTAGAATTATAGGGATTCATTCAAGCATTATAATCACTTGATGATCTAATAGAAACAATAGAGCTCCGGCTAGTGTAGAAGTGCTGGTAGAATTTTATTGAAAAGAAATGAATAAATCAATGAATGTTTACGAGGACAATGTACCTCTATTATTAGCTCATTTTCCCAATTTTTAAGACCTAGTTACAAAGGAATATTTCACAACCTTTGACTCAAAATTAAATGGTATATTTGATTTCAAATTGACATCATACTTCAATATCATAAGTGGATATAGAGCCTTCATATTAAGGACTAAAACTCATGTTATTGTAGCCCAAATCCTGCAAAGGATGAATCAGAAAATTTATATTAAGAAATTAAGGATTCATGATTTCAGATCTTCTATTGATAATCAAGTATAAAATGATGTAATTAGCTCAATAGATGTTGTGACTAACTTATAAAATTTTAAAATTGAAGTAAAATATTTCATTTCAGAGAAAATGAAGGAAATTTTGTTTTTTGTGTCTCCTGAATGTATTTTTCAAATAGAAACGTAGAATTTGGTGTGGAAAATTGCTTCTAAATATGTAAAAGGAGTAGTTAGGAATCTCAACCATGTGTCTGGAGTAATTATCAAACACTTTTTTATTGGGAAATAAAAATTGAATTTATGAAAATAATACAATTAAATTACTCATGAAATGACTTATATAAGAAAGTGGGCATCTCAAAGTATCTTATAATCCTTTTTATAAACCTAAGAATGTATCCCCTTATAAGTTACAAGTATAAAGTGAAAATATTGAATAATCATCTGTGTCCTTTGAAAAAATTATCCAATATGGAATTGAGATGGATAGGGAGACTGATGGTAATACAGAGGCTCTGGCTAGTTTTAAAGGCTTCATTCAGTTTCTTATGATGCATTAAGGCAGAGGATCATTTCAACCTAACCATTAACCACATATAACCAAGTTTTTTCTTCTTCAAAAGTTATTTACCAATCGCCCTCTATCAACCTAAAACCTGTAACTTAATGAAAATATATTGTTAAAGGAAATTGAAATGAAGGGTTAGGTAAAAAGTTTTTCACCAACCGTTCTTTTCATTTTCAAAACCTTTTTCCCTTTGTACCTCATACTAGTGTTATTCAACCTGAAATTACTAATTTATTTTCACTTCAATTGGCCTTAAATTCTTTTGGACCCTACATAGATACAATTTATCCCCTATGTCAACTTGAAACCTACAACTTACAGAAGAAAATAGTGTTAAAGGAAATCGATCCCACGGGTATTAGTGATTTCTAAGATATTGAATGGGTAGATTTTGTTTTGTATTTTTTTATTGTAGTGTTGTGGTTGTTTTCTTTCTTGTGGTATATCATGTCATGTTTCCATGTATTTTTACTACTCTTTCTGGGCCATGTTCCCATTTATGAAAGAAAATATTTTTTCCTTTCCAATATCTTATGATAAATCAGTTTTTTGATTCACAAAATTACTATCTACTAATTTCACTTTGCCTTATGTTTTGAATATATATACTTATGGATTTGAATGAATTCGGGTTTATCTCTTATATCATTGTATCTTCTTTTTTCTTTTTTCTACTTTCAAACTCTTTTTAGCTTCGGTTATAGTTTGTAACTCTTGTGATAAGTTTTCAAATGCTTTTTCTTTTAAGGAAAATAGGGGGATAAAATTTGACATGTTTTATGTATTTCTAAACTAATATTTATACATTTCCTTTTAAATATTTGATATTTATCTTACTCAATGCTCTGGTTATTTTATTTTTAAAATTTTAAATTTAAAATATCTGATTTTAATTTTTGTAATATTTTTTGAAAATTAAGTGTTGTGTTGCATATTAAAATAACTAAAATTCAATTTTTGATTTGGATGAGGCTTTAATTTTCTCAAATTTGACATTATATTCTTATTTAAGCTGCGAATTCTTATTTCACATGTTTTTTTATGATTTTTTTAATTTCATGATCATTTATCATAAAAAATGATAGAAATTTTGGTTATCTAGGTTTTGATTCTCAGAAATCATTAGTATTGTGAAATTAATATATTTTAAGAACAAAAATTAATCACCAAACATAAATGTTTTATCAATTTTACTCAAAAAAATGTTTGTCTACTTAAAATTTGATATAAAAGAATTAAAATAAAGTTAAAAAAACTTTCCTGAAGTGAATCTGAATCTGAAAATGGAATCATTACTGCTAAAGAATACAACCTGCCTTCCTAGAAGATCATTACACACATCTTCTGTAGAAAAAAATCCTACAGATGAATCACATAAATTTTGTTCTGCCAATATCAGAAGTCCCTCTCCTGACTAGAATGTGCGCCTGGACTCTGTTGATTCTGTAACATTGAACCACTAAAAGTGAAAGTAATATAATGTATCAAGATAAACCTGAAATAAAACTCCATGAATGATCCTCAACATATGATCACCACATGTCTCGATTCTAGATCTATGAAAGAAATAAGGTCGCTAGATCTGATGCCACATGTATCTCATAACAAAGCTGAAGGAAGCATCGCTAAAATCAATTCGGGACATAGTGATCGTTTTTAGGAATGGTTTGTTCGAGGATAAAATATTTTATATGGATTCACTATAGATTTGAAGGGATATTAGCTCTTTCTAGCCTCTACTCACTAAGAGTTTATATGATGATCATAGGGAAGAGGAAGATTGGTAAATGATTTAGTAAAAGTATATATTGGGTATAATAAAGTAACAAATATGATCAAATAAGAGGATGTTCAAGAGGTAAAGGTAGACCCTGGATTATTAATTGAAGAGGAGGAAATCCCTTGTGATAGACTCCTTCAAGCAACTCAAGAAGAGTTTTCTCAAGTTCTATCTAGAAGTCCTATATACTGAACCTGTTGAACACCATAGTAAATAGTATGTTGAGTTTGAATAAAGAATCCTAAAAAATGTTTTTCACCTAAATAATTGATTTAAAATAATTAAAATAATGTTAGAAAAACTCTCCTAAAGTGAATTTGAATCTGAAATTGGATTCATGCCGGCTAAATCATACTACCCGCCTTCCTGGAAAATCAGTACATACATCTTCTATAGAAAAAAAACTGAAGATGAATCACCTGGATCTTGTTCTTCCAGCATGAGAATTCTCTCACCTAACTAGAATGTGTTCTTGGAATCTGTTGTTTATATAACATTGAACCACAAAAATTGTAAGTAATATTAATTTGTAGGATGAACCTCATCTAAAACTCCAAGAATAAGCCTGAACATATGATTACCAAATTCCAAGATGCTAGATCTCTGAAATAAAGAAGTCCCTCGGATCTGATGTGACATGTATCTCACAACAAATCTGAAGGAAACATCACTAAAATCCATCAACTAGTTGGAATTTGTGTTTAGTAATGGTTTGTTGGAGATTGCAAGATTCTATATGGAACCACAATCAATTCAAAGGGATACTATATCTTCCTTACTTCTACTCAATAGAAATTTATAATATGATCACATGGAAGAAGAATATGGGAAAACGATTCAGGAAAAGTATATTTTGGGTATAATACAGTAGCTAAGATGATCATAGGGAAGAGGAAGTTCAAGAGAAAGTGGTAGACCCTAGAGTAATAATTGAATAAGAGGAAATACCATGTGAGAGACGGGTTCAAGCAACTCAAGAAGAGTTATCAAGAGGTTGATTATACTGAACCTTCTGAACACCATAGTAAATATGGAGTTGAGTTGGAAAAAACTATCTTAGAAATTAGGTCAGAATAAAAAGTTGGTAAATAGACTCATACGGATCAAGAATCTAAAATATTGGTTTTTGAGACAACTTTTAAAGAAGATGAACATTATGTTCATGCTTTATAATATTCCCACATCTAGGGGGGAATGGGAATGTGGTGATTTGAATTTATTGGATATAAATGACCCTAAAACATCATTTCCATAGGAAGATGATTTTTCACCTATTCAAGATGATTATCAAGAATATGTTTTACAGAACTAAGCTCATGATGATATACCTATCATTTTAGATCTGTCATTGGCAGAATTGTAGGAAGTCATACAAGAATTGAAATCTCTTGTCGATTCAGAGGTAAAAATGTTTCTCATGTTGGTGTGGAAGTGTCAATAGGATTTTATTCAGAAGAAATGAAACATTAAATGAAATTTTAGATGAAAACGTACCTATTTTATCAGATTATTTGCCTGATTTTTAAAACCTAGTTACAGAAGAAGATTTATCAACATTTGAGTCAAAATTAAGTGGCATATTTGATTCCAAATAGTATTCATATTTCAATATCACCAATGGATATAGAGACTTCACATTAAGGAGTGAAATCCATGTTATGGTATCCCAAATCCTTTCAAGAATGAATCAGAAATTTATATTAAGCAATTGATGATTGATTATTTCATATCTGCTATAAAAAAGTGGTTAAAAAAGTTACCAGTAGCTCAGTAGAAGTTGCACCTAACATAGAAAGTTTGAAAATTGAAGTAAAATATTTCATTTCAGATAAATTGAAGAAAATTATGTTTCAGTGTCTCTTGAAGGTATTTTTCAAATATAAATTTAGAATTTGGTGTGGAAAAAGGATTCTAAACCTAAGAAAGAAGTGGTTAGGAATCTCCACTGTGAGTCTAGAGTGATTATCAAACACTTTTATAATTTGGAAATAAAAATGGACTCTAAAAATAAGAATATTGAGAAATAACTCATGAAATGACTGATATAAGAAAGAGGTTATAGCCAGAATGCCATCACATAGTATTTTCTAAGCCTTTATATGAACCTAAGATTGTCTCCCAGGAAAAATTGGAGAAAAATTAGGGAATCATCTAGGACCATTGATAAAAATATCCAATATAGCTTTGATCTGGAAAGGGATATTACTATTTAATGGAAAATCTCAAGCAAGAATTCCAGGTCCCATAGACATGCAAGAAGAAAATGTTTGAAGCATCCAAGGTAAAGTCACCACACCATCAATATTCACCAAGAAGAACCCTCCTACGATAACAAAAAGATGCAGACCATAAATAATCTTGCACCAACTAGGGTAATGGATTTTCAGAAGGGGATACATAATAAAACCTGGTAGCCTAGTCATCCAGGTGGCTCAATCTCCTTGAAAGATTCCTAAAGCATCTCCTCTATCCCTAGTTTTCTCAGCTCAATCAAACCACACTCAACTGTCACCACTAGAAATCAACCATTTTCATGTGCAAACTAGTACTTGATGATCAAAGATGATGGATGAAATTATACCATCAACCACATCATGTGAATCTGGTGACTACCCACTCTGGATCTCCCAAAACTGAATCTGCTCCTCTGCAACATCTTCTTCCACCTAATGAATTTTGGTTTAATTCCAAAAATATGTAATCCAAGCCTGCACAGTTTAGGATTTCAGCCCCAAAATTTCATTTCATTATTACAATCATTTATGTGATTATATCAAACCAATGAAAACAAAAAGAGGTTATAAAAACAAGAACATGGAAGAAAACCTACTTAAAATGAACATCTTCCAACTCCTCTGGAAACAAGAATCCTAGAATGAATCAACTTAACATACCTACATAAAGAAAACCCAGCTAATACATCATGATACAATGAGGATAGTGAAGATCCACACACCAACACCTAGGATATGATTCTTCCTAGCCTCAACATAATACCACACAGATTTTTCAACATGAATGGAGCCTTTCCATTTGTTCCATGATAATAGAATAATAAAATAAGGTATTTATACAACAAACAGTGAGTTAAAACATGTTTAAGGTTGTCCATTTGCAGGACGGTGGTCGCCCCCATCCTTTGTCAAAGGGGGGCTGGTGGTGGTGGGTGGGTGGCCAACCCCACCAAACCTCCAATGGGAGACGAGATAGTAAAGGGTGGATTTCCAATTAAAATGAATCTCTACTATCATATTTTATCATCAACATCACTATAAATCTCATCACTGGTTACCCTATTTTGTGGTATTTGTGAGTTAGGTTCCCCACCGTATTCAAGAGAGAGTTTTATGATTGTTTTTTTGTTTTAATAAGTGAGGGAGTTTGTACTCACTTTTACCCATAGTGATCCTTCTATTTTACTGTGGTTTTTTACCCCTTACATTTTAGGGTTTTTCCACATTACATTTGGTGTCCATTTATTTTCACATTTTCACTTTATTTTATCTTTTTATTATCATTCTACCGGTGGAAAAATTATTTACGGTCCTAACAAGTGGTATCAGAGGCAAGGTTCTGGCCCAGTGTTGTTCACTTTTTCGGGTACTTATCATTCCCGTAAATTTTAGTATTCTCTGTGATTATAACTCTGGTTGATCTCTCACATCAGAAAAATTATTAAGATTACTAAATACACCATTTTGAAATGGAGGAGGTTCTATACTGACAGCGTGTCTAGATGACGGTGAAATTCGAGATCAAAAAATTCAACGAGAATAATTTTTTTTTTGTGGAAAATGAAGATGTAGGTAATTCTGTGGAAGGATAAATGCCTATTGGTAATTGGAAAAACACCAATGGGTGTGATGGAGGATAAATGGAATGATATGAACGGAAATTCTATTGCCAACATCCATTTTGCTTTGGCAGACGGGGTCCTATAAATCATTGTGGAGAAAAATATGGAAAAGGAAATATAAGAAACTCTGATGAAGCTATATGAGGCAAAGTCACTGCACAACAAAATTTTCTGGAAGATAAATTTTTATAGTCTTCAGATGGAATATTCATCATAGGTGACTGACCACATCAACAACCTCAATACCCAGTTCGCTCAGCTCACAGTGTTAACGTGCAGAGATTCTACTCTAGAGTTTTCTAGATTTGTATGAACAACTCATTATCAAACTCACCAATAATATCATGACATATATGATGCTCTTTAATGAAGTTGTATATGTGGTTTTTGAATAATAAATTTCAGCACAAGAACGAGGAGTACATACAGACAACTTCGCACTAAACAGAGGATCTATCAATGGAGAGAGGAAGAATAATTAAGTGTTGTTCTACTGGGAGCCAAAATTATGGAAGGTCCAAATCAAGGAGTAAGAAGAAGAATGTCACATGTTTTAATTGTGGAAAGAAGGGGCACATCAAGAAGTATTGTTGGAATAAATAGATTGTTGAAAAGAGCTCTTAGGGGAATGTGGAGAGTACTTCTAGAAAAGGATATATACTAGTCATTGAAGCGGCGACGACTGATGGAAGCAGAAAACATCTCGAAAATGCATGGATTATTGACTCAGGAGAAAAATGTCAAATGAATTCTAGATGGGAATTGGTTTGATCAGTATGAAACCATCCCAGAAAGACTTGTGTACATGGGGAATGATCACACCCTGAAGATCATTGGAGTTGGTACCATCAAACTAAAGATGCATGATGGTATTGTTTGAACCATCCAAGGAATACATCATGTGAAGGGATTGAAGATGAACATATTGTCTTTGGGACAATTTTCTAACATCAGATGGAAGACTCGCATCGAGAATGGAGTGATGAGAATCATGAAGGGAGCACTTGTGGTAGTGAAGGCAGAGAAGATCTCGAAGAACCAGTACGTGATTATGGGTGAAACATAAAAGGAGGAAGATATATTTGTTGCATCAACTACCTTGATGGAAGCATTGATGCCATTATGGCATCATAATCTTGGCCATATGTCGGAACAAGACCTGAAGATTCTTGTTAAGCAGAAGCTGATGCCTGTTCTGACAGTGGTATCTTTACCATTTTTGTGAGCATTGTGTTTTGAGCAAGAAAAACATGTTAAAGTTCGGGATGTAAACAACAAGAAGTCAGAGACTCTTGGAATTTATCCATTCCAATGTTTGGTAAGAACTGGTTATATCCCTAGAAGGAGAAAGGTACTTTATATCATTAATTGATGATTATTCCAGGAGATGTTGGGTGTACCCAATCAAGAGTAAGGTGGATGTTTTTGAATTATTCGAAACATTCAAAGCATGGAAAAATCCTGACTCTGGAATGAAGATTAGGTGGCAGAGTACTGACAATGGTGGAGAATATACAAGTGAGGAGTTTGATACTTTTTTCAACAGGAAGGAATCAAGAGATAGTTCACGGTGGCATACACTCCTCAACAGAATGGAGTGGCAGAGCAGATGAACAGAACCATATTGGATAGAACAAGGAAAATGTTGAAGACTGTAGGAATTGCCAAAAAAATTTGGGCAGAAGTAGTGAATACTTCATGTTATGTGATCAATCGATCTCCTTTAATGGAGATTGAGATGAAGAAACTGATGAAGATGTGGAATGGTAAACCCGCTAACTATTCTTATTTACATACATTTGTAACTCATGTATACGCATTGTTTAATGACCAGGAAAGATTGAAGTTGGATTCAATATCCAGGAAGTGTATCTTCTTGGGGTACGCTAATGGTGTGAAGGGGCATCATTTGTGGGACCCCACTTCCCATAAATTTATCATCACTATAGATTTCATTTTTACAGAAGATAAGGTGAAAACAAAAACTAGTTGAGACACAGAGAAGGAGAATATAGAAACTACAAGACAAATCCAAGGAAGAACTAGTTTCCTCTGAGACATTACCAGAGCACAATGATCATGTACCGGTTGATTTTGGACCTTGATGATCAACTCGGGAGAAAAGATCAGCAGTATGGCACTTAGACTATGTCACTAAGAGCAATATTGCGTACTACTTCTTGATGGAGGATGGAGAGCCATCTTCTTTTATGGAGGTGACCCAGAGTCCAGATGTATTGTCATGGATGGCGACGATGTAGGAGGAACTTGAAGCCCTACACAGTAACACGACTTGGGATCTTGTTCTATTACCTCATGGAAGGTAGGATATTGGGAAAAAATGTGTCTTTAAGATCAAGTGGTATGGAAAGGACCGGTTGGAAAGATATATTGCAATATTGGTGGTCAAAGAATTTTATCAGAAGGAAGGTATTGATTTCAATGAAATATTTTCTCCTGTTGTTAGACTGACGACTATTCGGTTAGTTCTGGTGATTTGTGCTATATATAGCTTACATATAGAGAAGCTTGATGTGAAGACTACTTTTCGACATGGGGATCTTGATAAAGATATCTATATGCTCCAACCAGAAGGTTTTGTAGAAGAAGGTAAAGATAACTTGGTTTGAAGATTGATCAAATCTCTGTATGGTCTCAAATAAGCACTGAGGTGTTGGTATAAGAGATTTGATTCCTATACCATGAGCCTTGGATACGACAGACTTCATTCAGATCCTTGTGCATATTTCAAGGGTTTAGATGGTAATTATTTCATCATTCTTATATTGTATGTGGATGACATGTTGGTTGCAGGCCCCAACAATGATCAGATCTAGGAGATGAAGGCACAATTGGATAGGGAGTTTGATATGAAGGAGTTGGGACCAGCAAAAAAGATTATTGGGATGTATATTTACCGAGACAGAAATAATGGAAATATTTGGCTATCACATGAGAGTTACATATAGAGAGTCTTGAAACACTGCAACATGAAAGACTATAAGACAATATCTACTCCTGTTCCCATTGATTTCAAGTTATCCTCTACAGTGAGTTAAAGCAGTGAATTAGAGAGGATGGAAACATCTCGGGTACCGTATTCATTATTAGTTGGTAGTCTAATGTTCTCTATGGTTTTTACTAGATGAGACATTTCACATGCAGTGGGAGTAGTTAGTCGGTACATGGTGAATCTAAGATGAGAGCATTGGATCATAGTGAGGAGGATCCTGAGATACATCAAGGACACCTCATGTGCTGCATTATGTTAGGGATGATTAGATTTTATTGTCAGAGGCTATGTTGATTTAGATTTTGTAGGTGATTCTGACCACAAGAAATCCACTACTTGTTATATGTTTACTCTTGCAGGAGGAACAGTGAGCTGGATTTCAAAGTTACAATCAGTTGTGGATTTATCCACGACAGATCCAGAGTACATTGCAGCTACGCAGGCTTGCAAAGAGGTGATTTGGATGAGAAGTTTGTTGGAGGAGCTTGGGCATAAACAGGAGTAGATTATATTGTTTTTTGATAATTAAGGTGCCTTTCATATTGCAAGGAATCAATATTTTCATTCCATGATGAATTACATTGGGGTAAAGTATCACTTTGTTCGAGACGTGGTGGAAGAAGGAAGTGTGGATATGTAGAAGATTCATACTAAAGAAAATCTGGAAGATTTACTAATGAAGGAAATTAACTCTGATTAGTTCAGATGGTGCAGATCCTCAAGCGGTCTCGCAGATACTTGAGCATCATGTTTGGCAGATATAAAGGAGGTGTGGAGATGTGATTGGTTCTCACTCAAATCTCCTAGTGGGAGATGTGTTGGTGGACGTCCATTTGAAGAACGGTGGTTGCCCCCCTCCTTTGTCAAAGGGGGGATATTGGTGGTAGGTGGTGGGTGGACAACCCCACCAAACCTCTAGTGATAGAAGAGATAGTCAAGGGTGGAATTCTTATAAAAAGGGGTCTCTCCCAGTATATTTGATCATCAAATTCACTGGAAATATCATCACCGATTATCCTATTTTATGGTATTTTTGAGGCAGTTTCCCCACCACATTCAAGAGAGAATTTTATGAGTGTTTTTCTCCTTTTAATAAGTAAGGGAGTGTGTAATCACATTTACCCATAGTGATCCTTCTATTTTGCCATTGTTTTTTACCCCTTCCATTTGAGGGTTTTTCCATGTTACATCTGGGGTCCATTTATGTTCTCATTTTCACTTTATTTTATCTCGTGATTATCATTGCACCGGTGGGAAAATTATTTACGGTCCCAAAAAACAGACCTTAGTCTTAAACAAGAACACAGTTTACAGATTCCATGAACAAGTTTCTAGAAGTAGCAAATGACCTGTAACTCTACACTGAGGAACTCAGTTCCTGGTGGGAATCCCCAAATACCCATAAACAGATGCTATTGACACTCTGATCAGAGGTTCCTGTATCATCATCTATTTTAGTGGTAAAAATTATAATATATGAAATAGAAACACATCTTGAGGACCAAATAGTGACAATGAAAGGGAGTAAAAAATTAGAATCTAGATTTTCCCCTATTCAAGGTGAGGACTAGGACGTCTGGTCATTTGTGAAGGTATCAGTTCCTGGTGGGCATTCCCAAATACCCATAAATAGATGTTATGGATGCTCTGAACAGAGGGTCCTGCATCATGAACCATTTTAGTAACAGCTGAAATAAAAACACATTGTCAGGAGGACCAACAAGTGAAAAATTATCTATAAAAACACAAGAAATCATAAAATTATCATTGCATGATCCACTTAAAAACACATAGTAAACATCTTAAAGATAAACTCAGAGCTTGTGATTATAAAAAACATAAATTAAATCATATATTTCATTATACTATCTGTGGGATCTCGTGTGCGTACGTATAGGCAAAATACTAGTTCACTTAAAAACACATGGTTACTGTCTTGAAGCTAACCTGAAATCTCGTGATTATAAAAAACATAAATGAATTCATATATTTAATCACGTCAATTCAATTTAAAAAATTTATATATCAATTAAATATATTGATGATTATTTTAGAGATGCATTGGATTGAGATAATTCTAAATTACTTCAAATAAAATATCAAATATTTGATTTCATTAATTGTAAGATGAGTTAAAGTGTAGTTATATCGTGAAAATAAATATAAGTGTTGTTGTTTAAATGTGTGAATTGTATTTTTTTGGTTATAATATTAAATTTTACTTTTAATAAAAATTCTAAATTGTCATGGAAGAATGTGATTATTGAATCTAAATGTGAATTTTACAAGCAATCTTATAATATATATATAGGGATGATAAGCAATGGGTGGGGTACACATGAAATTCAGGGTCCCTAAATCCCAATCAATTTAATTTTTCAAAACATGAACCCATTTAATTTATAAAATCACAATTAACCACTAACCTAATCCTATTTAATCAGATTGGGTAGTGTCAGATACCTATTAGTATCCTTGAACATATTTTACTATCTATATACAGATTTATAATAAGATGTTTAATTTTTCATATTAGCTTACCATATATGTACAAACATATAATATATTTTATTGAATTATAATAAAATTGATAACAACAATGATTTTATTAAATGGTATTTTAAAAAAATTATTTAAATGGTTCTATATTATAAATATTTATATATAGAGAGAGTGAGAGAGAGAAAAATTTTAAAAAAATTTTATTTTTATTATATCTATTATTTGTTTTCATTAAATTGATTAAAAAATATTATTTAAAATATCACTAAATGTAACGCCACGAACCTAGTGACCCAGAGTCGGTGCATTATTTTAATACATTGGCATGATTACAAGGAATCAAGTCCTGAAGAACCGATCAGTTTAGCACTCTTGGAAAATAGATTACATACATGAATGTTACATTACACTTCATAACAAACAAAACAACATAAATAATCCTTTATAAATGCCATTATTCCCTTGTCCTAACCCTGCATATCAATCACAATACACTTCTTGGAATCCTGGAAAAAATAAAACATTGAAAGGGGTGAGCTCAAACGCTCAGTAAGGGTAAGAAATACAGCAGAAACTTTCAGAAATAAGCATAAACATTTGGATCAATTTATAACTAACACAAAAGCCTTTAAAACTTGAACTTAATCATAATATGGAAAAGATAAAATGAAATAATGTCTTTTTCTTATTCACATGGATATTCTACTAGTCGAATAATCACATGCAATATCAATAACCACTTTCATAATGATGGAAGTCATAATGCCAGACTATCATAACCACATATCCAAGGCCTCATGCCAAGACTACAAATAAGATTTTGTCAAGGCCTTGTGCCAAGACACTAGTTTGTCTCATGAGACCTACCAATGCATCGAGGAGCTATAGCGGGCTCCACCCGTCACTTACTAAGTCCAATGCATTCCCATATGAAAAGGTTTAAACATAACATAAACATTCGTATTAAATCTAGATTACGAAATGTCAATACTTTCTCCATAAACCATGAATGGTATAAAAATAACACATCCACAGTAAAACATATCAAAAAACCTTCAATACAATACAAAAGTTTTGTATAATAAATAAACTTCAAATAAGCTTAAAATCCATCAAAGTATGTTGACATAGATGAAATCAAAACTATTTGAGAGAAATATCTCTTTTCTCGAAATCATTGAAGAGTCACACATTTATAAAGGAAGTAATTTAAAAGATATTTTTGAGTCAAAGTGTCCCATAACACATTGAAACTTTTGAAAACAAATATCATTTCAAAACATTCATGTCCATATAAATAAATCCTTAAAATAATTTTGAAAACATGAACATTAATTAAAATATTTAGAAAGATAAATATTTAAAACATTTAAAATTATGATCTTGATAAAGAGTACCTTTCACAGATTCTTAAAAAATTCATTTTGAAATCATTTAAAGTCGCATAATTATAAAATAAAACATTTACTTTGAAAATATTCTTATAATCTTGTAAGGGAAGCTTCAACAATTTTATAATAGCGGAGAATAGCCACACCCACCATATAAGTTAAAAAAACATTCTTACCTTAATTTTGTCGAAAAGGTTAAAAGCACCTTGTTTGGAAAATGACAGAAAGATTCCTTTATAAACCTCTTATGAAAAGTCAAACAAGGGTATACATGAATTTAACCCATATTTTTTGTAAATAGTAAAAAAAATTAAATACATTTCGAAGAAACATGGATGTGGATGATAAAGAAATCTCAGTAGATTATTACGTATAAACAACCTCGGATAATGAAGAGATTGCAAAATAAACCCTTACCAATTTGGTAACTTACGAAACATACAACCCATGAAAGAGGTATCATACAATGAATATGTAAATACACATAAATTAAAGTATATTACACAAAGAATATAATTATGGTCAGTACATACACCACACAAAAGGTAATGGTGGCAATATGGCATGAATCTCATGGGAATAAGGAGTGAGATGAAAACCCCTTACCTTGTACTTTTCCTTGGTTGGGGGTAGGTTAACCTCCTATATAATGGTGAAATAATTGTTATTAAATTATACAAAAATCATATACATTCATATGATATCATATACGATCTTTTAACATTGCTTTGTTAATAATATCTTAGAATTATCGTTGTTTTGGGTGTTAACTTACTCGTTTTCTTTTATATGTTTTGTTACGTAAGCTGTGGTTTTCATGGATGGGTTGTATCTTATTCATATCCAAAATGATATCAAGTTCTTAAACATTATTTTTAAATCATCAAATGATAATTATACTTGAATAGATACGATAGAGAATGAATCTCATCGCGTTCGTGGAGACGGTAGTCCGTACGTACGTGCAAGTGACAATATCATTCTTTTGATATTAAAATAATATATAATTGGATGGTATATCATATATACAGAATCATTATCATGTTATATTTATTATTTACATGAATTACACATCATTATTATACTCATCCAAATAATAATTTATTGAATAACAATTACACCACGACGTGGAGACGGTAAGCCGTACGTACGCATGTATGGTGACATGTTATTAAAAGGATGGATAGAATACTGAAATATGGTTGTAAAATGTTTATAATAACATCAAAGTATATATAATATACTGGAGTTATTATTTTATAATGGTGATAACAAATAAATAATAAGTGGAAGAAGAAAGGAACTTGAAAAAGGGTGGTGAAATCATTACCTCTTCTTCGGGTTCTTCCTTTTGATTTGATCAAAAAAGATCCTTAAGTTGTCTTTTTGACTAAAGGAAGGCCTATAGGATTAAATGAGTGAATTTTATAGTGTATTGGGACAGATTTTGGCCGAACCAAAAGGCTTTGAAGGTGTGAATTAATGAGAAGGAGGAGTGCCCTTTTATAAGAGGGGTGAGGGGCACCTTTGGAAAAGCTAGAAATATTATTTTATAATAAATTCATATTCGGTTTCTAATGGCTCAAAAGTGTATTATTTAAATTTTAAGGTGGGTATGGGTCTAAAACCACTCAACCAATAGAATTTATACAGTTTTGGGTTACTATATTAACCTTATCATTAAGTATTAACTCTTAGTTAATTAGTTTCACTTTTACAATGTCTCTTTGTATTTTTATATTATATAGTTAATAAACTTACTATATGCATCCAAGAGACCCCCAAGTGGTCCATTAATGATACACCTATCATGATATAAGTATCTTGGACGAACCTTAGATTTTTAGGAATTTACTATCAATTAATAATATAATATTTGTTTTAAAAACTCTTTTATGTCAATTTTGACACTATTCAATAATTGATTTTTGTAAAAATCATAACAGAATTATTAATTCAAAAAAATTTAATTATGTAAATCCTAACAGGTCATATTAACCTATAAAATTAGTTTAATTCATAAAAAGTCTCAAATTATATTTATTTGGGTATTTATAATATCAATTATTTTAATTTTTTCTCTATTATGGTAATTACTACATCATCATTGTGTCATAAATAAATTAACTTATTTAAGGTCTAAGAATTATAAATAAAATATCATTATGTAGGAAATATTTGTATCTTTCTAATGAATATTTTTAGTCGAAAATACAACATATATAACCCTATGTAAAAATTGTTTTGTAAAAAGATATATGCTTATGTCATTTTTGTATTTCTTTTAACTTAATTAATATAAAGTGTCATTATCACTTACAAGTGGCTCCATGGGGTCTACAAATCGACACAAAGATGACCATGGTCGGACATGTATCAACCAATAATGTTAGGACACGTTTTAGGGTAATTTTGCATTATTATAATATTAGTTTTTGACCCTTATTTACCGAATTTACCCTTTAACCATGGTAAATAAAATATTTACCAAAGTAATTATTCAAAATGTCTAAAAATAAAAGTTTCCTATTTACACAATTTTAACATCCTGATTCCAAATATTGAATCCATTTTTCCAAATTCAAAACACAGAAGTGGCAGAAGTTAATTTAAAATTAATTCCCATTGTTAAAACAAAACGCGTGTTTTTAAGAGATAATAACTATCAAAAGATTGACACTTGTTTATGTCTGGTTTAATTGTGAAATTATGTCCAATGACAAACATTTAATTAAATGGTAAAAATATATTCTGAATATAATTTAAAAACACTCAAATTAATAATTTATCAATATTAATTATTTCGATTAAAAAGTAGTTTTTAATTAAAATTTCGTAATTTCCATTATTCATCAAAATATGAAAGTTATCTGAAAAGTACCAAAATTTCACCCTAGGCTAATTTCGATATTCCAAATCCAAAAATGATGTCCATTTTGAGAGATAGAATTTATAAAATTTCAAAAAGTAGGTATTATTATTCATAACGGCTAGTTTGATTGGTTGTGGTGTGTTAGAACTCGATGTTGCATACAACACACGCTATCGTATTATTCAAAGAAAAGCATACCGTAGAAGCTTGGCGTGTTACATTGTAATTTTTTTTATTTCCCCATTATAAAGAATAAATATATTTAGTCAAATTGAAAATATAAAAGTTTAAAATATTGGATTTAAAAAGGAATCACTATTAAAGTTGGTAAAAGTGCATTTTTGAACAATACTCTTTTATCTGAAAAAAAAAGAAATTTGTTATTACATTATGTCTAAGAAACTCATAATATGGATTCTAAAATTATAAGGATTATATAAAGTTTAGGATTTATTTAATATTATTCATAACCTCTTTTTAACGGCTTTTTTGATAAGTCATGGTGCGCTTTAACTCGGTGTTGCGTGTAGTGAAAGTTATTGAATTATTTTGAAGAAATAACACACTATGAAATCTTGGGGTGTTACATTCTCCCATCCTTCAATAAATTGAGTCCTCACAATTTGAAATTATTCTTCGAAAATAAAACACTGAAAATAGAAAATATCTTTGTGGGAAAACCCACATCAGAAATTGGGTTACTAAAATTTAGTCTTAATATGAGGAAAAGAGAAATGAAAGGGTCACCACCAAATTATGATCTTGATTAGGAGAACATTGGTGGCAATTAGAGACATATAATTGGAGAAAAAAACGTAAATATTTATAGGTAGTGATTGAGGTCATCAATCACAAACAAGTGTAAAATTGAGGTCCTTAAATTCATCAATCTATGATGATTTCAAATACCATCAGTTCAACAAAACATAGGGTATTAGGATAACACATTTTTGGTTTTAGGATTTATTAAATAAAGTATAAGAATTAATTTATTCATAGAATAAGAGAAGAAGAAAAATATATTCTTTACAAGTAGAGTTCCATCCTTTAACTAATTTCTACCACAAACTCATATTTCACTCTAAAAGATAATAGAACGTAAAAAAAATTTATTTATCCTATTTGTATAGGGTTCCAAAAAAACGAATTTATAATTCATCTACCAGATATTTTAAAAAAACTACATTATTTAATCTTGGACATTACGTGGGCCAGTGGTAGGTGATACACCCTTGTCGCCCTTCGGATGTGGGTTCAAGTCTCACAGCCTTGCTGGATGCGACAGGTTTCCGCCCAACCTCTGGGTTGTCCTTTTATGGAAATCCAAAAATAATCCAAACTAGAACTATCCAAAATGATTTAGTCCAAAAATGAAGATCCTTTTTTCTGCGTAATAACATGTGAACACCTTCATCATGTATTCTTTTAAAACACTGCCACATCCTGAATTACCATAAAACCTTATTGATTACATTCATGATCCCTTATTCCTTAAATAATAATGGATATACTCCTTCAATCCAAAAATTTTGCAAACCCCGACAATGATGGAATATAAAAATCATTAATCAGTTTCAAGGTAGTCAAGAATATCCAATATAATTTATCCAAATCAATCATGTATTATTCCAAAATCACTACCTCGGTATCAGAACTATATTATGGTTTATCACTCTCTCAACCATATATTTTCCAAAAATTTATCTTATTATTGAGTCACTTTTCTTTGTTCCACACAATCTCAAGTCCTTAATGAAATAGTACTGAAATACAATCCTTATATACTCCATAATTATTATAACAAGTACATTGTTGATACAACACTCAAATTACATAATCAACATAAGAACTATAATCATTCCTCTTCATCTGTGGTAGTATCATAACTTGATTATTATCCAATAGCATCATTTGCGGCATAGTCCGATGACTGGGACATAGGTTCACATAGTGTCCAAACTCCTTGAAAATGAAGCATTGTACATTTGAAACCATTTTCTTACCCTTGCAGTCATGTACTTTGTGCCCTTTTTCTCCACACTTATAACAAACTCCCATTACTTTCAGGCAAGTTTCAGGGTGTTTCTTCCCACAGTTATCACATATGGTGAAATTCTTCTTTTCCCACTTCCCTTTATCCATCTTTCTCTCTCCCATCCTTTTCTTCTCTAGCTTCCCTTCAAAGCCATAGGACTCATTAAACTCTTTAGTTATCTTATCCACACATGATACTATTTCTTCATATGATGATAATACATCGGAGACTATTTCCATTCTAAATGATGTCTTAATACCATGAAATATACGATATTTCTTACTCTTTGGATCATACGTATTACTGGAGTTCACATTCCTTCTACTAGGCGCCATTTCTATACAATAGCATAAACTAGGTCAGTTTACAAATTGCAATAAATAATTCCTAATGCAAATTGAACAGTTTATTGATATAATCCATAATCATAAAAAATGTTTTCTTTGAGTAAGTATATACTCATGAGCCCTTCATAATGGTTTGTAAATAAAATGAGAATTATCATAAGCATATCCCTTGGGAATGTCATAACCAAGAGTGCAGCAAGGCCCATTGCCGTGCACCAGTTCCCGTTCGAGTCTATCTTAAAGTGGTGTTTTCAGGTTTTACCCCTAGGTACATCTGTGCCAGAGCCGACTCTACCTGTTCGTATCCAGACAGGGATGTATTTCTTGGAAAACTCACAAAATCTCTACAATACCAAAATTCTAGGAATTTCTTCTATACTAATCTTCAAAGTCTATTTTAGGGCTATGTGCTCTAATCAGAGTTTATCTAAATCTAGTTTCCAAGGTTATTGCTAAACTTCCTCTGATACCAACTGTAACGCCCCGACCCCAGTGACCCAGAGTCGGTGCATTATTTTAATACATTGGCATGATTACAAGGAATCAAGTCCTGAAGAACCGATCAGTTTAGCAGTCTTGGAAAATAGATTACATACATGAATGTTACATTACACTTCATAACATACAAGACAACATAAATAATCCTTTATAAATTCCATTATTCCCTTGTATTAACCCTGTATATCAATCACAATTCACTTCTTGGAATCCTGGGAAAAATAAAACATTGAAAGGGGTGAGCTCAAACACTCCGTAAGGGTAATCAATACAACAGAAACTTTCAGAAATAAGCATAAACATTTGGGTCAATGTATAACTAACACAAAAGCCTTTAAAACTTGAACTTCAGCATAATATGGCAAAGATAAAATGAAATAATGACTTTTTCTTATTCACATGGATATTCTACTAGTCTAATAATCACATGAAATATCAATAACCACTTTAGTAATGATGGAATTCATAATACCAGACAATCATAACCACATAGCCAAGGCCTTGTGCCAAGACTACAAATAAAATTTTGTCAACGCCTTGTTCCAAGACACTAGTTTGTGTCATGAGACCTACCGATGCATCGAGGAGCTATAGTGGGCTCCACCCATCACTTACTATGTCCAATGCATTCCCATATAAAAAGGTTTAAACATAACATAAACATCTGTATTAAAACTAGCATATGAATGGTATAAAAATAACACATCCACAGTAAAACATATCACAAAACCTTCAATACAATACAAAAGTTTTTTATAATAAATCAACTTCAAATAAGCTTAAAATCCATAAAAGTATTTTGACATAGATGAAATGAAATCTATTTGAGAGAAATATCTCTTTTCTCGAAATCATTGAAAAGTCACACATTTATAAAGAAAGTAATTTAAAAAAGATTTCTGAATCAAAGTATCCCATACCACTTTGAAACTTTTGAAAAGAAATATCATTTCAAAACATTCATGTACATTTAAATAAATCCTTAAAATAATTTTGAAAACATGGACATTAATTAAAATATTTATAAAGATAAATCTTTAAAACATTTAAAATTATGATCTTGATAAAGAGTACCTTTCACAAATTCTTAAAATATTCATTTTGAAATCATTTAAAGTCACATAATTATAAAATAAAACATTTACTTTGAAAATATTATTATAATATTGTAAGGGAAGCTTCAACGATTTTATAACGGAAGAGAATAGCCGCACCCGCCGTATAAGTTAAAAAAACATTCTTACCTTAATTTTGTCGAAAAGGTTAAAAGAACCTTGATTGGAAAATGACAAAAAGATTCCTTTATAAACCTCTTATAAAAATTAAAACAAGGGTATAAATGACTTTAACCCATATTCTTTGTAAATAGTAAAAATGTTTTGAAATACATTTCGAAGAAACATGGATGTGGATGATAAAGAAATCCCAGTATATTATTACGTATAAACAACCATGGAAAATGAAGAGATTGCGAAATAAACCTTTACCAATTTGGTAACTTATGAAACATACAACCCATGAAATAGTTATCATACAATTAATATGTAAATACACATAAATTAAAGTGTATTACACAAAGAATATAATTATGGGCAGTACATACACCACACAAAAGGTAATGGTGGAAATATGGCATGAATCTCACGGGAATAAGGAGTGAGATGAAAACCCCTTACCTTGTACTTTTCCTTGGTTGGGGGTAGGTTAACCTCCTGTATAATGGTGAAATAATTTTTATTAAATTATACAAGAATCATATACATTCATATGATATCATATATGATCTTTTAACATTTCTTTGTTAATAATATCTTAGAATTATCGTTGTTTCGGGTGTTAACTTACTCGTTTTCTTTTATATGTTTTGTTACGTAAGTCGTGGTTTTCATGGATAGTCTGTATCTTATTAATATCCAGAATGATATCAAATTCTTAAACATTATTTTCAAATCATCAAATGATAATTATACTTGAATGGATACGATAGAGAATGAATCTCATCGCGTTCGTGGAGACGGTAGTCTGTACGTACGCACGAGTGACAATATCATTCTTTTGATATTAAAATAATATATAATTGGATGGAATATAATATAAAAAGAATCATTATCATGTTATATTTATTATTTACATGAATTACACATCATTATTATACCCATAAAAATAATAATTTATTGAATAACAATTACACCATGACGTGGAGACGGTAAGCCGTATGTACGCACGTATGGTGACATGTTATTCAAAGGATGGATAGAATACTGAAATATGGTTGTAAAATGTTTATAATAACATCAAAGTATATATAATATACTGTAGTTATTATTTTATAATGTTAATAACAAAGAAAGAAGAAGTGGAAGAAGAAAGGAACTTGAAAAAGGGTGGTGAAATCATTACCTCTTCTTCAGGTTCTTCCTTTTGATTTGATCAAAAGGGATCCTTAAGATGGATTTATGACGAAAGTAAGGCCTCTAGGATGAAGTTAGGGAAGTTGATAGAGTATTTGGGCAGAAGTTGGCCAAACCAAAAGGCTTTGAAGGTGTGAATTAATGAGAAGGAAGAGTTCCCTTTTATAAGAGGGGTGAGGGGCACCTTTGGAAAAGCTAGAAATATTATTTAATAATAAATTTATATTCGGTTTCTAATGGCTCAAAAGTTGATTATTTAAATTTTAATGTGGGTATGGGTTGAAAACCACTAAACCAAAAGAATTTAGATAGGTTTGGGTTAGTATATTAACCTTATCTTTAAGTATTAACTCTTAGTTAATTAGTTTCACTTTTACAATGTCTCTTTGTATTTTTATATTATATGGTTAATAAACTTAATATATTCATCCAAGAAACCCCCAAGTGGTCCATTAATAATACAAATATCCTCATATAAGTATCCTGGACGAACCTTAAATTTTTAGGAATTTAATATCAATTAATAATATAATATTTTTTTTAAAAACTCTTTTATGTCAATTTTGAAACTATTCAATAATTGATTTTTTAAAAAATCATAACAGAATTATTACTTGAAAAAAAGTTAATTAAGTAAATATTAACATGTCATATTAACCTATAAAATTAGTTTAATTCATAAAAAGGCTCAAATTATATTTATTTGGGTATTTATAATATCAATTATTTTAATTTTTTCACTATTATGGTAATTACTACATCATCATTGTGTCATAAATAAATTAAATTATTTAATGTATAAAAATTATAAATAAAATATGATTATGTAGGAAATATTTTTAGATTTATAATGAATATTTATAGTCCAAAATAAAACATATATAACCCTATGTAAAAATTGTTTTTCTAAAAGATATATGCTTATATCATTTTTGTATTTATTTTAACTTAATTAATATAAAGTGTCATTATCACTTACAAGTGGCTCCATGGGGTCCAAAAATCGACCCAAAGATGCCCATGGTCGGAAATTTATCAACCAATAATTTTAGGACACGTTTTAGGGTAATTTTTTATTATTATAATACTATTTTTCAACCCTTATTTACCGAATTTACCCTTTAACCGTGGTAAATAAAATATTTACCGAAGTAATTATTCAAAATGACTAAAAATAAAAGTTAACTATTTACACAATTTAAACATCTTGATTCCAAATATGGAATCCATTTTTCCAAATTCAAAACAAAGAAGTGGAAGAAATTAATTTAAAATTAATTCCCGTTGTTAAAACAAAAAACGTGTTTTTAAGAGATAATAACTATCAAAAGATTGGCACTTGTTTATGTCTGGTTTAATTGTGAAATTATGTCCAATGACAAACATTGAATTAAATGGTAAAAATATATTCTGAATATACTTTAAAAACACTCAAATTCATAATTTATCAATATTAATTATTTTGATTAAAAAGTAGTTTTTAATTAAAATTTAGTAATTTTCACTATTCATCAAAATATGACAGTTATCCGAAAAGTACCAAAATTTCACCCTAGGATAATTTAGATATTCCGAATCCAAAAATTAAGTCCATTTTGAGAGATAGAATTTATAAAATTTCAAGAAGTAGGTATTACTATTCATAACAGCTAGTTTGATTAGTTGTGGTGTGTTAGAACTCGATGTTGTGTACAACACACGCTATCGTATTATTCAAAGAGAAGCGTACCGTAGAAGATTGGGGTGTTACATTGTAAATTATTTTTATGGCCCCATTATAAAGAATAAATATGTTTAGTCAAATAGAATATATAAAAGTTTAAAATATTGGATTTAAAAAGGAATCACTATTAAAGTTGGTAAAAGTGCATTTTTGAAAAATACTTCTTTTATCTAAAAAAGGAATTTGTTCTTACATTTTGTCTAAGAAACTCATAATATGGATTCTAAAATTATAAGGATTGTATAAAGTTTAGAATTTAGTTAATATTATTCATAACTTCTTTTGAACGACTTGTTTGGTAAGTCATAGTGCACTTTAACTCGGTGTTGCATGTAGTGCAAGTTATTGAATTATTTTGAAGAAATAACACACTATGAAATCTTGGGGTGTTACAGTAAAACCCTCGTATTATTAATAAGTGGCCCTTGAAATCCTTTAAAAAAACAATTTTGGATTTAGCTTCTCTTTTTTCATCATTGGAATAATAATATGCTAATAATAATACATTTTTTAAAATATTATTTTATTAATAATGTAAAAAATAATAATAATAAATAATGCTGATGTAATTAATAATAATTGATATTCTAAATATTTACCCAATTAATATAATATAATTAATATTAAGTAATGAATACTAATTAATAATACAATTTTTAATATTGAATTTAACAATAATTTAATAATGTAATTAAAAATAGCCAATAATTAATAATACATAAAGTATTAATGTAATTAACAATAATTAATAATGTAATTAATAATAATCAATGATTTAATAAAAAATTAAAAATAATAATAATGATATCATTATTCATTACATTATTATCATTAATAAATATTAATCACTTAATAATTATTTTTTATTAATGATAGTTATATTATTAGTTATCAATAAAAAATGTAAATAATAACATTATTATTATTATTTATCAATTAGTATTTACTAAATTATCAATTAATTAATAATAAAACTGTCAATTAATAATAATAATAATAATAATAATATTTTTCAAATATGGGTAGGGATGAGTTTTTGTGGTAAAATAGTAGTATTGCAGCACAGCAGCAGTGTGGGTACTGTAGCAGGTACTTTAGTGGGGTACTGTAATTTTCACAAATCAAGTCGGTATGTCATCCAACTCAACACCCGACCATGTCCGAGACATGGTTTAAGGAGATTTCCCAATCCACGTGGGCTGACAACTAGTGTCGGGTATCAAAATAATGATAATGGAAATGATTTTAGCCCAAAAAACAAGGATCAAAATAAAGAAACTTAACATGTGGAAGAACCAACCATAACTGAAAATCAATAAATACAAATCTGATCCTGATAAAACTAAAACTAAGTAATAAACTAAGACTAAACCACACAACATGATCTCTACACAACCTCTTAGTCACCACCAACCAAAATACCAACACGCTCCAAAGGCACACACCAGAACCACAAACCCGCACCTGCAAAATAGCTCGGGTCTACCGATGTCAAGTGTCCTAAGTAGGGTGTGAGCTTAAACATCTCAGTAGGCAATCACCATCGATTCCATGAATTTCCTTACCCATAACAGTCCATGAATATTGTTTTGAAAATACATTTATAAAATAATATTTTAAAAACATTTTTGGTGAGTGAACAAATCTTTCTAAAAAAATCCTTTTTTTCCAAAACAACACTCACATATTTCTCTTTCAAAAATGGTTCCCCTTCCACAACCCATTTCAAAACTAAAACCCAAATACAAATCCAAGCCATATAACCAAAATGGGGGCTTTGTAGAATGTAAAGTAAAATAAACAATAAGGAACAACTAGAAAATCCAATAACCAACGAGAAACTGAACTAGACATAACATACAAATTATAGATTATTAGCATTTCCAGAACATCCCTAGAGTAATCCCTAGATGTACTCAGTCTGGACCCACCTACCGATATATGGTTCAACTCTATAATCAATAACCAACTATCCATTCTAACTACTAATCCAATGGTACACCCCACTAGAGCTCTCATCAAATCTAGGGGTACATCTCGTCTAATCGGTGTCAAAAAGAAATCGCCACTCAACCCTCTTGATGACACACAAGAATCCCATGATGATAATAATAATAATACTTGAAAAAACATGGTATAAAAACCATAACCCACAACATTCTCGTGCACGATTCATTAGAGGGTATCTCATCCCAAGGCCTAATGGTCTTAATACCAATAATTTTCCTTTACATAAGACACTAGAGGGGATCCCATCCCAAAATTCCAGTGGTCTCCAAATATACGCTAAGTCATCACTAACATACAATAAACCCCATTTCTTTCACAAGAACGCTCATCAAAAATTTAAAGATTACATAGAAATAACCATTTTCTATAATCAAGACCATTTTCTAAATCATTTTAAAATACCAACTGGGCCTTCAAGATAACCAAGTATTAAATCCATTTTCCAAAACATGCCAATATGCTCACTGTGCCCATACATCACATAAGTTCCAAAACCAATTTCCAAAATGCCATAAGGTTCCAATCGTGAATTCATATCACTTCACATCGAACCAACATTTCAATGATAACATAAATTACCAACCAAGGCCTTTAACATTTTCAATTCAAATATTTTTCCAATCCCCCTTTTCAAACCATTTCTAAAGTCAACATAAAACACCAATTTTATAAGAACAATTCCAAATAGTCCTTTATACCACTTTCACAACTCATGGGTTCCATTTTAAAAACACAACAAGAGGGACACATAAGACATCCATCCATTTTGATAGGAAAATCCCCTTTAAAATTTGTATGCACACCAAATTCATTTTTAGAACACATTTCACATAACTTATACAATCCACAAAACCCATTCAAGGTACATGACAAGGAATCCCACATGAAATAAGGTTCGTTTCTTTTGGAAAACCAATTTTAAAAACATTTTCACCTTTCACACAATCCATTGAACACATTTCAAGCACACAAAAAGAGGTACAAAAGGAAAACGGTATCTCTTTTTTTAGAAAACCATTTTACAACACATGTTTAATTCAAATTATTTTGAAAGAAGATTTAAAAAGGGAACATCACTTGTTTTTAAACAATGAAACACATTGTACATAAGTGTTATACTATAAAATTCCCCCAACTCCATATAAAATTACCAAATCATAACACAACCACATTTCCAAAACATAACCAAGGGAAAACATCTCTAAAATCTCCCAATTTTATCTTAAAAGATCAATTAGAATTTTATCAAACATCTTACATGCAATAGAATATAGGAATAAACAAAGAAACTATTTGGGAACCATTTCACACCCATTTTACATCACAAAAACACAGTAAAAATTTACACTGACGCATCACAAGAAAAATTATAACACTTTGAAAACATTCAAGGAAAGCTCAAGCATCAACAGAATGTTCCATAATGGAGATGGATAGAAACACCTACCTCAACAATGTTAGAATGCAACCAAACTTTGGTATGAAAAAGATCCAATGCTGAGAGGCAATAAAAAAATCCCTAGTAATCAAGAAGAAAACCCACACATCATTCCTTGCCTCTAGGGTTCAGCAAAGAGAGAACCCAAACCAAGAACCCAAGAGAGGAGGAAGGGGATATTGGGGTAATCAACCAAAAATCCAAATAAAAATACCTAGGAACCTTCAAGAAGCTTCAAAATGGAAGGGGATCAAAGGAAGAGGGTTTTCTAGATCCCCTGATGCGCCTAGGTTGAGAAAGGGTAGGAAAACCAGAAATAGGGTTAAAATATCATAGTGGAAACTTAGAATTTTACATTTTTAAAGATATGGGAAACTCGTTGATTTAGGCTACACAGTTTGGTAAAATATGTGCCAACCATTCAACCTTTACAGGACAGGGGGAACCCCACAAAGTTTGGCTGCATAGTTTCCCAAATCATTCTCTAACCATACTAAACATCTCCATCCAAAAGACAAAACCTCTTGCACGGTTGATACATGGTTCCCCAAATCATGCACAACATGTGCGCCTAACCCATGGACCCCAAAACAAGCTGCACAGTTACCTGGGAAAGGGAACATGGTTTATCCTAACCATGTGCCAACCGTGGGCCACCAACAGTCAGGCCCAAATCCTCAATTTCTCAATAGAAACTCACCCGAGAACTTCCAAAACTCAAAAATTAAAATTGGGGATCAAATCAAACCTCAACCAGATGATCCAAAGCCAAGGGAAGAATAAAAGAGAATAATTTTTTAGGTCAGTGTGTGATAATAATAGTGGTACTATTCATTAAAAATGGGATTTCAAGCAATGTAATTGGGTCTTCAGGCCATATGGCCTCTAAACCACCACACTACCAAATATACTAGTAGAAAAATAAATTTAAAAGTTTTTTTTAACCTTTAACGTCAGTTTTATATCCAAATCCAATTCATATAACATTATAAGTTCTTTTTATAACATCAGAGAAATAAACCAATGTTAAAATAAATATATATTTTTTTATTTTGACATTGGTTTTTGGATAACTAAGGTTAAAAGTGAAACTTTCAGACTTTTGATGTTGTTTTTTGGATAACCAATGTTGGAATTCACATTCCACGCCAATTATCAAAATAACCAACGTGGAAAGTGTATGATTTTTTTAAAATTTTTAGATTTATAGTACTCATTAGGAAGAAAACAAGAGACATATGAACTAAAAATTTCATAAACCAACTGACAATCTAGATGGCATTTCCTAAGATTAGTAAATCTCAATCTATCTTCATTCAATCTTAAATAAAGATGAGCAATTATAGAGTGCCTACATTCTCTATGTCTCTCAGAAAGGAGACCTTGATTGGCCCCCATAAAGGTTCTGTCACCCTTCTTCCTTATTTTCTGAGCCAAGGGGGTGGACTCATTACGAATACCAGCAAAGGTTCTTGCATTCAATATCTAAGTCACATCTTGAAAAGGGGTACCTATAGGAGGAGCAGTGTCTTCTGTTCAATCTTTAGTAATTATGATATTAATTATATTAATAATATTTTTACCTATTTACTTTTTGTTGTTTAATAATTAAATATTTATTATATTGGTAATTTTTTATAATAATATTAAAAAATAATTATATTATATCTTATTATTTTTCATGTTAATTATTATTATATTATAAATTTTTAATATTTAAATTATTAATAAAAAAATTATTATTAATTATTAATTATTGATTCTCATATTAATTATATTAATAATAATTTTAATGTTAAAATTATTAGTAGTAATTAAATTATTAATTATTAATAAAAAAATTTATTTTTCATGTTAAGTAATAATATTTTTTGCAAAATGTTATTTTGAAACCAAATAAAAAATGTAAAAAATTATAATAGCATTATTAAAAATAAAAACGTCTCAAAAAAATTTTAAAAACTGTTTTTACAAACATTTTGTAAAACATTTATAAATTATTAATTTTTAATTTTTATTGCATATTTAATAATTATATACATTATATTATAAATTATCAATAATTTTAAATTAAATTTTAAATATTGTAAATTATTTTATGTTTTAAATTATATTATAAATTATTAATAATTTTAAATAATATCAATTATCTATTAAAAAATTAATATATTATAATTAATTTAATTATTAGATATTTATTTTTAATCGATAATATTATTCCTTAATTAAATTTTAATTATTTTAGTTGTTTTTAATTTATCCCTATTTAGTTATTAATAAAATTATTTATAAATAATTATATTACTAATTTTTTATCATATTAATAACATCAATATATTATTAAGAATATTATTAATTATAATTTTTCATGTTAATTGTTAGTTATGATAAAAAAATTGTATTTAAATTAGTAGTAAATATTTATATTATTAAATAGTAATAAACAATTATCATATTAATTATATTAATAAGATTGTTATTAACAAACAAGCTTGTACACGAGTGGTAAAGGCTCTTACTTGGAATCCATGAGGTCCTGAGTTCAAGCCATGTTGGGTGCAAGTACAATTATAGTACTATGTATGTGGTGATGCAGATGATGACTTAAGGAGGTGTTAGTGTAGACATAATGCAGGTAGGCAGTGACAGAGGCTTGGTGACAAAGGTTGGATGATGCTTCCATGACGTTGCATTGGGCTCTCAGGCCATGATATGGACTTCTTGACCACTAGGCCTATAAGTCATATACGTAATAAATAAGGCTTGATGGATGATTTATCCCCTTTGGTATTTATTTATTGTTAGTTCTTTCATTATTGGTTATTTATTATATTATTAATTATTTATAATAATATTAATGAATAATTATATAATTCGTTATTATTTTTCATGTTAATAATTATTATTTTTTCAGTTTTTAATATTTAAATTATTAAAAAATAAATATATTACTAATTATTAATTATTAATTATCATATTAATTATATTAATAATATTTTTAATAATAATTAAATCATTATTTATCAATAAATAGTTATTATTTTTCTTGTTGATCATTACTTTTTTTAGTAAAATTTTATTTAAAAATAAAAGGAAAAGAAAAAGGAAAAAAAGAAAACAAAAAATAACATAACAAAACACAAAAAAAAGATGTTGAAACATAAGAAAATTGAAAAATAAAAAAGGGCTAACATCAAAATGAAAAAAAAGGATATTGATGCCACCCATGGTAATCATTTCTTTTGACACTGGGGCAACCTAGAAACTAAAATAAAACAAACTAAAACATAAAAAATTAAATGAAAAATAATTTAACCCACATAAAAAATTATTCTATTTTATTGTTTTACATTATTTTATTTTATTTTTCAAATATAAATTTTTGGAATCCTACTTATAATTGTAGGTCAAATTGGACCTACAGATACTTGGAAGGCTATTCTACGCAGGCAGTGGGTTTCACGAGTTGGATCAAACTCGATCTGAATTTTGTTGGGCCTAAATATTCAAAGCCCTAACCCATATAAATCTACAGGTTAATAGATCAATCCATGGTCTAGCTATTTTTTACAAGTTTAAATAAAGGGCCCATTAATTCTTTATGGGTCATCATGGGTCTTAAAAGAGAGACAACAATATAAATTCTCATCAGAACGGCTATTTTTGGGTCTCTTAGAATGTTTCACATCGTGTAAGTGATTTTCACGATGTGTAATGTGTGGGATCGGCCCCCTAATTTCTAAAATATTTCACATAGTTAATAGTGGATTCATGATCTGTAATGTGCATGGCTGAAATTTCATGGCTTGTTTTCATAATTTGTAATTATTCATATTAAAAATCATGAATGACTGACACAACATGTAAAGTTGATTTCCATCTAGTTTCACTTTGAATAAACATGATTTCTCATTTTGAATCGTCAGACTTGGTCCTTCACTTGTCCCTTAATCACAGACCATTATATATATCATTATATCACCATCGTTTAGCTTCAAAAATCCGATGTTAGTCTGTGAATAGTTCTCAACTCACTATATTCATCTCTTTTTGTTCATTATTTATAAAACTCTATATCCTACCACAAAACATAAAAAATCATAATTTTCCAAGATTAATCAATTAATTTATACAAATGGTCCATTTTATATCAAGAAATTCATGTAAAAATGGCTATGTTATATATATATATATAATTAAAGTTAAAACCCTTCTTACATTAGGGTTTCCATGATGGTTATTTATATAAGTGACATAAAAACCTCAATGTTAAAAGATATTTTTATACTAGTGATAGTAGTGCTGTAAAAGTGGTACAGTGACATCAGGATGCGACAAAGGACAATTCAAGGTGATAGGTGGGAAGATCTATAGTGTTTGGCGATGAAAGGCATTGGTGGGTTGATGTATCAGGAGTTGGAGGGCACTCTCAAGTGATTTAATCCATCCCCAACCACCCATATTCTTGATGTTTGATCGTGATTTTCATGGTTGGATACAATGCTAAGTGGATATCCCAACCATTATGGGGAGCTCTATGGTACTGGCATGGTGCACCATACGGAACTCCATGAGGAGCCTTTATTGTAGGTGTGGGGCTTGGTTCATCACTGGGTTCTCCATTAGGGATCCCTATGGGAGTTAATAGGCCATCACGTAGGGAACCACAACATTTCTATTGGTATGGTGTCGCTCCCTTGGGAGTTCTAAAAATTTCTCTGCAGTGTAGTCTATGCAGACTCACAATGCGCCATGGCATGGTGCTAATCATGGTGATACCATGAGGGACACCATGTCATGGAGCCTTAGTTCTATGAAATGAATCACAATGCGACCAGATTGGCTATGTTTCATATGGGCATGATAATGGTTGGGAACCTTGATGAATTATACCATATATCCTTTAGGTCTTCAACTTCCTAGGCCTTCAAGGGTCATTAATAAGTTTTAAAATAGGTCTAGTGGGTGGGTGTCAATCCTTATATGGATACTTGACCTACAGTGGTGTCTGTGTGTGTGCGTGTATGGTAGTTCCCCTCTATATAGAATAAATTATTAAAAATATTATCATATATTAAAAAAATTATCAATATTATTGTTTATTATATTATTAATCACATTTTTATTGTTAATTAATAATAATAATAATGTGTATTTGGCTTAGGGGGTTACAAACCAAAAACACACATGCACCTAAACACCTTAGTGGGTTAAGCCTCATATCTCTCCATAAGGAATGAAAAAAACCAACTTGACTTATTTTATTCCATATAATTGGTCTGATGTCCCAAGTTTTCAATGGACCACTATCCCAACTAAATATGGCCCCAAAGACTATTATGAAGAAATGAATCGATGGACCTAAGACTTATTGTTTCATGTCTTCTTCCATTGTTTTATCGTAGGAAAATCTTTCATCCCACATTGGAAATCGACATGGGTGAAGGGTAGGTTGATAATGTAGTTATACATCAAATGGAGAGGTAAAGAAACCTCATTCTTAAACAAGAATGACCATGTAGTTTACAAATTCCATGGACAAGTTTCCAGAAGCACCAAATGATATGGAACTATGCACTGAAGAAGTCGGTTCCCATAAACAGGTGCTATTTATGCTTTCATTAGAGGGTCTTACATCATCAACCATTTTAGTGGTAAAATTAAAACAACTGAAATAAAAAAATGGTAAGGAGGAAAAATAAGTTACAACATAAGGGAGTAAAAAAATTAAAAATCCAAATTTTTCCCTATTCTAGGTGAGGACTATGATGTACGGAAGTTCATGAAGTGATCAACAGTTTGAGAAAATCCATCAACTTACGAGATAATGCTATGAAAATTTATTTATAAAAATTAATGGACACCCATCATACAACCCTATAAACACCTTATCCCATTAATGTGAACAGATAAGAACATTCTTCTATGGCTCAAATGTCTTAAGGTAACTCATGCTAGTATTCACACTCTGATCATAGAGTCATCAATGTTCATCCGAGTTTAGGACCTTTTCACAATTATTATACCATACATTTTAGTAGAAACATTTAGAACATACCATGTTCAAGTAAGTTCATGATAAGGATCTTATCCCAAATCACTTATATACCGCAGGAAATTCATTCTCCAAATTCAATGTGGGATTGGATTGACAATATTCTAACAAAAAAAATCAATTTTTGGAATTTATTTATAAATTCCATTTCCATGAATATAAATTAAATTTAAGTTATATGATGAATTTTTCAATCATATTCAAATAAAATTAATGAATAATTATCTAGAAAAACATGATAAATCACAAAATTATCATCACATGATTCACTTAAAATCAAATAGTGAATGTATTAAAGTTAACCTCAAAGCATGTGATTCTAAAAAATCAATTAATCCATATATTTAATCATGTCAATTAAATTTATTAAATTTATATATCAATTAAATTGGAGGTGAAATTGTCACATCTCCATTGTATTGTGATATCGATATGAAGAGGAAATTAAGATTACAAAACTGATTGACATAAACTATTTGAAAATATTATCTGCAATTTTTTTCTTCAATTATAATTCTTAGATTGTGTTATGTAGTAATTCAATTAAAATTTACATTTCATTTTTTATTATCGTATTATATTTTATTGTAATTCATACACACAACTTTTTTTAAACTTAATGTTATGTTATTTCATTATACTATCTGTGGGATCCTATGTGTGTACGCATGGGTGGAATAGTAGTTCACTTAAAAAACATGGTTAGAGTCTTAATGTAATCCTCCAACCCTATTATTATAAATAAAAATGAATTCATATATTTAATCACATAAATTAAATTTATTATATTTATATATCAATTAAATCTATTTATGATTATGTTATAGATTCATTAGATTGAACTAATTTAAAATTAATTCTCATAAAATTTCAAATATTTCAGTTCATTAATAGTTATATGAGTTAAAGTGTAGTTATATCTTGAAAATAAATATAAGTGTATTTTTTTAAGTGCAAGAATTTTTTTCCTTGGTGATTACATTAAATTTTTATTTTAAGAAAAAATCTATATTTTCATGGAAGAATGTGATAATTGAATCTAAATATGAATTTTACATGCAATGTCATAACATATATAGGGATAAAAACCAATACATGCGGAACATATGATATTTCAGGTCCTTAAATCCCTATCCTTTTAATTTTTTAAAACATGAATAAGTTTACTTTCAAAATGTATTACCCTAACCCCACCCTAGAACATTTTAAAATACCCATTTAACTATCTCATCTCATTTAAATACACGTATGTTATTTAAAAATTATAAAATTCATTTATACATTTAAAATAAATAGATTTCTAGTTAAATAAATAACTTTTTATAATTTTATAATCCCTTAAATAAATATAGATAATGAACTAATAATGATTAATTTAATCATATTTTGAATTCACTAATATAACACTATAAAAACCCCAATTAACTACTAACCTAATAATGCATTGAAAAAAACACTAACGTAATCATATTTAATCAGATCAGGTAGTGATACCCATTATTATCCCTAAACATATCTTGTTGTCTATATACAAACTGATAATATGATGTTTAATTTTTCATATTATCTTACCATACATTTACAAACTTATAATATATTTTATTGAATTATAATAAAGTTGATAACAACAACGGGTTTTTTAAAAAATGGGATTTCTAGAAAAATTATTTAAATGGTTATATATTATAAATATTTATGGAGAGAGAGTGTGTGAGAGAGAAAAATTTAGAAAATATTTATTTTTATTACATATGATATTAATTTTCATTAAGTTTATTCAAAAATACTATTTAAAATATCACAAAAACCCTCGTCTTATTAAGAATTGACCCTTGAAATCCTTCAAAAAAATCAATATGGGATTCAGGTCCACTTTTTTCAGCATTGGAATAATAAAATGGTAATAATAATACATTTTAATGAATATTATTTTATTATTAATATAAATAATAATAATAATAAATAATCATGATATAATTAATAATAATTTATATTCTAAATAATATCTTATTTGATATATTATAATTAATAATAAGTAATAATTAAGAATTAATAATATAATATTAAATATTAAATATCACAATAAATTAATAAAGTAATTAAAAATAACCAATAATCAATAATACATAAATTTTTAATTTAATTAACAATAATTAATAATATAATTAATAATAATTAATGATTTAATCAATAATAATAATAATATCATTATTAATTACATTATTGTCTTAAATAATAATCACATAATAATTATTTTTTATTACTGAAAGTTATATTATTAGTTATCAACAAAAATAATGTAAATAATAATATTATTATTATTTATCAATTAGTATTAATTAAATTATAAATTAGTTAATAATAAAATTACCAATTAATAATAATTAGACTCTCGTTCAGATCTGGGTAGGGATGAGTTTATGTGGTACTATAGTAGCATTTCAGCACCATAGTAGTGAGGGTAATCAAATAGGTATTGTAGTAGGGTACTATGATAGTGATACTATTCTTTAAAAATGGAATTTTGAGCTATTTAATTGGGTCTTCTGGCCATAGGTCCTCTAGACCATCACACTCCCAAGTATACTAGTAGAAAAACAAATTTTAATGTTGTTTTTTTTATCCAATGCCAATTCATATGACATTTTAAGTGTTTTTTTAATGTCGGATAAATAAACCAATGTTAAAATAATTATTTTTGTGGCTTTTGGAATATATTTTTTGGATAAACGATGTCAACAGTGAAACTTTCTGACTTTTGATATCTGTGTTTTAGATAACCTGTTTCGGAAGTTACCTTCCACATTTTTTATCAAAATAACTAACGTGGAAAGTGTATTTTATTTAATATTTTGATGTAGATTAATCATTTGGAAGAAAACATGAGACATGTGAACTAAAAATTGCATAAACCAAATGAAAATAAGAAAAAAACATAATGCTTCAACTTAATTTCATTGATTTTGGTAGTGTCCTTCAAATTAATACATTATTTTTTGATATTTATCTTCCTTTGAGGAAAGAACTCATATAAAATCCACAAATAGCAGTTAGTAAGGATTTGTAAACTATGGTTGGTAAATCTCATGGAAAAGATTCATCTTCTTAACTTGATTGGAATAAGTCTTCTTCATCATCAAAAAATAAATCACCAAGAAGTTTATCGATGGAGAAAACCAATAATAAAGAAACTAAACAATTTGTAAATATTGATAAATTACATGTTGAAATCAAAAAATGAAGAAGTGATGGAACATTGATGTGGAAAAAAGAGGACTATACCAAAATTATTGAAAGAGGGATAATGATAAGATGCATAATGTACCTGAAAATATGTTTGTCTATGATGTAATAAAATTAGGCTGGGTTTTAAGAATTAAAATTTCACTGTGAAATTTGAAATATCAATTACACACGACTAAAATTTTTATTTTAACATCGGATATTGATGCATTTTTGTTTTGGTGTGTGGAAATATAATTTTTTTACTTAGTATAGTATCATAGTAAACCTAGGTGGTCACTAAAATAAGAGTGCACACAAAATGGATTTTTTCACTTTTAGTTGATTTGAGAAAAAATCGACTTTAATTAACTTTTAGAAATTTTGAATTTCGAAAAGTAGTTTAAATTGATTTATTAAAAACAATTGATGAAATATTGTGACCATAATGGTTTTGGATAAACTTAGTGTTATTCTATCATTGTTTCCAATTTTTACCAATTATACTTCTGTCATATGTTAAGAGAGATATTCCTCTATTGATTCATATCTCTCCCTTGGATAGATAGTGATGGTAAGAACATTCATAATCAAGTCTCAATAAGTCTACCCTCCTTCTTATGTATGTGGAATTATAATGGGTTCTTTAGATAAATTAATGTAATTCCCATTTGGTAATTATTATACCTAATTAACAATAGTCCCCATCTCAATTCCTCACACATGTTGGATATTGCCGAACACTCACCACACAACCCTAATTTGTTATGTATAAAACAAATATTAATTAGGTGGAGGGAGATATGAATCATCAACCAAGGTAATTAAAATAAAAAGAATATAACCCTAGAACAAAATCATTCAAAGTTTAAAACTAAATAAACAATTAAAAATAGTTGGAAGAAGGAAGAGAAAAGGATTATTCCATTAAATTCTGAAACTAAAACATAGTAGTTGGTAAGCCTTTACCTTTCCCAATCACTCATAAGAACTACCCCTCCATGCATGGGGAATTCGAGATTATTTATAATAGGAGATACATCAAATGATGAAGAAACTAAAAGAAAATAAAATCATGGAAATAATTTAGCAGAAAACTATCATCTTGAGATTATCCTTTTCAAGTGATCCTTTGAAATCCCCATGGCCTCTTATTTATTGACACAAATCATGCATGAGGCTCCATAAATGGGCCGTTAAATCTTTATGGGTCTTCCTAGTTATAAAAGATAGGTGGAAGCATACATTCTCTTAAAAAGTTCCATTTTTGGCTATGTCTGAATATTTCACATCTTGTAAGTGATATTCACAACATGTAATGTGTGGGACTGGACCCTGATTGCCAAAATATTTCATGTCATGATTACTGGATTCATGAAGTTTAATGTGCAGGGCTTAACTTTTAATGGATTTTTTTCACATTGTATAATTCTTCAAATTACACATCGTGAATGACTTAAATAATGTGTAAAGTTGATTTCCGACCATTTTTGCTCAGACTTAACTGGGATCTTTACTTTCAATCTTCTTAATTGGTCATTAAATTTTCCGTTCATCATGATCCATCATATACATAATAAAATTGTCATCTTTTATTTTCAAAGATCTGGTGTCATTCCATGATGTGTTTTTGGCTCTCTATATTCATCTCTTTTTTCTCATTTTTTATAAAACTCCATATCCTGTCACAAAACATAAAAAAATAAAAATTTTACAAGTTTAATAAATTAATTTATCCAAACAATCCATTTTATATCAAAAAATATGTGCATAAAATGGTTCTATTAGGTATATATATATAACCAATGTTAAAACCCTTTTCACATCTGGGTTTTCAGGTTGGTTATTTATATAAATGACATCAAAACCTTGGCATTAAAATATATTTTTCTATTAGTGATAGTAGTGTTGTGAAACCAATAGAGTGACAACACGGTGTGATAGAGGATGGTGTAGGGAGATCGGTGGGAAGTTGCATGGTGGTTAGTGATGGAAGGAATTGGTGGGCTGATGTCTTTGAATTTGGAATGTAATGTTCCAGCTCAGATGCCACTAAACCAGTGCCATGAGTTGATTCACTGCAAGACCTCAAGAATTCATCCTCATACATAAAAGTATTCCAACTAGAATTAGGGGTGTATGGTGGTAGTGTGAGGAGACTATACCCCCATAGAATAATGCACAACCAAAAGTAAATAACTAAACATCATACACATTAGATAATGCCTAATAATAATAAATTGAAATTGATACATGCTGTAATAAAATGAAATAGAGTAAAGGAATGAATAGCCATTTCATACATACAACACCAACCTCCCACTGAGTGTATCACATATAATAAATAAAAAACTGAAAAATAAATACATCAGGACCTACTGCCAACTCTGGGCCATATCACATACCTAATCTCCAATACCCTGTAAGGCTTCTCCAACCTGGTCAATCAACTCCACACGATCATACCTCTCAACCATGAAATCTCGGGACTCAGACTGATCCATCATTCATATATTCTAAACATTATAGTAGACATAAGGCATGCATGTACACTAAGGTGCACATATAGGGGGTGAGAAATAAATCTTAGTAAGCTACCCCCAATAGTGAGCCTATAAATTGTTGCCATAAGTTCATGATCATGAAACATGCTCAGCCTAACAAAAATATAAATGAAAATAAATATAATTAAAACAACTAAAAATCCATAGGTCCAAGATCTTGATCGACTATACCTTCTTAGGCTAATATCGGAGTGTCTCTGAGCCTATATCAATGATCAGTTATCCCAAACAATATGTGGGCTCTATATCCATGGAAGCTGAAACCAAACCTGGAAATTCTATAGACCCATCCTATGATAGCCCTATCATCCACAGTAATTGTCTATGTTATCCCCTACTATATCCCATGACCAAATAATTATCTAATACTAGGTACCTTGACATATTTTTCCCAGTTACCACACAAAAATACTATCAAGCCTATACCATCAATCCAACCTCTATCTCATGTATCATAAAAAATAGTGCATGGAGTATCTGTCTAGTACATAAACCATATATTAAATATATTGTGAATGGAGCATCAACTTGATTCCTAAAACATATATCAAATAAATCATTCCTAGAGAATAAGTCTGGCCCCTAAACCATGGATGTAGAGCATTAGTCCTCCATTCATAATAACAGGTATACCAACATTTCTATAAAATCATTCTGGACTATAAATAACAAGTATACTCTCTATGTCTAGAGCCTCAGTCCAACATATAACCCATATAGTATATCATCACTGCCCAGAGCATCAATAAAACATAAAACTACATACATGTTATGTCACATCCACTATACTCTAAAATATAAAACATCATGCCTAGAACCTTGGTCCAACACTCAACCCATAAACAAACTATCAATACTGATATGGATCATCCTGTCCAAAATATTTAATTACGAATATCTAGAACCATACTTATCGATCATCTATCCAACTCTCTTAAACACTAAATCCCTTACTAGTAAACCAAGTTCCAAATGTTTCAATCCAAGCATATAAAAAATTACCTATGGTAATAATCCAAGTCTCAAACTCAAAAAACAAAAACATAATAAGGGCTGGTGAAACATCCATATTGGCCATCAACATCTCATCCCCATCATCTCGTACATCATCCAAGGTCCCAAGGGATATTTTCAACCAATACTACTTAAGGAACAAAAACCCACTTAGGGTTTTCCAATCAATCAATCCTAGACTTGGACCGTTGGGATCATGTATAAATAGAGGCATCCCTCTGTGGATCCTTTGAACTAGCACTCAAGTGGAGGCATCCCCCTCCCAATTCCTGATAACAACCAAACTCTTGGTCCAAGGACCATCTCTTAGGTTAACACATCCCTAAACGCAACCTATATAATCTCATTACCTCAAAGGCCTCAATATAGTAAAACTTCATAATGGATATGGACTCAAGCCCAATATTTTTTCAAGTCACCCTATATTGTCCCATTCACCCAACCTATCCTCCACCAATAGTCAAAACTTAGTCCCACTAACCAAGTAAAAACTCATCCAAATAATGACTTTAGGTCTCCAAAAAACTCGTGTTATGCCCTCCAATCATTCTAATGTTCCTTAGCCAGGTCTCATCCTATGTCTCACCCTTAGGAGATAGCTAAACTCACTCCTGAGAGGAAAAAATAACTATCAAAACATAATCACCTTTAAACATATCTCAAAAGTCCTTAAGTCATCCAAATGGTTCCACCCTTATGGTCTATGTAAAAAAACACTCAAAATGGACCCCTCTTGTGTTCCATTCTGACTCTAGGGTGAAAAACCACCCAAAACCTTCTAAAGGTAACTAAGGGGAAGTACATGGCGTACACTCCCAATACATGATGTGTACCCCACAACCTTCCGTGTCTCCATATAATTCCACATGGACTAGAACACTTAGGGTTTGGACATATACTACTACATGGACATAACCTACATGAAGTATATCTGTGTACTTCCACATGGCCATGACCCTCTACACGGGCACCTACCCATGTACCTGACCACACAACCATGTCCCTTAACATGGTGGGTGCTTATCCTACATGGTGTGCACCTCTACATGCTCAGTCGGCCCAAGAACATGGATATATGCTGATCAAAAATACATGTAATGTACTTTGGACTACACATTGTGTAGTTTTCCTTTTCTATTTGTCCAAAAAATAAGAATAACAAACATCATGTGTTTTTAAAACCACACACTGTGTAGTTGGGTTTTTTGAACCATAAACCCCTTAACCCCCCCCCCACCCAAACCCCAGTTTTTGCTAGATTAGGTACAAATCAACTCCGATAGAGTCCTTAGTAGTCAAAAAGTCTCTAAACATTGAAAACATTGTATCTACAGGGATTGGGGCATAAAAAAAGTTGGACAACCTCATGGTGTAAACACCAATGTTTTGGGTCCAAATTTGCTCCTAGAAGTTGTTTTTCCTTGATCTGGTCCAGATCTACACCATGGACAGAGTCTGGTTACATATCCTCCCCTATCCTCTAGGTCCAATCATCACCCATTGGGATAATCCCCTACCCCTTTCTTTCCATTCATGGGAAGCCCCAAATGGGGTGGGGGTGTTTTAATTAATTAATTAATTAATTAAATGATCATTTCACACTCATCCCAAGTCCTGGAACACGAAGCAGTTTTATACCTCACCTAGGAAAAACCCCCAGTTCTAGACTCAACCGCCGATTTATAATCTCATTCTAATTCTCTAGTAAAAAGTTAAATACACCAGAACCTATACAAATAATTTAATATTTAATTAATTATATATTAAATATTCTTCTAGAACTCGAACTGCTTGAAATTCTACTGATCTCCTATCATAGGGTAAACACCCTATTTTCGGATCAATGGAGTGGCCAAAAAAATATTTGACATCATTTTATAGAGGAAAATGGCCATTTAACCCATCATGAGAACCTCAAAACAAAAATTCAAAAAAACTCAAATTTCAAATACTAGAAAAACTCATTTATCTATAACCTCCCCAAAATTAACCTTCTTTTCCTCGAGAAGCCTAAATGGTCTTCCGACCACACATCCTAAACCACATTGGTTGTCAAATCATGCTCAACTTGTTTCATTCTACTCTGATAATCAAACCAAGTTTTTCTGCACAACTCCTAATATAAGGTGTACAATCCATCAAAGGCCAAGTCGCTACTTTCTACCATAAAAAACATTTAGAATAGTGCCTATCTACACCAATCCATCCTAATATGTCACAACTCCTTTTAAAACTCATCTTCAACCTCACAGTTCTCCCCACCATAGAACTCAACCCACAACTACTGATTCTAACCCACGATGCTTCCCATTGTAGGATTCGCCTTTCAAAATACATCCTTACTGATCTACCAACCCACTTGATGTAGTCCTCACTAAATCCTCAATCTTACCCACACAAGGGTCACATTATCACACTCAATCTGTTACTCCCCACAATAATGGTATTCATCGATGAATACCACCACAACCTTACCTATTCTATAACATCATAGTTCTATCCCAAGGGCCACGAGTCACCATTCCCACAAGCCACTCATCACTCTTGTAATGATTCTCAGCCCACTCATGGATGCCTTCCCAACTCAAGCACCTCATATGTACAATCTTGTAATGTATGATTCATAAGAAAAATGATACAGAGCATCATCAATTCTCACATATCCAAGATTCCTCAAGCACATAACTGTTACACACTCTTGTGCGAACCAAACACAAAATATACATCAAATCCAATGGGTAACATCTCATGGAAACTCAGATCATAAGCCTTAACCATGAAACTCGAGCACTTTATGTGCTTCTAATCCTAATCAATGACTCCTAACTCAACTCGCCTACACAAACATTTCATTGGATAGACACTTGAATGTACATTCCCCTATCAAAACCAACCACAAGTAAAAAAACTAGCACAAAGGTACTCTCTCTCAAAAGCAAGGCATCCAACAAGCCTAAATCTTAAACCCAGCTACACCTTTTTCACACCATTTTTAAAAGTCCTAAAACATCCATATGTGCACAAAACACCCAAAAACCCCTCATAACTTTTTAAAAGCCTCTCATGGGTCACCCTCAAAATTCAAATAGCTCTAACTCCCTAATCTAGAGTCGTGTCAAAAGGACATTAAGCTCTCCCACATATCCCTATGGATCAAGTCTCACATCAAGTCACCAGATCCAACCACCAAGTGTTCATGCCAACTCATAGAAGGACACAACTAATGGGGAATCAAACATGCTACCTTCTCATCATCAAAAAAACATAAACAAATCAAAAAACCATTTTCAAGGGTATCACACTATAGAGGAGTTTTATACCAACCAAATTCCCATAACTAGGTTGTCTGCCCTCTCTGAGCATCTTCACATAAAACTGCTCCATGGAGGACCAAGACATGAAACTAATCTTGAACAAAAAATATCCACAAGAGGTCCAAAAGTCCCACATGTATACCATACAGAACAACCAAGGTCACTTCACGAACCATTAACAAGAACCAAACTAGCCTCTTTATCATCAAATGCCTCACTGTAGATCCACATACCTTACTATCAAAAGAAAACACATAAAATAAAACACTAGTATGCCTATCACATGTGGATCCTACATGTCTAACAAGATGCATGAGATGCCTCCTACCTCTATAGGATAAGAGTAAAAAATAAGTCATATGACTCTTAACAATAGGTCAAGAACCCAAAATCCATCATAAACTATCAAATACAAAAAAAATTGTGCATCAACCAAAGAAAAAATAATATACAAACATAAAATATCAAATCCAAAACATCAATCTCATCCCCTGGTAATCGGGAATTCCTACCAGAATAGGTGTTCATGATTCCCTAACCCAGTATCTATCTCAATACCCAACACATTCCTATGTATTCAGTCTACTAAACCCCCAAATTGAAAAAATAGGAAAGTAAACACCTTTGATACCACTTTGTAACATCCCGACACGAATTCCACTAAAATGGTGCCCTGAGCTTGTTCACCACAAGACCTCAAGTGCCCCACCTCATACACTAGATGCTACCAACTAGAAGCGGGGGTCTAAGGTGGAACTATGAGGAGACTATACCCTCACATTAGAGTGTATAACTGGAAGTAAATAACCAAACATAATACACATCAGAAAATATAGAATAATAATAAATCAAAACTGGTACATGCTATAATAAAATTAATCATAGTAACGGCTTGAATAAACATTCCATATATACAACACCGACCACCCGCTAGGCAATATCATATAAAAAATAGAAAACTGAAAAATAGATACGTCAGTCCCTACTTCCAACTTAGTAGCACATCACATACTCGGTTTCCAGTATGATATCAAGCTACTTCATCATCACCAATTGACTACACATGAGCATCCTACTCAAACATGAAATCCTAGGCCTCATCCTGATCCATCGTTTATCAGTAAGCAGACATAAGGTCGGCATGAACACCAAGGTTCACGTATAGGGGGGTGACAAATAAATCTTAGCAGGTCAACCCCAATGGTGAAGCTATAAACTACTTTTATATATGTGCATTCTCAGGTAATATGCTCAGCCTAGCTGAAATATAACCGAAAATAAATACAATTAAAATAATCATTTATCCTTAGTTCCTAGACCTCGATCAATGATACCTTATTTGGTAAATGACAGAGTTTCTCTGAGCCTGTCTCTTTGACTGTGCATCCCAAACAACATGTAGGATCCATATCCATGGCAGCCACAACAAAACAGGAAAAATATTAGGACCCATCCTGTAGTACCCCCATTTTCTGGTAAGTAACCCTTGTTTTATGCTTTTTAAGTACATGAAGAATATAAGAAATGGTGGGGAAAGTTTTGAGAATTTTAAAGTGTTAAAGGGGAAAAAGTGGTGACGCACGGGCTTCGCACAGGTTGCCCAAACCGTGCAGAAGTCGTGCAGGTGGTGGTCACTTTTTACAGAGGATACCACACAGTGTGCACACGGTTTGGGAAAACCGTGTGAGGAGGTTGTGTGGAGCGCCCCTTCCAAGTAGTGACTACCACACAGTTAGTGCACCATTGGCCTAGTCGTGCGGACTAACCATGCGTGGGGTCAACTTAGATACTATTTTTAAGGATATAATCATTTTTATCATTAAACCCACTCATTTTTTCTCCTAGATAGCCCTAACTCGGGACTTCTCTCTGGTGAAGGTGGGAGAACACTTACCAGGTGTTTTATAAGCGATCCGGAGGTTTACCTTGGCGTTTAGAGGTCAGTTTTTCAAGGTAAGTCTCATTTCCTTTAGTTTTCTAAGATCTCCTTCTTCCCTCTTTATGGATCCTTATATCTATTCTCAAGGTGGGTAGATCTATGGTATTGGATGACTTTTAAGTCAGGTTTTGGTTTTTTTGGTACTAGGGGAAGGAATATAAGGAGGTTTCGGGGAGTAGTTGACTCGGTTTTGTTGGAATTCTTTGTCTGTTGGTCAGTTTCGGCTAATTTGTTGAGGTAGGTGGCTTCACTCCTGATTCTTCTTTCTTAGAACTTGAAGGCTTAGTTTTAAATTTTTTTCCTTGATTAAAATGGTTTGTTTATATGTTATGAAAGAATGGTTGAAACCCCTTTTAAGTAACGGGTGATGGAAATTGTGTGTTTTTGGAAAGTCTTTGTTGAAGTGAATTGAAAATGGTGATTTTAAACAGGTTATGGTTTTTCTGATTGAAATAAAGGGTTTTCAATAAAATGTTTGATGCTTTATTGAAATGTTTTCAACACGCTTTGTTTTGGCATGGATTTTCATGGGTTGTGGTATGTGTTCATATGCATTGGGATGGATAAGTGTGAGAAGTACACCCATAAAAAGGTTGGGATAGATAAGGGTGAGAAGTACCCCCATCAAAAGGTTTGGACAGATAAGGGTGTCAAGTACCCCATCGAGGTTGTCCATTAAGTGACGGATTAGTGGAAGGAAAACTCACCACTCACGAGTATAGGGAGGTCTAGGCTGCATGCATGGTTGGTTGTGTGAATTTGTGAAATGGAATGAATGTGACAAATGGAAATGGGAATTTGATTGGAAACTTTTCTTGGTTTATTTTCTTGAGAAAGATGGGTTTTGTTGGAAAATGGTTTTGACAAGGAACTTGTTATATAATGAACTGTTTTGGAATTTTTTTTATATAAATTGTTTTATTTAAATGTTCTAACATGTTTTATCCTAGAGGCATGGGTTGGGAAGTCATCGGGGAAAACCTACTGAGTTTCATTACTCAACCCTGCTTTGGAACGTTGGTGCTTTTGCAGATGTCATATACCGGGATGTTGGAAAATGTAAAGTGTCACATGTTTATAGCACTATTTTGTGATACTTGGGTCGGTTCGTGATGTTGGAGCTTGGAGCCTGTTGAGCATGGAGTTGGGTTGTCATCTTGTAGTCTTTTAGTTTTTATTTCCATTATTTACTCTAATTTAGTGTTGGTTTCCGCTGTGGTAATCTTGGTTGGTTTATGATAAAATAAATGGTTGAGTTGTCTTAGATTTTATCATGCATCATTTAGTTGACTAGTTTGGTTATGGTTGTTGGTTATGTGGTATGTTCTAAAAGGCTAAATCATCCCCCACTTTTTTTTAAACCCTTCGACATTTATTTCTAGCCTTTGGCGCCTTGGGGATGTCGCTTAAGGACAAGTAATGACTTGTTGTATTCTCAAGCCAATAAGGATAAGCGGGTCATTAAAAATGGTATCAGTTTGTTCGGTCCTTGGGGTATAAATGCAATCAGCTTGTTCCTTTATTTGTGGAACAAGTAGTCATTAGTTTTTGTTGGTCTTGGCATTGAATTCTTACATGTCTATTCCTTGGGTGGTCATCTTAGGAAGGAGTAGGATTGTTGGAACTTGGAATGTAGAGCATAAAAAGACGTAGCTTACCTTTTTATGATTAACTTCAAGTTACCAGGGAGTTGGTTACATAATTGTTTTGGAGACACTTATAGGATAACAAATATCATTGTCGTGGTTTTAGCCAATGAGATGAGAATGAAATGCATTAGAGGATTGACTTCCCACTAGGAGTGCATATATCATTTTGAGAAATGGATTATGGTTTGATGCAAAAGTGTGATTTCTAAAAATTTTAAACTTGGTTAAAAATGAAAGATTTTGAAAAGAGAATGGTTGATGTATTTTGAAAATAGATTGATTTTAAAACGAAGGAAAAGATTTTTTTTAGAAATGTGTAAATGTGGAAAAGATTGATGGTTGGAAATCAATGTTGTGATAGTGATGTGATAGAAATTGAAATTCTTAGCCTTCAGTTGCTAGGAAGTGAGACTAACGGCGTGCATTGTTTTTATAGAAAATGGGACTTGTTAGGCGTCGTAGAAACCAAACGGAATAGGCTGTGGAGAATGTGGTCGCACCTGAGCCACAGGTGAACCAGCAGCTATTCCAATGTATAGTTCAAGCGTTTCAGGCTATAGACACAGGGAATCGGTGGAAGGAGTCAAGGAATGTTGACCATTCCATCCAGTTCCAGAAGCAAAATCCAGCCATCTTTCAGGGTGATTCTGAATCAAAAAGGGCAGAGGTGTGGCTGAGTAGGATGAATCGTATCTTCGATTTCATCAGCACACCAGCAGAACTTAAAGTAAAGTTGGAGACGTATATGCTGTATGATCTTGCATGACAGTGGTGGGAGCTAGTGGTGCAGGCTAAGGTGGATCAAGGCCTGGGCTGGGAGGAATTTGAGGAATTGTTGAATAAATAATTCTATCCTCAAACGTTCAAGATCCATATGACAATGGAATTTTTCAGCCTAAAGTAAGAGAATATATCTCTCATGGAGTATGAGGATAAATTCATGAATTTAGTGCGCTTTGAACCACAATTTTCTGCAAGTGCATTGCTGAAGGCATGCCTCTTTGAATCAGGGTTGCGATAGAAGATTCGCTCGAAGATAGTTGTGCTCTGTATTAAGGATTATACGGAGATGGTAAACAGAGCAACACTAGATGAAAGAGACATCTCAGGAGTTATGGTAGGAGTAATTATGATGATACCCATAGGAATGGATGGGAACTCTAATACTAGGAACAAGTGGAAGAGGAAAAACTACTTCCAAGTTGGGAGTGCGAATCGGGATCAGACGGCTGCATCGGTGAATCTTCCTCTACGAACCATTATTAAAGTCTGGTGTTTTCAATATGGCTCGATTGATCACATGAAACGAGAATGTACAGCACCACTGAGAGCATGCCATAATTGCAACAAGATGGGGAATCTTCAGCGATATTGTCACATTGCTCCACGGTCGGGTGTTCATGACACTTCTCAAGTGCCGCAAGCATCTTGTGCTTTGATAGGGTGAGAAAGGCAAAATCAGTCTCACCAGAAAAACAGAGCTAGATATGGTGATTCCAAGAATACCATGACTCCTTAGGCAGGACAATCTCAATAAGTCAATAATGATCAATGTGTAGCAACAAAGCAATTGTATGGAGCGGAACATGTGATTTTGGATGACCAGTCTGAACTGTCTATGGTGAGAGGTATGATTCTTTTGAATTCTACCCTCATGCAAGTGTACTTCGATACTGGTGCATCGCATTCTTTTCTTGCTTCTCATATTGCTGATTTTCTGAACTTAAAACATGAAATGATGCCTTCTATGATAAAACTTCAAACTCCTCTCAGTGAAAGAAAATGTAGAGCCTTCGTGTGTAGAGAATGTTCTATAACTTTTGATGGAGTTGAGATGAAATGGAATTTCTCTGTGCTGGAGATGGATGCTTATTATATAATCCTGGGTATGGATTGGTTGATAGAGTTCAGGTCTCACATCAACTGTTATAGTAGAACAGTTAGTTTCGCAACTGAGGACGGCATTGAGCTTCTCTTTAGAGAAGAAATAGTGGTGAAGGTAGGTGAAACAAGCTTGTTGGCACCAGTAGTGGCAACAATCTCTTACCAGTTGGCTGCGTTAAACTTGGAATCGATGGACGAGATTGCAAATAATAGTTTTCCAGTAGTTGTGGATCAATTTCCTGATGTTTTTCCTAAAAAATTCTCAGGGTTACCACCTGTAAGATATGTGGAGTTTACGATTGATATCCTTCCAGGGACGAGTCCTATCTCACTTCCATCTTATAGGATGAAACTAATGGAGTTAAAGGAATTGAAAGTGTAGTTGGAAGAACTGGAAAAAAAAGGTTTTATTTGGCCAAGCATGTCTCTGTGGGGAGAACCAGTTTTGTTTGTAAAGAAAGCAAATGGAACTTTAAGGATATGTGTGGATTATTGAAAACTTAACCAAGTTACAATAAATAATAGATATCCAATTCCATGCATTGAGTGCCTATTTGATCAGTTGAGGGGATCTCAGTGGTTCTCTAAGATTGACTTGCGGTCAGGATATCACCAGGTGCGAGTTCGGAAGGAGGATATTCTGAAGACAACCTTCAGAAGTAGATATGGCCACTATGAATATATAGTCATGCCTTTTGGTCTTACTAATGCACCAGTAGTCTTTATGGCATTGATGAATCAGATATTTCCACGATATCTGGATTCTTTTGTTGTGGTGTTTGTGGATGACATATTGGTGTATTCAAGAACAAGGGCTGAGAATGAGAAGCACTTGGCAATAGTGTTGGTAATCTTGAGAGACCATTAGTTTTATGCCAAATTATCAAAGTGAGATTTTTTGATACAAGAGGTGCGCTTTCTAGGTCATTTTTTTTCTGAGAAAGGTGTTTCAGTGGATCCAGAAAAGATAGAAGCTGTTCTTTCTTGGCAACCGCCGAAGAATGTCTTTGAAATACAAAGTTTTCTTGGTCTAGCTGGTTATTACCGACGCTTTTTGCATGAATTCTCAAGAATATCTTCTCCTATGATAGCATTGACAAATAACAACAGTGTATTTAAATGGACTGAGGAATGTCAGAGATCTTTTCAAGAGTTGAAAGTTCACCTTACATCAACACCCATCTTGATTTTGCTGGAATCAGGACAGGGGTACGTGGTGTATTGTGATGCTTCAGGATCTGGGTTGTGATGTGTTATCATGCAAGGAGACCATTTTTTTGCTTATGGATCAAGGCAGTTGATATTGCATGAAAAGAACTACCCAACACATGATTTGGAGTTAGCTGCAGCTATCCATGCCTTGAATACTTGGCGTCATTATCTCTTTGGTGATAAATTCACTATGTTTACGGATCATAAGAGTTTGAAGAATATTTTCTCATAATGAGATTTGGATCTGAGGCAGAGGATATGGATGAAGTATCTTCAAATGTTTGACTTTGACTTGATATATGCACCGAGTAAGGGATATTCAGTGGCCGATGCATTAAGTAGAAATTCGTATGCTAATTTGGTGCAAGAAGCTTTAGATGAGTGGTAGTTGATGTCGGGCCTAGACAACATGTGTATGGAATGTGAAGACCGAGCTGATGTTGTGGTTTTCTTTCAAGTTTCTCTTTTTCCTAATCTAGTGGATATAGTAAAGGAGGCACAAACATCTGATGTAGACTATTTTTCAATGAGTTCAAAACTCAATGGTGGGGAGACCATTGAGGGATGGAAGCTGGATGGGAGTTTAGTTTTGTGATTTTGAGATCGGATGCTTCTACCTTTAACTACTCAGGAACAACTCCTTCATGCTTACCACCATTCCAGATGGGTTGTTCATCCAAGAATACAGAAGATGTATATGGCGATAAAGGCACAATTTTGGTAGAGCAGCATGAAACGGAAGGTAGCTGAATTTGTTTCAAGGTGTTTAACTTGTCAGAATTTTAAAGTAGAACCTCAGTGGCCAAAAGTTATGTTGTAGTATCTACTAATTCCAGTGTGGAAATGGGAGAAGATAGCTATGGATTTCATTACAGGTCCCCCAAGAACAGTTCTGAAGCACGATGCCATATGGGTGATAGTGGATTATCTTACCAAGTCGTCCCATTTCATCCCTTTTCTTGAATCTAATATGGTGGGGGATCTATCAAAAATCTATATTTGAGAAGTAGTAAAGAGAAATGGCATACCAGTTTCAATCTTGTCAGATAGAGATCCGAGGTTCACATCTTGTTTCTGGCGATCCTTATAGAAATCCCTAGGAACTCAGTTGAATATGAATACAACGTATCGTCCTCGGACAGATGGACAATATGAAAGGACGATACGGAAGTTGGAAGACATGTTTCGGGATTTTGTAATGGATTTTGGTGGTATGTGGGAAGATCACATGACTTTAGTGTAGTTATCATATAACAACAGTTATCAGGCCTCGATACACATGGATCCATTTGAAGCATTGTATGGGCGCCCTTGTCATTCTCCACTTTGTTGGGTGGAAATAGGTAAGACTTCACTAGTTGGGCCGAGCCTTGTCCAAGAAAAAACGGATAAGATTCTATTGATAAAAAAGAGGATGGATATGGCACTAAGTCATCAGAAATCTTATGCGTATCATCGCCGAAGACCTTTGTCGTTTGCGGTGAGTGATCATGTCTTTTTGAGAATCTCTCCAAGGCTTTGACATCATCGTTTTGGGAAGCAGGTCAAATTATTTCTTTCATATATAGGCCCTTTTGAGATACTGGAATGGTTTGGCGATGTGGCGTATCGGTTGTCATTACCACCACGGTTCAGTGCAGTGCATAATATGTTCCATGCATCTCAGTTGAAGAAGTATCATCCCGATCCTGACCATGTGATCAGATGGGATCACATTGACCTAAAACCATATGCTTCATTGGTACATATTCTAGTGTGGATTGTGGATAGGTAGGATAAAGTCTTGCATGGAAAAAGCATCGGTCTAGTGCGGGTTTTGTGGAAACATGGTCAGATTCAGGAAGAGATTTGGGAACGCGAGAAAGAAATGAAAGAGCAGTGGCCAGAACTCTTTCAGGAGAGCGATGGTTTTCTACTTTCCAGGGATGGAAAGGCCAATGGTGGGGAGAATGTAGTACCCTCCAGTTTCTGGTAAGTAACCCTTGTTTTATGCTTTTTAAGTACATGAATCATATGGGAAATGGTTGGGAAAGTTTGGAGACTTTTAATGTGTTAAAGGGAAAAAAGTGGTGACGCACGGGCTTCGCACGGGTTGCCTAAACCGTTCGGAAGTCGTGCATGTGGTGGTCAATTTGGACAGAGGAGACCACACAGTGTGCACATGGTTTGGGAAAACAGTGCGAGGAGGCTGTGTGGAGCTCCCCTTCCAAGTAGTGACTACCACACGGTTAGCGCACGATTTTCCTAGACGTGCGGACTAACCATGTGCATGGTCAACTTAGATCCTATTTTTAAGGATATAATTCGTTTTATCATTAAACCCACTCGTTTTTTCTCTTAGATAGCCCTAACTCAGGATTTCTCTCTAGTGAAGGTGGGAGAACACATACCAGGCGTTTTGGAAGCTATCCGAAGGTTTTCCTTGGCATTTAGAGGCCGGTTCATCGATGTAAGTCTTGTTTCCTTTAGTTTTATTAGATCTCCTTCTTCCCTATTGATGGATCTTTAGATCTACTCCCAAGGTGGGTAGATCTAAGGTAGTGGATGACTTTTAAGTTGGTTTTTGGTTTTTTGTACTAGGGGAAGGAATCTAAGGAGGTTTGGGGGAGTAGTTGATTTGGTTTTGTTGGAATTATTCATCCATTGGTTGGTTTCGCCTAATTTGTTGAGGTAGGTGACTTCAATGCCGATTCCTCTTTCTTAGAACTTGAAGGCTTAGTTTCAAATTGTTTTCCTTGATTGAAATGGTTTGTTTATCTACTGTGAAAAAATAGTTGAAACCCCTTTTAAGTAACGGGTGATGGAAATTGTGTGTTTTTGGAAAGTGTTTGTTGAAGTAAATTTAAAATGGTTATTTTAAACTGGTTGTGGTTTTTCTACTTTAAAGAAATGGTTTTCAATAAAATGTTTGATGCTTTATTGAATGTTTTTTAACACACTTGGTTTTGGAATGGATTTTCATGGGTTGTGGTGTGTGTTCATATACATTGGGATGGATAAGGTCGAGAAGTACCCCCATCAAAAGGTTGGGATGGATAAGGGTGATAAGTACCCCCATCAAAAGGTTGAGACAGATAATGGCGTGAAATACCCCCATCAAGGTAGTCCACTAAGTGACGGCTTTGTGGAAGGATAACTCACCACTCGTGAGTATAGGGAGGTCCATGTTGCATGTATGGTTGGTTGTGTGGATTTGTGAAATGGAATGAATATGCCAAAATGAAAATGATAATTTGGTTGGAAACTTTTCTTAGTTGCTTTTCTTGAGAAAGGTGGGTTTTGTTGTAAAATGGTTTTGACATGGAACTTGTTATATTTTGAACTGTTTTGGAATTGTTTTATATAAATTGTTTTATATAAATGTTCGAACATGTTTTATCCCAGAGTTATGGGTTGGTAAGTCATCGATGAAAACCTACTATGTTTCATTACTCACCCCCTACTTTGGCACGTTGGTGCTTTTTCAAATTTCATATACCGGGATGTTCGCAAAGGTAAAGTGTCACATGTTTATAGCACTACTTAGTGATACTTGGGATGGTTTGTGATGTTGCATCTTGGAGCTTGTGGAGCATGGAGTTGGGTTGTCGTCTTGTGGTCTTTTAGTTTGTCTTTCCGCTGTTTACTCTGATTTAGTGTTGGTTTTTGTTGTGGTACTCTTGGTTGGTTTATGATAAAATAAATGTTTGAGTTATCTTAGATTTTATCATGCATCATTTAGTTGATTATTTTGGTTATGGTTTTTGGTTTTGTGGTATGTTCTAAAAGGGTAAATCATCCCCCACTTGTTTTGAAACCCTTCGGCATTTATCGCCAGCCTTTGGTGCCTTGGGGATGTCGCTTAAGGCCAACTAATGACTTGTTGTATTCTCAAGCCAATAAGGATAAGCGGGTCATTACACATCCTATGATTGTACTATCATTCGATATACTAATCTAAGTCATCCACTACCATGTATCATGACCCGAACATTATATCATACTTGTAACCTCGACACATATGTCCCAGTTATCTCCCAAAAGTAATACCAAGCCTAAAACATTAGTCTGGACTATATCTCATGTATCATAAGAAATAGTTCCTAGAGAATCCCTTCATCACCTAAAATATATATAAAATCAATTTTTCCTACAACATCGGTTTGACACCTAAACCATATTTCAAATAAATTGTTTTTAGAGCATTATTATGTAACCTAAATGGTGGATATAGAGAATCAGTCCACCATACATCCTAGCTAGTATACCATCATTTTCTAGAGCATCAGTTTGGAATATAAACAACAAGTATACTATCTGTATTTAGAGCCTCAATCTAATACATAATCCATATTGTATACTATCACTACCGGGAGCATCAATCCAATGTAAAACTACATAAATGTGATGTCACATCCATTATACACAATAATATCAAACATCATTCTTGGAACCTCATTCCAACAATCAAACCATTAAAAAACTATCATTACCTATATGAATCATCCTATCCAATAATCTCAATTATGGATATTCAAAACCATACTTATGGATTGTCTATCCAACTCTCTTAGCCATCACAACCCTAACTACTAAACCAAGTTCCAAAACATGGAAACCCAACTCTATTAGGAGTTCTAAAAATTTATCCTTGGTGTAGGATACATAGACACACAATGAACCATGGTGTGGTGTTGACCATGGAGATTCCATGAGGGACACCATGTCGTGGAGCCTTAGTTTTTTGAAATGAACCACAGTATGGTTAGGTTGGTCGTGATTCATACGGGCACAATAATAGCTAGGTGATTTGAGGAATTATACCATAGCGACATTAGGTCCTCAAATTACAAGGCCTTCAAGGGTCATTAATATGTTGTAAAATAGGTTTAGTGGGTGTCTATAAATCCTTACAGGGAGGTTTGACCCACTAAGGTGTGTACGTGTGTGCTTGTTTGGTTTCTGTAATCCCCTATATATAGTATAAATTATTAAAAATATTATTAAAAATTAAAAACATTATCAATCATATTATTAATTATATTATTAATAAAAAATTTATTGTTAATTAATAATAATAATCTGTATTTAGTTGAGGGGATTACAAACCACAAACACACATGCATCTAGACACCTCAGTGGGTAAAGCCTCATATCTCTCCATAAGTAATGATAAACACCAACTAGAATTATTTTATTACATATAAGTTGTATGAGTACCATGTTTTTAATTTCCCACAAGCCCAAATAAAGATGTACCTAAATCCCATTATGAATAAATGACTCGATGGCCTTGAGACTCATCGTGTCGTGTCTTCTTCCATTATTTTTTCATAGGAAAACTCACCACCCCACATTGGAAATCCAAATCCGTGAAGGGTGATTTGATAAGTTCCAACATGCAGCCCTCTTTCGAGTGACTCACTCGGTGCCTTTTCTACTACTATCATGGAGTGCCACCTATGTTAATCCACATTTCTATTGTGAAGGTTTTGGGAATAGTGGAAGAACATTGGTGTGAGAATGACCATAGTGATTTTTTTATTCGATGTATCATTCAAAATGATTTACAAGATGTAAAATTTATAACCCAAAAAATTTTTCCATAAAATATTGACATAAGAGAAACCAAAAACCATAGAGGATCTTTGCATATTAAATTTATAATTAATATATATTATATCTGAATAAATGTTACCTAATCATAGAAAATTTATTTTATGATGATGATATTGATCATCCAAAAACCCTTTTCGGATTAACTTCATTGTTCTTGTTGGATCCAAGTGTAGAATCCATCTATTAGTGATCCACATGTGATCCTTTAATCTCCAAATGGCACTAATTGACTATTAGGTTCTAGAATGGTAGATCAATTATATTTCATTATTTTTATTTATTGCTACAATATTATTCATGTTTGAAGGAGTTCTTATCATTCTTGAGAGAAAAAGATAAATTGGAGTTTGAGAGAGAAGTCTATTGTGTGCAATGATTCTCAAAACATGACTTATGATTAACCCTATAAAATAGACATAACCGTCTATTTATAGTGATAGGGTATAGGTTAAAATATTATTTAATTTTGTAGTAACCCTTAAATAATATTATAATAATTATCAAACCCCATGCTAAAAAATAATATTATTATTATAATTATATGGTGTGTGATAACTGGCATAATGATAAATATTGTTTTACTTGTCTAAAAATTAATATTTATCACCAAACATGATCATAGTTCGCTCAAAATCCTTGATATTTATTGAATAAACACTTTATCCACAAGCCAAAGAATAACTATTTATTAATAAATTAATAAATTTTTGTGATCAATAAAAGATGAATAAAATTATTCCTTGGTCTTATGAATAATATTTATTCCATTCATTAAATTCAAATATAATTTAATCGAGATCAATGGAAACACATAGTGGGAGACCCTCTAGTATTTTTTTCTCATTTTCATTAGGTGGTTTTACCTAAAGTTCAATATTAATATCTATAAATGGGACAAGGAACCCAATAGAAAATTTTAATTTCACAATTTCGACAACTACATATGAATGCTCATTGTGTAATATAACCCCTTTATCGTAATATCTCATCAATTTGGTTTCCATTAATGTCATAAACATATATGTTTGATACATATTTCTTTAAATATATGAAATAAACATTTCATTAACCCATGAACATGAAATTTGAGGAATCAGTTTCATTCCAATCAAAGGGATGAGATGTCAACTTCCATAAATAAGGTAGGGAAAAATCCTTCCTCAACTTATCCATTAATAACATGTCACTCATGACACACCTAACGTATCCAACCTCTCCATGATCTGTATCATCAAGTCTTATGAAATACATCTAAGTGTGTGAGTCTAACATGCATTAATAATAATATTAAAGTATATGGACTATTACACATGTTCACATATAGTAATATTCTATGACACCAAAACATATAGAATTTGTACAGGAGTGTCTGTTCTCATAATCTCCCATCTTAATGAACACCAAGTGAGAACTTCATGAGAGGGAGTATCATCTACATATGAGTACTCACACGTTACTTTCTACATATTGTGTTCCTCATCATAGAAAATTATCTTACCATATATCTATATTTAAGAATATCATCTTGTCACTTCAAGATTCTCATAATAACGGTGAACTAATATGACCTAATCATTGTGATAGATACCCTAATACATTATTATATAATTGTCATGTAGAAAAATGAACAATATATAATAATATATTTTATTAATACTAAAATATTCAAATATACATTAAATCAAAGTATAAACCAGTGGTTCTATAACACCAACTCCAAAAAACTCCCACTTGGACTAGAGCCAACTACCTACCACTTCCTATCCACCATACCTCACATGAAGATCAAATTTTGGTTCAATTAAGTATTAAAAAAATGTGTCTACCATGTTATATTTTGTTTATATTCTTATCAATGAAACTTCACCTCTTTTAAAAAAATCCCTCAAAAGATGATACTTCTAAAGTATGGGCTTTTTCCATTGGTGTGACATTGGTTCATTAGAAATGGCCACTACTACTACATTATCACAATAGAGTGTGATATGATACTTATTTATAGGTACCACATCAATAACATGGATGAAGTTTTGTATCCATACTAATTATTTATCTACCTTAGAATCCATAATATACTTAGACTATGTTATAGAATCTGTGACCATAGCTTACTTTGAGCTCTCCCTTATCACAAAACCTCCATTGAGAGTGAAGGTATATCCAATATGTGATTTCATATCATGTTGATCTATTTGGAAACTAGAAACTGCATATCCTATGATGACTAGTTCCTCATTTCTTCTACAGACCATAGATATATCCTTTGTAATCCTCAAATACTTAAGTATATTCTTGAATTCTTTCCAATGACGGACACTAAAATCAGCTTAATTTATTCCTACCATGGTTAAGGTGTAGGAAATATCTATCCTAGTACATAACATAACATACACGACTAAACCAATCATATATGTGTATGGAATCCTTGTCATCCACTGTCTTTCTTCATGTGTCTAAGGAAACTTTTTTTTTTTGGAATGATGAATTCCATGTGACATTGGCCACAATACCATATTATATTATTCCATATTGAATCTATTCAGTATAATGTCAATATATATTCCTTTAATTAGGTCAATCATCCTCTTGGATTTATCATGAAGGATCATGATCTTAATAATATATATTGTTTCACATAATTCTTTCATGTAGAAGAAATTATTCAAATAGGATTTAATAGACTGTAAGATTGGTATATCATTTCCAATAAGAAATATGTCCTGAAAATATACTATCAATAAAATGAAAACATTCCCACTAAACCACTTATAGACACAATTCTCACATTAATTATTTATAAAACCAAATTCTATTATGGATTCATCGAAATGAATGTTCCATGACTTGGATGCTTGCTTTAATCTATAAATGGATCTATGAAACTTTCATACCATGTTATAATCCTTTGGATCCACAAACCCTTTTGATTGTTTCATGTAGAAATATTATTTAGGGTTTTAATTAAGGATGACTTTTTTCAAATCCATTTTTAAATCTCATATCCCTAGAAAGATACAATGGAAAGTATAATTCTGATGGATTTTATAATTGAAAATAGTGAAAATATTTCTTTGTAGTCTATGAATTGATGTTCTTTGAACCCTTTTAGAACTGGTCATTCCTTATAATTACTAACTTCTCCATCCATTTATAGTTTATTCTTAAATACCCATTTACAACCAATGGGATTTATATTCACTAGAGGATCTTCCAAAATCATGACTTTTTTTGGCACATGGAATCCATTTTAGAATTTATAGCTTATTCCCACTTGGTAACATCTATTCAACTTACTTATTCCTTATAGGTTATAGGATCATTATTATCTACTAAGATTGATTCACCATACTTGGTGACTAGAAAATGATATCATTCTGGTTCTATAACCTCTCTTGTACTCCTACATATTATTTATGTATCTGGAACTTCTTATTCAATGGGAATTTGTTTAATTTATTCCAATTACAACTATTGTGTATCTTGATCATGGAATTCATCAGATTCTAGCTGAATCCCACTATAAATTTTAGACACATGATCATTCTAAAGGAATTTGGGATGTTTTTCAACCACTACCTTTTTCTCTAGAGGGTTTTATAGGTAGTATCCCCTTGTTTCCTTGAGATATCCTATAAAGATACACTTTGTGCCATGGGGTTAAAGTTTGTTACGTGAAGAGGCCTTAAAAAATTCTTCACATCCCCACGCATGTAATTATGACAACATGGATTTCTTTACACTCCACAATTGGTATGGAATATCATATTACACTTTACATGGAACTCTATTTAGTATGTGTATTATTTTTTATAATGAGTATCCCCAAAAAATAGAATACACACATATATCATCAATGATCTCACTATGTACAATAGGGTGTGGTTCCTCCTTTCACATACCCTATTCCACCAATGTGTATAATAAGTAGTGAGTTACGATAAAATTGAAAAACTCTTGTAAATAATAAATGAAATCATGATTAAGATATTCTCCACCACAGTCTCAATGGAATTTTTTAATCTTATTAGTAAGCTGGTTGTCAACTTCATTATCATATTACTTGAATCTATCAAAGGAATATGACTTATACCTCATAAAGTATATATATCCATAACTACAAAAATCATCATTAAATTTTATGAATTATGAGTACCCACAGATTTATTTAACTGGAAATGGTCCAAGAACATTTTTATAAACTAATTCAAGAATCTCGTTATCCCTTTCACCTTTTCCGCTAAATGGGGGTTTGATAATTTTTCCTTTTAAACATGCATGACATAAACCAAGTGGTTTTATTTTGTAGGAATTAAAATATCCATCTTAGTGAAATTTGGTCAAAAAAATAATCTACATTACTTAGTTAGTGATTCCATAGTTGGTTGTGGTATGAGTCATATGAAGTAATTTTGTTATTTATTTTCATTACTTGCTTTTTATAATCCAACACATAAAGGCCATTATTTATATGTTCCTTACCATAACAAATGCTATCTTTATAAAAGAATCAAAATTTATTCAAAAATTTAAAAATAAATCCATATTTATCAGGTATATACATATAAATAAGGTTTTTCATAATATATGTAACATGATAATAAAATTTCAAAACGAATATCATTAAGGTTGGAAACGTGAGGTGGGAGTCCTCAATAGCCCCAACAACAAGTTTGACTTCGTTGTATGCTCATAGATCTACCTCCACATGGTAAATATTTATGAATTTACATAGTTACTATATTTGAATACATATGTGAGTACTAAAATATATATCTAATACCCAATGTTTTGAAATAGATAAATTTATCTCAATAACAAACACACCGAAATCTTCCCCTTGCTTCCTTGGTTGGGTGTAGTTTTTCTTCCAGTGGACCTTCTTTATATATGTGAAATTGATATCATCCCATTCCCTTAATTTGTAATTGATATTTCTCTTCATGGAAATAAATTATGAAGAATATTTTGGCTAAGATATATTTATTTATACATTCCATTTATTCACCATAAGGATGGAAGTATTTTTATGCTTTATCTTTTAATCAACTTTATGATGAAGAGTGAGTGGATCTGGGAGATACTTCTCAATGGTGTTCATATTGAAATTAATAAAAAATATTAAGAAAATATAAGGGAGTGATGTAATAATGAGATCATTGTGTATTCATTCAGGTAGTTTAAACCCTATAACCTCTAGTTTCTCAATGTAGCCAATGAGTTTGACAACATGAGGCCCATCTGGTGAACCCTCTCCAAGCTTACTATGAAAGATCACCTTGTATATATCAAATTGTTCATGCCTTGATCTCTCTTTGTAAATACAATAGAGATACTCGATAATGATATAAGTATCCATGCATTCATGATACTTCATGACTTAACTAGACATATAAAAAGCATTAAACGTTAAATTTCAACAGTGTAGTTCAATTTTTTCATAGACATTGAACTCTTCATAAATTTCCTCCTTTCTAACTTGATCAGGCAGTAAGGATTCTTGCATGAATGATTACTTTTCAAGAAAAAACATAACTTGTAGGCATCTAAAACATTCTTAGAAGTTACTACCAGTGAAGAGATGGTATTTCTACAATATTGATTATAGGGATAATGTGGATGATGATCTTTCCATTATTCCAGAATTATAAACTATTATATTGTCAGTACTTTTCTTGATTATAAAATATATGAGAAATAATAATAATTAATTCAATTAAGACTCCCAATATTTTATCAAGAATCAACAACCCTCACCACTGAACTCAAAATTTCCCATAACTCAAGAAATTGTACTAGAATAAATCCATATTTATTTTATTATAATCTATACATAGAGCATGAAAATTACAAGAAATTATTTAGGCACGAGTTTTTTCCAATAGTGGGATTGAAAATCCTTGATCCATGGAGTGGAATCCACATTCCTGAAATACTAACTAAAATTTCCTCAACACTCACCTCCATATTTGTATAGGATATATATAGTCTATTAAATTAATTAAAAATTTGTTTAAGTGGACCTTGTATCTTAGTTTAGAATTACTAATAATTAAAAGTGCCCCCGAAAAATAATGAACTGAAATATTAACTATGGGTTCATATTAATTGAAACAATTAAAGGATTAATTAATTAATATTAAATCGAGGGGTTTTTTATTATACATAAATATATTTTTTATCATTTACATGTCTTTTTAATATTAAGTGGATTTTACTTAAGTTATTAAATATGTATTGAGATAACATTTACACATAATCCTTTTATTTAATTTATATATTTACAAATTAGTCCCCTTATTTATGTAATCTTGGTCTTTCAACATAAAATATATAATTCATAAGATAGAAATTAATAAATAAATAAATGAACTGGTCATTAGCTTATCTAAGGGGACCTATGACCTAGGGTAAAAAACTCATTGCACCAGTCTTTTCATGAGTTGTTACATTCAACTTATCCACCTTTGTATCACTCAAGTTGGTATCATATCAGTTCTTCCTTGAACCTCCTACACACACCTTGGGATACTACTTTTATTTCATGTATTTATAATTCACATGTAGGTGAGAGGAACCTAGTGATTGGTCAATGGAATTACATGAATCACCTTGGACATGTAGATCCCACATAATAAATGAGAGAGGGATGACTCATAGACTATCATTTTAATTTAATAATTAATCATTTCAAAACCATGGAATAAATTAAATTGAATAAAACTAATGCATACACATTCAATGGTCAAGATCATAAATATTCATACACATGCAACCTATGTAAAAAAGTATTCCGACTAACATTTATTTCTATTTGTTCTTTATTATTAAGATAAACATGCTTGAATTAATTAATTTATTTATTTATTAATAACCTTTTATCTCAATAACCATCTAAATTCTATTGTAGATACCAAATATAAATGAATTCAGGAAAAATAAATTACAAGACCAATAATCACATATAATTATAATAAATTAATTTAGCATTTTAAAATTTTTAAAACCATTATTAAATTTTCAAACACATCAAGAGAAAATCAATATAATAGGGATTTAATTGTGTAATTAGTAATTTAATGCTATTTAATTCTGTCCATTATTGATAGACTACATAGGATGTACTATCAAGCTACATGTAGTGTACCTCATTTTCCATGTACCCAAGATAAACTCTTGGGGCTTCGGTATGTACCTCAGCTAGACTGCATGGCGTGTACTATCTAGATACACACCTTGTATCATGTTTTTCATGTGTATATTCAATACACTAAAGGATTCAACATTTTATTTATATGTCGGACAACACAACATGTACTCCATCTACACACCATGTGTTTCTCTAGCCATGTGTCTATAGAACATTCCAAATGACTCGATGTGTATTTTAAATGTTGGAATTAATGAACTATATTCCATGTACACTGGCTACACATTGTTTATTTCATTAGTTTTCTAGGATTTAAGTATCATGCGAGGTTTAACTGTGTATTTGACCACACAGTTTGTGAAAATTTCATCTGTAAATCATGTAAACTTCACAAGGTGAACACCGGCTACAAATTATGTAATTAGAAAATCCATACACCAAGTTTGAACAACCTACACATGGTTTGAAATAAATTCATTGTGTAGTTATTTCTCGGTGTGTCATGTATCCCAAAAAATTGACCAAGTGGAGTGCACTTGGGTAAACAACATGCACTTCGGCCACACACCGTGTAACCCAACCTTACCGACCAAAATCTTTGGCACTTCTTGATAGAATATATGATCATTATTTATCTATTATTAGTCTTTTTAGAATATATGAATCACTAAAAAAGTAATTAAAATTTTGAAATCATGTTAATTAAAAATAAAATTAAAGAATGAATAATCTAGAAATGAAATATCTAACTAGTATTATGAAAAATAGATCAACAATAAAATAAACAATTATAAATTTAAAATGTGACCTACTCTGATTCCACTTGTGAATGTTATGGGCACAAAAAAATTTCCTTGGTGAGGAAATGACCATAAAGGTATTTTCGATTTGATGGATCATTCCCAACATAGTACATGATTTAAACATCATGACCAATGAAATTTTTCCATCAAATATGGACATAAGGGAACCCAGAACCTAGATAGGATCTTTTAATGTTAAATTTATAATTAATATATATTAGATCATAATAATGGTTACCCCATCTTAGTAACTTTTTTTATGATGATTATGGTGATGATTTTCCGAAAAAATCCTTTTCTGATTACCTTCATTGATCTTATAGGATCCAAGTGTAGAATCACTCTATAGGTGATCGACACATGCTCCTTTGATATCCAAATGATTATGATTGATTGTCGAGTGGTAGTGTGGTGAATCGATCATATTACATTGTTTTTATTGATCACCACAAGATCCTTAGATATTGAATGAGCTCTTCTTTCTCTTGAGAGGAAAAGATAAAGATGAGTTCAAGAGAGAAATATGTTGTGCCCAATGATTCTCAAAACTCAATTTATTATTAACCCTACATAATAGACATAACCATCTATTTATAGAGCTAGGTTTTATGTTAAAATATTATTTAATTTCATACTAGACCTTAAATAATATTATAATCCTTATAAAACACTATTATAAATAATAATAATAATATTATTATTATTATTATTATTTTATTTCATGTACTAACTAGAGAAATGATAAATATTATTTTCTCGGCTTGCAAATTAATATTTATCCCCAGACATGAACTTGGTCTTCTTGAACTCATTGGTATTTATTGAATAAATACTTTATCCACAAACTAGGGAATAAAGATTTATTAAATATTCATTAAATATTTGTGATTAATAAAACATGAATAAAAGTATTCCCTAATATTGAGAATAATATTTTTTCCATTAATTAAATTCAAAAGGAATTTAATCAAGATTAATAGAAACACAAAGTGTGTGACCTTTTAGGATTCTTTCTCATTGGAATTAGGTTGGATTACCTAAAGTCGGAGATTACTATCTAGAAATAGGTCAAGTCACCCATTAGAACAAACATAATGTTGCAATATCGACAACCACATATGAACAATCATTGTGTAATATAATCCCTTTATCACAATATGTCATCAAGCAAGTTTCATAGTTGTGACATCAACCTCTATGCTTGATATGTATTTATTTTACCATCTAAAATAAACATAACATTACACCATGACCATGAAATTTAAGGTGATTTTTCCATTACATTCAAAGGATCAAGATATCAACTTCTATAAAGATGGAAGGGACAAATCCTTCCTCGACTTATCTATTAATAACATGTCACTCATGACACAACCACTATATCCAAATTTTACATGAACTATATTTTCATGGTTTATGAAATACATCTAAGTATGTGAGTCTTAACATTCATTAATAATAATCCTAAATTATATTAACCATTACACATGCTCATAGATTGGAATATCATAGGACACCAAAACATGAATAATTCCTACTAGAGGGAATGTTCTCATAATCTCATTTATTGAAGATTACTGAGTAAAAAAATCATGATAAGAAGACTCATATACTTATGAGTACTCACTCCTGAAATTATACATACTATTTCCCCTATCATTGTACATTATCCGATCATAAAACTATTATTTAAGAATATCATCTCGTCACTTCAAGGTTCACATCATAACAGATAACTAATATGAACTTATCAATGAAAAAAATACCCTAAGATATTTTTACATCAATGTCATATAGAAAAATTAAAAATATATAATAATATGTTTTATTAATATTCAAATATTCGAATATACATGATATAAAAGTACAAATAGTTGGTTCTAGAACACTAACTCCAACGGTCACCCACTACACCGCACTACTCCCTACCACTGTTGCAACCCATTAATTTTTTACATAATTAATCTATAAATCCCCCCTCAAAAGGAGACCACAAGGATTTGAACCCTAGTGAGATAAGGGATAAAATGATGACATTACCACCCATATAATCCCTCCAACTTCATTAATTAAATAATAATATTAATAATATTAATAATAATACCATTATTATTATTACATTATTATAATTTATTTAAATAATAACTTATTATCATTAATAATTAAATAATAATAATAATAATCTATTATTACTAATAAATTATTATTTCAATGCTCAAAAAGAGGAACCTAAATCCCACCTTGAAAACTCAGAAATGATAAAGACCACTCTCTTGTAAAACTAAGGTTTGAATGATATTTTAAGTAATATTTTTCTACTACTTTTATGAATGTAATAATAGAGATAATAACAATTAAATATTATTTAAAATTTTAATATATGTATAATTCTAAAAAATCGTTAAATTGAGAATTTTTTCATTAATTTAAATAAATTATTGAATGAAAATAATGTATTTCATGACTATACTCATAAATATTTATATCATCGACTCATCAAAATATATTTTTATGAAAACCCATTTAAAAAAACATGAAAACAACGTGATTAAATGATAACATTGTTTCCAAAGCTTTCCTCAAGGCCTTGCCTGCACGTCATAGTTTTTTACATTGGGTGTTGTAGCCCTACATTATCACTTTCCAAAGGTAAGAAACATTCAACACTTTTAATAGAGATTTATTCTCCTAGATCAAAATAGTATGATGGGATGTTAGTTACTCCTTCCATGGATTCATCATTGGAGATCACCACCTAGTCCAAGTCTCCCTCATAGATTAAGTCATGTTTATGGAACTCATTCCTGGTGCCATATTTTTGTGGATGGAGATTAATTACACTACTTCTGTATGGAAAGGATAGAAACCTTCAGTCAAGGGAGTAGTCACATTGGTCATCACTTAGCATGTATGTACATTAGGTGCATTGGTCACCTATAAATATTCCTATTGAGAGGGCATCTCAAATAAGGCATATTAAGCATGAAACCCAATCTATACCATGTTGATCATGAGGTAATTAAAACTAGGGGTGTAAGTCTTCATAGTATTTTTAACTTATAAATCCCATATTTATTACATGGGGTAGGCATTTTGATTCAGGTCACAAGTTCTACATTCAATGGAGATGAATTAGAATGTCCTATAGAGACGAGATGAGGCATGAGCTTAACATCTTGTAGAGATGGATCAAACACCTTGTGGAGGTAGATCGAGGTGTATCCCAAGGGGGAAACACCTGGATGGTTTACCAATTGTGGGATCAAACACCTTGTGAGGTGGATATGGGGGTGTTTCTTTATAAGGGGAGATGTCACACCTGAGTTTACTAAAGTAGATCAAATTCCATGTGAGGTAGATTTATAAGATGCATCCTTAGGAGTGAAAACTAAGTTTACCAATTAGATAAAATTCCTTATGAGGAGGATCTATAATGTGGATGGTTTGAACACCCTGTGAGGTAGATCCAAAGTTTACAAATTTGGATTGGATTCCTTGTGAGGTATATCCAGAGGTGTATCCCAAGGATGGAATATATCACACCTGAGTTCACCAAAGTGGATCAAACACTCTTTAAGGTGGATCCATAAGGTGCGTACCTAATAGGGATGACCTGATTTTACCAATTTTAAAGATTTAACCTCAATTAGGTTTCTTACATACCATGTTTCTAATATAAGGATCAAAATCCATGTAGTTCTATGTTGTAGTTTAAGGTCGCATGATAGGACTGATCCATGCAGTTTAACATCATGAGTTAAGGATGATCGTGTTATGAAATGAGTGTCGATGAGGTATTATGTGGGGATTATGCATTTAATCATCCCTTTGAAAGTGGATCACTCTTTAGGGAATGATATGGGGCTTACACATGAGAGTTTCTTGGAATTGGAGGCCTTTTCAATGTGGTGGGAAAGTGTAGAATCCCATGATGATACTACATGGGGAATCCTATGTTTATAACATAGGGTAAGATGGGTGGAATCATACCATGTCAATCATACATGAAGAATCTTGTGCTTTTAACACAGGGTAAGCAAACAATTTTACTTCATGTGATTAAGACATTGTCATGTAGTTTACATCATATTACTATGACATGGAGCTATGTAGTTTTATGTGATGAATCTAAAATTTTTGGGGACTCACTCCTCATAACCTGGGATTATGTGACCACCTTCCATGCACCTTTGGTTGTGTAATGGAGTTGGAACTTCCATGGAAGATTGGTCAATCACGAGGTCTAAGTTAGGGTCCCTATTATTAGAATCAATGAGAATTAGGGTACCTGTGATTAGAAGCAATAGGTAGGTCAAAGAATTGAGCCTCACTTGGGGTGAAGTTTAAGGACATAGGAGTGGGTTTCATAGGTCACATGGGAACTTCAGGTGAAACTAAACCAATCCTGGATTGGTGGGGGGGGGGGGACTCAACCGTTGTGAAAGGGTGTCAGCATAAGGGAGGCACCATGGGGAGGCCTATGAGGAGGGTTTTGTGAAGCTTATAGTCACTCTGAGAGGTTCTTCGTAAATCTTAGGTGCCTCTCAAAGGTTAGGGGATTCACTAAGGAGTATGATTCATGAAACAGTGTTCCCTTGCCTCAGAGTGGAGTCCTAACTCATAGGCGGAGTGCTTCAGGAAGGTCGAATGCTTATCAAATCCTCAAGTAACTTAGAAATAATTATTCTTCTATGAAGGGTTTAGGCCTTTGAAAATGGAAGCTTAAATTTTATTATATGTTTTCAATAACACAAGGGAATTAGTTTTGAGATGATTGGATACATTGGATAATTCAATTTCTCTTTTTTTTTGTGAGGCTTACGAGTTTTGCGAATAGGGATCAAGTTTGGAAGTCAAAAGGTCACAACCCATCACTAAAAAGTTTTACTGAAGGGGGTATTTATAGTGTATGGTTATCATGAAGAAGGGAGGAATTTTCAAAGAATTTAGGATATTCAAAAATGTGTGCGGCTTGGCGACTCAAAATTTCACTCTTGCTGGGATACCGTCAACCCTTTACACTTTCACAAAGCACTCCTCAACTCGGAATGTCATTGCACGGAGGTACCTTCAGGTCTTTATGTAGTTCATAGAGAAGTTTCACAGTTAGGGAGATTTTTGAGCTCTGTATATCTGTAAATCTCATTAGCTTTGTGAACCATACCCTTAGAGGGATTTTTGGACCATTTTGGCTCAAATGTTTCTTTAACCAGTTGTTCCTTCCTCAACTATTCCTGTGAAATACATATTTAGGAATCAATAAATGAACCCCTCATAATTGGAGCTTATGGGGAAAAGGAGGGACAGATTATGAGGGAGTAGTGCCAAAAATTGTAAATTAACCCATGTTCATGAATATCATTTGCAAAGATCATTTTCAATGGTCACTTTGTGAAACCCATCATGATGCTTGTGGCCAACCATACACCTATAAATATTGGAGGGGCCCTTGAGAGTGACCACCAAAATCTCACTAAGAGAAAATCTAGTGCTCTCTTTTCACTAATCTCACATCCTTCATGAGCACTTTGTGATCTCAATCCCCATCGCTCGTGAAGTTCACCTTCTCCATAGTACAAGCTCTGTGAACTTTTCTCTATGATAACTTCTCTATGAATGGGAATTTCCTGATATGAACTTTGTAAAAACAATATTAATGATCCGAGATCTACGAACTAGAGCTCTATAAACTGGATCTCTGTGAATAAATATTTTTGAATAGGACCTATAAAATACTTAAGTCTCAAATTAAATGGATACTAAAGAATCCAATTTTTCTACCCCTCTTCGTAAGGAAATGGATGGGAACACCATGATCTAATAGAGTGTCAAAAGTGCATCGGATCATGAATCACTCTTTTCACTACTAAAAAGGGATCAAAAATATTACTCCCTATGCAAGTAGATTCATATTTATAGATTCTAGTTAAGGGATGATTTTTTTCATCCATGAGTTAAGTAAATATGAGCCTATCTACTAGTTTAAGAGGTCACCTGAAATATACTAGTGGAACAAGGATACTCGGGGACATATTTGGAAGGATCATGCACCAATCACAATAGAAACTCTCTATAACCACATTAATAACATCAAGATGGATAATCTAGAGTATAAGACACCCACATATAGTATGAGATTATTCTTAAGGAAGGTTTGGGGGATCTATTTAAGGGATGGATTGAAAACTGGTTTATACACCAAGGCAGTAACTTCATCGATGAATGGGATTGGGCCTACTAGGCATGTGCATCATGCCATGAATTCAAGGATGAAATGAATAAAGTGGGGATTTATTATGTAATATGGGTCTCATAGTTTTATGTTTACCACCACCAAGACATCATGATAGAGCTGCTAAACAGGTTATCACTAGGGACCAACACTTTCCATCTACACCCTAGGGAGGATGGCATCAGCCTATGGGATCTTCACCAGATTAAGGGGATCCCAATTCAGGGGGATATTTACAATTAGTTCCTACCCAAATATAATGTGTGGTATGACCATAAGCATATTCCATCTCTTTACAAGTAATTAATGAAGTTGGTTCATATAATGAATAAAGAAAAACTAGGGATGACAGATATCTTGTTCAGGCATTGGTTCAGGTACTTCCTGAATGAACCAGCAGAGGATCCTATAGAGGGGAAGGACCTAACATAGAAGATAACAGGGATCCCACACACACTCCTTGAGGCACACCCAGAGATAAAGGATCACTCCTACAAGTGGATCTTGTAGGAAAGACAATGGAAGCTATGGGTCCACAACATCAAGCCTGAATCTCTAGTGGTTAGGTTGGGGGTTTATCTCCATGCTCATCTTTTTATGTATGCTCCCTATGAGGGATGCATATATGAGGGTGTGTATAAGATCCTTCCTCATGGAGGGGATGTTGGTGATGGGGTATCATGTCAAACTAGTTGTCCTAGTACCGGAGAATCTATATAAGTCTCTCCACCATATAAGCCAAGGGAAGACCCTACTTTGTGTATGTGGCCTCCTATATTTTTTGTATAGTTAGGTGGACACACATATTGGAGGATATGATTACTCAAATCCCATATCCCATCAATGTATAAACTTTTTAAAAACAATTATAAAAAACAACGGGAGTCACTAGCTCAAGTTGGGAATGGTGGTTAAGTTGGAGAAGGTCGGGTTGGAAAAGCAATTCATATTTCAACCATTACCCCTTCCAATGGGGATGATTACTAATAAAAATATATGGAACTTGGAGTAGTTATCATACCTACCGGCCTTCCATGGAGGGGTACTAATGGCGAGAGTTGACTACAATGTGATATACGATCCATAAAACCTACTTCGGTTCACATGGTAGTATAGATGCTTATAGCGATTGATGCAAAAGGTCTACATGGGGGGCACGACATGAATGTCATCCTTCAGTGTTGAGGAAGATTTTGTGCATGTTCACATGTGAGGATGAGAAAATGTAGAATGAGTTGCCACCTCCTACCACTGCATACAGGCTCATCTTTGAATATGCACTAATTAGGGATAATGCATATCACGAGGATTTGTTGAGGAATCAGGATACTCAGGTCAGTGAATGAGTTTCCCCACAAGTACGAGGTTGGGGAAAAGTGGTGGCCAAAGAATGATGCCGAGGAAGGGTCAATCTGGTAATAAAATCTATTGTTGTAGGACTAGTAGTTCCTTACTCAGTAGTGGAAAAGGTTGGAGGGATAGGAGTGGGAGCATCGAGTCCAAAAATCTTGGGAAAGTGGTTATGGGAATAAGGGGAGATCTCCAGGGAAATCCCAAGGGTGCATGTCCAAGGACTAGGGAAGTGTGTATGGTTCTCAAATATTCCAAGTGATGCCATTTTCTCTAATGCATGGGAGTCTTGGGGACACCACAATAAGCTCACCACCCCTCGAGGGGTGAGGAAAAATCTTATCCCTGATGGGATATACCTCACCATTTTGGGCCACACAAAGGAAAGTTTCCACACTCCTCATGCTATGGAAGTTTAATATATGGTAGATCTAGTGGACATGGTCTACTCTTGGGGTACCACCTGTATCATAAATGATTGTGTAAGGATGCTGCTGGGCATGTATTCCCCTCCAGTTTCTCCTACAGGTCACGCAGCTACTGGTGTGGCTAAGGGATATGAATCAGGACAATCCTAGGGAATTGATTCCTGCTAGGTCTCAGATGGATATAGAAATTATATTACCAATCAGGTAAATACTCTGATGTCATGTGATTTGATAATCACTCAACCCTTATAATTATTTCTTAATTCCTTTCTTCTGTTGTGTAGGAATTAGTGAGAATGGAAGAGGGGGAGGTCCATGATGAGCCTCAGGCAGAGGGTGAGAGAACTATAACCCTAAAAGGGGAAAAGAGTGGGGGACCTCCCCAATGTTTAAATTGTGGATTGCCAATCATTATTTAATACAATGCATGTGACCAAGGTAGTTTATGTAGAAAAAACCTTAAAGGGTACTTAACTATGAGCCTCTATGAGCACATCAATGGGCTATACTAATAACATAAGCCTATTTTTTCATCACACCTTTATTTTATACTAATTTAACTTTCTATGATTGGCTAATGTATTTTGAAATGGAATTTTGAACCACACTTGAAACTTAGCTAGAAACATCCACATCTGACTTAATAGAGTTAGAGACTGAGGTGATGATAGTGGGTGATATCATCCCAAAGAGATGGTTGGGGAGACCATGGAGGTCAGGCCAACCGTGAAGGTTCCACTAGAGGGGACTACTAAGACTATTCCCTTGATGTAGGGGATTGATATGGTACCTATGGAAGGGATGGCTGAAGGAGTTGTAGTGGCAGAGATGATCATAGGGGTGTCATCTAAGGTAGCTCTTAGAGATGAAGTCATGCTGGCGGAGGTAAAAATTGTGTTTGTAGTTGTGGTGACTCAGGAAGTGGTGTTGGATGTTCCTACTCCAGAATTTCCAATGGTGGTAGCTACGAGGGATAAAGATAATGTTCCACCACCAACAGTGGAAGCTAATAAAGCTAGTATGGTGACATCCACATCAAGGGTGCCATAGGGGGTAGTATAGGCCTCTATATCAAGAAAAGGGACTGACAAGGATCTATTTCCAGGAATATATTTCCATCCACTAATTCCCAAAGATATGTTCCTAGAAAATCCAAATAATGATGTATTAGAGATCTTTCCTCCTTACAATCTCGTGTTACCTGAAGATTTCAATGACTCTAACTTAGAGGATACCGAGGAGAATCATATTGTGTGCCACAAGGCATGGAGGTATGTTCAAAACTTCATCACCCAAACATAGATAGTTGGCCTCATAAGCCTAATGTGATCTCTCTAGAATTGGATAGTCATCTTGGGGTTCGGTGGGGTGAACTAAAACAACATTTATACACTATCTTGAGACTTCCTCATCGATCAAGAACATTTATAATAGAAGGTACTCAACATATCCTAAAAGAAACACAAGTTTGAGGGATCTAAGGCTCTTCAGGTAGCTAAATAAGAGATATCCTACCTAGAAAAGCTATCGTAGGAGCATTTGGTGGTTGAGACTACTCATGATGAAGTCATTAACAGTCTGAAGACCTAGTTGGTAGCTGTAGAGGCCAAGGTGATGGCGGAGAAATACTTGGTGGTTGAGTGTGAGGCTAAATAGAATTAGAAGAAGGTTAGGGACAAGGAGGTTCATCTGAAAACCAATGAAGAGAAAGAAACCCTATTAAAACAGCAGCAGGCCCTAGAGGCCACTTAGTAAAGGCTGGATAAGCATGAGAACTCAATTTTTGGGGTTAATACTTGAGCAAAATTTTGAAAATGATAGGCTACAATATGTGTATGAACCTCTGAAACTTGGGTTGGATTTTTTGAAACTTATATATGCTTGAACATAGTTCTCTATTTCCACACTTTGATCATATTTATGAGAGGATCAAAAACTAATCCATAAGATAACGTGATTCATTCTCGGTGTGAGAAATAAGGGATGAATATATGATTTATCATTCATATGAGAACGTCATAAAATCATCAAGCACTCATGTTTTTCATTTTTTTACTGACCACTGGTAATTTTTTGGTTGAGAGAGACTCAGACTGGAGAACTAGGTCCTATGAATATATGACTTTATTTCCCAATGTGCACTAGTGCATGAATGGGGTAATTCAGGGGCATTAAATTATAACCAAACAAAGGGGGGGTGAAGAGTGTGAATTACAATCCCCAAAATTTGGAACACAATGGGAGTGGTGTTAAAATATAGGATAACTACTAACTAGATTTTAAACATAGAATTCGTACTATTTTATATAAAGATAAAGAAACACAACATAGGGTCGACCAATGACTGGTTTGAAACATGGGACCTATCTCAAAATATCTGCTTAAGTGTTTTGGGGTGTTGGACCAGGATGGTAGGTGGGCCAGTTTGGCTGGGAAACATTCTGTTAGGGGGTCTCATCAGATATGGAGAGGGATGAGGATCCAAACAGGGGCACTAAAAGTGTGTGAATTAGGTGATGTAATGTTTGAATGGATTCCAAAACTCCCGAAATTATTCCACCTTGGATTATAGAACATTGGTTTGGGTGTATTAGTAAGGACAAATTCCAACCCTATCTTCTAGAGGGTGAATCATATCAGATTCCAAGAGATGGTCAAATAACATGCATGATGCGGTGGGTAACCAACACCAAAGGGAAATAAATTCTTGGGTAAGGGCCAAAGATACCTTATAGTTTAAAGTCATGTAATTGATGATAGATATTTAGTTTAATTTCATATAGTGAGGATGCATTTGATAGTATACCATTATGTGATCAAAACATATCACACAGTTTAACATCATATGATCAGGATGTATCACATAGTTTAATGTCATGTGATCGGGAAGTAGTGAGCCAACATGAAGAATACCCACCCAATCTATAGTGATGAAGGGTGCAGGAGGGTAATATTTCAGGAGTGAGTTTCACATAGTTTATGGTCGTTATGCTTAGACTAGAGGAATATAGTTTATTATCATAATGTTTTGACCATGGGTTGGTGTGTCTCGAAGGAATGTGAAAGACATCGAAGGAAAGTTACTAGATGTTAATTTTAGGGAACTTGGAGGCCACCTGATATTCTGAAAAAACATCCATGAATCAACCAAAACATAGTTTATGTTGATGATGCTTAGACTAGGGAGAACCTTGAATGTGAACAGTGTAGTGAGTTTACAAACCTGTTGTGAATGAGGGTAAAGGGGTCCCGATTCTTCACAATTCATTTCCGGTATGAGAACTATGGCATCCCACATTTTTATCACATTAACTTTCATTATAATATACAAAAATGAGGATCTTTAAGGTTTAGTGTCTTAGAAACTAGGAACTTAATACATGACAACATAAAAAATTCTTCCTAAACACTTGAAAGGATTATTCATCGTTCATCCTATGTTTATTACAGAATCTCATAACTTGGGAGCATACATAAAAGAAAAGGGTGATCAGAAGGCCCAGTAAGGGAAACAAGGGAAACATTTTACATGTGAACTTGAGATACATCAAAAAGTCATGAAAAATAACATTAAAGCATGAGAAAGAGATCATGAGGCATATCATAATAAAAATAACGTGTTTTATAACTTGAACATGTGGCTACAACATTTAACATAGACAATCATTTCTGTTTCACCAAGGTCCATCCTCAAGGTGTCATTAAAAATTACCAAGGTTATTCACCAAGGTATCGTTAAAAATGGTCATCTCTAGAGAGTAAGTCTTTACCCAATGCATTGGAGCGCTATTAGGGTGCACCCTTAAATTTTCCTTTATTATAATGTGAGCCAAATATATCATCATAAATCATTTCATTAACAACCCATATATCATAAAATAAATGGTTTTCATTTCATAGTCATCACATTTTAAAAACTGCTTTAAAGACGTGATCTTTATGTCACTTTAAACCCACGGAAAAAGGAAAGTGGGTTTCATGTATGTAAGTCCCAGAATTAAAATAAAATATTTTGATATATATGTGAATACCCCTATATAATAAAGATCTTTGAGTATTCACTTAACAAAATAAAATAATTTGAGATAAAGAGAAATACATTTTGAGACAAAAATTCTACAGCATAACAGCTATGTTATAGGGTTTTAGAAAATACTGAAAAGAGAGGGGAAATGAGTCACCCACTCATAAATGATCCATAAAACAGTAGAGGATAATTATATAAAGTATATAAGAACATGTTAATGAAATTTTAAAGACATACCATATGAAATGAAAAACATGGAAGGAAGACAAAAATAATATTTTTCTTATGAAAATTTGGCAACCTAACAGTGTCACTTAAAACTTCAAAAAATGAATTGATGAGATAAAATAGGGTCCCTCATCATATTAACATAAAATATAAGTATGATAGATATATATATCATACCCCAATAAAATAAAAGGAACTTGAAAGACTTGACATTAAAGTAGAACTTGAAAATGAGAAAGGTGAAAGAATCCCTTAAAAATTCGGCAACCTAACGGCGTCACTTAAACATTCTTAAAATTAATTGATGAGATAAAGAGGGTTTCTCTCATAATATTAAAATTTAAAGGAAAGTATGATTAATATAAAAGAACATCCCCAACATAATAACATGGAGAATAAAAGAAATGACATAAAAGAGAGTACTTGAAAAGAAATAGAGAGGTAGGATCCCTTACCTTAAAACGTATCTCTTAAAACTCAAAGGTTGGGACCTTGAGGGCTTGGGGAAACCTTGGGAGGGCTCCTTGGGAGGTAAGGAGACCATAACATCGTTGAGGATGATTTTGGAATCCAAAGGATGGGATAATTGCTTGGTATTTATAGGGGAAGTGAGGGGACAAGGCATTAATGGCCAAGGGACACCTCATTGGTGTTATTGGCAAAACCATGGGCTTTCCCATTGTATTTCCCAAGGTGTTAGGCCACATGGGACCCCTCATACAATAATTCATCCCCTTTAGTCGACCATCCCTTAAAATATCTCATTACATCATCATGATGCTGTCATGATATCATTAAACATACCGAAACCCTAAAACTGTACTTTTACTATTCACTGAAAATTCAAGTATTTCAGAAAAATCCTAAGAAAATTACCTTAACATAATATCAATGATCGTAATTCAAAAATGAACTCCATTTTATAAAAATAATTTTCTAAATATTTTTAATTTAATTTTTAAATAAAAACACTATTCACCAAAAATTCGTTTTTTCAGAAAAACCCCCAAAACTTACCTTAACATAATATCGATGTTCTGAATTCAAAAATAAAGTCCTTTTTATAAAAATAATATTCTAAATATTTTTAATTTAATTTTTAATTAAAAAACACTATTCACCCCAAAAAACTAATACTCGACTAATAATTTCTGAAACAGGTTTTTACCTATTTTATTGAATCACATTACTTAGTCAAGGTGCCTAGACTATGTTAATACTTTCTTTAAGTGAGATTAATAATCCATTTGGTCACATTACTAATCATAAGCATAAAATCACTATTCACAATTTACTATTCATCAAAAATTATGTTGATCCTATTAGACTCTAAATTTCATACTGAACACATTTGCAGAAGACCATATTTTGAAAATCATTACACATTATTAATTATTTAAGGCTTACATAAATATTTTTAAAATATCTTTTTTCTAAAATTGAACAATAATATACATCCTACATTTATTCGGAAATTTTGAAAATTCACAAACTTCACCATAAGAAGAAATCACAATTTTTATTTATCAAAGTATTTATACAAAGCAGTTACGGTCTCCTTACATATCCCCTTATAACCCCAGAATAGGACCTAAGTGTAATGTGTTCTAAGGTGAGAGAATCTGAGGGTGGCTCGGCCAACATTGCATGAGTAGTAATTTCTATCAGTTTGAACTTCTAGTGAAGGCGATTCTGTTCTAGCTTCACATGATGATGTTCAGCTTGGGTTTGGTCCAGATCAAAGCCCAGTGGTGCTACCTCCTTCCCAAGTTCTGTTAAATGGGCTTCGATTGGCCCGAGACTACTGGATGAGGCCATGGAATCTTCTTTCTATATTAATTAACCAAGATTTCTTGTATTTAGAGACAATAATCGCAACATTTAGTTTCCAACGGTCATATTGACCAATGGTCATATAATAGTCGAAACCCAACGGTCTCATTTTAATTATACTCATGTTATCAAATGAAACAGTTTTGTTGAGTATAAAAATAAAATAACACACAAAATTAAGTGCCAAGATTTATTCAAAATTTCGGGTCGTTAAATTCTTCCCCCCTTAAGAAATTGTGTCCTCGCAATTTTTAAAAATTGGGCTTGGAAATATTATTGAAAGCCCACATCAGAAAATGATTCATTAAAACTATTACTTTAAAAGAAACAAGGGAAGAACAAAGGTCACCCGAGTTAACCCATACTAGGATTCCATGTAGGGAAACATGGATATGTAAGTGAAAAGAAAGCGTCATGTTCTGATGGAGAGTGATAGAAAACATGATTAGGAGAAATTTAACCATAAGAAAATTACAAACTTATGATATGTGTAAACGGTCTTTGATTACCCAGTAGGAAACTTAAACCAACAACGTTTTTGTTTTACGTTCCTTTTAATAATTTTGAGGAATTCATTTACTACATAGAATAAAAACATAAGGAAATATATACCTACCTTCAAGTAGAGTATCATCCTTTAATAAGTTTCTACCAAAACTAATCTTTTCTCCAAATGATGAGCATTCGAAAACACTTTGTCTCATCAAAAGCACAAGAATCATCTTCTAGAAAATCACATAATCCAAAAAATATTAACTATCTATTTATTCTATCCTTAAACATTATCCCAAAAACATAAAGGGTAAGATAAAACAAATCTTCAAAAAGAAAGAACCCCATAGGAAGGGAAACTACTTTTAAATCTTCAAAATTCCATGGTACTACCCAAAGTTCATCATAGACCATTCCATAAATAATTGTCCTTCAAATTCCTCAAAATAAACCAAGCTAAGGTTGAAACCAAAATACAAGAAGGTTTTGATAATATAGTCTTCCATGATAAACTTTATCGTTCATCTCCAAACAACATCAACCAATCCTAACATCTTATAACAAAAGTAACTAACCTAAACATATATTCCCCAAGATAGGTTAATCATTTCCATAAGTAACCTAAATTACATTAAGTTCACCTTATATTCATATATTCTTCAAAATATAAGCCAACCTTTAATCCTCAAAGAAAATACCGTAGTAATCTATTTACCTCGATCATATAGGGTTCCCAAAATAATGAATGTCTTCGAAAATAATAATCATCTTTTAATCCCCTAATCATATTTTTTTTCAAGAAGAATAGTTTCACAACATCAACATGTGGTACATAACAATATAATTTTTCCTTAATGATATAAAACCATCTTAGGTAGTGACTCGATGTTCTTAGAAAACATTAAAGATATGCTCATAGGGCATGAACTAAAATACAACATGACATAGACAATTATTGCGAAGAATTTACATGTACATTAGTCATCATGATCCATCTAAGAATAGGACATGCATTGTGCCCTAGTCCTTGAAGATTGTTGATGCTCATCATGCTTTTCATCCCTTCCAAGAGATCATTTCCTTGGATAATGTCCAACTTCTCCATATTTATGACATTGAAGAGTATACGGTACATTAGATCGAACCTTATCTCTATTCATCAAGTTATCCATTTTTTTAAAGCAATTGGATACTTTATGCCCTTTTACCCCACACTTAAAACATCTCCAAGTTCCTTTGTGAAATTCTCCTTGGTGCCCCTTTCCACACTTTTTTCACAAAGGAAATTGGGTCTTCTTTCCCTTATCAACTTTATCAGTTTAACATCCTTGAGACTTCGTCTTCTTCTTCCTTGATGAATTTGGGAATTCAACTAGGTACCAATTATTAATTATGATTTTTGATATCTAGTTTGTCATATTCACAATATGTTCAACTTGATCACTCCTCATCTATGTCATATTAATAGGGAAATCTCCACATTTCCTATCACATTGGTTTTTGGGACATTTTCTTCCATTTCCCGCCATTAACTATGAAAAGAAAGTATAATTAGGGGGATTAAAAACTTAACCAATAATCATGAAAAGAAAACTTAAATCATAGAAGGATAAACTTATAGAAGAAAAGTATACCCTAACTTGTGATCCCCTAGGTTCTAATCTAGGTTATCCATTATCATATATTCTTATATGAATATTTATTTTATTTTATCCACGTCCCTTTAATAATGGTTCATACAAAGCTTATGAATTTACCAAAGCATATCCCCTAGGAGTGTCAAACCAAGAGTACAGCAAGGATCGTTGTCGTGCACCAGGTTACCCCAGGTCAAACCCGAAACACCTTGTCAGTGTTTTTACTCCTAGGAACATCTGTGCCAGATCCACCTTTACTTGTTCATATCTAGATAGGGATTTATTTGTTTGGAACCCACTTACTCAATACTCACCAAAATACCAGGAAGTTTTCCTATATTTAAACTTTTCTATAGGGTTATTCCTAAAGTTTTCATATCCTAATTTCCACAAATAACTAAACCATCTTTTGATACCAACTATGGAATCCCTCCTTTTTATCACATTAACTTTCATTATAATATACAAAACTGAGGATCTTTAAGGTTTAGTGTCTTGGAAACCAGGAACTTAATACATGGCAACATAAAAAATTCTTCTTAAATACATGAAAGGCTTCTTAATTGTTCATCCTAAGTTCATTAAAGAATCTCATAACCGAGGAGAATATATAAAAGGAAAGGGTGAGCAGAAGGCCCAGTAATAGAATGAAGCGAAACATTTTACATGTGAACTTGAGATACATCAAAAAGTCATGAAAAATAACTTTAAGGCATGAGAAAGAGATCATGAGGCATATCATAATAAAAATAACATGTTTCATAACTTGAATATGTGGCTTCAACATTTAACATAGACAATCATTTCCATTTCACCAAGGTCCATCCCTAAGGTGTCATTAAAAATTACCAAGGTTATACACCAAGGTATCGTGTAAAATGGTCATCTCTAGAGATTAGGTCTTTACCCAATGCATTGGAGTGCTATCAGGGCGCACCCTTAAATTTACCTTAATTATCATGTGAGACACATATATCATCATCTATCATTTCATAAGCAACCCATATAGTATAAAATAAATGGGTTTCATTTCATAGTCATCACATTTTAAAAACTACTTTAAATACGTGATCTTTATGTCACTTTAAACCCACAGAAAAAGGAAAGCGGGTTTCATGTATGTATGTCCCAGAATTAAAATAGAAAATTTTGATATATATGTGAATACCCTTATAGATTAATGATCTTTGATTCTTCACTTAATAAAATAAAATAATTTGAGATAAATAGAAAGACATTTTGAGACGAAAATTCTTCAGCATAATGACTATGTTATAGGGTTTTAGAAAATACTGAAAAGAGAGGGGACTTGAGTCACCCACTCATAAATGATCCATAAAAAATTATAGGGATAGGATATAAAGGATATTAGAACATGGTAATGAAATTTGAAAGACATACCATATGAAATGAAAAACATGGAAGGAAGACAATAATAATATTTCTCTTATGAAAATTCGGCAGCCTAACGACGTCACTTAAAACATCAAAAAATGAATTGATGAGATCTAATAGGGTATCTCATCATATGAACATAAAATATCAGTATGATAGATATAGATATAATACCCCAACACAGTAAAAGTAACTTGAAATACTTGACATGAAAGTAGAACTTGAAAATGAGAAGGGTGAAAAAATCCCTTAAAAATTCGGCAGCATAACGGCGCCACTTAAAAATTCTTAAAATGAATTGATGAGAGAAAGAGGGGGTATCTAATTATATGAACATGAAAAGGACAGTAGTATGAATATAAAATAACTTCCCCAACATAATAACATGGAGCATAAAAGAAATGACATGAAACAGAGCACTTGAAAAGAAAGAGAGAGGTAGGATCCCTTACCTTAAAACGTAACTCTTAAAACTCAAAGGTTGGGACCTTGAGGGCTTGGGGGAACCTTTGGAGCACTCCTTGGGAGGTAAGGAGACCAGAACTTCGTTGAGGATGATTTTAAAATCCAAATGATGAGAGAATGGGTTGTTATTTATAGGGGAAGTGAGGAGACAAGGCATTAATGGCCAAGGGACACCTCATTGGTGGTATTGGAAAAACCATGGGCTTTCCCATGGTATTTCCCAAGGTTTTAGGCCACATGGGACCCCTAATAAAATAATTCATCCCCTTTAGTCGACCATCCCTTAAAATATCTCATGAAATCATCATGATGCAGTCATGATGTCATTAAACATACCGAAACCCTAAAACTGTATTTTTACTATTCACTGAAAATTCAACTATTTCAGAAAAATCCCAAAAACATCAACTTAACATAATATCGATGCTCAGAATTAAAAAATTAACTCCATTTTATAAAAATATTTTTCTAAATATTTTTAATTTAATTTTTAAATAAAAACACTATTCACCGAAAATTCCTTTTTTTCAAAAAAACCCCAAAAATTACATTAACATAATATCGATGTTCTGAATTCAAAAATAAAGTCCATTTTATAAAAATAATTTTCTAAATATTTTTAATTTAATTTTTAATTAAAAAAACTATTCACCAAAAAAAAACTAATACTCGACTAATAATTTTTGAAACAGGTATTTACCTATTTTATTGAATCACATTACTTAATCAAGGTGCCTAGATTATGTTAATACTTTCTTTAAGTGAGATTACTAATCTATTTGGTCACATTACTAATCCTAAGCGTAAAATCACTATTCATAATTTACTATTCATTAAAAACTAAGTTGATCTTATTAGACTCTATATTTCATACTGAACACATTTGTAGAAGAACATTTTTTGAAAATCGTTACACATTATCAATTATTTAAGGTTTACATAAATATTTTTAAAATATCCTTTTTCTAAAATTCAACAATAATATACATCCTACATTTATTCAGACATTTTAAAAATTCACAAACTTCACCATAAGAAGAAATCACCATTTTTATTTATCAAAGGATTTACACAAAGAATTTACGGTCTCCTTACATCGCCCCTTATAACCCCATCATAGGACCTAAGTGTAAGGTGTGCTAAGGTGAGAAAATCTGTGGGCGGCTCGGCCAATGTTGCACGAGTATTAATTTCTATCAGTTTGAACTTCTCGCGAAGGCGATTCCGTTCTATCTTCACACGATGAAGTTCGGCTTGGGTTTGGTCCAGAGCAAAGCCCAGTGGTGCTACCTCCTTCCCAAGTTCTGTTAGATGGGCTTCGATTATCCCGAGACTACTGGTTGAGGCCATCGAATCTTATTTCTATATTAATTAACCAAGATCACTTGTATTTAGAGACAATAATAACAACATTTAGTTTCCAACGGTCATATTGACCAATGGTCATATAACAGTCGAAACCCAACGGTCTCATTTTAAGTATACTCATGTTATCAAATGAAACAGTTTTGTTGAGTATAAAAATAAAATAACACACAAAATTAGGAGCCAAGATTTATTCAAAATTTCGGGTTGTTACAAGCACCCTAAAGTGTTTAACATGACATGAAGGAGTAGTATCCTGGTGTGAATAAGGGCCAAGAGAGGCCTGTGTGCCATAAGAAACATAAGGGGAAGATTTCATACAGTTTAAGGTCATTATACTTGGACCATGACTCTTAGTTTAAGGTCGTAGAGTTTGGACCTCAAGAGAGTACTCTCGAAGGACATGTGTATAATGAAAGAGTGGAAACCTAACATGAATAGAGGGTCAAAGAGGCACAACACCACACACCACATTCTCAAGATGGAATGAATACATTTTAATATCATGATGTTTAGACTTGGGATCTCAGTTTAAGGTCATGGAGTTTGGACTATGAGGAGAGTATCCCAAGATGATATGTATAGTGAAATAGTGTAAAAACCTTCATGTGAATGAGGGCCAAGGAGGCCCAACATCACACAAAACATTCATGGGGGGAAACCACACAAAATTTAAAGCATGATTCTTAGACTTGGGGTGTTGTGCAACTCGACCACATTAGTACAATTCCTACCAAGACACCTAAGCCCACATGACTCATACTCAGTGTGGGAAATAAGAAGTGGTGAGGTAATTTCCCTAACACCTAGAAGCACAAAATAGGGGAATGTAGAATATAGATTGATAATTTCCCAATGATATTTCCTTTTTTACTTGATGCTCACAAACACGTGGAAGGGTAACACCAAGGGTGTTGGAATTCCTCCAATGCATAAGGAGGTGTAAAGGTGGTCAACCGATACTTTTTAGGCCTATATAAGGGGGTTACTGATGGAAATGGATTAACTATTGATCATTTTCAAAACATAAGATCCACAATCGCACCAGTCTATAATGGGTAGAGAAAATATAGGATCGACTATTGAACAAGCTTGAAATAAAAGATCCATTATTTGTTACAATAAATCCATCAACTCATTAGAACAAGGTGGGATGTGGGACTTCTTGACTGGGAACCATCACTGTTAGGGAGATCATTTGGATTTTAAGGATAATAGAGATCCAAACCAAGAATGACTAAAAGTTTGAATATGGATTAAGGGAATTTCCATGTGGGATTCAACATTCTGGGTCTCACACCATAGTGATTTTGAGCATGTCGATGGGGCATATTGAGAATCAGGATCTGAACCTACTCTTGAGTATGGGGTCCTTGAGATGGTATGAGGGCTAATAGGGTCACCCTATTTGGTAAGGGTATTAGGTCATCTCACTTTAAAAGGAATCCTGATTTTATATAGGGTAATGTGTTCATCTCATACTTTTCATATGATCCATCCTGATTTCGGATGGGGTAAAAACATATATCATTAAGAGGAATCCCAAACGCACATGGGGTAAAATCATAGTTTTACATCATTAAATAAAGATTTTATTATCAATAGTTCAAATTCATACAACTCATACTAGGTATGTCACTAGTTTATAGTCATCGAGATTGGACCATAAGGACAATTACTAGTTTGAGGTCATATAGCTTTGAGTGGTGGGTAAATATGGTTTTCTTGACATTGAAGAGTGATAACCCAACATGAAAGGAGTTCCAAAATAACCCTCCTTCCATGTGAAACCCTTGAAAAATTGATCCCTAAGTTTCTATAATAAAACTGGGGAGGAAGAGGCCCCATGGAGAGTCAATGAATGGGGTTGGACCCAAGATAAAATATCCAAGAATTAATATGTATCCCATGAATATGGGAATCAATCCACACATTGTTTAAGAGAATTATGTGGTAGAGTACCAACACTAGTAGGGGGATTCCCTCTCAAACAAGGATATTGAATCTCCACATACATGGTTATGTGGAATCCTAGATTTATATGGGGTAAGTCTATAGTTTAACATCATGTTTTGAGAACATGGGAGGGGTTTTCATAAAGCTACCCATTATTTTCTTTCTCATATTGGGTTATGATGGTATCTCAACCCATTGACCGGTTAAGATAAATGAATGGGGATTGTACCTAAAAATTATTCCCATAAAACATTTTTAGGTGATAGCATTGTAGGTAATGAATGGTTTTGTAGTGAATTTGTGGTTGAACCTGAAGACAGTAAGTCTAGGCGTCACTGTGTATCCCATAAGGATGTGAATAAAGCAATATATAGTTATAGAAGGTGGAGGTATTGGATTACTAGAATACCAAGGGTGAAGTAGACCATGTAAATGAAGATATAATATACATATTTGGAGGCCATAGTTCTTGGACCGAGGGTAAATATTTTGAGATCATACTGCTTGTACTATGGAAAACATTTTAAAGTCGTGTTTCTTGGACCTTGGGAAATTAGTTTAAAGTTATGTTTATTGGATTTTGATGGGGGATGTTTTCTCCAAGGGTATATTTGTGGCACTAAATATGTAAAATCTGATTTGAATGGATCCAAGGGAGGCTCATGTACCACACAATTACCATGAAACAAATGACACATAGTTTAAGGTCGTAATTCTTGGACCATGGGAAAAGTATTCTAGAAAACTGTTTAAAGTTGTGATGCTTAGAATGAAATAATATCAGTATCAAGGGTATTTTTGTGGAACAAAAGTTGTAAAATATGACTTTAAAGGATCCAAGGAGAATCATATACCACATGCATACCTTGAGATGAACAAAACACAGTTTAGGGTAATGATTCTAGGACCAGACTAGGCCCACAGGGCAAAAGGGTTAGTAAATTTTTGACTGGGCCCAAAGGTAGAAAGTCCATGCATCACTACATATCCCATTAGGATGGGAATAATGCAACACGTGGTTATAGAATATGGTGTGGTATATCTCCAACACTAGTGGTGGAAATCCTCTATGGATAGGGAATTGAGACATCCCACGAATGTCATGGGGTATCCCATGTTTGGGGAATGGGGTAAGATTTATCATCCCATTATTATCGTAAAAGGCATAATGATTTTAGATAGGGAAAACATAATATACTATTTAAAAGGAAACCCAGTTTCATATGGGTTAAAAGACATATATTATTTAAGAGGAATTCCAATTTCATACGGGGTAAGATAGTAGGTTAATGTCATGCGTTGAGGACATCGGGATTTGTAGTTTAAAGTCTTCCAACTCAGACTATAGGGGCTAAAAATAGTTTAAGGTTATAATTTGTGTACCTTTTACAAGAAGTTTAAGGTCATATTGGGTAGATCATAGGGTGGAAACTATTTTATGGTCTTAAATCTTAGACCAAAGGATTTTAGTTTAAGTTCATAGAGTTTGGACCATGGGATCTTAGTTTCTGGTCATAGATTTTAGACAGAGGTGAGGAGATTCTCAAGTGGATTTATATATTGTGGAGTAGTAAAAAGCCTAATGTTAATGAGGGCCTAGGAGGCTCAATTACACACAACATATTCATGATAATACTCACACACAGTTTAAAGTTTTGATGTTTGTACATGGACTCTTCTTTTAAGGTTATAGAGTTTGTACCCCACACACATCATAATGTCATGTTTTTAGGAGGTGGTAAGATCCTAATGTGAAGTACTAATTAAGAAACTTATCATTGGTGGGAGGTTTGATACAATCCTCATTCATGACGATCAAATATTTTATACTATTGGAATATACCTTATGAATATTATTGGGTCCTTCCCACTTAGAGTCCAAATTTGGTGGATTTTTACCAAACATCATCAGCACCCTAAGGGCCAGTACCGTGTCACTCTAGATGAATTAATGGAGGTAAAAATTATTTTTGAATGCTCTTGATATCCTATTCTTATGCCTATCCAAATTGTGCAAGGCCTAGAGCCTGTTCACTTTGAGGGATTATAGCTCATCTAGATGGACTTATTGCTTCTTTTGGAATTTTCTGGTCATAGAAAACTATTCAGAGTGATGTAAAATGAAACTTGATGGGTAAAAATACTTATGTCCCATACACTATGGAATATGGGTTAACCTAGGTGTAATTATGAGTTGTCTTCCAAAGTCCCAGAGAACATTGGGGAGCATGTCTAGCCAATTTTTCTTGTTCTAGCCTACCATATTCTGCAGAATGTTAGAGATGGTCTTGTTGAATTCATTGATCTATCCATTTTCCTTCACATGATAGAGGAAAGTATGGTTTGAACATATGTTGTACTTTTCATATAACTTCTTTAGCTCAGCATCCTGAAAGTTGGTGTCATTGTCTTTTAGAATATCGTGAGAAAAACAGAATTGATTGATGATGTGGGAGATCATGAACTCAATCATGGATTGGGACTTGAATTCCTTAATGGGAATTTATTATAACCACTTAGAGAATAATTCTATCACATTTATAATGAACCTACACCGATGATATATTTTTTGGAAGGTATGTCCCTAGAACATCGATTCCCTATACTAGAAAAGGATAAGAATACTTCGTGGTGTGGAGAATCTTCAGTGGTAAATGCATAAAGTTAGCATGAATCTAACATGCATGACACCTCTAGGATAACTTAATGCAGTCATGGGCCATGGTGGTCCAAAAGTAGCCCAGTCTCTGGATATAGTTGGAGAGTTTCAATCCCTCCTGATGGGAAGCACAAGACCCAACATGGAATACCTACATAACCTAGGGAATATCATCTCCTTGAATTTAATATAGGATAATTCTATAAAACCCACATCTATAGAGAGTTCTTTAAATATTGGGTCCACCCTGAAGGTTGAAATATGTTTCATGTCATTGAATTCATTCATGCCCGTCCTGGTCTGGTGGGAGAATTCCACACTGAAGATATTCAAGGAAAGGATTTGTCCAATAAAGTGTTTCCTCTACTGTGGGGGAACTTTTGGGTCCTAAATTAGAATCACCAGTAGCCGTCTATTTTACCTGTTGCATGTTATCATCATCTAAAGTTATGGAGGTTATGACCCTATGGTATGCCACATAAATGAATAGGTCATCATAGTTGCACTTTGTGAGGGATGTAGCTAAACTAGCCAAGGCATTGGCTTAACCATTCTATGGATGAGAGACATGAGTCACTTGTAGATGAGAAGGGAACTGGGGAATTAGATAATGAGTACACTTTAATAGGGGATCAAATTATGTATTTCTAATGATATAGTCACCATTTATCTATTTTATGACTAATTTGGAGTCTCCCTTCACATGAAGGTGGGGAAAATTAATCTTAAGATCCACCTTGATATTGGTAATTAGATCTATATACTCTAACTCATTATTAGTTTAGTATTCTAATAGTATGAATGGGTATGGAAATATGGCCTATACTGAAGTGATGAAGATGATCTTGAGGCCTAATTTGTTGAGATTGGGGCCATTGGTCCTTTTATTAGTTAGGATTTGGGACCCACCAACAAAATTAATCTTCCAAGATGGAATAGCTTGATATACTAAGAGGATATAATTTCCTAGAAAATGAATTTATAGGGGAAATTCTTTGGGGGGCATATGGGCGACCAATAAATCTACCAATTCCTAAACTTTAATGAATTTATATTGCATGAACCTAATCTCAAAATACTATAGGATCACCACCCAGTATTCTATCCATATCTTCATATTGGATGATTGATAATATACTTCAGTGGATCTATGTGGGATACCAATTGTATCCCATGATGTTGAAGATAATGTTGTAGTTTTTTCACTGCAAAAACAAGCATGAGAAAGCTCTTCTCGATAGGCACGTATCCGGTCTCTATTTTGAGGATCATGTGACAGAGATAGTATAATTTTCTTCACTTATATCATTGTTTTTTTGGGAAATATGGGAACTGGGGGACTATTCCAGGGTGGTAACATAGGGGAATAGAGTCTTCCCTGAGAATAGTGGAATCAAATCCTGATGGTGTAGAATATTCTTCTTAATTTCCTCAAACATGATCTGGAATTCCACATCCCACTAGTAGATGGTGACTTTAATCATGAGCCTCAAAAAGGGATTATACATTCCAACTAGATTTATGATAAATCAGTGTATATAGTCCAAGTGTCCTTATAGGACTCTTAGTTTTTTAAGGTTACATGGGGGAGGAATTTGGCTGATGTAATTGATCTTTTCACAGTCAAAAACTTCCTAGAGGTAACCTTGAATGCACATTTCATGGGGTTCATCTTCAAATGTTGGGAGTGGAGGAATCCATACACTATATAAAGGTATTTTAGATTTTCCTAATACTAGTGGGATTTTACCACCATGTAATCCATGCATAATTCCACCAACGTCCTAAGAATCAATTTGAATATGTGGTTTATGTCCCACTGGTATGTGGCTCTGACATTCTTTAGGCTGAAGGGCATCGCGTGATAGCAGATGGTACCTTGTGGTGCACTAAATATAGTGGAATCCTCATACTAAGGGGTCATCCAGATATGGTTGTACCCAGAGTATCCATCCATGAAGGAGAGGTCCTAGAACTATGCTATAGAATCAACCAACAACTCTATCCCTAGAAAGGGAAAATCATTCTTCAGGTAGTGGTGGCTGAGGTCCTGGAATTCAATACAGACTCTGATATGCCCATTCTTCTTCCTGACCAGGATGATGTTAGCTATCCATATAGGGTACTATAATTCCATAACAAAGTTGGCTTTGATAATCTCATCAACATTAGCCTCATCCATAACACCATGAGTAGGGTGCATCTTTCTGGGAGGATGCTTGAACCCATGGTGACTCTATGGAAGACCAAGATGGTGGATAGAGACCTGAGGGTTCATCCCTATAATATCATCATAACGCTAACTAAATATGTCATTTTTCTTCTTTAAAAAGTCCATATACTAATTTTTTTTCCTCTAGAGACATTGCTGCACTAATTAGAACTGGCCTTAGGTCTTCCTCGGTACTAAGGTTAACCAGAATCAACTTATCAATGATGGTGGATAAACCCTCTTCAAATTAAATAGTATAATATTTTAAATCCTCTTTATCATCTTTAGTAAGGGAATCAGTGGGAGAATGTGACTCTTATAAGACTACTGACCTAGGAAAAGCATTGGTTCCTACTTGGGTGGACATGGAATCCTCACCGAGGGATTCCTACTATGATAAAATTGTTGAAACGGAGACTATCGATCCAACTCCATCAAAGATTCGACTATGGGTTCCAATCTTGAGGTAAAGTCAATAGTGGTGAGTTGGATTCCATAAATTCGACCCTTATCTTTGAAATATGTGGTAATGACATAAAATAGTGGCCATAGGGTGAACCTATTGGTACTTTAGGAGAGTGGGGGCTTCTGGTATAACCAGATATTGTCCTGTATAAGAGTATGAGGTAATTTATAGACATTCCTTTTTTTAAGGGATACTGAAACCTTTTTTCATGGAGAAGACAAAGTAACTTCTTAGGTTTGACATTGTGGGATCAAACAGATGAATCAAGATGATGAAATCATCATCCAATTATTCCCATGGATTATCTATGGTATTTTTCAGCTCATTGGTGTTCTCAACCCTGTTGGTCTAAACCTACTTCCCCTATCTATTTTAGTAGCCTAAATCCATATAGCAGGATTCACAGGAGTCTAAGGGAGATGTGTCACCCTAGTGTACCCCTAATTGACCATTTTGGGATTACTTAAGGAATTGGTCATATGAGGAGGAGACCATCATATGAAAATAAAGTTAGGGCCTACCCAACATCACATTGTAGGTGGTATCCTATGAGACTACCATGAATTCATCACTCGATATCAAGCCTTTGAACTAGGTCTTCAACTAAATCTTACCACACCGTTTCTTCTCTATCTAGTCATAACCCTGAATTGTCTGGTCATAGGGATTCATATTTTCTTCAGTTGTTCCAATCCTATGTATCTTATGAGTTGGTATGTGGTTGATCCTAGAACTTGTGCCCACCAGGAATTAGAAGATCTCTATGCCATTGAACTATCTTTCAATGTACATTGGCTATATGTTCCCCTACATGTGGGTTCCCAAATCTTCCCTAAATAATGAGATGATGGATTGGTATTCATCTTGATCATCCTACTATGAATATTAGACTTCTGTAGTATCTACCTCTGTTTCAAACTGGATGGGGATTTACAATGATTTTTCAAGGGCCTGATGCATTTATTTTGACAAGGGGAGGGACTCGAGGATAGATATCTTTTCATTTATGATTGTGAGGTGTTTTAAAAAATTGTATTTCCATGGTAAAGGAGTTTTTTTTTCAAAGGGGTTCTCTCCTTGTAATGGGTCACAATAGATGCCATTAGCTATACCACTGGGTTCTTTCTAGTGTTGGAGATATCCTACTGTTGACTAGATGATCCACTCTAAACCACTATTGGATGAATTTTAGTTGGATGAGGATTGGATCTGGATAGAAATGACCAGTCATGGAATGATAATGACTGATATTATTAGTCAAATAACATCATTGGTTGTGGAAGCATACCAGAAAAATCATACTGAGAGGATAGTGTGTGTTGATCCTTGTGGAAAACCTACTGCTTGGTCTTAGTGGCATGAACGACCTAGTTCAAAGCACCAGCTTGAGTAATTTGATGGCTCTCACTCCCTCAACCCTTCCTATTATGGAATCATACATGGGAATTTAGGGTATTATTATATAATTCCTCACTATTGGGCATTGTGAATCAATCTACCAACTTGATTGTGTTATAGAGGCATACTTTGGATCATCATCAGTGGAGTCATCCAGCGCTGGGCTGACCCTAGGAATGGCTCCCAACATAAGAGTCATAAAATCACTGAGGGTGAGATAAATATTCATCACTGATGGGGGAATCTAATTTCCCTTATTCCCTTGTCTTACATTCTTCCAAAATTTTGAATATTATGATGTAGATGCAGAAGTAGTGGCTGGAGGAGGCGTAGTGATCGTAGGAGACTCCGGCCTACCTAAATAGGCATGGATGACATCATGGGAATGGGTGACAACCCTAAGAGACAAAAAAGTAATCATATTTCTATATTTCTTGGATGGATTCCTACTTCCATTAACTGGATCCTTCATTATCACTTTCAAGATCGGTGGAGACACACGTCACCCATGCCGAGAAATTACCCAATTTATAAAATTCATTATTCTCTTAGTCTTAGAGATAGTTTTGAACACATAGTATTCTTTGATGGTTTTTCCAAGGATCCTTTGGTACATTAAATGGTTGGTAAGATTAGTGAATTTGGCCTCCTGGGGACTTATGTATTATGAAATCTTCAAAATTTCCTTCTCTAGGGAATAGATGAAGTAGATCTAGACTTACACATCCTTGAAGGAATAGATCAATTTTTTACAATCTATGGATGGGAACTCTAGAAGTCTGGCCTTGACAAGGGTTTGGATCCTAATGAGGGTATGAATCCAAATTCTCTCATCTAGGTAGCTATGTTTGGTGAGGTGGCTAAATGCGTTGTTGTGACATGTCAAATTTGTTATGTTTTTAAAGTTTATTTATATTCTATAGAAGACCCTAGGCTACCCCTCAAGGAGCATTGTGAGTTTAAAGAGTGTATTTTAAATAAAACGGAAAAAATAGGGGTGGTTTTGAAAAATGTTTTAAAAATAAAATGAATTAATTAAAGAGTTTAATAGTTGACAAAGGAAGGTGATATTTTTTGAATTATGAGAGAATTAAGTAATTTCATGTTCACTACACATTTTGGATAGTTCATTGTTCTTAAAATTACACATGATTTAATGTAATTCTTTAGTTGAGGGTTTTTAGAATCTCAATTCCCCTCTTGCCTCTTAAAACAATTCACAAAGGGCCAACCCTTGACACAATAATCATGGTGTCAAGGTTAAGATCTCAAGCATAGAAAAAAGTCTACCAAATCATAGTGAAATATCATGCATGTGAATGTGAAAAAGGTTGTTTGTGTTGTCTAATGGGATCAACCCAATATTCCCACTTGACATGTCAACCCAATCAGTGTTGAGATAAAAAGTTTTTAACTTTATTAAAATAAAAAAAGTTTTCAAATAAGCAGCATGTTAAGGTAAAACTTAAATAAAATGTTTCCCAAAAAAATCACACAAGACCAGTATCATAATAAGTGCCATAACTCCCTCCCAAGTGTCTGTATCTCCCTCAAAATGACCCTCTACCATTTAGCTCTCCGTCAAGAGGAGGAGAAGGCCGAAGTGAAACTTCACCCTCATCCTTGATCCCTCTATGAGGATAGGGGCCTCTATAACTTCTAGTATGAGTAGATTAATCCTCTATGACTACAAAATATCATCACCTTTCCTCCTGGTCTAACATTGAAATGGGGTGCCCAAGGTGCCAATTTATAGGCAAAGTGGAAGGTGGTTTTGGGAACCCTGATTTTGAGAAACCACTTGGACCAAAGTTTTCAGTGGAAATAAAGTCTTATCTCAATTTAAAAAAACTAAAAATTTATTTTCCGACATTTTTAATAACTCCACTGAAAATTTGGAATCATTTGTATAACTCCATACTGAGATATGTATGAAATATAGAACACAAACTTTGACTTCGTGCAGATTTGATTCCTTGTAAAAATAATTCCAGTTGGACCACCAGATAGACAAATTGGGATCGGGCGTCTTCATAATAGTTTCATCCCATTGAATTTTGGATCATTAAAAAAATAATCACAATTGTATTTATGTATTAGCATAAGTATGCAGTTTAGTCCACATATGTTATTGGAATCCTACGCAATTTGGACCATTTTCTTAAACTTTGTCCTAGGCCCTCCAAATCACCTCTAATTACAATGAAAACATTAAAAAAATTAAAATTACCATTTTTAATAGTTATTAACACAAAATAATGGAATCAAACATGAATTGAAATTTATTTTTAATTTTTTAATTTTTTAATTTTTTATACAAAATCAATTTAACCTAGTGGTATAAGGGTGGAAATAAATGGTGAATCGCTACATGATCACACCCTCATGCCTAAAAATTTACACTTTTAGGAAAAGTAAAATTTACAAAAATTATGAATGGATATATTCCAAAAATAATGAATATTTAACATTAAATTTAAATTTTAATCTATGATAGTAGTGTGATCAAAGAAAAAATCACACTAAGGAGTTATTATCAGCGATCGTGGAAAAAGATGTCTCATAAATTATATCAGAATGAAATTCTAAGAGATGAATGATACAAATATGAAAAAATAATTAAAAATTTTAATCATGTAACTAATTATACACATGTGTATGTGATAACTATTTCATGCCATTTTTCCACTTTCTATCCAGAAAATATAGGTTTTTTTTTCTTAAATGGTTTTGTCCACTGATCATGCCCTATATCCTTTTCAAAAATAATCAATACTTGCTCACTTAATCATTCCTAGAATTCAAACCTTAAGTTCCTGACCTAGATATCACCATGTGTTGTACATTTCATCACTCCCATCATTTATGATTATTATGTTTTTTTCAAAAGTTTAACTTAGAACAAATCTCACACTCTTTACTCAACCCTTGTTTGATCTCCTCACTACACTAATTGTAATAGCTATAACATGATCAATGGTGAAGGAAGATTGGTTTTTTGACATTAAATACTTATAAACCATATTTTTATTTTTTTTAAGGCATGCAATAGTCGGATAATAGGTACACATAGGTAGGTATATCTAGTATAGTGATGAAAAATACCAGATAAGGAATAAATGTAGTGAAAAATAATTTTGGTAAGTTGATAAATATTAACATAACTTATCTGTACCTTCTATTTAGTAATAAAATGTCACATTTCATGGTTGGGTGAAAAAATATAAGGAGAAATTAAGTGGCATAATCTTCTCATCAGCTACTCACACAAAGAGTAATATTATTCTCAAAGGTTTGAAAGTAATACAACCATTTATATCATCGACAAACGACCAGTTTTCTAGAAAATGTCACACCTTAATGTTAAATTCATGCCAAAACACACATTCCATTAGTGAAAAGAAAAAAATTTAAAAGAAATTTAAATAGGAAAATTCTTCACACATTTTCAATAATTTCCATGATTAAGTGGGAATAATTTTCCATGATTAAGTGTGAATCAAAAATGAATATTCCAGAAAAAAATTTAGGGGAAGGGGGGAGGTAAAAATACAATTTATCAAGAGAAAAAGAGAGAAAAAAATAAATATGATAAAAATTCCTAAATAACTCAATAACATACCCACCCCCACACCGAGATTGTGAAGTGTCATCACTTTAATGGAAGAGAATGTGGGGAGGATAAAAACTAGTCGGTTTCATTCATAGGTTGCTTCTTCAACTTGGAGTTCCTCCATCGGGTACTCCAGAAGGGCTTAGTGAAATTGATTCATCTGCTACCCATTGAAAGTGAATGTTTGTTTTGTTTCTTCATTTATAACCTGAACAACACCAAATGGATAAACATTAGTAATAGTGTATGGTCCAAACCAATGAGAATGAATCTTACCTATATTTAAATTCATCCTTTCATTGAAAAGGAGGACCTTATTTCCTATGTGGAATTTATGATGAATGATGAGGTAGTCATGGGTTTCCTTGGTTCTCTTCTTGTAAAACTAGGATTTCTCATATGATTCTCTTATCCTTTACTATATCTCTTGGGTCTATATCTTCTTCTAAGAACCTACACTAGAAATATTATAATTTCATTGATTAATGTCCCAGTAGGCTTGGTGCTCTATCTTAATAGAGAGGTGACCACTCTTTCCAAAAACAAGCCGATAAGGTGGCATTCTAATGGGAGTATTAAAGGTGGTATGGTAATCCAATAATGAATCATCAAGTATAAGAATAAAATATTTTATATTGGGTTGAACCATTTTTTCAAGATTTTTTTACCTTCCTATTTGATACCTCTACTTGACCATTGGTCTATAGGTGATATGCAGTAGACACTCGACACTCAACCTCATACCAACACAAAAGTGACTTCATTGTTTGGTTGTAGGAATTAGAACCCTAATCACCTATAATGAATCTAGGTAATCTAAACTTATAGAAAATTTGGGTTCTCAAAAATTCCAAAAATTTATTGGAATCATCTATCCTCGTGGATCATGACTCTACTCATTTTGTCACGTAATAAACTGCCAAAATAACTTACATGTTTCCAAAGGAATTGGGAAATCATCCCATAATGTTAATGCCCCAAACATAAAATATGTCATAAAAGAGAAAGGTTTTTTGGGTTATTTCATTTATTTTAGATACATTTCCCATTATTTGACAGTTAGGATAAGATTTACATAAATCATGGGTGTCCCAAAATAATGTAGGCCAAAAGAGACCAGAATTGAGGACCTTGCGAGCAGTCTATTGGGGACCAATGTGGCCCCCATAAGCAAGAGTGTGATAGGACCTAAGGATAGACTGAAACTCACTATCAGGAACATAATGCCTAAGTATTTGATCAGTACATGTTCACCAAAGGTAGGGGTTATCCCAAATCTAATAATGAGTCTCATGTTTATATGTTCATCTTGCTTTTTTTGAAATAAGCAGGAATGTAAGATGATAAAAAATAATTTACAATTTTGATATACCAAGGAATAACATATTTTCCATGGTAAAAAATTTAATATGAAGACATTTCATTTATGGGAATATAAGGGGTGATTTAATGTTCCAGGATGGGAGTGTCATACCGATATGGCTAGGAACCACATTCTCTGCTACTTTTTTATCTCTAATTTCTAGGTTAAATTCCTAAAGTAGGAGCATCTAGTGAATGAGACATGGTTTGGATTATCATTTCTTAAGGAGATATTGGAGGGTTGTATGGTCTACAAACACAATTACTTTGGACCATAAATGGTATGACCTGAATTTATCCAATGAAAACACAATTTTAGGACATTATTTTTTAGTTGTTGTTTAGTTTTGTTGGGAAAGGTCTAGTGTGCATGAGTCATAGGCTATGACATGTGGAGATAGATCAACCCATTGTGACAAGACTGCCCCAACTTCATAGTTAGAGGCATAACACATGAGATGAAATTTTAAATACCACCAAATTGGTTGGATTTCTGGGGGTGACGTGAGAATCCATTTTAATTTTTTAAAAGCTTCATCACTTTATTTATCAAAAACAAATTATTTTTCTTTTTTGAGTAATAAAAATATGTGAAATGAAATATTACTAATGTCATGAATGAAACGATGGTAAAATACAACATGACCTAAGAAATACCACACATCCCACATATTTTTGGGGAATGGTAAGGAAGAAATTAAATCTAATTTTTATTTATCTACTTGAATATCATCCCCAAAAATGACATGTTCATGTACAATACCTTTCCGCATGATGAAATAACATTTATCATATTTTAATATGATATTATTTTCTATATAGTGAAATAGGAAAGAATGAATAATACCCAAACATTCATCAAAAGTGGATCCATACATAGTGAAATAATCTATGAATACATCCATGAAATTCTCAAGGTAATATGAAAAAATACTAACCTTTCATCGCTGGAATGTACCTGGAGAATTGCATAGACCAAATAGAATCCTCCTATATGCAAATATACTAAAGGGGAAAGAGAATGTCATCTTTTCCTCATCCTAAGGGGGAAATATGGATATGAAATTATTCACAATACCCATCAAGAAAATAGTAATGGGACATCCCCACTAGCCTCTATAGTATCTGTTTAATGACCAGTAATGAGAAATGGTCCTTCCTAGTGTGTTGGTTTAGTCAGCGATAGTCTATATAGACACATCAACTATTCTACACATGGGTTGGTACCAATTAATTATTCTCATTTTTAGTTACATTAAGACTAGTTTTCTTGGAAAATACCAGCAATGGACTAACCCATTTTCTATTAGAGGTGGAGTAAATGATTTTAGGGGCCAATAATTTGGTTTCTTCCTTTTTAACAACATCTAGGAGGTTTGGGTTCAGTTAACATTGTACCTTCTTAAATAGTTTATCCTCATAATTTAATAATATATGATGCATGAAAATTGATGGGTTAATATTATAAATTTTAGTAAGTGTTCATCCCAAATCTTGTTTATACTCCCTAAAAAGGTCAAGAAGTCACAATTCATGATCTAGATAGAGTGAACTAGGAAAGAAGGAGGAGCGGCCTATGAGCGGCGTCTTCCCAAGCTCCCGCGGCGGCTAGGGTTCCACCTCCTCTCCTTTTCCCCTTCCCCCTCCGGCTTGGATTGGTTCATCTCCATCGGACCTCGTCTCGGTATGGTGTCTTCATGCGTGACATGTTTGGGTTCAATTCTCCATATTCCACTCTCGGCGGTGTCAGATCGGTGGTGTTCCAGCCTGCGGCTTGGCGTGCTCGTGCTTTCTGGCGATGAAATCTGTTCGACGAGGGCTCCAGTGTTCTACATCAGCCACGTCTCATCAGATCTGTCATCCTCCGGTGTCGATTGCATTCTGTCTCGGTTCTTCCACTGCATCCTGGTTTCCCCAAGTGGTTCTGATGGGATTCTGTGGGGCACTGCATTGTTCTTCAGTTCCGGAGGGGGGAGGTTTTTTAATCATGTTGATGTGTGTTTTCTGCAGGGTTTATGCCTGATTAATTCTGGTTGTGATGTTTTTTTTTTGTTTGGATTTGGATCTGGATTTTTGGTTTGTGTTTGGATTGTTTCGACGTTGCGATGGCGGCGTGTTCCAAAAATGGTAGAGCGTGATGGATGGTTGTATGGGTTTGAAGGAGTATTCTTGAAGAGAAAAAAGGAGAAATGGTGGAGGTTAAGAGAAGTCTGTACTGGATTTTTCTAATCCAGTGGTTGATGATGAATTTTTCTATTGAGCTGTGTTGCTGAAGGCACAGTTGAAGAGGCACAGTTGAAGAAGGGACTAGTTGGTCTCTGTCTGATGTTGGTTTGATTCCTATGATATGTAATTGTCTAATTTTGGTTGTGACTACTTGCTGGGTTTGAGAAAGATGTTCTCCCTCATCCATTTCATTGTTTACTACACTTTTTATTTCTCTTTAAGAAATGGTCAGAGGTTTTTCCTCTGACTGACTTTCCTGGTAGAGTGACCTAGAAATGATGATGGGAATATTTTTTCCATTCTCAAGATATGAATATTTCAAATTTTTGAGGAATATATTAATGCTTAAATTCAGGGGGGTGTTGATTGATGAGATTGAATGTGGAATTTAGAGGTCAATGATATCATCTAACTACTCAATGGTAACATCCTCACATGATAAATGAGCTTTTAAAATATTAGAAATATCATCGATGGTTATGGGATTCTCATTGCTCAATAAATCGTCAATTAACAAACATGCATGACATTTTTCTAAACCACTACAATATTCAATACATTATTCATTACCTAGAATTTATATAAAGGATTAAAACTTGGAAAAGGGATCAGGGGAAAGAAAAGAAGTTTTTTAGGGAAGGTAGTACATCATTTGAATTAATTGAAAGTGAGGAATGTTCTTTCGAGGGGTGCTTCATGGAATCAAGGATGTTGAAGTGGAAAGTGTCACCACCAAACTCCATAGATAATGTACCATTATGGAAATTAATTATGGTTTTGGTAGTTTTCAAAAAAAATTGACCCAATATAATAGGGGAATTTATATTCATCTTATCATCATCCATTTTATGCATATAAAAAACAGTAGGAAAATTTAAAATTTTCACCCTCACATGAATATCCTCTAACACACCGGTGGGGTGTTTTGTACTCTATTTTTCTATTTGAACAAAATTCCAGTGGGATTCAGTTCCCCAAACTGTAATGAGGAGAAAATAGATCAAGGCATCACATTTATAGAGGCACAAAAATCAATCATTGCATCATAAAATAAATACTCTTCTATGGTCCACAGAATTGATAATGTTCTAGGATCATTTCATTTTATGGGAAGTGATGAATCTATGAATACTGAGACATTCTCACCCAAGATCACCTTTTCATTACCTTTAAGTCGCCTTCATTATGTACACATCTCATTTAAAAACATGTTGTGATGTGTAATTTTCTTCAAGACATCAATCAAGGGGATATTAACTTGTAATTTGTTGAATGTTTCTAGGATTTATTTATCAAGTTCAGTTTATATTTTATTCCGTGGTTGGGTGGAACTTTGGGGAAATAGAAGATTAATGGATTGGGTTGATGGTTCATCAAATGAAACTCTATTTCCTTTGGTGTGGATTCTCTCATGATATGGTTTCTTCTTATTTAGTTCATTTGAGATGGTTAGAATGGAAGTTTCGTTGGGATGTGATAACCCTATTTGAGGGGTCATTTGGATTTTATGTTTAGTTCCACTCTAAAAGGAAATGGAATTGAAATTTCCCTTATCTTTAGGGTTGACTAGTGGTTGAGAGGGTATTTTACCCAAACCATGACTTTGGATTTCACCCACTGAGATGGAGAGTTGGCCTAATTGGGATTTTAGGTCCTATATGGAATCTTGGGTGGTTTATTATAAGTAGAGATTATTTGCATCTATTTGTTTCATCATGTAATCTAGGATAGGATTAGGTTTTGGAGGGGGTTGTCGAAAAAGCCTTTATGGTGGTTGAGGATTTCTCAATAGTGGAGGAGGATGACTACTCTACCTCGAGTGGTTCCAAGATTATTTTGGTTGGTTTGAATATCCCCTTTCCTATAGGCATGGTTTAATATCCGCCTAGGGTTGGATGAATAGTATGGTTATTTCCTAATGGGTTGGTTATAGGGGCATCCTGGAAATATTTCCTCACAACTCTTAGAAGATTCTCTCAGTTGAGGGCATTGGTCAGAATAGTGGGTGTCGGCAGAACAGACATCACAATGGATGGGAGGAAAAAATTGGGATTTCCCTTAGGAAATAAAAATTTGTCAGAGAAGGGTACTTACCTCTTCAAACTTCATGTCCACCTTTCTCTCAAACTCAAAATTTTTCACCTCATGGACACCTTAAATGGTTACACTTGACCTTGAACCAAATTGTTTAGTGTTTTGTGACATGTTATAAATGAGGTTCCTTACAAAAATTGGCGTTTTATCAATAGTACACCACCTACAACAACATCAATCATGTTTCCCCTTCAAAAACAGTATTAAAAGATGAGAAAATATTTGATAGTGTGGGAAACATGAACAAAGACTTTTAAATCTTTCCCAGTATTCATGAAGTGTTTCCCATTATGATTTTCTTATCCCAAAAATTTCATTCCTTATTGTTTCACTTCAAAAGTCTGGGAAATATTTTTCAAGAATGATGCATTTCATGTCCACCCAACCTCTAATAGGGGAATTAACATAATACAACCAATCTTTTGTAGTGTCTTCTAATGAAAAGTGAATGCCCTAATATTTACTTTTTCTTCATAACATTAGTATGTTTTAATGTTGAACACATAATGTGAAATTATTTTAAGTTACTATGTTGATCTTATCCCATGAGTCTATGGAGTCTTGGTAATAAGTAAATTAAACTGGATTTAAGTTCAAAATTGGGGGCCCCACCTTGTATTTGATTGTATGTGGGATGGATCTCTACATTTGGTGAGTTTAGTTATTTTAATTTCTGGTTATTTTCAACCATATTATACATTATTATTTCAGTTTATATGTATTTTTAAATGTAGAATAAGTATCGATAAGAGTTTTTATGTTTTGTACATCCTCCTTCAAGGGGTCGTTCGATTCTTATTGGTGTCGATGACATGTGATTCTCTCTGGTTCATGTTAAAAATGAATTAGTTTCTCCAATGTAGATTCCATCATGAACAATGAATACAAAGGTAATTTTTTAGAGGCCAAATTTAAAATTTTAAGGAAGAAAATAATCAAAAAAATATTTACAAAATACAATGTTTTTATAAAAAACTCACACTAAAAAATATTCTCTCTGAAAATGGAACCAAAATTTGAACACATTGTAATGAAACATCTAATTGATTATGTTTTTAGAGTTTATTTATATTCTAGGGAAGACCCTAGGTCATATATCAAGGAGGTTTGGCGGTTTAATGTGTGTATTTTTAATAAAATAGACTAAAATAGGGGTAGTTTTGTAAACAGTTTTGAAAATAAAATGACTTAATTAAAGAGTTTAATAGTTGAAAAAGGAAGGTGGTGATTTTATAATTATGATATATGGAGGTCATTTCATGTTCACTATTCATCTTGGATAGTTCACTGTTCTAAAAATTAAACATGGTGTAATGGAATTCTTTGGTTGAGGGTAGTCAATATCTATATTCCCCTATAAACTCTTTAAACAATGCATAAAGAACCATCCCTTGAGACGACAATCATGTTGTAAAGGTTTGGAACTCAAGAATAGAAAAATTTATACCAAATTAAAATGAAATCTCATGTATGTGAGTGTGAAAAAGGATTCTTGTGTTGTCTAATCTGATCACACCAAAATTCCCACTTGAAATCTCAAACCAATTAGTGTTGAGATAAAAAGTGTTTCACTAGATTAAACAAAACAAAAAGCATTCAAAGAAAAATCATGTAAAGATAAATCTTAAATGAAATGTTTAAAACAAAAATTATACAAAATCATCTGCATAATAAGTGATAGAACTCCCTCCCAAGTCTGTGTATCACCATTTAAATAACTTTTCACTATTTAGATTTCCATTTAGAGGAGGAGAAGGCTTGGGTAGAAATTATCCTTCATCCTTGACCCTCCTATGAGGATATGGGCCTCCTAAACTTCTAGGAAAAGGTGATTACTCCTATGGGACTCAAAAATAACAGAACCTTTCCTCATAGTCAATCTTTTAAATGGGGTTCCTAAGGTGCCAATTTATAGGCAAAGTGGAAGGTGGTTTTGGGAACCCAAATTTCAATAACCCACTTGGGCCATAGTTTTCAATTTACAGACATCCTTATATAACTTTTGAAAAAAATAAATTTTTATCCACATCTTGAATAACTCCATTGAAAAGTTGGCATAATTTGGACAACTAAAGCCTGCGATATGGATGAAATATAGGAAAACACTTTTGAATTCATGCAGATTCAGTTCCATGGATATATTATTCTGGTTGGGCCACCAGATGGCTGAATTAGGATTGAGTGACTTTAAAAAAGTTGTATCCCATTGAATTTTGGATAATTAAAAAAAATATTAGACTAATTGAATTCATGAAATAGTTAAAGTGTGTGTTTGAATCCACATATATTCTTGGATTCTTACGCAATTTGGAGCATTTTCTTCAACTTTTTCCTAGGCCCCCCAAATCATCTCTAACTACAATGAAAACATCGAAACAAGTGAAATTAACCTTTTTAAAAGTGTTTAATAAAAAATAATGGAATAAAAAATGAAGTGAAATTTATTATTAATTTTGTAATTTATGATAAAAAATGAGTTTAACATAGTGGTATAAGGGTGAAAATGTATAGTGAATTTATACATGATCATCGACGCCTGATGGTTCTATGCTGGGAGAGTCTATGCCTGATAGGGATACTATGCTCAGTGAGGATCCTTTGGAAGAGAAGCCAACAACTCTATTGGGTCAGGTACCTCTGTGTGCATGATGGTGGTATTATATTTTTTGATTTACCTTGTAGAGACCCAAATCTTGACGTACATAGACATTACATTACTTTTGTGGAATACATAATACATAACAAAAATAGTCACACAAGGACCGTAATAGTTTAGTGTCTTTGAAAACTTGGAATATAAACTTCTAATCATGTTGAAAGATCTTCAACATCTCCCATAACGATCCTCCCCTTTTTGTTTCCTTACCTAAAACCTTTATTTTAATCCTGGGGGAAAAGAAAACATAAAAAGGGTGAGCTCAAATTCTCAGTAAGGGTAAGCATGGAGAAAATAAAACAGACCATATACATTTGAACTTAAAAACATGAACATAATATTTAAACATCAAAATCTTGAGAAATGACATAAAACATGGTAGTACGTAAGGCATAGATCATAATGGATCATCAATCATGATATAATAGCATAGGAATAAAGCATGTAATTGTGGCATCCATTAAGCACATGTAACGATTTCCATAGTAGCCAAGGCATTACTGCCAGCACCATCTTAGTGGACAAAGTCCCTTTCTGAATCGAGTTCACTCCTCGTTTCAGTCCTGTAACACTGAACCAGATTAACTTACCATTCCAGCCATGTCTATATCATGAGATATAAATCTTTACCCAATGCATTGGAGGGAGATATAGGTACCACCCATATCATAATGAAATCATTCTTACTTGAGCCACAAAATCAACATACATCATTAATAATAACCCACCGAATAAAATGGGTTTCATAAACATCACCCCATCATCACATAATCCATATAAAAGAAATGGATATCATTTCATAATAAGAAAATTGAAACCATGTAAATAATAGAGACTTTATACTTGAAACATACACATATGAAATAATGTCATCTTAGATGGAAAATGCTTTTTATAAAACACTTGAAATGAATTCTTGAGGAAAATATACTTTCTTCTTCAAAATCAATTTCTTTTCACAAAACATCATGCAATTTTAAAAGAAAAATATTTTGTTGAAAATAGTCATGAAATCTTTTGGAGGAAGCTTCATGAAAATAAGGCTTTATAAAACCGTAAAAATCCATTTGTGCCGTATAATTTAAAAAAAACATTCTTCTCGTACTTTTGCCGGAAAATTCAAAAAGTACATCGTAAAAGAAAGATTCCATACATAACATGTATTAAAAGTAAAAAATGGGTAAAAAGGACATTAAACATACATCAAACCACTTTTAGGAAACATGGACATGTATGAGAACAATAACCCCAGTAAATACTTACGAATAAACAATCTCAGATAAGAACGAGATTGTAAAAGTTATCCCTTACCTTATGTTCAATTTCTTCCATATGTGTTTTTGACTCCTTAATAGTGGGATTAAACATATTATTAACTTGTAACAGAACCATAATAATATTTATGATATCATATATGATTTACTTATGACTTTATATTACCCATTCTTTTGTAAATTTCTTGTTAAAGCAGCGTTTTGGGTAAAATCGTTTCATTTATCGTATGTGTTTCAACTTGTCATTATTGATATTATTACTTATATACTGATTTACATAATTCCAGAATGTAAAAAATGATTTATACATAATATATATTCATCATATACATATATATTATAGATCGATAAAAGGAATGAAATAGACAGTTCATGGAGACGGTAGGTCGTACGTACGCATGAACGTTGTTTTTGTTTCCTCATGGAATTGAATGGAATTAATTGGATGAAATTAATATATATATTCCTAAATCCAGTATCATTATGTCATATATTTCATTATTAATTATTATATATACTTTATAATAATTCATGAATGGTTAATCATTGAGAATGAATCTCATCGCGTCGTGGAGACGGTAGTCCGTACGTACGCACGAGCGATTATATCGTTCCCATAATTATTGAATTGAATTGGAGTGGATGATAAAATATATCAGAGTCAGTATGATGTTATAATAACTATGTATAGTTATTATTTACACCATTATACCCATCCAAGTAAGGTGGTATTGGAAAAACAGATTACACCCCGGCGTGGAGACGGTATTTCGTACGTACGCACGCGCGGTGATTTCATTTTCCGTAGGATGGATAGAAGGTGAAATGGGGTTGTTTCATATTTATAATAACATATCAGTATATTAGTGATACTTATTTTATTACTGTATAATGAAACAACTAAAGAAGAATAAGTTGAAGAAGAAATAAGCTTGAAATAATAGGTAGAAGAGATTATCCCTTCTTCGACGCACCTCCTTTAAACTTATTCTCAGGGCACTAGGGTTGGTCTTTTGAGAAGACCAGTACCTCTATAAGGTTTATAGGGAAGTGGGCAAGTGAAATGGTCAGAGTTTTTCTGTGCATCAAGGCTCAAAATGGTGTGAGGAAGAGAGGGAGGAGGTGCCCTTTTATAAGGGAGGAGAGGGGCACCTTTAGAATCCTAAAAAATATTAGTTTAATATAAATTCAAACCCCACATGTAAACCTCCAAAAATGACTCAATTAAAATATTAGATGAGATAAGGTTGTAATATCATCAACCAATAAAATTTAGACATGTTTTGATCTTATTTTAAACCTTATCATTTTGATTTATCCTTATTTAATCTATTTAAGTTTATTTGTGGTAATAAAATTATAAATTTTAAATGGTTATAAATAATCACTTATGTGTTGTTAATTTTCCATAATTGGATAATTTATGACATTTTCTAATATAGAAATTTAAATTTAAAATTTTTAAATATTTTTGTGATTTTTAAACAATTTAATAATATGTTATTTTTATAAAATAACAATAGTGTCAATTTTGACACTATTCATTTATTTGAATTTAAATAAAATCTACACAGAGGATATAATCGAAATAAATTATTTAATAGATTCATAATATGTCAAATTTGTCTAGAAAATTCTTGGATCACATTAAATTGTTCATATAATATTTATTTTAATATTTTTAAAACCATTTATTTGGTATATCTCTTAATAAAATAATTAGTACAACATTTTTATATAATTATTTAATATACTTATTTGTTTCATAAAAATTAAAAATAAAATCCTTTTATGAATATAAATATCAAATATTTTATAATAATAATTTTACTCGAATTTATCATCTTAAAATAATAACATGTAAATTGTTATCTTTATTAAATTATGAAGGTGACAACTTTGGAATCATTTAAAATAAAATACTATAAGTGTCATAATCTCCATAATAAGAATCCAAATGGTCACAAATTCGGCCAGTGGATGATTAGGGTTTATATATACACTACTAAAAAGTTTAGTGTAAATTTTTGGGTTTTTTTATATGTATTACTATTTCAATAAAAACTATATTATTGATTTTTCACTAAATAAATAATTTCTGCATCATTAATGTATAAGATAATAAAGTAATTAAATAACTCTTAAAAATTACAAATAAATTACCATGATAAAGAAAAAAAATTTATCTTTCAAATGAGTATTTATAACCGAATTTATATTCTGCATAAACTTATATTTAAAATACTTTAATTATTAAAGTTGAGTGAGACATATTTCACTTTCCTTTAAATAAAATAAACTAAAGGTCTTAATCACCTCCAAGTGGGTTCTAATGGATTAAATTTCAATCCAAATATGACTTAGGATAAAATATAATCATCCAATTGTATTAATACAAGTATTATGATAATTTTATAATATTATATTTACCCTTAATTACCCAATTTACCTTTTACTATGGTAAATAAAATTTACTGTTGTTACTATTTCATAAAGCCCAAAAATAAAAATTAGTATATTAATATAATTTGGACCCAATGATTACAAATATTGAATCCATTTTTCCAAATTCAGTACATAGATGTTTCATAAATTAAATTAAAATTAATCATGTTGTCGAAAGAAAACGGGTTTTTGTTTAAAACATTGCAAAAGATTGAATTGATTTAACCTATGAATTCAAGGTAAAATCATTGCTAATGACATAAATTATATTAAATCATAAAAATATATTCTATTTATTCTTTAAAACCATTCAATATTATAATTTAACCATATAAATTATTACGATGAAAAAAGTTGTTTTTAATTAAAATATAGCGTGTTTTACTATTCATTAAAATATGAAAGTTATCAGAAAAATATCAAAACTTTATCCAATGTAAATTTTTAGATCCTGATTCAAAAGAAGAAGTTTATTTTGTAAAATTGAACTTATAAACATGTCAAAAACTATATTTAATGTGGGTGCGCCATTAAAAGGCGGCAAAACTGCATTTTTTGAAAAATACTTATTTTACCTGAAAAATTTATTCTGTTCACATACCATGTTCTAGAAAATGTGTAAGATGAAATAATAATGTTATAACAATAAAAATTTAGTTAATACTATTCATAACGGCTAGTTCATAATAATATTATAACCATATATCATTGTTTAGTGAAACCTGATATTGCGTACAACACATGCTATCGAGGAAAGTCGTGATTGTGTGTAATGCAAGCCAAGTCAGGGTTGAGTGTTGTGCAAGAATACTTTGTTGTTGCGTATAACAAAATACAACCATATTTCATTTATACATTGAATATATATATATATATATATACATACACACTCAATGTTGCGTAGAATAACAACTATCAAACAAACTTGAAATTGTGTGTAACATGATCCAAGAATAATGTTGTGTATACTACAAGCTAATACGGTGTTGCATATAGCACAAGATAATCTTGGTGTATCGTACAACAGAAGATATGAATGAAATTAAAAAGAATATATCTTATAAAATCTCGGGTTATTACATTCTACCCCCCTTAAAATGAATTTCACCCTCGAAATTCGTCGGGGTTATAAATGGTTTTCTACATGAAAGTTTCTTTAATTGAAACCCACATCGTAAAAAGGAATATAAAAACTTATCTTTAAAAACTAAAGTATGAAACGTAACGGTTACCCAAATAAACTAATCACTGGGTTTCCACGTAGGAGAACATATGTGAAATTATGGATATGGAAGAGAAATCTAACCATCATGTTCTGATAGAGAGTGGTAAAGAACATGGCTATGAAAAAGCCAACAATCACAATGCCATAGATTTGTGATGATCTAAGGTACCATCTGATTCATCGGATATAAGGGCACTAGGACCACATTTTTGGTTTTCAAGATCATTTCCCTAAAGTTGATGAATTAAAAGAAATACTTACATGACTTTGGTACAATATCACTGTTGTTCGTGAATTGAACAATTTCCACTTCATCCCTTAAAGAAATGAAGTTGAATTTGTTATTTGTGTTGTGTTAGTAGATCATGTGATAGAATGATGGGTCACTCCATCTCTTTCAAACAAAAGTTTAGCAAAAGTTATAAGTTTATCTTATGGTTAGATTAATCGTATATGGTTCCAAAAATTAACTTATACTTCATATATCATACCGCTTAATAAAATAAAACTAGTTTCTACTAACCAGGGACTTCCTATAGGCCAGTGGTAGGTGATAAAGTCCATTCACACATCGGTTGTGGGTTCAATTCCCACAACCTTGTCCAATGCGATTGGTTGTCACCCGTCTTGCAGGTTGTCCTTCTTCTAAAATTACATTACTATAACATCCCATCAATAATATCGAAAAAATTTCTATCCTTAAACAATACTAACTTATGTCCAACATAATCTATTCCAATCTTTAGGATTATCTAAAATATTTCGTTCCAAGCTCATAGTATAAAGAAAACAATTACTAGAAAGGTTATCTACCAAGAATGTGAATACAAGCATTTATCATAAGATATATCTTGTTGGTTTCATTCCAAACACATGAATACCTTAGTCATATATTCTCTTGAAACATAAATTACCATAGAACCTTAGTGAAAACACGAATACTGTCAAAAGGTAACTCTTTCCTCATACCAAAATCCCAAAAATCCATATAATCAAACCATAATATCACTTAGTCCTTATATCAGTCATGAGCTCATGAATACAATCAAACATCTCATTATCTTCTTATCCCTTCATTATGCACATATCATCTACTTTCTAAAAATATCTGAATAAACTTCCATGGTTACCGGTACCATTCAACATATACTTCCATATACTTTAGGAAAAACAATAGTGTAACAATCCTTAGATGATTCTTTATTCCATAGTACCATACATTATTCTTTATAAACATACAATCATTCCACTAACTTCTTAAAACACTGACTGAGCTTCATCATTTCTTTCATCTCATATTTCATTTGTAGTCTCTTCATCATCATCCACATAAATACTACTCATATGACCATGCTGATTCTCTTCCTGAGATTTTCCCTTAGAGAATTGGTTTGAATAATGCCCATACATTCAACATTTAAAACATCTAATCATTGTTGATGTCGTAGAAATACCATTATCCTTGTCCATGGTGGTAACTGAACCTTTTCCTTTGCACTTACTATCTTTGTGTCCTTCTTTTCCACACCCAAAGCATCTTCCAGTTCCTTTGAAACAATCTCCCCGATTCCTCTTCCCACATGATTTACATGAGGGAAATTGAACTTTCTTTCCTCTATGATCATCATAAAACTACATCTTTATCTTATTATCTGAGTTAGGAAACTTAAAAAAGTTGAGATTATTGATCATTTTATGAGATTGCTGATTAGGCATAATAACGATGTTTGGACTTCCAAATCCCGTTTCATTTGGTTACTCATGAAGAATATCATTCTATTGTCCTTCATATCCTCCATTATCATGAATCTTCCTGTTTCCAACCATTTTCGAAAACCCAAAAAGAATAGTATGAGAGGAAAAAATCATGCTAGGGAAAACAACATAGTAAAGGGGGAGTACCCTCAATATCTAACATCTTAGGTTAAATTATAAGATCGTTACTGTAGTTCTAGGACTATATCCTATATGTGTACTTATCCTTAGGGACATCCCTAGACATACCTTAGAAATATCTCTAGGGATCTCACTAATGTTTTCGCATCCTAGTTTCCAAAGGTTGACTAAACCTTTCCTCTGATACCAACTGTAGAGACCCAAAGCTTGACATACATAGATATTACATTAATTTTGCGGAATACATAATACATAACAAAAATAGTCACACAAGGACTGTAATAGTTTAGTGTCTTTGGAAACTTGGAATATAAACTTCTAATCATGTTGAAAGATCTTCAACATCTCCCATAACGATCCTCCCCTTTTTGTTTCCTTACCTAAAACCATTCTTTTAATCCTGGGGGAAAAGAAAACATAAAAAGGGTGATCTCAAATTCTCAGTAAGGGTAAGCATGGAGAAAATAAAATAGACCATATACATTTGAACTTAAAAACATGAACATAATATTTAAACATCAAAATCTTGAGCAATGACATAAAACATGGCAGTACGTAAGTCATAGATAATAATGGATCATCAATCATGATAAAATAGCATAGGAATAAAGCATGTAATTGTGGCATCCATTAAGCACATGTAATGATTTCCATAGTAGCCAAGTCATTACTGCCATGACCATCTTAGTGGACAAAGTCCCTTTCTGAATCGAGTTCACTCCTCATTTCAGTCCTATAACACTGAACCGGATTAATCTATCGTTCCATCCATGTCTATCTCATGAGATATAAATCTTTAACCAATAAATTAGAGGGAGATATAGGTCCCACCCATCTCATAATTAAATCATTATTACTTCTGCCACAAAATCAATATACATCATTCATAATAACCCAACGAATAAAATGGGTTTCATAAACATCACCCCATCATCACATAATCCATATAAAAGAAATGGATATCATTTCATAGTAAGAAAAGTGAAACCATGTAAATCATAGAGAATTTATACTTGAAACATACACATATGAAATAATGTCATCTTAGATGGAAAATGGTTTTGATAAAACACATGAAATGAATTCTTGAGGAAAATATACTTTCTTCTTCAAAATCAATTTCTTTTCACAAAACATGATGAAATTTTAAAAGAAAAAGATTTTGTTGAAAATATTCATGAAATATTTTGGAGGAATATTCATGAAAATAAGGCTTTATAAAACCATAAAAATCTGTTCGTGTCGTATAAGTTAAAAAAACATTCTTCTCGTACTTTTGCCGGAAAAAGTCAAGAAGTACCTCGTAAAAGAAAGATTCCATACATACCATGTAGTAAAAGTCAAAAATAGGTAAAAAGGACATTAAACATACATAAAACAACTTTTAGTAAACATGGACATGGATGAGAACAATAACCCCAATAAATACTTACGAATAAACAATCTCAGATAAGAATAAGATTGGAAAAGTTATCCCTTACCTTATGTCCAATTTCTTCCATATGCGTATGTGACTCCTGTATAGTGGGTTTAAACATATTATTAACTTGTAACAGAACCATAATAATATTTATGATATCATATATGATTCACTTACGACTTTATATTACCCATTCTTTTGTAAATTTCTTGTTAAAGCAGTGTTTTGGGTAAAATCGTTTCATTTATCGTATGTGTTTCGACTTGTAAATCTTGATATTATTACTTATATCATAATTTAAATAATTCCAGAATGTAAAAAATGATTTATATATAATATATATTCATCATATAAATATATATTATAGATCGATGAAAGGAATGAAATACACTGTTCATGGAGACGGTAGGTCGTACGTACGCATGAACGTTGTTTTCATTTCCTCATTGAATTGAATGGAATTAATTGGATGGAATTAATATATATATACATAAATCCAGTATAATTATGTCATATATTTCATGATTACTTATTATATATACTTTGTAATCATTCATGAATAGTTAATCATTGAAAATGAATCTCATCACGTCGTGGAGACGGTAGTCCGTACGTACGCACAAGCGATGATATCGTTCCAATAATTATTGAATGGAATTGGAGTGGATGATAAAATATATCAGAATCAGTATGATGTTATAATAACTATGTATAGTTATTATTTACACCATTATACCCACCCAAGTAAGGTGGTGTTGCAAAAACAGATTACACCACAGCGTGGAGACGGTATTCCGTACGTATGCACGCGCGGTGATTTCATTTTCCATAGGATGGATAGAAGTTGAAATGGGGTTGTTTAATATTTATAATAACATATCAGTATATTATTGATACTGATTTTATTACTTTATAATGAAACAACTAAAGAAGAAGAAGTTGAAGAAGAAATAAGCTTGAAATAATAGGTAGAAGAGATTACCTCTTCTTCGACGCACCTCCTTTAAACTTCTTCTTAGGGCACTAGGGTTGGTCTTTTGAGAAGACCAGTACCTCTATAAGGTTTCTAGGGAAGTGGGGAAGTGAAATGGTCAGAGTTTGGCTGAGCTTCAAGGCTCAAAATGGTGTGAGGAAGAGAGGGAGGAGGTGCCCTTTTATAAGGGAGGAGAGGGGCACCTTTGGAATCCTAAAACATATTAGTTTAATATAAATTCAAACCCCACATGAAAACCTCAAAAAATGACTCAATTAGAAGATTAGATGAGATAGGGTTATAATATCATCAAAAAATAAAATTTAGACATGGTTTGATCTTATTTTAAACCTTATCATTTTGATTTATCCTTATTTAATCTATTTAAGTTTATTTGTGGTAATAAAATTCTAAATTTTAAATGGTTATAAATAATCACTTATGTGTTGTTAATTTTCCATAATTTGATACTTTATGACATTTTATACTATATAAATTTCAATTTATAATTTTTAAATATTTTTGTGATTTTTAAACAATTTAATAATATGTTATTTTTATAAAATAACAATAGTGTCAATTTTGACACTATTCATTTATTTCAATTTAAATAAAATCTACAAAGAGGATATAATCTAAATAAAATATTTAATAGATTACTAACATGTCAAATATGTCTATAAAATTCTTTTATCACATTAAATTGTTAATATAATATTTATTTTAATATTTTTAAAACCATTTATTTGGTATATCTCTTAATAAAATAATTAGTACAACATTTTTGTATAATTATTTAATATACTAATTTTTTGCATAAAAATTAAAAATAAAATCCTCGGATGAAGAAAAATATCAAAGATTTTATAATAATAATTTTACTCGAATTTATAATCTTAAAATAAAAACATGTAAATTGTTATCTTTATTAAATTATGAAGGTGGAAACTTTGGAATCATTTAAAATAAAATACTATAAGTGTCATAATCGCCATAATAAGAATCCAAATGGTCAACAATTCTGCCATTGGATGATTAGGGTTTATATATACACTACTAATAAGTTTTGTGCAGATTTTTGTGCCTTTTGATATGTATTACTATTTTAATAAAAACTATATTATTTATTTTTCACTAAATAAATAATTTCTGCATCATTAATGTATAAGATAATAAGGTAATTAAATAACTCTTAAAAATTACAAATAAATTACCATGATAAATAAAAACATTTTATATTTCAAATGAGTATTTATAACCGAATTTACATTTTATATAAACTTATATTAAAAATACTTTAATTATTAAAGTTGAATGAGACATATTTCACTTTCCTTTAAATAAAATAAACTAAAGTTCTTAATCACCTCCAAGTGGGTTCTAATGGATTCCATTTCGACCCAAATATGACTTAGGATAAAATATAATCATCCAATTGTATTAATACAAGTATTATGATAATTTTATAATATTATATTTACCCTTAATTACCCAATTTATCTTTTACTATGGTAAATAAAATTTACCGTTGTTACTATTTCATAAAGCCCAAAAATAAAAATTAGTATATTAGTCTAATTTGGACCCACTAATTCCAAATATAAAATCCATTTTTCCTAATTCAATACATAAAAGTTTCAGAAATTAAATTAAAATTAATCCCGTTGTCGAAAGAAAACGGGTTTTTGTTTAAAACATTGCAAAAGATTGAATTGATTTAACCTATGAATTCAAGGTAAAATCAATTCTAATGACATAAATTATATTAAAAGGTAAAAATATATTCTATTTATACTTTAAAACCATTCAATATTATAATTTAACCATATAAATTATTACGATGAAAAAAGTTGTTTTTAATTAAAATATAGCGTGTTTTTACTATTCATTAAAATATGAAAGTTATCAGAAAAATATCAAAACATTATCCAATGTAAATTTTTATATCCTAATTCAAAATAAGAAGTTTATTTTATAAAATGGAACTTATAAACATGTCCAAAACTAGATTTAATGTGGGTGCTCCATTAAAAGGCGGCAAAACTGCATTTTTTGAAAATACTTATTTTAACCGAAAAACTTATTTTGTTCATATACCATGTTCTAGAAAATGTTTAAGATGAAATAATAATGTTATAACATTCAAAATTTAGTTAATACTATTCATAACGGCTAGTTCATAATAATATTATAACCATATATCATTTTTAGTGAAACCTGATATTGCGTACAACACACGCTATCGAGGAAAGTCGTGATTGCTTGTAATGCAAGACAGGTCAGGGTTGTGTGTTGTGCAAGAATCTTTTGTTATTGCATATAAAAAAATACAACCATATTTCATTTATACATTGAATATATATATATATATATATATATACACATTCACACTCAATGTTGCGTAGAATAACAACTATCAAACAAACTTGAAATTGTGTGTAACATGGTCCAAGAATAATGTTGCGTATACTGCAAGCTAATACGGTGTTGCGTATAGCTCAAGATAATCTTGGGGTATTGTACAACAGAAGATATGAATGAAATTAAAAAGAATATATCCTATAAAATCTCGGTTTATTACAGACCTTCTCACTAGATCTAGAATAGGCAACTAGTGAAACTCTCTAGCATTGTGTGTGGATTCTTCCAAACATTGGGCCTTATAAGAAAAATTCTAAAATCTACCTAAAAATTTCGATAGATGATGGTAGGGACCAAATCAACCTTGTAATTCCCCACACACATCATTAACAAATATTCTTGAGTCAGTAAGATATCTAGTGAGTACATGAGGCCTTTACACCAGGGAAAAAAGTCTTTGACTTGCTCATCAGGCCTCCAATTGAACTTTAAGAGGTTTTATATAATTTTCTTGCACATAGTGGAGATTAATTGGTAAATTAATTTCCTACAAAGTTCTTCCCAACCGGCGATAGACCCTATTGGTAGTTGGTTGTACCATACGAATGTAGGTTCTTCAAGCATCTGAAAAAAACATCGGAGCTTGGCAGCCTCCTACTACTATGGGGTCCCCAATATAGATTCTCATATTGCGATTAAATGATAAAAATGTTGTAGTAGGTATGTTTTATCATTGTAAAAGGAAAATCTTGGATTTCCAAACTTCGGGGGTTCTCATATGTTGTCCACCCACACCGGGTATGGATTCCTGTTTAGCGGGATCGCCACCCGTTGTGTCTCTCAGGCCTCAAGGCGAGCAGTGAGAGTGGCTATCAGGTTATCTTGGTGAGGGTATCTATATTGGTGGGGTTACCTGACTACCAATGCATTTATAGGATCATTATCTTAGAGTGAGATCTCATAAACTCTAATAACGACAAGTTTCTAATCCTAAGGAGGATAATGACGCTACTCAGGTGGGTTTAGTGACTTGTATCTCGATGAATTTCTATAAAATCTTAGCTCTACTATACCTGGATGTGTGAGGTTCCTAATATATACTAGGGGAATCTAGATAAGGAGGAATTTTTATTGATTTCCCACTATAGGAGAGATGGGATCTCTTAGGGAGGTGTCATAATCCAAACATCGACCAATAATGAAATCAGTGAGGAGATTCTTATGCTCTACGAGTTCTTAGAACAAGGTGGTAATTGTGGGCTCTACCTCTATCTTTGTCACAACTTCAAATAGATTAGAGGGTCCAACATGCTCTTTTACCTTTTCAGGATGTTGAATGAGAGGAAATTTCTTGATAGGTGTATCCCCAATACCACGTGTATTCCTCTACCGATGGTTAACGACACCTATTTGAGGGTCTATGAGGAACTGTTTGGCCTCTTGAGGTAGATCTTCTCTGATAATACCTAAATTGATTACCCTATACCTTTGATCCTCTAGAAGGAGAGAGATTACTATATTTACTGTAACTATAGGGGAACCCTCATTGTTAGTTAGAAGGTCATTATTTCACAAGATAGGAATGAATTTGAGAGCAGCATACTGTCTGCAGCCCCTGATCTGTACATGTAGAGACACTTATTCCATGAAATAGTAGAGCACTGTAAGTCTCTTTATGTAGGTATATTTAAGTTTTTTGTGGTAATTGTATGAAGTGGGGTGTTGAGACACTATGAGTGATGTAATCGCAACCCTTCGGCACTACTAGTTGATGGTCTTGAGGTCCTCCTAGATCCCTGGATAGGAAAAATAATGATTGTAGAGGCAATGAAACATATTTGAGATGATATAGAGGAAACACATGAACTATAAATTAGTAAGGGACTCTTAGATGTCAAATTTTGGAGTTTCAGCTAGCCAAAACACCATAGAAAACTAGTCAGCATCTAGGACTTCCCACATACCCTCTTTCTTAGAGGAAGGTTTCTGCTCTTGTTTGGACCAAACTATGATCAATTCTGGCTAAGAGATGCATGGAAGCAGCAATGTAGATCATTTATATAGTTTATTAACCAGTAGAGGATTTTCAACCTGAGTCTAAGGTTCACTACAAGATAGGATGTGTCTTTGTGGAAGTACCAACTGCATCATCACATCTCTGTAGGATGGGGTGTTTTCCACCACCTCATGTTCCAGGGAAGTGGTGTTCATTTATGGCTCAATAGAATTATCACAATATGAAGTTTCCAATTTTTACCTTGACAACACTTTGACTTCTCGAGTAGTGGTAGTGAGGAGGGAAGCTGGAGATGGAGGGAAATGCATTGTGAGCTCCCAGAAGGGTACTAGAACTTCCTCCACCTGCAAGTACCTATAGAGGGATCTCTGAAGAATAGTATGCCTTCATCAAGGGTCGTACCATTTGAGGTGCAATTGGCCTAGCATAGGAGATGCTTTGTGATTTGAACCAGAAGATGTGAGGCTCAAACATTGTCATCAAACTAGACATGGATAAGGTGTTTGATAGGATCGAGTGGTCATTTCTTATCAAGGTTCTTGGTTACATGGGTTTTTCAGTTTTGGCGGTGGACATCCTATTTCGTTTTTTTCTCCCCATGGCTATCCATCTCGTTTATGGGAAAGATATGTGATTTCTTCAACTCGGTCAGGGGACTTCGTCAAGGAGATCCTGTGTCCCCCAGTTTTTTTGACATGGTTCAGGATGCCTTCAGTAGGTATATTAAGAAGAGTATTAGTGAGAGTAGGATCTCCACATTTGGATATTAAAACCACTTCCAAGGTCTTACTCATCTCATGTATGTGGATGACACAATTATTTTTCTCAATGGAGGCCAACTTACCATCTAGGGGATCAATAATATCATTAACATCTACTGTCACTAGAGCGGGAAACGTGTGAACCGAGATAAGAGTAGCCTTTTTATTTCAAATCAGTGTATGGAGAGAAGAATGAGGTTCGTGGAAATTACTCTGGGAATTAGTAGGTGAAGCCTACCCATGGAGTACTTAGGCATCCTCCTCTCCTTCAGTTGCATTCAAGTGCTCTACTTTGATAAGTTGGTTGAGAATCTGACTTTCCTTATTTCCAATTGGAAGATCTATTTACTATCCTTTACGGGGATTATTACATTGATTAATAGCGTAATTTCCTCTTCATTGGTGCATGTTATCTCTGTTAGTAGGGTTCCCAAGGCTGTTTTTCAGAATCTGGAGTGTGTCTGGTCTACTTTCATTTGGGATGTCCGGTCTGAGGGTAAGTGACACTGGGTGACTTGTGGTAAATTGGAAAATCCCATAAGAGAGGGTGGAGTGGGAATCTGAATTCTCTCGAATTCAATTCAGGGTATACACACTAAGTTTTCTTGGGAGTGTCTGGAAGGCAGGTCCCTTTGGGGGTGTTTCACTGCTAGGAAGTATGGGGCCTCTTCTTCTTCTCTGAAGGGTAGGGTTTCACCTCTATGGAAAGCAATGTGTCTGTTTCTTTCTGAGATTGAGGGAAAAGTGTGGTGGATTGTTGTTCGGTGGTAGATCAGTGTTGAATATGTCTGTATGAATTCTGTTGCAATGAAATTAATCCATTCGTTCCATTTATATATTATATTTTCATTCTGCATGTTTTTTGCATGGCATTACTGAATGGGGTTCTGTTTGCATGTTTACAGTTCAGCCTTGTTTCTCGATTCACTGTGTTTGGACCTAGTTTATTTGTTTTCCTTACTGTTAGCATGGACCTAATGTGGCCATTGATTACAGTCCATTTGACGGCTTGGATTTGCTTCTGTTGTGTTTCTTCTGGCTGGCCTTGATCCGCTTTGTGATGTGTCTCTCCAGTTGGTCGGTGCCACGTGCCCCATACGTTGGCCCGCCTCGGTTATTCGAATCATCCCGATGATCTCTGTCATCCACGCAGCCTCCATCCTGCTGATCCGCTGAACCGCCTGATGTCCTTCTGTTGCACATTGATTGCCTCTTTTTTTTTCTGTGTGTGATAGGTGGCTTCAGTTGTGGTTTTTTCACTCTGGTTCCATGAGATCTCTCGACGAGCTCGGATCTTCTTCAACTCCACGAAGAAGAAGGACGAACTGACCAAGATCCCTCTGGCACCCTCACTCCCCACTTCCGCAACATGAGCCACCTCTTGTAACCAGATATCTCTTCTAGTGGAGACTCAGTGGCGATCGTCCCATTATTTGGGTTCTTTGACGACTACGCTTCAAGGGGGTAACAATATTTACATTCTTTTATACCATATCAACGATCTGGTTTGTATATCTTGGCTCTGTCACGGTTTATTCTTTCTTTGATATGTATGATACTGTATCCTTCTTGCGTGTGTGCGTGAGTCCATCCAGGAGTGGACAGGGCTGACTCTTCGTGACAGACTTGATCACTGCCACATAGTTCAGCAAGCTCGGACTCCTCGGATAGTTTCTCTTGTCCTTTATTTCTGCATTCGAGTCTGTATTGTGTGTCTATGTTCTTTCTTGCTTTCTTAATAAAATATTTTCCCTGGGTGGTGTTCTCTTTGTGCACGTAGGTCCCCATGGGACTGAAGCACGTTATATCTATTGTTCTTTACTATCTTGCAAAGGTTTGTTCATCTTAAATCATGTCTGTGATCCTTATGCCAGAATTATCAAGGTTCAAACTATTCTGTTAATAATACGTTTCTTTAACTGTTCCCCATTTTAAAAACCAGTGGATCTTGGATTCATTAGGGTTAGTATAATTAACCCCAACAAGTGGTATCAGAGCCTTCTATTTTATTATTATGGGTTCGATGAAATTTGATATTGATAAGTTCAATGGAGAAAAAAATTTTAATCTCTGGATAATTAAGATGACATCCTTGTTAGATCACAACGACCTTATCGATGCCCTTGCTGGCACTAGGAAGAAAATCACCACTACTGCCCCTGATGGGAAGGCTGCCACCTCATTTGTAGATGTCTTCAAGGAAACCTTGAGGAAAGCCTTTAGTTTAATCCTCTTGTCTTTAGGAGACAAGGTCTTAAGAGAAGTCGCATATGAGTCCTCTGCCACTGGTATTTAGTCTAAATTGGAATCCCTTTATATGAAAAATTCCCTTATTGGTAGACTTTATATGAAAATGAGATTGTATACATTTAAAATGTTCCCTGGAACTATAGTCATGATACACATTGATGAATTCAATAAAATCTTATTAGACCTAGACAACATTGATATTAAGCTGGATGATGAGGACCAAGCCAAATTTTGTTAACATCATTAGATGATTTGTTTAACTCTGTTAAAGACTCTATAATGTATGGTAAATACACATTGACTCTTGAGGAAGTTAAATCTGCCTTACTCTCTAAAGATTTGCAAAGAAAGGGTATTGTAAAAATTGAGGCTAAGGGTTTAAATGTTAGGGACAGAAGTGAGTTAAGATGTCGAAGTGAGTCAAGGGGTAGAAGCAAAGATAGAGGTCAGTTTAAGAAACATAAGAGCAAGTATAAAGTCAAGGTAATCAATTGTTTCCAATGTAAACAACCTGGACACATTAAGAGGAACTGTCCTAATAGGAAGGGTGACTATAAAGAAAGTAATAATGACTATTCCTTGTTAGTTGAACAAGACCTTGACACTGTTGATGTGTTAAATGTCTCTGATACAGCCTTTACAGATGAGTGGATTCTAGATTCAGGATGCTCATTCCACATGTTTCCTAGGAAGGATTTCTTTACTGAGTTAAGGGAAGTCAAGTCCGGTGAGGTTTTTCTAGGGAATAACAAGAGCTTCCACATTATAGGAATAGGCTCAATATCTCTTGAGCTCCATGATGGGTCTATCAAGTCTCTAGAGGAAGTTAGGTGGGTACCCGAACTGAAATGAAACCTAATATCCCTAAGAATACTTGACCAGAAAGGGTACAGCTTCAAGTCTAGATCTGGAAGCCTTAGAATAGCCCGAGGATCCCTCACAGTAATGAAAGGAACCCTTTGAAATGGCTCGTATATGTTAGATGGTAAGGTGCATAGAAATTAGTTGAATGAATCTTCTGGCTCAGGAATCGAATCCACTGCTTTGTGGCATAGGAGACTAGGTAATGTTAGTGCCAAGGGTCTTAGTGAGCTCCAAAAATAGGGTCTGTCAAGAAATTTCACTCCGAACAGTCTTCCCTTTTGTGAAGACTGTGTGTATGGGAAGTCTAGGAGGGTAAGTTTCAGTAGGTCTTTGTATAAGGCTAAAGAACCTCTCGAATGTGTACATTCTGATTTGTGGGGTCCTTCTAGAGTTACCTCCCATGGTGGAGGCTTATACTTTGTTACCTTCATTGATGATTTCTCTAGGAGAGTATGTATTTATATACTCAAACACAAGTCTGATACCTTTCAGACTTTTAAGAAATGGAAAGATTTTGTAGAGAGTGAAAGCAACAAGAAACTTAAAGCCCTTAGGACTGATAAGGGTTTAGAATATCTATCCAATGAGTTCATTGAATATTGTGAATCAGAAGGAATTAAAATATACCAAACTGTTGTGGAAACTCCACAATAGAATGGGTTAGCAGAAATAATTAATAGGACTGTCCTTGAGAGGGTGAGGTGTATGTTGTCCCACTCGAAACTCCCCAGGTCCTTTGGGCTGAGGCTGCTTCCACAGCAGTGTATCTCATAAATCGTTGCCCATCTTCTGCCAACTCCTTTAAGACACCAGAATAACTATGGAAGGGCATTCCCCCGAATCTTAGTCACCTTAGGATTTTTGGATCTGTAGATTATGCACATTCACAGAATGATAAGCTTGCTCCTAGGGATGTTAAGTGCATATTCGTGGGATATACAGAAGGTGTTAAAGGGTATCGTTTATGGGTAGATAAACCTGGTTACCAGAAATGCATCATCAGTCGCAATATTGTTTTCCATGAATCTGGTATGTCCAAAGATAAAGAGATTGAACTTTCTGGACCCTCCGAACAAGATACTAAACCCTCACAGGATGTAACCCCTCTAGGTGTTGAAGTCCCTTTAAGATCCAGTGACCAGCCATGGTCTAGTACTGACCCTGCTCCCATGGTCACCCAATCCCAACCTGAATCGGATTCCAGTTCAGAATCAGAACCTAAGGGCCCAGAATCAGATGACCTGAGAAACTATCAGCTTACCCAAGATAGAGAGATAAGGGTTATTAGACCCCCATCCCGTTTCAACCAGGCAGACATTGTTTCCTATGCTTTTAACGTAGCTCAAGATCTATTCAATGATGAGCCCCAAACTTATAAGCAAGCCATTAAGTCCAAATAAGCCAATATTTGGTTGAGAGAAATGCAAGAGGAGATGAATTCCCTTCTCAAGAACAACACTTGGGTTGTTGTTCCTCGACCTGGTAACCAGAAAGTTATAGGTTGTAGATGGATCTATAAGAAAAAGGAGAACAATGTAGGAGAAACTAAAATAAAATTTAAAGCTTGTATGGTAGCAAAAGGTTTTCTATAGCGTGAAGGCATTGATTATAGTGAAATTTTCTCCCCTATTGTTAATCATTCATCCATTCAAATCCTGCTTGCATTTTCTGCCAAATTTGATATGCATGTTGAACAACTCGATGTTAAAACTGCTTTTTTACACGGTAAACTGGATGAGACAATTTATATGACACCTCCTGAAGGATTTTCAAAATTTTTCAAACCTAATCATGTTTTTCTTTTATAGAAGTCCTTGTATAAACTTAAGCAATCTTTGAGACAATGGTATAAAAGGTTTGATTCCTTTATGATTGAAAATCAGTTTTATAGAAGCAGATTTGATGCATGTGTATACTTTAAGACTGTTAAAGATGAGCATGTTTATCTTTTCTTATACGTTGATGACATGTTTCTAATCTGTAAAAACATGAGGATTATAAAAGTTGTAAAACACCAGTTGAACTGTGCCTTTGAAATGAAAGACTTAGGCCATGAAAATCAAATTCTTGGTATGGATATAATTCGGGATAGGAAGGCTAGAACCTTGTACTTATCCCAGTATGCCTTTATTAGGAAGGTATTAAAAAGATACTTGTTTGAACATGTTAAACCTGTTAATATTCCCTTAGGTCAACACCTTAAGTTTTCCTTAAATCAATCACCTAGAAATGAAGATGAGACTGCCTTTATGAATAACATTCCATATGCAAATATTGTAGGAAGTCTCATGTATGCCATGGTCTGTTCCAGACCAGATTTAGCCTTTGTTGTTTGTACTTTGAGTAGGTTTATGGGGAAACCTGGTAAGGCACATTGGAATGCTTTAAAATTGTTATTAAAGTATGTTTACATGTTTGATAAATTGTGCATTTGATATGGCTTAAATACTAATTTTAATGATGACATTGTTGGTTTTTTTGATTCTGACTATGTTGTTAATATTAACACCTGAAAGACTATCACTGGTTTTGTTTTTCTTGCATATAGAGGACCGGTCTCCTTGAAATGAAACATTCAATCAGTGGTTTCACATTCTACTAATGAGGCAGAGTATATTTCCTTGACAGAAGCTATTAAGTAAGCCATATGGCTTAAAGGTTTGCTTTCTGAGTTTACATTATCTACTGATAGTATAGTAGTTCACTGTGATAGCCAATCTGCTTTGCATCTGTCTAAAAATTATGTATTCCATGGTAGATCGAAGCACATAGACATAAGGTTGCATTTTGTTAGGGATATTATAGAATCTAGGAAAGTGAGTGTCACAAAGATACCCACTGGAGGATTAGAAACAATTCCCTCCCAACAGAAAATATTGCCTAGCGCTGGGGAGTGCACCTGGCTTCGAGATGTTTTTGTTGCAGTTCGCATGAAGCGAAGTTCGTCCATCACCTGTTCTTCAAGGGGAAGTGGGCTCAATGGATGTGGAGTTGCTTTGGTGGCTTCACTGGTACATCTTTGCAGGAGAATTATTGTGATAATATTCTAGATCTCGGGTTCCAAGGTGCGGGGGATAACTCCTGTGAAATGAGAACGTGAGGCTATATCCTTGCTGCCGACTGCTGGTGTTTATGAGTTGCAAGGAACAAGGCATGGTTTGAGGGGAGGTTCAGCTCACGGACCACCATTGGCTTTATAACAAAAAGCTTATTGGTGGAGCTTGTTGTTCAGGTGAAAAACTATAAGGTTTCTCCTTTAAGTTCTGTCAATTTATTCGAGTCTGTTGGTGCACCACCTTTGGTCCCCTCCTCTCTTGGTCGGCGGATCTGCTGGTCCCCATGCAATAGAGGGCTGAATCTCAACATGGATGGCTCTTATATCTCGGGTTTGATGTGGGGTGAGGGTCTTGTGTGTGACTCCATAGGTTCTTTTATTGTTGCTTTCACTTCTTCTTTTGGTTAGGGGGACTCTCTTCTAGCCTAGGTGAGGACAATGCGGGTTGGAGTTGGGTGATGAGAAAAACATTAGGCTGGCTGCTTTAGAGACGGACTCTACGTTGTTCTTTGATTATCTTCTTGGACTAATTCCCACTCCGTGGGCCATCATCTACCAGGTTCGTAGGTTCAAGAATTTCATCAATGGTGATATGATCATTACACACACGTGGCATGAGGGGAACAAAGATGTCGACTTTCTTGCATCCATAACATTGTCTCCTGATTATTTTTCTGTTTTTTATGGTGTAGGGTCCTTTCCTAAGGAGGGTTTCATTTTTGTTTCTAATGATTCTCTTGTACTCCAGTATTATAGGCCTACTTGATCTCCTATTTCCTTCCTAGGGGTTTCAGGCTAGGATCTCTTTTTTGATAATCAATAATAATAAAATGATGGAACGAGGTTGATGACGACTTGATGTTTCCTAGTATTTCACCTTCTATGGTCACTGTTCTCCCTTCTACATCATATGATTATTTTGGTAAGGGTGCCTATTTTTCATATGGATTACCTTCAAGTGGGTTTTTTGGACATGAGGTGGACCTCCATGTTGAGGAGTACATGGGGACCTATGTACTGGTTACCAAAAGAGCAAGGAAGACCTTCACTTTGGTTAGTGATGACATGGGGAGGACCTCTGTTCTGATTTTTGATGAAGCCGGGAGGACCTATTCTTGAGTTGTCGATGGTGCAAGGAGGATCTCTACACCGAGTCTCATCGTTATGGGTTGGCTTGTAATGGCTGTCAGTGGTGCTGATGATTGAAAGAGTCAACTCGGTCTACCTATGAGGCTACTGCAGTCTCAATCCCAATTGGGTGAAGATAGATTCGTGTTTTCCTGCTATAAGAATTAAGTGGGATGTACAGAAGGTGGTAGGGGCCATTGGTTTCATAAAATGTATCTCCCATTGGGCGATGTTCTAGGCCTACCCCTGAATTTGGCATCAGTTACCTCAGATGAGGTCCAGCAGAGCAGGGGTGAAGTCCACCTTCTCTTCAGTCTGAGGGACTAGTCATTGATGGTGTTGACACGTCCTAATGGTCACCTTCATGGGTGGATCCATGGGGGTATTCATGGATTTCATGAATCGAGCATCCCCTACCTCCTGGTCATAGGGGAGTGAGTTGTCATAATTCCTTAAAGAGAGACTCCCAAAGCAGTTCGTTGTTGGAATGGGGGGTGTTTTCCCCCTATATGGCCCTTGGGGAGATGGTGTTGATGAGGAAATGATGCCTATAGGTCTTGGTAGGTCATATAACTTGTGGTAATGACCCCTACTACTTGTACCAGTATACGAGGTTGGAAATCACTCTCATATGGATGATTTATGAGGGTGAGATGGGACGTGGGAGCTTGATAGTAAAGTTTTCGGCAAAATACATGATTAGAATAGGGTTTTTAAGGGTTGACACATCGATATTCTCCCTACCCCAAAACCTATAGGCCCTAGGTTTCTAGTTTCTTGTTATTTTAGCCCTATATGATATATAGATTCAGCTTTTACTATAGGTATAAGAAAATCGATGACCAATTCCCCAACACCATCTAGTCTTCTGAATATAGAGATGGATCCACACTGAAACTTTCACAGACTGGGGATACCCAAGGATAAAACCCCCAAAACATGGGTGAGTTTCATTTTGGTTCAACCATTTACTTGGTTGGACATGACACCATATTTTTTAATTCAGTGACATGAAAAATCTACCGGTTCCCTAACACTATCAGTCACCATGTTGAGGAGAAGAGTTTCACATAGGGTTCTCCATTTTTGTTTCCAATACTTTCTTTGGGGTCTCTCCTGCACATCATAGTTGTACACATTGGATCTTGTAGCCTAACATTACCACTTTCCAATGGTGGGTGGCTTTCATCACTTTCAATATTGATGTCTGCTCCTTGATCAAAACGTGATGATGGATACTCCTTCCATGGATTCCTATTTGGATATCGTCGCCTAGTCTGGGTCTCCCTAATATATTAAGTAGTGTTCATGGAACTTATTCTTGGTTTTATATCTTTGTGAAAACTAGTTAATTACACTATTTATATCTGGATAGGGTAGTAACCTTCAGTTAGGGGAGTAGTTATGTTGGACATCACCGGGAATGTCTAGATATTGGGCACCTTGGCCACATGTAAATCTTTCTTTTGTAATGGAATCTCATATGAGGAATCTTAGGCCCAAAACCCAAGGAATATCATATAGATCATGATCCAATTGAATCTAGGGGTGTAAGTCATCCAAGTATTTTTTACCTCAGTAATTCTATGATTATTTCATGAGGTCAGTGTTTTGAGTTAGTTCACAAGTTCTATGTCCTGTAGAGATGGATCAGAACATCATACAGATATGAATTAGTGAATGAGATTAACATATTGTATAGATGGATCAAATTCCCTATTGATGATTATTGAGGTGTATCACTAGGGGAAACACCAATATGGTTTACTAATTGTGGGATCAAATGCCTTGTAAAGTGGATATGGGGGGTCTTTATAAGGGGAGATGTCACACTTGAGTTTAACAAAGTGGATTGAACACTCTATGAGGAAAATATAGAAGGTTCATACATTGGATTTAACACCATATTTTACCAATAGGATCAAATTCCTTATGACATGGATCCTAAATTTTTATGGATCGAACGCCCTTTGAGGTGGATCAGTTGTTTACCAGTTTTGATCGGACACCGTATGAGGCAAATCCAAAGGTGTGTCCTTAGGAAGGAATACATCACACATGTGTTTACCAAAGTTTATCATAAACTCTTTTAGGTGGATCCATAAGGTTCCTCTGTAAGAGGGAACATCTAAGTTTATCAATTTTGGGTTTTTAACATCAAGGAGGCATCCAACATACCCCATTTTGAATACAAGGATCAAAACCCATGTAGTTCTATACCGTAGTATAAGGTTATATAACGGGATTGATCCGTGTATTTTAACATCATGTGATAATGATAATCATGTCATGAAAGGAGTTTCGATGAGGGATTGTGTGGGGTTTATTCTTTGAATCTTCCCTTTGAAAGAGAATCGCTCTTAAGGGAATGATATGGGGCTTACACATGGTAGTTTCCCAAAATGGGAGGTTTGTTCACCATGGTGGGAGAAGGTGGAACCCTATGCAGATAATAAATGGGGAGTCCTATGTTTATCACATAGGGTAAGAGGTGTGGGTCATACCTTGTTAATTATACATGGGGAATCATATGCTAGTGACATATGGTAAGGCTACAGTTTTATGTTGTGTGCTGAGGATGTTGTCATGTAGTTTAATTTTATATGACTAGGATGTGGAACTAGGCAGTTTAAAATCATGAACCTCGTATGTGTGGGACTCACTCCTCACCCCTTAGGCTAACTTGACCACTTCTCATGATTCTTTGGGTGGGGAATGTCATTTTCACTATTGTGGAGGAGTTGTTAATCACGAGCTCTGTATTTGGGTCCCTGTTCTAAGATGAAATGAGCAATATAGTGCCTATGATTAGAATCAAGAGGTAGATAAAAGGATTAATAGACACATGGGGTGATGTGGGAAGATATAGGAGTTGGTGTCACATGTCAGATGGGGACTCTAGGGGAAACTAAACTAGTCCTGAATTACTGTGGGGGTGGGGAAGACCACTCAACCATCACGAAAGGGTGTCAGTAGAAGGGAAGCACCATAGAGAGGCATAGAAGGAGGGTTTCACAAATATTAGAGCCTATATGATATGTTCTTCATTAATATCAAGTTCCTTATAAATTTTAGAGGATTTTAGAAGGGTAATTCTTCATGAAATAGGGTGTCTCTGCCTCGGTGTGAAGTCTTGATTTAGGGGGGGAGTTCTTCGCAAAGACTGAATGATTTACGAAGGCTAAAGTGACTCATAGGGAATTATTCCTTAACAAAGGGCTTGGTCCTTCACTAAAGGAATCTCCACTTTGAGTGAAGCCTCTAAAAACACAAGGGAGGTAGTTTCATAATGATTGGATACCTTAGGTGATCCATTATATCTTTTTTCATGATGTTTAGGATGTTTTCTAATAGGGAGTGATTTTGGAAGTTGAAAGGTCAAGGTTCATCACTATAAAGTATAATTGGAGGGGGTATTTATAGGGTATGGGTCTCACCAAGATTGTAGAAATTCACAAATAATTTATGATCTTCATGAATGTGCATGGCTTGGTGAGTCTTAATGTCACTCTCGTGAATATACTGTCAACAGTTTATGATTTCACGAAGTGTTTCATGGATCCTAATATCTTTGTGCCATGGTACCATTAGTCCATCATACAGTTTGTGAAGAAGCATCTCAACCAGGGAGCTTCACGAGCTTCATCTATTTTTGAAGCTCATTATCTCCTTCAACCAAAACCTTAGAGGGATTTTTTGGGCAGTTTTGGCTCGGATACATCTCGAACTAGTCATGCCATAGCTGACTATTTCTATAAAAAGAATATTTCGCCATCAAAAATCATATTTAAAACTAATGTTGTTCAAATAGGTGGGTTGGTTTAATTTAAAGATAAATATCACCCAATATTCAAAACCACAATATATGGTTTTTCATAAAACTCAACATGGTGGGTTGAGGTGATTTAAAGGGTTGGTCGATTTGATTTAGAAAATAATTGTAAAAATTAAAAAAAAAATACATAATTTTTTTAATTCATAAAGATAAATAAAGTTTCAAATTCAATAATTACTTCAAATATCACATTATAAAAGTTCTAGTTTTTTGAAAAACCCATATTTTAATCTAATAATTAAACAAAATAAAATTTTTATATCAAAAATTAGTTATACTGTAAGTCACATAAGGGTCTTAAGTGAGAGTTACCCTTAGTGGGGGTGAATTATGGTATGAAACTCGTTCCAACTTAAACACTTAATCCTCAAACTCTCATTTTTCTAAATGATCTTAACCTCATTATTAGTAGGTTCAGACTTAAGTTATTCTTTAAACAATGATTTGTTTTTTATTTAAATATTTGGATCAATGATGGATCAAACCACACTCACCAATTTATGTCTTTCAAAATATAAACAAAACATGTAAACAAGACACAATAATTTACATGGTTCATAGACACTGGGATAATCCGAGGATCATATAATGATAATGTGTCGATATACCAAGATCCACAAAACTCACTATTTCATGGTGGGTTTAGCGTAGGTAATTCTAAGCCTAGGTTCACTCACCTTAAAATGATTTAGGGATGGTTTACTATCCCCTTGGGAACTCCCTTACTTATATCTATTTTTCAATGCTTCATGAAAGGAAAAATCATTAAAAACACACACCAACTCAAAAAAATGTCATTGTAGTTGTTTATGAACTGAATATAGATAGGTTATCCTAGATCTCTACATGTCTCTATTTTATAGACTATGAAAATCAACATGATTGTAGCTTAATCTTCCCTGAGTCATCTGAAGGTTCTCGTCACAATGAAATCACCTATTGGGGGCATTAAATTAAAATTTATTTTATCATAGAGTTTCCCAAAAATCTAATAGAGGACCTTTTCATGTTAAATTTATAATAAATTATTTAAGATCAAAATAAATTATTTAACTTGGCTTAGTATCCTTTATTCTATGTATATTTTTATCATTTAAAAACCATTTTTTGGATTACCTTTATTACAGTGCAAGTATCTAACTGTAGAATCCCTCCAGTAGTGATCCACACATGCTCCTTTGATCTTTGAGCAATGCCAATTGATTTCCAGGCACTAGTGTTGTGACTCAATCATCTTGAACAATTCATGTTGATCACTCATCTTTCAATCTTGATGGAATCTATCTTACGTGTCTCTTTCTTGAGAGGAATAGAGAAAGAGGAATTAGAGAGTGAAATATGTTGTGTGCAATGATTCTTTATTTCTTGATTAACCCTACAGAATAGACATAACAACATATTTATAGATTTTTAGTTTAGGTTATGATATTATTTAACTTCATGTTGACCTTAAATAATATAATAATTGTTAACAACCCCAATGCCACATAATAATAAAATATTATTATTATTTTATGTCGTGCACTAACTTGTGTAATTTAAAATATTATTTTTCTAGATTGTAAATTATTATTTATCATCAGACATGATCTTGGTCCATTCAAACTACTCCAAATTTATTGAATAATCAAATAAACTTTTTATTAATAAATAAATATCTTTTTACAAAAACTAGTGAACAAATATTTATTAAATATTCAATAAAATAAATAAATATATTTTATTCACAATCCAATGAATAGATATTTATTTAATTTATGCGGCCATTAAAACTTGATAAAAATTCTTCCTCAGTCTTGAGAAAAATATTTTTTCCATTAATTAAATTCAAATATAATTTAATCAAGATGAAAAGAAACACTTAGTGTGTTATCCTCTAGGATTCTTTCTTATTAGCATTCGGAAGGTACACCTAAAGTCCAAAATTATTCTCTAGTAGTGGGTCAAGGAACCCAAGATAAGGAAATTATTATGAAAATGTTGATGAAAAAATATTAATGTTCATTGTGTAATATAATCCCCCTTTAACAATATCCCATCAAGCATGTTATGCATTTGTGTCATCAACTTATCCGCTCGATATGTCTTTATTTGACTATCTAAAATAAAATTCATTACACCATGGCCATGGAATTTATGTGAAAGATATATTTTAATCAAAGGGTTAACAAATCAAATTATATAAATATGCAAAGTAAAAAATCCTTCCTTGACTTATCCATTAATAACATTCCATTTGTGACACACCCAATGTACCTTACTTCTAATAATATATTGTGTAATGTTTTTTGTCAATAAATCTATGTGCATGTCATGACATGCATTAATGATAATCTTAAAGTATAAATACCATTAGACATTCTCATAGAGAGGAATATCTATTGACACCAAAATATGTGGAATTCCTAAAGTTGGGTCTATTGTCATAATCTCTTATTTCAAATATTACCCAGTATGAACTTCATGATAAGAAACCTCATCTATTTATGAGTACTTGCACCTGATAGTTTGTGTACAATGTTCTTATACAAAGCACAATATCTTAACATAGAACTATTTTTAAGAACATAATTATAGCATTACAAGTTTCTCATCATAGAGGGGAATTGATATGCCCTTTTCAATTCGATGAATACTATATGGCATTATTAAATCAATGTTATGTGGAAGAAAAATCAATATGTGATAATATATTTAAATTAATAGGAACATATTTGAATATACATGTAATATTAAGTACAAAATTAGTTGGTTCTAGGGTGAAAAATCCAACAAACTCCAACTTTCACTAGAGCCACCTGCTAACGACCGATTAGTTTTCACATATAGAAACATGATTTCATTGAGTATGGAAATAGCTACTCATCCTATTATGTTTCTGTGGATATTTTTGGAAAAAGACACTTGTCTTTATAGAAAATCCATTTACTATAACATTACTATCTTGAGAAAATCCCTCAATAAGTGATATAACTGAGTATCCACCTATTTTTCCCATGTCAAAGTCTTGACTTCCTAAAAAATCCATAGTTAAATATTATCATAAAATAATCTCTTTCTTTTGGTATAACCCAAAATTGGAATAGGAAACTACTAAACCATTTATTATGCTGCATAAAAATCCACAACATATTAATATATTGTAGATATGAAAATCACTAGCTGTAATAAGTTTTTCATATTACCTTAGACAATTCTATGATACTAAATCAAATTGTATTAAATTAAGACAGGTGTTAAATTCACTTGATCACTAGTATTCTCACTTATACAGACACCAAGAACTCATCCAATTATACTTTGTGAATTACTATTAGATATTTCTAACTACAATTTGATGCAGTTATGTTGGATCTATTTAATATTCACATACTATTAATCATACATTAGTAATATCAACTATTAATACATATCTTGGAACATGAGATAAACTCCTAAAACTTAAGCTTGTGAAATTATATTAATCTCAAAAATATTTTCATACACCTATTAATGTTCCATTGAAAGGATTATATGTCAAAGAAATTTCATTCTTCATCCCTAAAATATCTTGGGCTTGTCCTAAATTCTTCATTTTGAATATTCTGGAAAAGTCATGCTTCAGATTCTGGATCCTTCCTTTGTCTGGCCCATCCAACAATATGTTATCCAAAAAGTAATATGATGAATATACCATCATCCCATTACTTCTGGTAATAATAATGATCTGAGTTTCACCTTATGAACCCTTATTATGACATAAGTTAATCGAATTTTTTATTTCATTATCATGCCGCTTGCTTCATCCCATAAATAATTTTCTTTAACTTACAAACCAAATTCTGGTTCTCATATTCTATGAAACCTATTGGTTTCCTCATTTATTTTTCTTCCTCCAAAATCCCATGAAAATAGTTCATCTTTACATCTATCTATTCAAGGTAGAGATATTTCTCTCTAACCATGATGAAAATCATATTAATAGTTTTATATTTAATTGACAGTGAGAATATTTTTTAGAAATAAACATCCTCCATCTATTAAAATATATTTTCCACCTTCTGTGATTTTTATTCTTCATATCATACACAAATTTATTTAATTAAGAAACCAACTTATTCATAAGTGTATTTTTATATTTTGGTAAGTCAGGGATATCCCAAGTTAATTTAAACTTTAATGAAGTCACCTATTTATCCATCACTAAATTCCACTATTTGGAATCATGTGTGGATTCCTCTTTTAGGCTCTATGTATCATCTATGTATATTAGAAGAAGAATGTTTAAATAAGACCCAAATATCTGAATTGGATTTCTAACTCTGGTTGAACTCTTCAACTAAGTTCAATGAATTACACTACTCAACTCAGGTCATTCTTTTAGCAACTAGAATTTTGATACTCTAACTACCAAAGCCTTAAATTTTGGTTCTCATACTCGAGATTCAGCTACCATTGAAATTTCTAGAACATATTCTATTGGTATCACCTACAAAATTTTGGTTCTCTCATCTAAGTCCTTCAGAACTTATGACATTCCATTGATCTCATTCAGATCAACTTAGATTTTGATAGTTTATTTATTTACTTCGACTTGTTTTACCACCAAGTTCTAGTCCTTCCACAGAACACCTTCATTGAAGTGATCATCTAGACTTATGATGACTTATCTTTTTTCTTCATCCCATAGAAAATAGCTAAAATTCTCATCACCATACCCAAATAAAAAGAAACTTGGACTTAGAATCAAGACTGTACCGGTCCTTAGAATCAATATTTATGTACTCCAATATTCTAGAGATTTTAAGGTTTTGATATTCTGGTAATTTTACATACTATAGATCATCTATAATTTCCCTCCCAAATGTTGATGTTGGATTTCTATTGAATAGATATGCTTCCCTATTAAGAGATTATGCCCAAATTCCCTTGGAAATAACAAAATGTAGTCACATAATTTGATCATTATTTTTCAACATCTGATTCATCCTATCAACCACTCCATTAAATTAAAGAGTTTTAGGAATTGTCTTCTCATACCATCTCCCCTTCTTCTTGCAGATGTTCTGGAAGTTGTATCTGGTGTACTCACCACCTTTTTCAGAATGCAGGCATTTTATCTTCGGACCACATTCCCTTACCACCATGGATTTCCATTGAATGAAATCCTAAAACACATTAGATTTATGATTTAGAAATTAAAACCCAAATTTCTTCATAGAATTATCAATAAATATTGCAAAGTAAAATGAACATTTGAGGTACTGAATAAGGGAAGATCCCTAAACATCAATTTCCACAAGTTCTAACTTCTAAGCCCTGGGATTCCATTTATCTAAATTAAAGGGAAATCTACTTTGTTTTCCTAGAACATAGATTTCACACCTTTTAATTTCCATGTGATTATACTTCAGTATGAATCTAGCTTCTAAAACCTTTATGTTCCTTTTAATGATATGTCCAAGCCTAAAATGAAAAACCTATGGATTTTATGAACTTATATCCAATTAAATTGAGTCTGTGATTTTAGTTAAATACATTTTCCTATCATTAACTCCTTTTGAAATAACTATGGATCCTTGAGTAAATTTCCATAATCTATTAGTAAAGGTAGTTCCATAACTTTCATCATCCAGTTGTCTAATTAAAATTAAGTTCTTTCACATCCCTGGGACACGTCTAGCTTCTTTTAGCTTCAATAATCCTCTATTATTCATTTGGATATTCACATATCCTTTTCCAATGATATCTATAGTTTCATCATCCACAAACTATACTTTTTTGAAACTTCTAGATACATAATTTTCAATGCATCCCCTCCCCCCTTTGAATAGAATGATGTACCCAAGTCAACCACCCATGAATATAATAGAATAATGAAATTAAGAAATAGTTCAATTAGTCCTTCCATAGTACCAATAGAATTTGAGATCCTAGAAATTGAAATTATTCTAGTGCTCTCCTTGTAACTCCTACAGTGCTTCTTGATGTGTCCTTTTTTATAAACTTCCAACATACAGGGCTTGGACCAACCTACTTTTCTTGGGTATTGTTTTGTGGCTTATCTTTTTTTGATTTATTTCAGTAAATATACTTATATTAGGGTGATAGTCCTTATCCATCATCATTAAGAGAATTTTTGGATGGTGCTTGGACCTCCCTCTGAAAAAAGTCATTGAGAATCAGATTCAATATATCATCAAATAATAAATCTATTTTTTATTCTAGAGTTATTGAAAACAATCATTATTGCATCCAAAATATCAGAATACAATGAATATAATAGGAGTTCTCACACACTATCCATATACTTTACCTTCACCAATTCAAGTTTCCCTCAAATAATATTGAAATCATTTACATGATCTTCCACTAGCTATCCTTTTGATAACCGTAGGCAAAACAACCTCCACATTATGAAAACTTTGTTCAATTTTGTAGGTTTCTCAAACATATCCACTAATTCCATTATTACTTATGTCATCGTATTTATTTAATTAATTATAAAAGTAATATTCCTTTCTAAATACATCTTCACCAATGCCAAATCTTTCTTATCCAACTGTTCCCATTTGTCCATTTCCATCTTCTCTAGAAAAACACTAGTAAGTAGAGAATTAAGGTCCTTATAAATCTGATTATCTACCATATTTATTCTCTATAATTCAAAATACAATCCATTAAACTGGTCTACCCAGACCATTATATCCTAAAATCGAGATATCATCAAGGTTAGAGTGGGTGTGGAAACCTGAGCTGCTCAAACCATGTGCGTTGATTCCACTTTTTGGGGAAACTCTAATTTTTAATTCTAATAAAACCACTTGAAGAAGAAACCATGGTCCACCAAAATATTATATGTTGAATTAACTTCATAGTAGATATTAAACCTATGGAATTTCCTTTTTTCATATAGTAGCTATAAAAATACTCAAGAGGGGGGTGGGGGTGAATTGAGTTCTTGAAATTCTCTTCACTTAAACCAACCTCCATTAAGGTGTGACTATTTCTAATATTTTCTTATCATTATCAAGAAATGAAAATTAAAACAATAATATAAGGATAGACCAAAGAATATTTATGGTGGTTAGATGTATATATATTCCATAGTTAACTCTACCAATAGTCAACTCCTACAGCTTGGTGATTTCATTAGTACCAGTCCTTTTTTAGGGACTGCCTGGCTAAGTGAAAGCATACGTCACTTGGTACAAATCCATAAGCTTTTTTCAGGATCCTAAAAGGATTTTAAAAAACCAAAACCTTCAACACTCAATACAAGGAGTGTTTACTTATGGATATGAGAAAAAATAATGAGATATTACAAGATGAAGTATATAGTTGAAATATGAAACTAAAAAAAAGAATAAATCTCCAAGATAGAAAATACGAATAAATCATATCTCAATAAGAGTTAAATACATGGTAGGATTTATTTTGAAATCTCAACTATAGAGAAATTGATTCTCTATTTTCTTCTTAGAATAGAGAAGCAACAACACAAAAGGCTTTAAGAGATAGATTGTGAGAATGTTGGACCTTCTATTCTTGATGTTCTTATTCTAATATTTATCTATATGTTACCAAAAACTATTTTTAATAGCACATATAAAAATCAAAAAGCATATGAAAACTCAATTACATTAATTGAGGGTTATTGAGAAATTAAATCTCTTGCAGTAGCTGGGACAAGTGACATAGGTCTCTTTGGAATGTTCACAACAAGCTCCTCCACTTTGTCTCTAGCTAATGAAATAAGGGATTCATCAAATTCTGAATAACTAGACTCACATTCAGAAGAACATAAGTAAAAAATATGTAATACCCTCATATATATTACCTTACATTGATGAAAATTTTTGATGGTTCCTACTAACTAGACCAAGAGAGGAATAAATCATTTTTCAAACATCCTTAGACACTATTATATTTTTATCCATGTTATTACTAATTAAGGGAAAATATTTCCTAAGAAAGATTATTATTTAATTAAAATAAATATTAGTTCCAAGTCCATCTATTCTTATAGCTTACTTAGTTTCATTAAACTCATACAATTGATACTTTATAAAATATTGAAAAACCACTGGAGCTATTATGTCACATTGAAATGATTGTATTTGAGATGAAACTAAATAAAAATATAAAGAATGTTAATCGAAATGAGTCTAAAGAACATAAACCACTGAAGTTTCTGAAGTAGTTGTGGATCTTGTATGAAATATCTTAATTGAACCAAATTATATCACCACTATACTTCTTAAAGTATTAAATTCCTCTTTCATATATGATTTGAAACTTTTAATCTCATGAAGGGAAGCCTCGAAAAGATCTTAATGAACCACATGCAGGTTCTAAATCACATATCTCAATGATTCCACTGTAACTCCAATCTTAATAACATACAACTTGGTTTCACATAAACTTTATAGCTCAATTACTTTATCTCCCATATCCACAAACTTCTTAGCATTTACACCAGAATAAACTGGTTTCACTAGTTCAAGATTCTTAATCAAATTTTTATGGGAAAATATCATCCCAACTAAACTATAAAAGTTATCTATAGACACCTAGGTTTACTTAAACTTTATAATATTAACCTTATAAGATATAAAATACATCTTTATATCATCACAATCTCCCTTTATATTATTAAAATTCGTGAAAGCCACTGATGTAAAGGTCTGCATTTTCCTATCAACATCATATCCTTCAAAATATTTCTCACTGAGGGTTCATTCTCTTGCACATGAGGAGGAGATGGAAGTTTCTAAGGGGTATGTGAATTAATAGTATATTCTTATATGATCAAATTCATAGGTCCATCTCTATCAAAATTTTGTGATCTAGAGGGAGGATCAACCACTCTATGCTCAACCTCATACTCCACAATAATTACTAGTCTGAACACTAGTCCTTCTACTCTAGCTCCAAAAGTTGACACACTAGGCTCAGTATCAATTGGCCTTTATACTCTGATATTTGCAACTATCTCAAGAGTGGGCACATCTTCTTATACTGATTAATCATCATTGGAAGCTATAACTTTCTGACTTTAAGATACTTCCACAATAATTATTACCTCTATAAATATACTCTCAGATATCTCAATAAGTATGACCTCATTTGGTGTTGTATCCCTAGGAGGTGAGGTCCTAGTCTTTTTCACCTAAATTGGTGTAGGAGGTGGAATAACCACATGAGTATCACTCTACTAGACATAGGTTTCAAGGAGTTGGAAGAAGTATCCTAATTTCACCCGAAGGTATTCAGAATAAAAGTAGATAAAGTGTTGATCTTATGACACTTAACTACTACTACTACATTATGATCCACTTAATTCATCTTCAAAATTAGAGACAAATTATTATATAGGGGTTATAATTATTCATCCATTTTCCATAAAAAATAGTGCATTAACCTTATCATGTACCTTGGAAAGTTTAGCTTCATATTGGTGATATAGACATATATAAGATAAATGTCCTAAAACAACACTATTATCATTTACCCTAATCTATAAGAAATCCCTATTTTAATGAATTTACATAAAACTATTCATTCACCCTCTAAATATTTCATTACTTTTTTCTCAAAAGTAGGTGACCCAAAAAGAAACCTAAAAACATATGAGGGTGCTAACATGATTGTTCCAATTAGGTATTAACTAAATTTATACTCACCTTCATTAGGACAATGCAAGATATCCACAATATTCATTATAGAAACCAATAAGGACTTCCCATTCATATTCGTAGATAGAACGTCCTCTATTTCACCAAATTGGAACTCAACATTCCTCATAAACTCATTGACATCTTGTTCAAATAAGAACCCTGACTTCTTCTAATTAAAAACAAACTCCCAACCCTTAAACTGAAGTACCTTCCTCAACAACAACTCTTTTCCATTCAACCAATCCATGTCTTTATCTTTCCCAACTATCACTCAGTATGGTACACCTCCAACCTTGGATTTATTTAAAGAAATAAAATTTATATCATCTCCATGCTTAATCTTCTCCATTTCAAAGAGTTTGGTTGAAGGTTTATATATTCGAGAGGTTGGTAGTTCAGTTTAAGGACAAATGATTTATTCAAATAATGAGAGAGGATAGGTTCAATTTTAAGGTTAGGTTACGTACCTAATTTGGGAAAAGTAAATTTAGGTGATTTGGTTTCAAGGTGAAATATAAATTTAAATAAGAAATATAATAAAATCAAATAAGGGAAAAAAATTTAAAATAGTATAATTAATTTTTTTTAAATTAAATTAAGGCACAAATAAATACTACAGCATAATATATATTTTTTAAATAATTTAAAATGGGATAAATTCATTTATATTTTACAATACATTAAAATATAAATAAATTAACAATAAATGCATCCATTTAAATATAATTTAAATACAAAATAAAAAAGTTAAGTTAAAATAATTTGAATTCAAATAACATCAATTCTCACTTAAAAAATAAAAAAACTAACATTCAAAGGGTTTAGTAAAAATATTATCTAATTGATTCTTAGTAGAGATAAATTCAAGAGATATATCACCTTTATAAGTGTGATATCTCAATAAATTATGTCATAGATATATATTCTTTGTTCTTGAATGATTTCTTGGATTCTTGGTAATGTTTATGGCACTAGTTTTATCACATTTGATTTAAACCTGATAAAAATTGAATCCAAAATCCATCAAGGTGGGTTTTATCCATAATACTTATACACAACAACCACCATCAACTATGTACTCTGTTTCAGTAGTATATAATGAAACTGAGCATTGTTTCTTACTATACCAAGATACTGTAGATTTACTTATAATGTTAAAGGTTCCTAAGGTACTATTACTATCTAGTCTATAACCACCAAAGTATAATATGAATTCAAATTTAAATCATAGGTTTTTGGAATGATTAATCATTACTTTCAAGTAGAAAAAAAATTAATCTGTAAACTTTTAAATGAGATCCCTTGGGATTTTATTGGAATCTCTCACACAAGTATACCACAAACAAAAAGTTTTTTCTAATATAATACAAATAGAGTATACCCCCAATTATTAATCTATAAAACTTATTTTTACCTGATTTCCCAGCTTCATCCAAATCATTATTTTCATTATAACTTATAGTAGTTTCATGTATCTTAATATTTTCAACTCAAAACCTTTTATGTAAGATAATTATGTATTTTATTTTATTTAGCACATTCACAAATCCTTTTTGATAAATTTAAAATCTATGAATGAAATTTAACTCACCCATCATAATCATTTCAAATACTTTTTTCATGAGTTTTGAAAAATCATCACATAATATTTTATTTGTGAAACAAAAAATCACATCATCAACATATATTTGAACTAACATAACATCTGAAGATTAAGTTTTATTGAAAATATTAGGATATTTCAATCCCAATGAAAATAAATTTAATAAAATAAAATAACTTAAATGATCATACCAAGATCAAGGTTTTTTTAAGACCATAATGGTATTTAATATGTTTGAAAATAGAATTTGGAAATTGAGGATTTTCAAAACTAGGAGGTTGTTCAATATAAACTTTTTCCATAAGAAAACCATCGATAAATGTAGATTTAACATTCATGTGATATAGTTTTAAAATCATATGGTATGCATAGTAAATAAGAAATATAATGTATTCTAATTTAGATATAGTGTAAAATGTTTCCTCATAATATATTCCTTCCCCTTGATTGTACCTTTTATCCACTAATAAATCTTTAATCCTAGTTATCACACAATGTTCATATTATTTATTTCTAAATACCTACTTTTTTATTATAATAGGGTAATCATAGGTTCTATCAACAAATTCTTATACCTTGTTCCTCTAAAAATGGTTCAAATAATCTTGTATAGCTAAAACCCAACTCTCATTGTATAAATATTCTTCTAAGGTTTTAGGTTCAAGCTGGAATAAAAAGGAAGATACTTCTGAAAGGTTTACCACACTCTTTATAGTCCTAATTCATTTATCTAATTTTCCTATTATTGAATCTAAGGGATGATTTTTAAGGGTTCTTAGATATATAGGAAACACACTTTAAGGTTCACTTGTTTCAATACTTTCAATGTTGTTTTTACTAAATTCATGTTCCAAATCTCTATCTTTTATATTATAAAAAAAATAGGATATGGTCTCATGTTTTCAAAATAATCACTTTACTAATCAAAGTGAGTCATTTTATGATCTAATGGGTCACTTTCATCAAATTTCATGTGATTTGATTATTCAAAAATCTTTAACCTTTTATTGAAAAATCTATAAGCCTTAGAAGTAGTAGAATAAAAAAGAAACATTCCTTCATCATCATTTGGATCAAATTTACCAAGATCATAATTGGTGTTAAAAATTTAAACATTTAATCCAAACACTTTAAAGTATACAAAATTTGGTTTTCTATTATTCAATAGATCATAGAGAGTTTTATTTAAAATAGGCAAAATTAGAACATTTTTAATGAAATGTCATGATATATTTATATCTTTATCCCAAAAATGAGTGGGAAAGTTATATTCACATAATATAGTCCTATAAATTTATTATAAGGTCCAATTCCTACTTTCTACAAAGCCATTATATTCAGGTGTCCTAGTGAAAAAATGTATGTTTGATACCATGTTTTGAACAAAAATAATTGAAGTCATGGTTCTCAAATTCACCTCCATGGCCACTCCTCTAAGAAATAATTAATTAAAATTTCTCTATTAGAACCAATTTACATAAAATAATAAAAATAGAACAAGGTACACTTTTAAGACATAAAAATAAAACTTAAGTAAACCTAGAGAAATTATAAACTAATAGAAAATATTTTCCTCTTAAGCTTGTTATTCTAGGATTTCCAAAACAATCCATGTGGATATGTTATAGATAGATATATGTAACAACATATTCAATTGATTCAAAATAGGAATTGTGTTTCTTTCCCATTTGTCATGTTTCAAATGGTTTCAGTTTATTCAATTTATGTTGAGGTAAATCTGAAATTAAATTTTTCATAGACAATTTTATCATATAGTGAGATTTAAAATGAAAAATTATTCTATGCCAAATAAAATATTTATTTGTTTCAATATTTAAACAGTTCACATTTTTTCTACTAAAATAATTAAGATAAACTCTATAGAAATTCTTAATTATAAGTTCCTTAAAATTAAAGAGTTTATCTCTAAAAATAGAACATAAATTATTTGAAAAATCTACTGAGTAACCTTAATCACAAAGTTGGGAAATACTTACTAGGTTGTGTTTTAATACTTCTATATAAAGAAATTTGATTATGATAACTAATATTGGATTTCCATCTCATCTAACTCTAATAGTATTCCCCCTTAATTGTCACCAAATGTGACATAACCTCCATCGATTTTAGATAAAGAATGAACATTTTAGAAATCTTAAATCATATTCCTTGTGCATCCACTATCCATATACCATTTTTATTTGATGCTATTGTATATTTTTTCCTATAAAATAGATTAAAAAAAATTCAGTACCCATATTCTCTTGGGCCCTGAAATGTTAGTAACCAAATATTTTGGAATCCAAATCCTCTCTTGATTTCAAGAAATTCCTACATTTAATTTTGATAAATTTCATGAAATAAAATCATGATTAACACTAAAAAATTGAGGGTTCCTTATACCAAAACCATTTTCATAATTTCTTGGTTCTCTATAATGAAACAATAATTTTGTACGTGTTTTTGTTCTTTGAACTAGACATGAAATTATTTTTTATAGATTTGGTGTTTCACATTTTCTTCCAATTACAAACTTATCTTTTTGAATTTTATTGTTACCAAGGATTTAGTTTAGGTAATTTTTTCATTTTGTGAAAAAACTAGTATCATCTTTAAAGGATCGAACTTTTTTTTCAATATTTCAATTCTATTACCATGTTCATCATAATAAGAAATATATTTTTTCTTCTTAACCTTTAGGTCTAAAATTTGTTTGTTTAAGTCCTATTTTTCACATATAGAAACATTTAGGGCCTTATTTTTTCAAAAATTAATATTTAGTTTCTATAATGGTAAAATATTCATTCAGTTATTCAAAAGTGAAACATTCATCTTTAGATATCAAATTCATGCCTAGAAGAGTAAAATGAATGTAACCCCTCAGATTGTTCCATAAATCACATGTTGTCCTTTTCAATTGAGATTTAAGATTCTAATTTAGAATATGTTTTATCAATAGAATCCTTAGAGGGAATCAATGTGGCCTTAATAGTTATTATTATCTTTATATTGAATTTCGGTTTCCCTTTTTATTTCTTATCATATTTTTTTCTTGAAGTTGTGGAAAATTTGGCTTGATATTTCCAAGGTTCTTTCACTTATAGAACTTAAATTCCTTATAAATTAAATCATATTTTCTATAATTATTTAATTATTTCTCAAGTACTCTTATATTATTATAAAACTTTTTAAAATTCTTAAAAATTGAGCAAGATAAACATCAAAATAAGAAGTATTTAAAATACCCTAATCATATGATTAAAAAATATGTATACCTTATCTATTGTTGTCATCCTTTAAAGTAGAAACTTTCAAAGAAGCATTATCCTTTTTAACGGTTCTATTATCACTATCTTTATATTAAATTTTAAACTTATACATATTCTAATAAGATATTTTATATTTAAATCTTTTACAATAGTAAGTTTCATGATGGTAGCTTAAATTCCTCTCCATTTGGAAGAAATAACTCTTAGAACTTTTAAATATTGATCATGATCAAAAACTAGTTCTCCTAGAGAATAGACACTATTAACAATATTTTTCAACCTTTCATTCATCTATGTAATAATTTCCCCACCAATCATTATAAATGTGCAAAAATTTAGCATCTCGGTGTTTCACCTCAACCACATTAAATTATTTGTTCCTCCATCTGCTACCAATATATTTTTCCATATTTTATGTGTTGTAGCACATTGAGAACCTATGTTAAACTCATCTTGACCAAGTCCACATATAATAACATTAATTTATTTGGAGTTAAAATAATATTCAACTTTTCAATAACATTACATTTCTCTATATCATCTTCAGGAATTGTGCAAGGATTAATGACTTTCAAATAAACCTTTAGGAAAGTTCTTCAAATAAATAATCATCCTAGCATTCCAACATCCTTAATTTTTTCTATTGAAATAGAGTTCTCAAACTGTATACATATCTTCTTTATTATTATACAAAGTATCTATTTGAATATGATCCTTATGATTTCAACCTTTTAAAGTTGAGAACTAAAGAGTCTCAAACTCAGATATCAATATTTGTTCAGATAAGAGCTACACAAAGACTCAAGAGTGGTTTGAATTGAGGTTATGAAATTTTAGTCATTTAAAACCACCATCTATTAAGGTATGATTGTTCCATATATTTTGATATCACAAGAAATAAAAGAAAATAAAAATAGTAATATAAATATAAAACATAGAAGATTTATAGTGATATGGTGAACAAAGATCCCCTAGCCTACTCCGCCAACAATCAAATATTAGAGCTTAGTGATTTTACTAGTATCGGTCATTTTCCTAGGGAATACTCAATTGAGTGAAAAAATATGTCACTTGGTATAAATCCAAGTTATTTATACAGGATTCTAACAGGATTAAAAAAACAACATCTTTCAACACTCAATACAAGGAGTGCTTACTTCTTGCAATGAAAAAGAATAATGAGATATTACAAGATGAACTATACAGTTGAAATATGAAACTAATAGAAGAGAATATATATCCAAGAGAAAAAATAAGAATGGATAATAGATCAAGGAGAGTCTTTAAAACACAAAATGATTTATCTTGAAATCTAAACTATATAAAACTTGATTCTTCTTCTTCTTATCGCAAAGAAGAAGAATCACCAAAGTCTTCAAGAGAGTGAGATAGAGTATGTTGTAGCTTCTATTATTGATGCTCTTATTCAAATATTTCTCTATATGTTCTCTAAAACTATTGTTAACAACACATATAAAACCGAAAAGGATCTCAAGAGAATCTACTGATGTCCTTTTATTAAAATTACCTCAGCAAAAATCACTACTTAATAAAAAAATTATGCTTCTTCCTTTCCTAGTAGTTACAACCTTTTAGAAATATATTTTACCATAAAGAGGTATTCCATTTTTTAACACATAAAAAAAATCATTAATTTTCACTTGAAATACTACAATGGTAATAAATAACTAAGTTTTATAACAACATAGTTGATTTTGGATCACCACATAGCTAAAATCCATGTATCTGAATTCACATAGCTGAATTAATGCACATATTTATTCTTTAAATAGAAGAATATTTTATGTAGCCAAATCATATAGATATATTGATCACATAACCAAAATTATTTATCCAATTTAATCTCATATATGATCTTCACATAGACAATTTAATCACATAGCCTATTAGAACCATGTATCCAAATATGTCATGGATCCAAATCATGTAGCTGAATTCTCAACATAGTTGATTCTGCATAGTCATTTCAATAATATATTTGTTTCTCACATATCCAATTATTTAAATTAAGTAATTAATGTAGATGATTCTATCTTGTATCTAATTAATAGAGTTGAATTATAAATTTATCTATACTCTATGTTTCCAAAGTCCTCACGTAGATGATTTTTTCCAGACTTAGCCAAAATTTAAGCATAAATGTAAATTATAGAGGAATAGAACTATTATATCATAGTTGAACTAAATAAGATTAAAATATATTGAATATACTTAAAATAATATTTATTAGTAAAATAATAATGATTTTGGTATCATTAAAACATAAAGCACATGAGATATGTAAGAACAACATTAATAGTTCAATAGTTTCCTTCCCTATGACTCTGTGTATCAGAAGTGTGTAGACTTAGCACACTACACACTAAAAAATTCATCCTTTGAATACAAAATCAAGATCACAAACATTAAAATAAAATTTAAGTACATATAATGAAAATATATAAAATAATAAAGAATGAAAGATTTTTAACATGCTTCATAAAATGAGCCCAATATACATGGGAGAAACATCACCACAACCTTTCCCATTAGAATCAGAGGATACAAGAGATTACAAAGCAATATTAATAAGTATAGGTAATATAAAAAATCTTTACCACTATCCTTAATACTTTATTGATTTACTTGAATTCTTCTTCTTATTTATCACTAAATTCCCATTAGTTACATACAAAGCACCATTCAATCAACCTATAAAACTTTATCCCCTAAAAACATAGATAACTAATCATGGCCACATCAGATTGGTTACCAAGTAAATGACCCTTCAGATTTTTTAAATTTCTAGAACTCTAACACTCCTTCATAAAATCATTTAATAATGATAAATTATGATAATACTTATACCCATGGAGAAGACTCACTTTTGTTTTCATCACACTGCACTGCTTCACCTTCCAGTGACTAAAATTTCAATAACTTGATTCGAGTGAATGAAATTCTGATGAACTGAAACTTACTTCACCTCCCAACATTAAAAACATTATTGGTCTTGAGAGTTTAAATGAATTTGTAAGCATGAATGTATAGGAACCAAGGATTTTAATGTATTAATGAGGTATATTTTCATAATAGGTTTGTCCAATAATTGATATATATTTTTAATTATACATAACAGTATTCATATTTTCTTCTGGTTATATATAACTACTTTGTGAATGGACAACTCTTATAAGAAAAATTTAAACTCATTGGTCCTCATATCACTTCTATATAATAATTTTCAATGGGAGAATCTAAAATTTAAAAAAAGTGTTAATAGCTACAATGTTTGAACATAAAATAACAGATGACAAGCTATTCTTAATACCTACAATTAAGGGGTATAACTCTAAAATATAATCATATAAAATATATTTATATTTTTTCATTACCTATTAATTTTTATTTTTATAAGAAACATTGGATTCTCATTCTAATCAATTTATATACTCAAAAATTTTATTTATTTTGGATCTAAAGAATCTATTTCCAGCAAATTAACCACACCTAATTTCCCTTATCAATTTATAATACAGTACATTAAACATTTTACAAATAAAATTCAAATTATAAATTTTATATTATTTTTTATTTATAATTTTATTATAATAGGAATATGTTTACTTATCAAAAAAAATCATGGTATGTGGATGGCCAATGTGCACAAAGAGACTATGGATTACATCAAATGGATAAGTATTATGGTATATATAATAAGACATAACTATAAAAAATTAAAATAGAGTACTTATTTTTTTAAATGTTTCTGCAGTTTCTGAATCAAATGAGTGACAATGATTGTGGTTATTACATTTTTTAATTTATGAAATATATTATATTTCATCAAAAAAATCACCCCAAAAAGGTATTTATGAAGGTAATTACAATTTCATTTAAAATATTTATAAATCATTCATATCTATATATTTCTAGTAATTTCATGACTTTAGGAAATCCAAATATTCAATATAGAAATTATATTTTTTTTAAATGAGTGGGAAACATACATGGTGTTAGAATGTTTGTAGACATTATGAATATGTGATTTCTTATTGTGTTGGAAATTTTTTATTTCATAGAGATCGTGAAGATTTGGTTTATCTACAACTAATTTAAGACAATATTAATTGATTGGATTTTGAAATATAGGAATAGAATCCAAATTAATCTGAATTATGGTTCAAATCCTAAAATATTTTCCCCTTCATAATCCCGCTTTATTAGTTGTTTTGTTCTTATGAAGAGCAGAAAAGGTCACTATACAAATTTCATAGTTATTTTTGAAGAAACCATTTACCTCCCCCACTTCATGTCAACTCATGATGTGGAATTATGAAGAAGAAATGATTTTATATTTCAAGAAGGACCATGAACTATGTATGTAGGTCTTTTATTCTCTTCATAGGCATGAAATGTTTGGAGAAAAATCAATTCTCAATGAAGGCTTATGTAAGTATGATGCACTCATATACTATTTAGTATCATATCCATGAATAATTTTATCTTTATTTAATTTATTTAAGTTTATTAGTGTTTTAGTTCATTCACTCTTGGTTACAATTCCTTTTAATAACATACTGATGATATAACTTTATGTTTTATTGATAGAAAAAAGTTATTGAATTTACTACAGGGTATGATTAGGGAATACAAATATCACTTGTATATAATTCATAAAACTTCTTTTGGGGTACTTACATACATTTCTGCATACTCCCTTTGAGATTGTCCAATGTTTTTTGAGGCTATTCATTCTCCTCAAAGAAAAACTTAATTTCAAAACACATGTCACATACTCAAAATTGATAAAACTTGCTCAGATTGACTTGATACTTTTGGGAAATGATCCATGATTCATTTTTTATGTGCATGAATTAATCACATGTCAACTCGATACATGGTGTGGTTGGTGTGATTGAAAAATGAGTTTTCATTCAAAATAGATATTTTAATTCAAACCCTATATCACATACTCAAATCCTAGAAAACATTCGATGATTATCTTTATATTTTAGGAACATGATTCATAATTCATTTTTGATATGTATGAATCAACTACATTTAAATTCAACACACGATGTGGATATGATCGTGTTGTCGTGACATGTTAAATTGATTATGATTTTAAGGTTGATTTATAGTATAGGGAAGACCCTAGGTCATCTATCGAGGAGTGTTGATAGGTTTAGAGTATGAATTTTTAATAAAAAGTACTAAAAAGGGGGGTTATTTTGAAAACACTTTAAAGAAAATAACTTAACTTAAAGAGTTTAATAGTTGATAGATTAATGTGGTGTTTTGAGAATTATGAGAGAAATGGGCCATTGTGATTTAACTATAAAAATATCAAGTTCATTGTTCTTATAGATTCATTTAGTTTTGTAATAATTCTATGGTTGAAATTAATTGGAATCTTGATTAATTCCTAAGCATTTATTTCATTGCTTTAAGAACCAAGCCTTGACATTCCAATCGTATTGTTAGGTTCCTGAACTTATGCATGGAATAATAGCTTACAAATCAAATTTAAATCTCATGAATGTGGGTAAGAAAAGGATTATTGGGTTTTATAATCGTAACAACACAAGTCATGCACTCAAAACCTCACACTGATCGGTTAGAAATTAAGGGAAAATCAATCACATGAATCAAAAAAAGAATTAAAATAACAAATAATTTAAGATACATGGAAAGAAATGTTTTAACACCCAAATCACTCCAAACCAGTAGCTAATATATTTGTCATAATGTTGAGTCCTTAAGGTTTCCTTATGACTTTTCCATTCCTTTATGTTCTGAAAATCACAAACACTTTATCTTAAGGAAAATTATCTTTCCCAAGGGATTATTTTCTTAACGAAAATTTCCCTTCTCTAAGGAAATTTTTCCCTACCCTATTTTTCATTATCACTTTTTAAGTTCTCTCAAAACCAAGTATATTTAATTACTAAGTCTAAAATTTGTAATTGTAGTAAAAACCTCAGAATATTATAGTTCTTTGGATATAGAGACTTCAGTTTTTAGATTCCAAATTCTCTAAAATTCAGACTCCAAATTCTTTGAAATTTAGATTCCAAATTCTCTGAAATTCATAGTCCGAATTCTCCAAAATTCAGACTCTGAATTCTTTGAAATTCAGAATCTGAATTCATTGAAATTCATACTCTAAGTTCTCTATAATTAAGATTCCAAATTATCTGAAATTCAAACTCTGAATTCCTCATAATTTAGATTCTGAATTCAATAGAATTTAGACTCTGAATTCATAATAATTTAGACTATAAATTCCATAGAATTAATACTCTTAATTACTTAGAATTAAGACTCCTAATTACTCAGAATTCAAACTCCAAATTCCTAAAAATTTAGACTTTGAATTCCTCAAAATTTGGACCCTGAATTCCTCATAATGTAGACTCTGAATTCTTCAGAATTCAGATTCTGAATTCCTGAGAATTCACACTTTTGAGTCCTTATAATACAGACTCCAAAATCCTCAGAATTTAGATTTTGAATTCGTAGGAATTCAGACTCCGAAATATATTGAATTCATATTCCAAATTCTTTGTAAAATAGAATTCAAATGTCCATGATTTCTAGAATCTGATTGATTATTCATTTATATTCTGAAATATTTTTTTCCTTAGACTCTAGATTTCCATATTTTCTTAAGTTAATTTATTTTTCTTACACATGTTATTACTATGAAATCATGTCGTGGAATTTGTTTCTAACTAACCATTGGTTTAGTGACACGTGTACAAGTCCCTCTGAAATTCAAGGAAAAATATGAACATTGGAGGAGGGAGCTGATCATTGTAATTTTGACTATAAATAGGATCTCATTTTAGAAATATCATTACCATTCTATCAATCTAGAGATTACATAATATGAAGTGATCACTGGAGATAGACACTCTCAAGCTTTGTGCGGATCTAAACATCTTATTCAGATTTCTTCTTGCGACTCCGATTGTTGTTGAGTACAATTGGGGGCTTCTGGGGATAGGAATATAGAGGTGCCAACTACCTTAAAGTTCGAGGACTTCTTAGTATAGGAATACAGAGGTGCTGACTACCTTAAAGTTCTAGGACTTACCGGGATAGGAAGACAGAGGTGACGACTACCTTAAAGATTGAAGGCTTGTGGGGATAGAAAGATAGGTTCTGATATTCCTATCAAGGGATTACCTTGTTGTAGGTAAGACATAAATTCTTGAAAGTATAAATCAATGGAAATTTATCCAAGTTTGTTAGATACCCTACTCTTTGGGTTAAAATATTTCCAACTTTCCTTAAGTTTCATTTTTGAACCCGTATTTCCGGAACCTAAGAAAGTTTATCTCATATTACTATTTTAGGGTTTGTGAATTTACATTATTTAACCTTGTTAAACATAGTTTTTCATAAGGTTAAAAACAATAGTTATTAAACATACTATTCACCCCCATCTTGTAATTGAGCATCTACATTTACTATTTCAATCCAACAATTAGTATCAGAGTAGGTCTCTGAAATACTTATACTCACATATAAGTTTTCTTGCTCGTGTTTTTCCTATTAAATGTTCTTCTTTCTTAACTTTTCTTATTAATTTTTTGATTATATATTTTTATCATTGTTTATAAACTTTTACTACTAACAAGTTTTGTGGAAAATAAATTTCTTATAGAATGGAAGGAATGAATGTTGGTTCTATTGATAATCTAAATCCTACAATACCACCTATTTTTGATGGTAATGATTATGAGTACTTGAGAGATAGAATTAAGAACTTTGTTATTAATACTGGAGTATAAATTTTTTTTATGCTCACTGGAGATTACAAAATTCTAGACAAAGAAGTCAGAATTTTTACTAACCAAGAAAAATTAGAATTTCAATTAAATTACAAGGTATGCAACACTTTGTTGTATTCTATGACTAGGATATATATAGTTAGATATCATATTGTGAAGCTTCCAACTGCATTTGGAATAATCTTTAAGTTACACATTTTAGTACTTCTAAAGTTATAGAAACTAGAAGAGATATGTTGAGAGTATAATATCATGGATTCTTATTTCCCTATAGATAAACTGTTTTCCAAGTACAAAAAATATTTATGACCATTGTAAACAGTCTTCAATATAATGCAGATAATTTTTTATATGATGAAGTTATTGTGGAAAAGATTATATATATTATACTCAATGGGTGGGAATCCAAAAGAACAGCCATTGATGAGAACAAGAAAGTTTCTAATATTACTCTTGATGAATTGTTTGGAACTATTCTTTAACATGAGACAAGAATGAAAAGAGATGTTGATATGAATAATAAGAAGAAAGATAATTTAAGTGTAGCCTTTACTAATACTAAATCCAAGACTCTGGAAAGGGTTACAAGATCTAAGTCTAAGAAATTCATTGTTCTATCTGAGTCTAATGACAGTGAACATTCTGAAATTGAGTTAGCTAGTATTTCTCAAAGGATGAATAAGATAGTTGGAAAGATAGATTTTTAGTATAGATATAAGAAGAAATAATGGAAATACAAGAAATACTAGGAGGTCACTTGCTATGAATGCAAAAGATATGGACATATCAGGACAAATTGTCCCATGATCAAAAGAAGAGATAGAAAGGAAAAGCATTCTGAGATGAAAATAAAGAATTATTATAGGCCTAAGGATAAGAAAGTATTAAAGGATAATGATACATGGATTACTAGTGGTGGAGACTCATCTGATGAATCTTCAGAGTATGAAACTTCTAGTCAAAAGAATCTTGTTCTACTAGCCAAAATACCCATTGAAAATCATTGTATAATGGCTAAGGTACACAATGTTGAATCTATCACTAAAGTATCTTTGAGTGAAAATTATACTGACAATAAATATTATAAGTCTTTAGATAAAGAATCTTCTTCTGATGAAGATAACTATTTACCTTCTTATGAAGAATTTTCTAGTTTCTCTAAACTTCTTGAAAATGAAAATTGTAAGATAAAAAAGAAGTTAGAGAAAGAAAATTCAAGAATTTTTTTTAACCAAAGAAGAATTAGATCTTTCTAAGGATCTTGATCAAAAAACTTTTGATTTTGAAAATATTTCCAAAAACCTTGTGTAATTTAATTCTGAGAAGTATAAAATTTCTAAGGATCTTGAAAGTTTTATTTCTAAGAAAATTATTTTAGAGAATAACTCAGTTCATAAAATTAATGACTTTGAGGATAAGAATTTAGTCATTAGACTAAAATCTCAAATTTTTTATTTAAAGAAACTTTTGTCAAAATTTACTTCAGGAAGGAAAGAATTTTATAAAATTTATTCTCAAATTCTTCCTCTAAGGAATCATTTTGGATTTGGTTATACTCATTCAAAACCAGTTTTTAGTAATAAATATTTTTTTCCCCAAAGTGCTCCTTTTTGCACCAAATGTCAATGTGGTGGACATTGGGAAAAAATTGTTCTTTAAATAAAACTCAATCATTAGGTTTTCATAAAGCTTATTTTTCTAAGAAAATGTGGATTCTTAAAATCTTACTTTCTGAAATTTTTAGATCCAAGAGAGTCTGGATTCCAAAGGTCTAACTCTTTTGTTTTCTAGAAAATAAAGAAAGTATAAATATCAGTACATGGTACATGGATAGTGGATGTTCCCGGCATATGACTAGTAACAAAAACTTATTTGAAAATATTATCAAGATGAAAGGAGGGAAAGTAACTTTCAGAGATAATTCTCAAGGAGAAATTATTGGTATATGTAACATTGTTCTTCCTGGAAAAAATTTAATTTCAAATGTTTTATTTGTTAAATGTCTTAATAACAACATCATTATTATAAGTCAGTTATGTGATGAAGGTTACCTTGTTAATTTTATGAATGATAAATGCTTAGTACCTAATTACAAGGAAGAGTTTATTCTTTCCATCCATAGAAAATTAAACGTATACACTCTAAACTAATAAGACCTTAGGAGCCAAGATCTATCCAGCCTTAGTGAAATGGACGAAAAATCATGATTATGGAATAGAAGTTTGGGACATTGTAAACTTAGGAACTTTTGTAAACTCTCAAAGAAAAGAATTATTAAGGATATACCAGAGCATAGATTTTATTCTTCAAAAGTTTGTGATCCTTGTCAATATGGAAAGAAACATAAATCAAGTTTTAAATCAATTAGTGAAGTCTCAACTTCTGATGCATTACTGTTAGTGCATATGGATCTTTTTGGTCCAACACAAACTGGAAGTATTGGAGGAAAATATTATGTATTTTTTTTAGTTAATGACTGCACTAGACTTACGTCGGTCTCTTTTCTAGCAAAGAAATATGATGCTTTTTCTTATTTCAAATATTTTAGAGCCCAAGTTGAAAATAAGAAAAACCTTCCATTGATAACTATTCATAGTGATCATGGAGGATAATTTTAAAATTCAGATTTTGAAACTTTTTGTAGTAAAAAAGTCATTACTCATAACTTCTCATCTCTAAGAACTTATATTCTCTAGTAGATAGACTTGAATCTATTCTCATTTTACTTGCCTTTGCATCATTCTTTAATTTCATACTTTTTCAAATTGATGTAAAGTGTGCTTTCCTTAACGGATATGTTCTAGAGGAAGTTTATGTTGAACAACCTCCTAGTTTTGAAGACACAAAACATCATGAACATGTTTTCAAACTTAACAAAGCTTTATATGGACTTAAACAAGACCCTGGACTGGTATGATATACTTACAGGATTTTTGTTACAAAATTATTATGTTAAGGGAACTACTTATCCAACTATGTTTAAAAAGAAAGATAAGAAAAAAATTCGATTGTTCAAATTTATGTTGATAACATTATATTTGGTTCAACTCGACAATCTTTAACTGATTCGTTTGTGAATCTAATGAAATCTTAGTTTGAAATGAATATGATGGGCGAGTTAACATTTTTCCTAGGTTTTCAAATTTCTCAAAAACCAGAAGGAACTTTTATATCACAACATAAGTATATTAAATATCTTCTTAAAAATTATGGATATGACAATACTAAAAGTATAAGTATTCCAATTAGTACCTCAAACTCTATTGATCTTAATGAAGCTGGGAAACCAGTAGATCAAACATCATTTAGAGGTATGATAGGAAGTTTAATATACATGATAGCTAGTCATCCATACTTAATGTTTTCAGTATTATTATGTATAAGATATCAATATAATCGAAAGGAACCTCATTTAAAATCAGTGAAAATAATTTTTCGCAATTTAAAGGGAACCATAGATTTAGGAATTTTCTATACTTCTTGAAATGATTTTTTTCTAAAAATATTTTCAGATGCTGATTTTGGTGGATGTAAAATGGATATAAAAAGTACATCAGAAACATTTAATTTCTTATGAGATTCATTATTTTCTTGTTCATGCAAGAAGAAACGCTCAGTAGCACTTTCCACTGCCAAAGTTGAATATGTAGCAGCTGGAAGTTGTTGTGCCCAAGTGTTGTGGATGCAACACACACTCACAGACTATGGAATAAGTTTTACCAAAACACATATATTGTATGCTAACACTAGTTCCATTTCCCTAATCAAAAACCCTACACATCAATATCGTGAAAAACAGATAGATATTAGGCATCACTTTCTTAGGGATCACACACTCAAATGAGAGATCATTCATCAATTTATCAGAATGAAAGATCAACTTGAGGATATTTTTACAAAATCTTTACCCTCTAATAGATTTGAATACATTCAACAAAATTAAAGAATTATATTTGTAAGGTAATCTTCCATATTAACTTTTTTTTGACACCTATCTCCTTATATTAAGTAATTCCTTTACATAGGGGGAGTACATTTTCTTGTTTACAGAAATTTTTTTCTCAATCAAATTTCTTGTAACAAAATTTATTTTCATTAATAAATTTTTTTGTAATCAAATTTTTCTTAATAAAATTTTTTCTTAATCCTTTTTTTAATCAAATTTTTGTTTTAATCAAAATTTTCTGGAACTCAAAATTCCAAAACTTAATTTGTTTTCCTTTACCTGATAAAAATTTTCTAGTTTCAAAAATTTCCTTTCATTAATAAAATTTTCCAGAACCTAAAGTTCTTCAAGAAAAATTTTCTTCATTACTAATAATTTTCCTAGTAATTTGGATGGTATGTTTCCTTACATAAATTTTTATAATTGAATATTTTACTTGTTGGTATTTTTTATCTTATTTTAAGAAAAAATTTCGGATTCACTTTCCTTAAATCATAATTTTTAGTTTAAAAATCTCTAAAGATAGAAACCTACCAAATCCTTCTCCATCTTTCATCTCACCCATCAGATCAAATCGTTTTTTATTCAAACATTGGATTAATTTGGGAATTTGAACTATTACTTCAATGCCTATATAAAGTTCCCTTATTATTTTTCCCATATTAGTTGTCAAGACTTTTTGAGCCGAATCTCTTCCTCTTTTCAAAATGGTCATTCCACATTTCTGAGTTTTTTGAGACTACGAATGTCTTTAGAAGCCTCTCCTCATAAGAAAATGTATTCAGTCAAGGAAATATCAGAGTGGAAAATTTACAGGGAATGGTTAGTTGATCTGAGGTTCTTTGTAAATTATAATTCTCTCATTATGTAAAATATTAAGCTAAATTGAAGAGAGATTCTCTACATAGCCAAAATGAAATGACAAGATCTGGTTTATCTGAAGTCTCTTGTTGAGTTTTATGAGATAGTAAGATTTTTTAATGAAGTTTTAAGAGATAAGTTCTCATTCAAGAGTTATAGGAAAACTTATTCCATTTCCATCAATATGGATGCAAGTTTTCTTGGAATTCCATATGAAGGGAAAGCCATTTTCTACACCAAGAAGCTACCAGATGAATCAAGAAGCTTTGAGAAGGAGAAATATTTAGAGTGACTTAGAATTAAATAAGTAAAATCACCGAAGATCAAACATATCTCAAAAAATTTCAATATACTTGAATTATGGGTATATGGTTTTCTAATTTCGAGAAATGGAGATAAGGACTCTTTGAAGAAGAGTGATATATTCATTCTGGATTTTCTGGTGAACTTGAAGAAGATAAATCTTGTGTAGTATATCTTGCTGACAATCACCAATATCAAGAATAGGACCCTAAAATCACAAATTATCATGTATTCAGAAATTCTATCCAAAATCATAGTCTTGTTCCTAGATTCATTCATAATACCCTATAGCTCTAAGCCAAGAACCTTCAAGATTTTGTTGTTAAGTGATGGAACCTTGAGAAGGATGAAGGTTGGTTTCAATAGAAAATCCAAAGAATTTTATGATCTATCAAAAAGTGAGATTGAAGCCTTTGTAAAGAAGGAAGAAGTAGCAGGGACTTCTAAGAAATAACCAAAGTAGAGAAAGAAAAAGGAACTGGAAACCAAAGAGAAGCCTTCAATTCCGGAAAGTCAGTCAGCACCCCCAAAACCGAAGAAGAAAAAGACATTCCATGATGAAGTATTAGCGAAGTGGAAGGAATAGAAGAGAAATAAGAAAGAATGAGATCCCAGTTATGGCCTATATCCTACTGAGGAAAAGGAATTGAAAATTAAGGTTGCTGAGGAATATCAAAGATAAGAAAATAAAAAGAATAAAAAAAAGAAAATGTCTAAGGCAGAAATCGTTCAAGCTCTTATCAAGGATACTAAGAAAGCTTATGAATAGATTTAGGTACCTGAATATTTTCTACAACAATTAGTACCAGTGAGTCCAGGAAAGAAGTTGTTAATTTCAGAACCTGAAGAGGAGGAAGATATTGTTTAGGAATACAAGGTAGAAGAAGAAAAAGAGGAAGAAGAATATGAGAGTGATGATATTATAAAGAAAGTTAAAGAATATCATGAGAAGGAAATACACTATGAAAAGCTTTTGATTCGGACTTCCTAGGATGAATCAACTAAAATTTTTTATCAAGGAAAAGAGGATGAGGGTCAGGAAGAGGTTAACAAACCGTCTGATGGTGAAAGTAGAAATCACGACTTTATTCAACATGATGATCCTAAGGGAGATGATGAGAATTAAAAGGTAGATAAACATAAAATCAGTCTCAGATAGTGAGTATGAATCTCCAAAGCTTTTGTAGATGGTTTCCAATGTTGAAAAATGAAAATAGTTGATTGATAATACACCTCAGAAGGCTATGGTGGTTAAGAAGGGTGATGTTGTTGGTTCATCCAAGAGGAATGATACTGATATTGAAAAAGAATCTTCACCTACAAGGGAATAAAATTCCAAATCATCTTCCATGGGTTAGGATTTTGTGGAACAGTCCTTGAAGAAATTAGTAAAGAACATTCCCCTGATTCCTAGAATTGATTCGATCTATCAGTTTCTTCAACATTCTTTCAATCAGAAGTCAGATTCAGTTAGCATGCTCATGGAAAAATTCATCAGGATTGAGGTTGATTTCAAAACTTTCTATATTGGGTATGAGGCACATAGAAGGTCTTGTAAAGAAATTACAAATTGATCCAAGAAAACAATTTAAGATATGAGATTTCTTGATGAATTTAAAGATTTAGTAAAGTATGATTTTGATATAGTAGATGAGAGGATGAAAGATCTTATAAAAAGTTTTACTGAGAAGTTGAACCTAGAACAAGTAGCTTAGAATTAGAAAGAAAAAGATCTAAATAGGAAACTAAATTCAGTTGCATTGAATTTGAAGAGGTAAAGGGATCTCAAAATAGATTTTTAGGAAAATTTCAATAAAAAAGAAGGGATTTTGAAGTCCCAGGCAGAAATCCTTAATTCTCAGGATTAAAAGATCAAGGCTCTGGAAAAGAAAAATCAGGATCAGGAACAGTTGCTCAAGCACTTTAAAGAAGATCATAAGGAGATTAAGAAGCTGAAGACTATCATGAAGAAGATCATGCCGAAGGAAAAGAAGGATGAATTAAAATCTCAATTACAATCTTTTGTTTTATTTCTTTTCCTATAACAATTTTTATAATATTAATGAAAATTTGGTTGTTATTTATTTATTTTTATTTGTATAGTTCTAATCATTCAGGTACCATATTATTTTTTCCATTCTCTCTATTTCTTTTTGAAAATCACACAGGGGGAGAAAGGAATGATAAAAAATAATACTAAGTATAAAGAATAGAATTTCCTAAGGGGGATTTTAAGTAAGGGTGAGTTTACTTAAAGAAGTATTTCGGATAGAAAAAAAGAAAATTTTCTCTAAGGAAATCAAGAATACAATCCTTAGGGATTTCAAAACCTAAGGGGGAGTTAGTCATATAAATCATGATTCATAAGTGAAGGGAGATAAGTTTTCTTTTAAAATTCATAAAGAAAAATCTTAGTCCTTATATTCTTTTTCATAAGGTTGTTTTTGCTTTCCAAAAAGGGAAAATTGTTGTGCTAATAAAGTTTTCTTATGAATTTTTCGTTCCTCTATGTTTTAAAAATCACAAACACTTTATCTTAAGGAAAATTATATTTCACTAAGGATTATTTTCTTAAGGAAAATTTCCCTTCTCTGAGGAAATTTTTCCTTACCCTATTTTTCATTATCTCTTTTTAAGTTCTCTCAAAACCAGGTCTAATTTATTACTATGTCTAAAATTCAGAACCTTAGTGAAAACCTCGGAATCTTATAGTTCCTTGGATATAGAGACTTTTGTTTTTAGATTATGAATTCTCTAAAATTTAGAATCTGAATTCTCCAAAATTCAGATTTTGATTTCTCTGAAATTCAGACTCTGAATTCTCTGAAATTTAGACTCCAAATTATATGAAATTTAGACTCCAGATTATCTAAAATTATAATTTCGAATTATATTAAATAAAGACTCTTAATTCCTCATAATCTAGATTCCAAATTCCTTAGAATTCAGAATCCAAATTCCTTAGAATTTGGACTCCAAATTCATCAGAATTAAGACTCAGAATTACTGAGAATACAGAATCCTAATTCCTCAGAATTTAGATTCTAAATTCATTGGAATTTAGACTCTGGAATCTATAGAATTCATATTCCAAATTATTTGTAAAACAGAATATGAATATCCATGATTTCTGTAATCCGATTGATTATACATTTAGATTCCAAAATATATTTTTCCTTAGACTCCAAATTTCTATATTTTCTTAAGATACTTCATTTTCTTTACAGACGCTATTACTATGAAATGATGTTGTTCTATCTGTTTCTAACAAACTGTTCGTTGATTGAAACATGTACAGGTCCCTCCGAAATTCAAAGAAAAATATGACCATTGGAGGAGGGAGATGATCATTGGAGTTTTGCCTATAAATAAGAGCTCATTTGAATGATCTCATAACTATTTCATCAATATAGATATTTCATGTTGTGAAGTGATTTCTAGAGAGAGATACTCTCATGCTTTGTGTGAATCTGAACATCTTGCCCGGCTTTCTTCGTGAAACACCGATTGTTTCTAAGTTCAATCGAGGGCTTCCAGGGATAGGGAGACAGAGGTTCTGACTACCTTAAAGTTTGAGGACTTTCTGGGATAGGAAGACATAGGTGCTGACTACCTTAATGTTCGAGGACTTCTGGGGATAGGAAGATAGAGGTGCCGACTAACTTCAAGATCGATGGCTTTCGGGGATATCAATAAAGATTCTGATATTACTATCAAGCGATTACCCAGGTGTGGTTAAGAAATAATTTCTTGAAAGTATAAATCAAGGGACCTTTATCCAAGGTTTTTGGATACACTACTCTTTGGTTTAAAATATTTCTTACTTGTTACTTGTTTTTTACAAGTTTTATTTCAATTTTATTTTGATAAAGGAAGAACGTATAACTTTCTTATACGTTCTTATACTTTTTTTTACTCAGATAAATAAGATTATATATGTTTTAAGGTAGAATATTTTCCAAATTAAAGTTTCCTTAAGTTTCTTTTCCATAACCATATTTCTGGAACCTAAGAAAGTTTGTTTCATAGTACTATTTTAGGGTCTGTGAATTTACCATGTTTAACTTTGTTAAAAATAGTTTTCCTTAAGGTTAAAAAAAAGTTTTTCAACTTAAAATTCACCCCCCTCTTGTAATTGATCATCTATTTTTACTATTTTTATCCTACACAGTACTCCCTTGACATGTGTGTAGCTCCCTCATAATAAACACCCACCGTTTAGCTTGAAATCGGGAGGAGGAGAAAGCTCGGGTGGAACTCCTTATTCCATATTGATCCCCATATGAGGATAGGGTCCTCCAGAACTTATTTGATGGTTATATGACTCTTTTTGGTATCCAAAATACCAGATCTTTTCCTCCTATCTGAACTTTCAAATGAGGATCCCAAGCTTCCATTTTATAGGCAAAGTGGAGGGTGGTTTTGGGTACACAGATTGTGTAAAACCACTTTTCCCATGGTTTTAGGCCACTAGACAGTCTAATATCACTTTGGAAAAAACTAGATTCATGTTGAAACAACTCTTTAATGTCTCCACCTAAATTTTGGTACCATTTGAACAAATAGATCATGATATATGGATAGATCACAGAACACCACTTTTGACTTTGTGCAGATTCGGTGTATTGGACATATCAGGTCGGTTGGGCCACCAGATGGCCGAATGAGGCTTGGGTTTATTCATATGAAATGTATCCCAATTAATTTTGGAATATAACACAAAATTTAATCCAATTTATATGTACTTTTAAGTATACTTATTCAGTTTAGTAAAATGTTGTGGTTTGATCCTGCGCAGCTTGGCCCATTTTTCTTGAACTTCGTCATGGGCCCTCCAAATCACCTCCACCTTCAATGAAATTATCAAAACAAGTAACATTTCCCTTTTTAGGAGTGATAAAAACAAAATAATTTAATCAAACATGAAGTTAAATTTGTTATTATTTTTAGGAGTTTCAATACAAAACTAGTTTAGCACAGTGGTGTAAGGGTGAAAATGAAACAGTGAATCACGATGTGATCACACCCCCACACCTAAACATTTGAACACTTGGGAAAAGTCATATTTACAAAAATTATGCATGTAGATATTTACAACTTCATAAAGATTTAACATTCAATGAAAATTTAATTCCACATCGAAATGCGATCAAAGAAAAAATCACACCGAGGAGTTATTCTAATTGATCATGGAAAAAATATTTCTCAAAAATTGTATCCAAATGAAATTACAATAGATGCATGATATCAATCAAAGAAAATAATTCAAAAAGTTAATCATGTCACTAATTATCCTAAAGTGTGTGCGACAACCATTTCTTGCAATTCTTTCTAGTTTCTATCGAGTAAATATAAGTTATTTTAATAATTTTCTACTTACATGATCCTTTCCACCAAACTTTCCCCACATACTTTGCAATTAGATTTCAAGACCCACTCACTTAATCATTCCCAGAAGTTAAACCATAATCTCCTGATCTAGATATGCCCATATGTTATACATTTCATCACTCCCCTTGTTATTATTATTTTTTTCAAAAGTTTCACTTGGAACAAATCTCACACTCTTCTCCCAACCCTTGTTTGATATCCTCATGATAAAAATTTTAATAGTTATAATAAGATCAAAAGTTGAGGAAGGGTGGTTTTTTACTAGCCCAATATACAACCCTTTTTTTGTTTTTTTAGGCCGTAAAATAGTCAGATAATAGGTACACATGCATGGTTCAATCTGGTACAGTAGTGAAATAGATTGGATAAGGAAGAAATGTATGGAAAAATGATTTTGGAAAGTATATAAAAATAAAAATAAAATATATTTACCTTCCATTAAGTAATAAATTTTCACATTTTATGGCTGGGTGCAAAAATGTGTGGAGAGATTAAGTAAAACTATTTTTCCTTAAAATATTCACAAAAGGATATCATTCTTATCAATGGTTTTGAAATGATACAACCATATATATCATCGACAAAGAAATAAATTTCAAAAGTCACACTAAATTATTGAATTCTTGCTGAAATGCACATTTCATCAAATTTTTTTGAATTTTAAAATAACATGAAATACAGACATTTCGCATGGATTTTAAATAACATCCATGATTAAATGGGAATCATTTTCCATGATAAATTGGTTATAAAAAAAGTAATATTCAAACAAAAAGGTGAGGGGAGGAAAGGATGTAAAGTAAAAAATATAATTTAGAAAGATAAAAAGAGAAAAATAAGAAATATGGTGAAAATTCCTAACTAACCCAGGAATATACCCATCCTCCCACACATAAAGTGTGCAATGTCCTTATTATAATAAAATAGAATGTGGTAAGGAAGGATAAAACCCAGGGATTTTCATTCATATATTTATTCTTGAACCATGAGTTCCTCCATCAGGGACTCCATAATGGATTCATTGAAGTGGTTTAGCTACAACCCATTGACAGTGAAGGTTATATTGGTTTCTTCATTATGAATTGGGATGCAACTTCAGCCTTTCATTGTATAGAAAGACATTCTTCCCAATGTAGAACTAACGATGAAGGATGAGATGGTTGTGGACAGTGTAACACCCCATGATTTCATAGTAAGTTATATCCTTAAAGTAATTCAATAGCTTATACTGCACGCAACACTGACTTGTCTTACATTATATGGAAGATGGAGTTTCTATGAAATAACAAATTAATTATTCAAATGATATATTTATAACAAAACAATTAAATATAGTAATATGAATAGTAACAAATAAATTTTAAAATTCATTTATAATTCTCTCAAAAAAATAAACCATATTTATAAGGGAATGTATAAGTTTCATTAAAATATAAGTACTATTTTGATAAAGGAACTACTTCTAATGTCCTTTTGTGAACAATAATAAAATAAATTTTAGACACTATTATAAATTAAATTTGGTGAAATTTCCTTAATTTTTGAATTCATAATACCAATATTAGCTTAGGGTGAAAGTTTGGTAATTTTATGAGAAGTTTCATTTTTTGATGAATAGTGAAAAACACTGTGTTATTGGTTAAAACCAAATTTTATTTAAATAATTATTATTTTTATTAAAATTTATTTTAAAGTAAAAATAGAAACATAATATTTATATTAGTTCAATGTAATTCATTGGATTCATTTTATAATAATATTATATGTATAAATTTTATTGATTTTTTTTAATGTGTTTTACCCACCTTCTAGGCACATTTGAAAATTTCAATAAAACATAATCTTACCGTTTATGTGAATTTAATTTCAAAAATCCAAGAGACACTGTTTAAATCAGTAATTAAAATTTTGTTCAATAGGATGAAAATAATTTTTGGTAAATAGTACCTTTTGAATTTTATTTACCACGGTTAAAAGTAAATAGGGTAATTAAAGGTAAAAATGATATTATAATTACCCTAAAACATGTCCTAATTCTACTGGATAAGTATTTTTAGACCAAAATAAACCCTAGGAATAAATTATGATCCTCTTTTATCCACTTGTATTAGATTAGTACATTTATTATTATTTTATTTAAAAAGGAGTTAAAAGTGTAAAATTCAAAGTTTAATAACTGAAACATTTTTAATATATGGTTATAAATAAGATAAATATGACGATAAATATTCATTATAAATATAAAAATATTTCCTAAATCATGGTAGTTTTTTATAATTTTTAGACATTAAATAAATAAATTTATTTATGACACAATGATAATATAGTAATTACCTTATTAATGAAATATTAAACTAATTGATATTATAAATATCAAAATAAATGTAAATTGGGACTTTTTATTCATTCCACTAATTTTATAGGTCAATATGACATGTTAGGGTTGATTTAATGTATTTTTTTTTAATTAATTAAGTTTAATTTTACTTTTAAAAAAACCAAATACCAAATAGTGTCAAAATTAACATAAATGAGTTTTTAAAAAAAATACTATATTATTAAATGATATAATATTCCTAAAAATATATTTTTCGGCCAAAGGGATTATATAATTATAGATATGTCATTAATAACCCACTTGAGGTTCAATTGTAATTTTATAGTAAGTTTACTAACCATGTTATATAAAAATACAAGAAGACATGGTAAAAGTTAAAATATTTAACTATGAATTAAATCTAAAAGAAAAGATTAATATGGTGACCTAAACTTGTCTAAAACCTATTGGTTGAGAAAATTTAGACCCATTTCACCATTCCCTAGAAATAAAATCTATTTAGAGCCATTAGAAACCGAAAATTACTTTATAATAAAATAATATTTCAAGCTTTTTCTAAAGTGACCCTCACCTCTCATATAAAAGGTCACTTCATGTTCTCTTAATTTTACACATCCAATGCCATTTATATTGGCCAACCCCTGATCATATATCCTACAAAATATCCTCACTTCAACCTATAGGCATTACTTTGATCAGAAATCCAACTTATGCAGCCATTTTGATCAAATCAAAAGGAAGCACCCGAATAAGAGGTAATAATTTCATCCCCTCTTTCGATGTTATTTTTTTCTTCCACTTCCTAGTTCTTTATTTTTTCCATAAAAAAATAATAAATCAAGTCCCTTATACATACTGTGATGTTATTATAAATATTTTACAATCATATTCATTATTCTATCCATCCTATGAATGACAAAGTCACCATACGTGTGTACGTACGGCTTATCGTCTCCACGTCGTGGTGTAGTTTGTTATTAAACACTTATTTATTTTTATGGGTATAATAATGAGTATAATTGAAGTAAATTATAAATATAACATGTTAATAATTCTTTATATATGATATACCATCCAATTACATATTATTTCACCATCAATAGAATGATATTGTCTCTCGTGCGTACGTACGAATTACCGTCTCCACGAACAAGATGAGATTTATTCCCCATCGTAACCATTCCATAATAATTTTCATTTTTTGAATAAAAATAATTTTTAATAACTTAATATAATTATGTATATGAATCACATACATCTTATCCATAACAAATATTTCTTACGTAACAAAATATATATAGGAAAATGAATCAGTTAACACCCGAAACAATGATACTACTAAAATATTATTAACAAATCAATATTAGAATATCATATATGATATTATATTTACGTATGTGGTTATTTAATAATTTAATAAAAATTATTTAACTATTATAAATGAAGTTAACTTACCCTATACTAAGGAAAATTACAAGGTTAGGGGGTTTTCATCTCACTTTGTATTCCCATGAGATTCATGCTATATTTTCCACTATTTCCTTTTGTGTTGTGTATGTACTGCTCATGATTGTGTTATTTGTGTAATATAATTTAATTTATGGGTATTTACATCTTAATTTTATGATTCTTATTTCATTGTGTGTATGTTTCATAAGTTACCAAATCGGTAATGGAATTTCTAATTTCAATTTCCAATCATTAGGTTTTACGTACACTTCAATGATTATTTTACTCCATGATTATGTGGGAAATAACTATTTATATATTTATGTAGTAATTTCAAATCCCATTTATGTGTATACACTTTTGATACACATAATAACTCCATTGATAAATTCTAAAGTCATTGATATGAACTTGATAAGAGTAATCTTAACTCAATTTCCATTCATTGAGTTAAACATCCAAAACATTGGTGTTGTTTTTACAAGAATATGTGTGAATGTACTATGATTGATTTACACTGAATATCCAATAATATTTATTGTAGTTATATTTTTCACACATAATTATATCATTTATTTATCCTTAATCTAATTATATGGTATTTATAAGGGATTTCATCTCAATTTACATTCCATTGATACTTCTTTGTTGTTATGCGCCAATTCACTTTTATATGGTGTATATACTATCCTATGACATGGTATATAATGAATACCTTTATTATCATGATGTTATAGTTTTTTTATTAATTTTATTTTTCAATTATTTGTATTCAATTATCTCTCATTTGGTTAGGAATAATTTGAATAAAATATCGTTTTAAATGTTTTAAAGTTTTATTCTTCTAAATCTTTCTCATTAATGTCCATGTTTTAAAAATGGTTTTAAGGATTTATTAACATGGACATTAATGTTTAAAAATTAAAATTCATTTCAAATGTTTCAAAGTGGTATGGGACAATTTGATTCAAAAATCTCTTTTAAACATCTTCTTTAATAAATAGTGCACCTTTTAAATGTTTTCAAGAAAATGGGGATATTTATCTCAAATAGTTTTACCGATTATTTTCATCTATGTCAATGTCCTTTGTTGTATTTTATTCTTGATTGAGGTTGATTTATTTTAATACAATCTTCCATATTGTATTTAATGAGTTATTTTTTACTTTGGATGTGCTATTTTTATACCATTCATGGTTTGTGGTTAAAGTATTGACATTTCATATGCTAGTTATAATACAAATGTTTAGATTTTGTTTCACCCTTTTCATATGAAAGAATAAATTGGGCTTAGTAAGTGACGGGCAGGGCCCACTATAGCCCCTAGATGAATCGTCAGGTCTCATGAGACAAACTAGTGTTTTGGAACAAGGCCTTGACAATATTTTTATTTGTATTCTTGCCATGACGCCTTGAATATGTGGTTATGATGTCTGAAAGTATGTGTTCCACCATTATGAAATTAGTTATTGATATTACATGTGATTATTTGACTAGTAGAATATCCATGTAAATAATTAAATGGAATTATTTGATTTATCTTTTCCATATTATGTTTAATTTTATGTTTAAAAGACTTGTGTTTTAGTCTTATACATTGCCTTAAAAGTTTATGATTATTTATGATAGCTTCCTCTATATTTTTTATCCTAACTGAGCATCTATACTCACCCATTTCTTATGTATTATTTTACTAGGATTACAAGAAGCCTATTATATGTTATATACAGGTTTAATCTAGTATAATAATGGAATTATAAAAGGATTATCTATATTTTATTTTATGTTTGAAATTGTAATGTGAAGTTCATGTATGTAATCTATTTTCCAAGACTGCTAAATTGATCAGTCCTTCTAGACTTGATTCCTTGTAATCATGCCAATGTTATGTAACAATGCATCGGATTTAGGCTTCTAGGGTTGGGTAATTACAGTTTGTATGAGAGGAATTCTAGTACAAACCTTGGAAACAATATTTAGATAAACTTTGATTAGAAAACATTACCCTAAGATAGACTTTGAGTATTAGTTTAGAAGAACATAAAAAAAATTGGTAGTGTAAATATTATGTGGGTTTTCCAAGAAAATAAATCCCTTCCTGGATACAAATAGGTAGAGGTGGCTCTGGAATAGATGTACCTAGGAGTGAAAGATCTGACAAGGAGTTTCAGGCTTGACTCGGGGTATCCTGGTACACGACAACGGGCCTCGCTGTACTCTTGGTATTGACACTATTGGGGGATATGCTTAGGATAATTCACATTTTATTTACAAACTTATTTAAAGGATTTTAATATAATATGAGAATAAATAACCTTGGTTAATAATAATGTGTTTTAAATTGAAAATAATGTGTCATGATATTCTCTAAATGATTTTATGTCTATTGTTACTCACACTCAGATTTATGGTTTTAGTCAATGGATGGATTCCAAGGAAGTCATAGTAACATTGAACATGATGTACAACGTGGTCACGGTGGTGGAAATGAGAAATTAAATGGAATGTTTATGGGTGTAAAATATATCGCATTCATTTCGAATCAATTTTCCGAAAATATGATCAACAACATATACATTAACCAACTGCCGAACTCAACAAAGAAGAGAAAGGTGGAGAATGATAAGACCTATAGTAGTGGAGACCATGGAGAAAAGAAAGATCATTTTCCATCATGCAGGAAATGTGGTAGGAGACACCCAGGAAAGTGTCTCAATGGAACAAATAAATGCTTTATGTGTGGGAAAGAAGGACGTGAAGTAAATAATTTTCGAAGAAAAATGAAGAGTACTATAGAAGAAAATAAAAATGATCTTAAGAATCCATTTATAGTAATTTGTCATAAATGTAGGGGACTTGGGCATTACCCGAGTCAATGTCCTATTCTATAGGATAACCTCTAAGTCAAGGATGATCCTATATAAAAATAAATGGATGGAGAAATGTTTAAAAGTATTAATGCTCTTTCTTGATGGGATTACTTTGGAATACTTTTCTCTTGTATGTGTAACTTTGTTGTTTGTCATGTGAAAATTATATTTGAGGAATAATTATCTTTTATTTTGTGTATATAGTTATAAAGAACCATTTTGGTTTATATAATCCTTGAATTTGAGTCAATTACAGGTTATTACATTATGGGAAGAAAATTCAAGGTATGAGATAACAGTTGTGGTTAAAATATGTTATGGTTATTTTTGAGGAATTTATCTCATTTTTGGGAATGTTATAAAATTATATTGTTTTTGAAAAAGGAAAACACGCAGACCATGTGACAACCTGTCGCGTCGGACAAAGATGTGGGAATCGAACCCACAACCAAAGTGCAACTGGGATTTATTTCCTACCACTAGAATACATTAAGTCCCTAGTTAGTATGACTAATTTTTTTTAGTTAAATGATTTTATGGTTCAAGAATATTTTTATTTTGGGAACTTTTGATTTATCCTTAGTATAGTAAAATGATTTGGTGATTAAGTGATAAATGTTATTTTGGAAGACGTTCACTCTTTTGGGAACACTATATGCCCAAGGAAAATAGAATACTATGGGATTTAATTTTAGGAGTAATTGTGGATTTTTATTCTGGAAGAATGTATGTTTTTATTGTGGAATTATAGCAATTTGGGTTATTTATGGAAATGATTAACCAATCATAGAGAATATGTGATTAGGTTAATTATTTTTAAGTATGTGACTTTAAGAGTAGTCGATGTTATTTGGAGATAAATGTTAAGATTTATTATGGAAGACTATGTGATCAAATCCTTCTGAATTTTGGATTTCAAACTTAGTTTGGATTATTTTGAATAATTTTAAGGACAATTGTTTTTTTAATGGTCTTTGTTGAACATTCGGTATTTTTTGTTTAATTTTGGAGGATAAGAGTAGTATTTCTTTATATAAAGGATCATCCTTTTGGGGATTGTCTGATATTTTACTAACCATTTTGGTTTTGGTTAATGTATAAAGACAAGGGAAATATATATTTCATCTTTTGTGGATTATGTGATTCTCTAGAAGTTGATTCTAATGCTTCAGGTGTGACCAAGTCATCTTGAATACTCATTGTTTGGGAAAATATGATTTTGTGGTAGAAATTTTTTAAAGGATGAAACTCTACTTCAAAAGTAAGTATATCTCCTTATGTTATTATTTAATATCATAAATAAATTACAAAACATTATTAAAAGGAAATTAAAACAAAAAAGTTGTACGTTTACTCTTCCTACTGGGTAATCAAATACCATTTAACCCATCACAAGTTTATGGTTTTCTGGTAGTTAACTTTCACCTGGTCATGTTTTCTATCACTCTCCATCAGAACTTGATGGTTTGTTTTATCTTCCATATCCATGTTTTCCTACATGGAACCCTAATATGGGTTATCTCAGGTGGCCTTTGTACTTATCTTTCTTTCTTTTAAAGTGATAATTTTATTGACTCTTTTTTCCGATGTGGGATTTCAACAAAGATGTTTTGAAATGTCAAACCCCTAGTTTTTGTTTCCGAGTTTGAATTTTGAGGAAAAAATTATTTGGAGGGGAGAATTTAACACCCCAAATATTTTATAGTAAGTTATATCATTAAAGTAATTCAATAGATTATACTACACGAAACACTGACTTGGCTTACATTATATGGAAGATTGAGTTTCTATGAAACAACACTTTAATTATTCAAATAATATATTTATAACATAACAATTAAATATAGTAATATTAATAGCAATAAATAAATTTTAAATGTAATTTATAATTTTATCACATAAATAAACCATATTTATAAGGAAATGTATGAGTTTCATTAAAATATAAGTACTATTTTGATAAAGAAACTACTTCTTATGTCCTTTTGTGAACAATATTTAAATTTATTTCAGACAGTATTATAAATTAAATTTGGGTAAATTGAGTTAATTTTTGAATTCAGAATACCAATAATAGATTATGATGAAATTTTGGTAATTTTATGAGAAGTTTCATTTTTTGATAAATAGTTAAAAACACTACGTTATTGTTTAAAACTGACTGTTATTTAAATAATTATTATTTTTATTTGAATTTATTTAAAGTCAAAATATATATATAATAACTATATTATTTCAATGTAATTCATTAGAGTCATCTTATAATAATATTGGATGTATAAAATTTTATTGATTTTTTAATATCTTTTACCCACCTTCTAGGCACATTTCCAAATTTGCATAAAACGTAATTTTACCATTTCGGTGAATTGAGTTTCAAAAATCCAAGTGACATGGTTGAAATAAGTAATTAAAATGTGGTTCAATAGGATGAAAATAATTTTTGGTGAATGGTAACTTTTGAATTTTATTTACCACGGTTAAAAATAAATAGGGTAATTAAAGGTTAAATTGTTATTATAATTACCCTAACACATGTCCTAATTCTAATGGATAAGTATTTTTCGACCATAATAAACCATAGGAATAAATTATGATCCTCTTTGATCCACTTGTATTAGATTAAGACATTTATTATTATTTTATTTAAATAATAGTTAAAAGTGTAAAATTCAAAGTTTATTAACTAAACCATTTTTAATATAGGGTTATAAATAAGATAAATTTGACTATAAATATTAATTAAAAATAGAAAAATATTTCCTACATCATGATATTTTATTTATAATTTTTATACATTAAATTATTAAATTTATTTATGACACAATGATGATGAAGTAATTACCTTATTAATGAAAGATTAAAATAATTGATATTATAAATATCAAAATAAATGTAAATTGAGACTTTTTATGCATTACACTAATTTTATACATTAATATGACATGTTAGGGTTGATTTAATGTATTTTTTTATTTAATCAAGTTGTTTTAACTTTCACAAAAACCAAATACTAAATAGTGTCAAAATTGACATAAATGAGTTTTTAAAACAAATACTATATTATTAAATGATATAATATTCATAAATATATAATGTTAGTCCAAAAGACTTATATAATTATATATATTTCATTAATTAAAATATTTAAATTCTCTTGGAATTTTATGGTTAGTTTATTAACTGTGTAATATAAAAATACAAGAAGACATGGTAAAAGTTAAACAATTTAACTAATAATTAAATCTAAAATAAAAGGTTAATATGGTGATCTAAACTTGTCTAAAACCTATTGTTTGAGAATATATCTACCCATCCCCACCTTATACTCGAAATAAATCCAATTGGAGCCATTAGAAACTGAAAATGATTTTATAATGAAACAATATTTCAAGCTTTTCCTAAAGTGACCCTCACCTCTCTTATAAAAGGGTACTTCCCCTTCTATTAATTTTACACCTCTAGGGCCATTTGGATCTACCAAACCCTAATACAATATCCTCCCAACTAACCTCAATTAAACCTAGAGGCCTTACTTTGATCATAAATCCAACCTAAGGAGCCCTTTTGATCAAATCAAAAGGAAACACCCGAAGAGAGGTAATAATTTCATCACCTCTTTCAAAGTTCTTTTCTTATTCCGATTACTCTTTCTGTATTGTTTCCATACCAAAATAATGAATCCAATACCTTATACATAATGTGATGTTATTATAAATATGGTACATCCATATTCATTATTCTATCCATCCTATGAATGACAAAGTCACCATACGTGTGTGCGTGCGGCTTACTGTCTCCACGTCGTGGGGTAGTTTGTAATTCAACACTTAATTATTTGTATGGTTATAATAATGAGTATAATTGATGTAAATAATAAATATAACATTTTCATGATTATTTATATATGATATATCATCCAATTACGTACTATTTCACCATCAATAGAATGATATTGTCACTCGTGCGTACGTACGGATTACCGTCTCCACGAACGCGATGAGATTCATTCCCCATCGTAACCATTCCAGAATAATTTTTATTTTATTACTAAAAATAATGTTTAAGAACATAATATAATTATTTATATGAATCAAATACATTCTATCCATAACAAACATGACGTACGTAACAAAACATATAAAGAAAAACGAATCAGTTAACACCTGAAACAATGATGCTAATGAAATATTATTAACAAAGAAATATTAGAAGATAATATATGATATCATATTTATGTATGTGGTTTCTGAATAATTTAATAAAAATTATTTAACTATTATACAGGATGTTAACATACCCTCGACTAAGGAAAACTACAAGGTAAGGGGGTTTTCATCTCACTTTTTATTCCCGTGAGATTCGTGCTATATTTGACACTATTTCTTTTTTTGTGGTGTATGTACTACCCATGATTGTATTCATTGTGTAATATACTTTAATTTATGGGTATTTACATCTTCATTTTATGATTATTATTTCATTGGGTGTATTTTTCGTACATTACCAAATCCGTAATGGAATTTCTAATTTCAATTTCCACTCATTGGGTTTTACATACATTTCATTGATAGTTTTACTCCAATATTATGTGTGAAATAAATATTTATTTATTTATGTAGTAATTTCCAATCCCCTTTGTGTGGATATACTTTTGATACACATAATCACTCCATTTATAAATTCTCAATTCATTGATATGAGCTTGATAAGAGTAATCTTAACCCAATTTCCATTTATTGAGTTAAACATCCTAGTCATTGGTGTTGTTTTTACAAGAATATGTGTGAATATACTCTGATTGATTTACAATAAATATCCAATCATATTGAGTGTATTAATATTTTTCACACATAATTATTTCATTCATTTATCCTTAATCTAAGGATACGATCTTTATAATGGATTTCATCTCAATTTACCTTTCATTGAGACTTCTTCGTTTTTATGCGCCAATTCAGTTTTATATGGTGTGTATACTGTCATTTAACATATTATATCATGAATACCTTTATTCTCATGATATTTTAATGTTTTTTAATGTTATTAATCAATTATTTGTATTTAATCATCTCTTATTTGGTTAGGAACACTTTGACTAAAATATAATTTTAAATGTTTTAAAGATTTATTCTTCTAAATATTTCTCATTAATGTCCATGTTTTAAAAATGGTTTTAAGGATTTATTTATATGGACATGAATGCTTTAAAATTAAAATTCTTTTCAAAAGTTTCAAAGTGGTATGGAACACTTTTATTCAAAAATCTCTTTTAAACAACTTTTTTGATAAATAGTGCACCTTTTAAATATTTTCAAGAAAAAGGGGATATTTATATCAAATAGTTTTACTGATTATTTTCATCTATGTCAATATCATTCATTGTATTTTATTCTTGATTAAGGATTATTTATTATAATACAATATTCCATATTATATTGAATGAGTTATGTTTGACTATGGATGTTCTATTTTTATATCATTTATGGTTTGTGGTTTAAGTATTGACATTTCGTATTCCAGTTTTAATATGAATGTTTAGATTTTTTTCACCCTTTTCATATGAGGAATGCATTGGACTTAGTAAGTGATGGGCAGTGCCCTCTATATCCCCTCAATGCATTAGTATGTCTCTTGAGACAAACTAGTGTCTTTGAATATGGCCTTGACAATATTTTTATTTGTAGTCTTGGAATGAGGCCTTGACTATGTGGTTATGATGTTCAATATTATGCATTCCATCATTATGAAATTAGATATTGATATTACATGTGATTATTCAACTAGTATAATATCCATGTAAATAATTAATGGGATTATTTGATTTATCATTTCCATATTATGCTGAATTTTATGTTTAAAAGGCTTGTGTTTTAGTCTTATACATTTCCTTAAAAGTTTATGATTATTTATGATAGCTTCTACTATATTGTTTATCCTTACTGATCATCTGAGCTCACCCATTTTTTATGTTTTATTTTACTAGGATTCCAAGAAGCGTATTATGTTTTATATGTAGGTTTAATCTAAAAGAATAATGGAATTATAAAAGGATTATTTATGTTGTATTTTATGTTTGATATTTAAATGTGAAGTTCATGTATGTAATCTATTTTCCAAGACTGCTAAACTGATCGGTCCTTCAGGACATGATTCCTTGTAATCATGCCAATTTTATGTAATAATACACCAGCTCCAGCCTTTGGGGTCAGGGCATTATAATCAGCCTTGGTTCACTCCTTATAAATCTTAGAGTTCTCATATGCATCTATTCTCATTTCCTTTATCTCCTGAATCTGCAAATTCCTTTGAGAACCTACACCAGAAATATTACAATTGTATTTTTTGATGGTTCAGTAGGCCTGGTTATCAATCTCAATAGGGAGATGAAAACTCTTTCCAAACACTATCCAATATGGTGACATGCCAATGGGAGTTTTGAAAGTAGTACGGTAAGCTCAAAAGGAATCATCGATTCTAAGAATCTAATATTTTTCTATTAGGTTGAACTATTTTTTGAAGAATTTGTTTTACCTCTATATTTTACACCTTTTCTTGACCATTGGTTTGTAGTTGATAAGCAGTAGACACCCTATGACCAACCCCATACTGACGCAAAATATATTGCATTTTTCTATTGTAAAAAAGAGAACCCTGGTCACTAATGATGAACTTAAGTTCTCAAAACCTACAGAAGATTTGGTTTTTCAAAAATTCCACAACTGACTTAGAATCATAAGTCCTTGTAGCTCGTGCCTCTATCCATTTTGAAACATAATCCACTACCAAAAGAATGTACAGGTTCCCAAATGAATTGGGGAATGGTCTCGTAAAGTCAATACCCCAAACATCAAAAATGTCGTGGAGGAGAAAGAGTTTTTGTGGAATATCATTTTATTTAGAGACATTCCCCATTATTTGATAATGAGGGAAATATTTTCATAAGTAATTGGAATACTGAAACAATGTGCAACAAAAGAGACTATAATTAAGGACCTTATGAGCAGTCCATTGGGGACCAAAGTGGCCCCCAAAAGCAAGAGTGTGGCAAGACCTAAAGACAGACTGAAACTCTCTTTCTAGGACACAATGCCAGAGGACTTGATCACTACATGTGCACCAAAGGTAGTGGTTATCCCAAATGTACCAATGATACTAATGTTTTAGACAGTCATCCTGGTTTTTTTTTTAAATTAGTAGGAAAGAAAGATGCTACCAAATAATTTAGAATTTTATCATACCAAGGAATAACATCTTGCACTCGTTACAATTTATCATGGGGAAACATGTCATTTATGGGAATACAGGGGGAGGAGTCAATGTCTGAGGATGTGTGAATTATACTAATATGCTCGGCCACCACAGTCTCTAATCATTTTTTATCTCTAATGTCTAGATTGAATTCTTGAAGGAGTAGCTTCCAGTGAATGATACGTGGTTTGGATTTTAGTTTTTTAAGGATATATTGAAGGTCTTCATGGTCTAAGAACACAATGACTTTAGACCCTAAAAGATATGAACTTAATTTATCCAAGGCAATCACAATGGAAAGAAAATATTTTTCAGTTGTGTTGTAGTTTTCTTGGGAAGGGTACAAAGTATGTGAGGCATAGAAAATTACATGTGGAGCTCGCTCGACCCTTTGTGATAAGACTGCCCCAACTGCATAGTTAGAGGCATCACACATGAGCTCAAATGGTAAATCCCACCAAGGTTTTTGGATTACCAGAGGTGACTTGAGACTCCATTTTAACTTATTAAAATATTACCCACATTATATATCAAAAAAATTGTTTTTCTTTTTGGAGTAATCAAAATAGGGGGAGTGAAATCTTACTAAAGTCACGAATAAAATGATGGTAAAATCCAGCATGACCTAGGAAATACCGCACATCTCATACATTTTTGGGGAATGGTAAGGAAGAAATGACATCCAATTTTTATTTATCTACTTGGATACCATCCCCATAAATGACATGTCCCAAAACTATACCTTTTAGCACCATGAAATGGCATTTCTTGTAATCTAATACAAGATTATTTTCAATACAGAAACATAGGGATAAACCAAGACTACTCAAACATTTATCAAAATAGGATCCATAAACAGTGAAATAATTAATTAATACTTCCATGAAATTATATAGGTAATCTGAATAAATTCTAATCATGCATCGTTGGAAAGTAACTGGAGACTTTCATAGACCAAATGTAATCCTTCTATATAAAAATGTTCCAAAGGTGAAATTGAAGGTTGTCTTTTCCTAATCCTCATAAGTAATATGGATTTGAAAATATCAAAAATACCCATCAAGAAAACAGTAATGGGACTTCCCTATTATCCTCTTATGCATTTGTTAAATGAATGGTAATGGGAAATTGTCCTTCCTGGTGTGTTGATTTAGTCGGCGATAGTCTATACAGACACACCAACTATTCTGAACACTAGTTGGAACCAATTCATTATTTTCATTTTTTATTCCAGTAAGACCAGATTTTTTTAGGAACCACTTGTACTGGATTGACCCATTGGCAATCAAATATGGGGTAAATGATTCCAGTATCCAATAATTTTTTTACCTCCTTTTTTACCACATCTAAGAGGTTTGAATACAATTTTCTTTGTACCAACATCACTAGTTTAGCCTCATAATTTAACAATATATGATGTGTACAAATTGATGGGATAAGACTAGGAATTTCAGCAAGTATCCATCCCAAATCTTGTTTATACTCCCTCAAAAGTTCAAGTAATCGAAATTAATTCTTAGGAGGGAGTAAAATAGAAATGATTATTGGTAAATTGTTTCCATTATCAATATATGGATATTTTAAATCTTGATGTAGTTTTTTTAGTTCCAATTCAGGTGGATTTTGGATTTATGGGAGTGTGTGTCAAAATTAGATGTCAATAATCTCATATAACTGCTCAATGGTATCATCCTCAGATGAGGAATGAGCTTTTACAAGCTTAACAGTATCATTAATGGTAATTGGATCCTAAAAGTTCAATAAATCATAAATTAACAAACATTGATGGCATTTTTCTAAACTGGTACAACATTCTATGCATGATTCATTTACTATAATTTCAATCAATGATGAAAACTCAGAAAGGGGATCAGTGGAATAAATAGAAGTGTTTTTAGGGTAAGGGAGTACATTGATTGAATTAATAAAAAGAGAGGAATTTTCTTTTGACAGGTGCTTCATGGAATCAAGGATATTGAAGTGGAAAATTTCACCAAAAAACTCTATAGATAATTTACCATTGTGTACATTAATTATGGATTGGGAGGTTTTTAGGAAAGGTATCCCCAATATAATTGGGGCATGTCTATTCATCCTATCATCTTCTATTTTTAGCATATAAAAATCAGCAGGAAAAATTAAAATTTTCACCCTCATAAGAACATTCTATAACACACCAGAAGGGTGTTCTGTACTCCAATTTTCAAGATGAATGACTATTCCAGTGGGATTTAGTTCACCGACCTAAAAAGAAGAGTAAATGTAGTGAGGCATCACATTTATAGAAGCACCTAAATCAAGCATAACATTGGAAAAATTAATACGCCCCTATGGTGTGTGGAATCAAGAATGTCCCAATATCATTTCACATGGTGGGAAGTAATGGCTCTATCAATTTTGATATGTTCCTCCCCAAGATCACCTTTTCATCTCCATGAAGTTTCCTTTGGTGTGAACATGTCTCCTTTAGAAACTTGGTTTAATTTGGAATTTTTTTCAAGACATCAATCAAGGGTATGTTGACCTGTACTTTTTTGAAAGTTTTCGACATTTACTTATCATGTTTTGTTTATTTTTTTTGGTTGGTTTTTCCTTTTGGGGAATAGAAGAGGAATGGTCGGGCTAGGTGACTCGTCAATAGAAACACTCTTTCCTTTTGAAGGGATTCTCTCATGAAAAGGTTATACCTCATTTGGTCCATTCTCTATGGTTGGGATGGTGGTTTTATTAGGAGGGGATGACTCTAGTGGAGGGGTCATTTGGATTTTAAGTTATTTTCAACTCTGAAGGGTGATGTCACAAACATTTTCTTTATCCGTAGGTTTAACTACTAGTTGAGAAGGTAGTTTACCCAACCCAAGGATTTGGATTTCACCCACCGAGTTGGAAAGTTGTCATAATTGGTTTTTTAGGTATTGTATGGTAGCTTGGGTGGTTTTTTGGAATTTGAGACTATTGGTATCCATTTGGTTCATCATATATTCTAGGATAGGATCAGGTTTTAGAAAGGGTGGTAGGAATGGTCTTTGTGTTGGTTGGGTATTTGTAGGTGGTGCCGGATGACTACTATGCCCTAGTTGGTTCCATTTTTGTTGAGGTTGGTTTGAATACCCCCTTTCCAATAGGCTTGGTTTTATTTCCATCTAGGGTTGGATGGATATTAAGGTTCTTTCCTAAAGGGTTGGTTATAGGGGTGGCCAGGAAATATTGCCTCACAACTCTCAAAAGATTCTCTCAATTGGGGGAATTGGTCAGAGTAGTGGGTGTCAGAAGAACATATACCACAATGGATGGGAGGAGGATATTGAGATGTCCCTTAGGAAAGCGAAAGTTATCAAATATGGGTACTTACCTCTTCGAACTTTGTGTCCACCTTCTTCTCAAATTTTGAACTTTTCACCTCATGGACACCTCGAATGGGTAAAGTAGACCTTGAACTGAATTTTTGAGTGTTCTAATCCATGTCCTCAATTATGGTTCCTATAGAAATTGAGGTCTTATCAACTAGTGCACCACCTGCAGTATAATCTATCATATTTCGATCAATAGGGAATAAAACATCATAAAAATACTGAATTAAAATATGATTACTTATTTGGTGGTGTGGACAACTCAAACATAACCTTCTAAAGAGTTCCCAATATTCATATATTGTTTTCCCTTGTGATTTCATTATACCATAGATTTATTTACTTATATTTGTAGTTCAAGAGGCTGGGAAATGTTTTTCAAGAAAAAGGCATTTCATGTCTGCCTAACCTCTAATTGGTAAATTAATATAATACAACCAATCTTTTGAAATGTATTCTAATGAAAATGGGAATTCTCTAATATTTACTTGTTCTTCATCCACATTATTAGGTTTTAAAGTAGACCACATAGTGTGAAACTATTTTAAATTCTTATGTGTATCCTCTCCATGATGTTCATTGAATCTTGGTAATAAATGAATTAATCCATATTTTAGTTCAAAAATGGGTTTCCTCGCCTTGTATTTAAATGTATGCGGGTTGGATATCAACATATGGTGAGGTTAGTTATTTTAGTGTGTTTTTGTTTTAAGCCATATTTAGAAAGATTATTTTAGTTTTGATATTGGTTCCATAAGAAGAAGTGTAAGGATCAAGAATAGTGTCGATGTTTTGTTTGTCCTCCTTCGAAGGGTTCTCTTGTGCGTCTTAGTGTCGCTGATGTAGGATCCTCTCTAGTTTGGGTTCAAAAGGTGGTAAGTATCCTGGAGTTGAATAAGTCATGAACAAAACCTATAAAATAAATAAATCATAATACAAAAATATAGATAAATTAATAAGATAAAACAAATAAATATTCACAAAATTAACAAAAATATTATCAAAAAAATGAACTGAAACCCAAGCGCTCCCCGTCAACAATGCCAAAATTTGACCGTGGTTTCATGACACATAAAAATTATTATGATTTTAAGGTTGATTTATAGTATAGGTAATACCCTAGGTAATCTCTCAATGAGTGTTTATAGTTTTATAGTATGAATTTTTAATAAAAAGTGGGGGTGATTTTGGAAACAATTTAAAGAAAATAACTTAACTTAAAGAGTTTAATAGTTGATAAATTAAGGTGGTGTTTTGATAATTATGAGAGAAATGGGTCATTTTTATTTCACTAAACACATTTAAAGTTCATTTTTTTTAGATATTCATTTAGGTTTGGATTAATTCTTTGGTAGAAATTAATTGGAATCACGATTAATTCCTAAGACTTTATTTCATTGCTTGAAGAACCAAACCTTGACATTACAATCATATTGTCAAGGTTCTAAAATTATGCATGGAATAAGAGCTACCAAATAAGACTTAAATACCAAGAAAGTGGGTAAGAAAATTATTCTTGTGTTTTCCAATCAGAACAACACTAGTCATGCACTCAAACCCTCACACTGATCGGTTAGAAATTAAGAGAAAATCAATCACATGCATAAAAACAAGCATTAAAATAAGAAATAATTTAAGATAAATGGAAAGGAATATTTTAAAATCAAAATCACTTCAAACCAGTAGCTAATATATGTGTTAGAACTCCCCTGTCATGTGTGTATCTCCCTCACAACAAACTCCCACCGTTTAGCTAGACATCTGGAGTAGGAGGAAGCTCAGGTGGAACTCATTTTTCCTTATTGATACCCCTAGGAGGATAGGGGCCTCCAAAACTTTTTGGATGAGTAGAGGACTCTTTTGGGTATCCAAAATACCAGATCTTTTCCTCTTGTCCGAACTTGAAAATTAGGATCCCAAGCATCCATTTTATAGGAAAAGTGGAAGGTGGTTTTGGGCACACAGATTGTGTAAAACCACTTTTTCCAGAATGTAGCTTTGGAAAAAACTATAAAAAATTTTCCCCACCTATTGAATGTCTATTAAGAATTTTTGGAATCATTTGGACAACTAGAGACCAAGATATGGACAGATCACATAACACCACTTTTGACTTCATATAGATTCGATGTGTTGGAAAAATCATATAGGTTGGGCCACCAATGGACGAATGAGGATTGAGTTCCTTCATATAAAATGTATCCCTATTAATTTTGGACCATAAAACAAAATTTCAGTCCATTTGGATTCAAGGTTAAGTAGAAATATGCAGTTTAGTAAACTATTGTGCTTGGATCCAGCGTAGCTTGACCCATTTTTCTTGAACTTCGTCATGGGCCCTCCAAATCACCTCCACCTTCAATGAAATTATCAAAGTAATTAAAATTTTACTTTTTAAAATTTATAAAAAAAAGAATTGAATCAAAAAATAATTTCAATTTTCTATTATTTTTATGATTTTTAATAAAAAAAACTAGTTTATCACAGTGGTATAAGGGTGAAAATAAAACAGTGAATCACGGTGTGATCAAGCTAGAATAACTCAAAGTGAATGTTTTCAATATAAAAGTAACATTACATCATAAAATGTTCACCACATAGTCAAAACCAAGATAAAACATTTATATTTTCTTGATACTTTAGGATAATGATATGTGATTCATTTTTTATATGTAAAAACCAACCATACATCAATATGACATGTCGTTTGACTAGTATGATTCAATGTATGTGTTTTCAGTATAAAAGTAACATTTTATGCTCACAACACGTGTCAAATAGTCAAAATTTATCAAAAAAACTCTGAATATCATGATAATTTTCTAAAATGATTCATGATTCATTTGTGAGGTGTAGGAATTAACAACATATCAATCTAACATACAATGTGACCGGATTGACTAAAAGTACATTTTTCAGTATAAAAGTGTAATTTTAGTCTAAAATGGGTGTTACATACTCAAAAATAAGAAAGGTTTTAGATTGTCTTAATAATTTATAAAAATGATCTATGATTAATTTTATATGTGTTGTAATTAATCTCGATTCAAACTACACATTGTGTGGTAGGTATGACTGAAAATTCATGTTTTCATTTAAAAATGGTATTTTAGGTGTACCACATACTCAAAACTAAAAAAACACTTTGATTATTTTTATATTAAATGAAATAGATAAATAATTTAATTTTGGCATGTAGAAATTTAATGCATCTCAATTTGACACATAGTGTGGTTGGTATGACTGGAAGTGTGTGTTTTCATTTAAAAGTGATATTTTATTTTAAAACATATGTTTCATACTAAAAACCAATAAAACACACTTTAATTGTATTAATAATTTATAAAAATTATATTTAATTCATTTTTTATGTTTATGAATCAACCGAATGTTGCGACCATCCCAGTGGGGCCTGTGTTGTGACTCTCCAAGCCCGCCTCCAATAGGCCAGGGTCTGGTGAATAGCACTGAGTAGACATATCACTAACATGGAAGACATTACCTAAGTACTTGTACACACAAACACACATCTTCAAGCCCAAAATTGTTGAAATCTAAAAACCACTAAGGAACAAAATGCATGCATACAACTAAACACAACCAACATAGTACAATGGAAAGTAATGTGCGGAAAGTAAACTGGGAAAAAATACAAGCCCACCAAAAGAAAGAGTTTGCAAACTAAAAAGTTCAACCTATAATAAAGAAAGGTATTGTGACTACTTCTCAATGCCTAAGGAACACCTTGGATTCTAGGGAAACAAACAAAGTGTGATCCGGACTTGGTCTTCCCCAGAATCCGTCAAAAGGTTGCTCGTCTGCACAAGACACGACACATGTGGGTAAAGCCCGTACAGGGGTGAGTATAACAATACTCAGTAGGGGACCCCGAAAACCCACAAAGAAATATATGAAGTAAAGTTACATTCATCTCTACATAGTATATGTCTAAATAACATATAACAAGAGAAACATATCCAAATATACTCAAAACCCAGAACTGTAGTCTAGAGGTACGTCACAACGACTGCATACTCATGCTAGGGATTCAGTTTGAAGATTCCACAAAGCACTTATCTGGGAGAACTCACTCCATGAGTCTGATATCACTAGTGATGTCCATCCAAGAGGTTCTGTTCATTGGTAATATCCATTAGAGATAGAGAAATGCATTAATAGATATAAAGAGAGAGAACAGATGCACTCATGCCAGGAGAAATCACTCCTAAGTGGTAAAAGATCATGATACATGGATGATGAAAACTGTTAGGGCCATGGGGGTGTTACCATGACTCATCTAGATTCACCTAATAAGTAGAGAATCGATGTCTGGTAATATTGGTCGCATCGATAACCTGCCTGTACCTAGGGCCAAGAATGGGTAGAGGATCTCGCTCTGGGCCTCTCAAAGAGAATCTTACTCTATCTAGAAAGTATTATTGAAGGGTTTCATACTCCTGTGGATGGAAATGATACCTGAAATTTAGTGTAATGAGAAAAGGGGGCACTAACCCAAATGAAACTTGTCCAAGGTATGGTGGAGAAGGATATTAATCCATGTACTGAAAAGTACAGAGAGGGTAGAAAGGTCACACAATTTATCCTATAACTGAAGGTACTGCCTGTGTACAATGGCCCTTGTCAAAGAGAATGTCATGTAGAAAGAGATATACATGGAATGTAATTTCCCGACATGTCGTGCCCTACTATTTAGGGTTCGGTCTGTGTACATTGGTCATGTTTCGTACACAGCTTCAACTTGTGTCTTACAACCCATGTACTAGTACATGGGGTAACCCATGTAATCGGTATAGTTTGTCCATGTGGTGGAGTACATTATATGTACTCCACCCCGTGTTTGTGTATCATTTGAGATACGTGTCGTGTCTCGTGTAGGGACCCACATGTTATGTGACATCTGTCACATGTCGTGTCATCTCTTTCTGCATCGCGAAACCCTAGTTGTCGTTGAGCTGGCCCCACACGTCGTGTTATTTGGAGAACACGTCGCGTTCTTTGGGATTTTCCAGAAACAAATTTCTTCGCCAGCGCACCTCAGGTGATTCTCGAGCCCTCTATTTGGTTTCCTTTTCACCTTGAAACTCATGATCCAAGGTTTCCTCACCATAATAATTCTGATTCAGTAAGTTTTAGGCCTTCAGTTGTCTTTAGAAACACATTTTGATCATCCATGTGAAGAATGGTCGAAGAAAAATATCTTCAGAACCAAGTCGATTTTTCCACTACCATCATCGATGCACCTCTGATTTTTCATCATGATGTCGGATCTCCAATTTGGGATCGTTGCGTTGTGAAATGGACGTGCAACGATCCGTTGTTCATAACCCCGTGAAGAAAGCGAAGAACGCAGGGTAAAAAGGGGGGAGAAAACCTAATAAATAATCAATGAAAAAACCTCCATCGTCATTTGTAATGGCATTGATCTACTCCCGTTATAATAATCAAATAGAAACAAATCAAATATGAATCAAATCAAACATGGATCAATTCCCCAAAATAAACTCGATAAAATACCCTTCCCTAAGAACGGACGATCTCCGGGTTAACTTGTTCATGGGTTGATCCATGTTCATCATTTTAATCCAAGAACGATGAACAAATAATTTAAAATAAAAACCCCTACCTCTATCATCAATGAAGAGGGAGAGAGGTCATATTTCGGGATTTGATCTTGTTGTACAACGATCCTTGTGTTTTCGTTCGTCGGTGTTCATCAAGAATTCTCCAAGGTGGATCCTCTCTATAGATCCAGAGGATTACAAGGAGTTTTCCAAGATTATGATCCTAACCTTGGGATCCTTCTCATTTAAAACCATAAAACACTTTTCTACATCGTTAAAATTTTTAAAACAAAATAAATTATTATTTTTTTTTATTTCCTTTAAAACGTCCAAAAAATTACCTTTTTTAGCTAACCTACGCCAGTCAATATTAGGAATCGCCTAAGGTGAAATTGATACTTTTAATGCAACGGTGACCTGGGATTTATGATCTGGGTACCCATTTAAAACTTATTCCATGTTTTTAGGAAAACCACTTGCATACGCTATTTAAAAGTTTAATTTATTTCAAACATTTTTTTCGATCACTCCAGGCCTCGAAATCGCACACCATCGTAAATCATGTTCTTGTAATAATTCCATATAATATTTAAAAATAATACACAGAAAATTAAATACATTAAATTATCCCCAACTTAGGAATTTTACATCCCTGAAATTCCAAAACAAAAGGCTACTCAAACAAAAGTTGGTACTACGCATGAATTTGAGCCTCCCACTCCCACGTTCTCTCCTAATGGTTCCCATGCTTCCGCCAGACACACACCAAGAGAATCACTTTCCCATGAAGGATCCTATCATGTCGATCCTCGATCTCCACTGGGTACTCTTCAAAGGTCAATCTATCCTCGATATCCAACTCTCCCTAGTCAATTATGTTCAATGGGTCACGCACATACCTCCTCAACTACGATACATGGAATACATCATGTACCTGGTGCAATTATGGAAGTAGAGCTAGGATTTACGCCACCATGCCAACTTTTCACAGTATCTGAAAAGGGATGATGAACCTCATAGACAACTAGATTCCCTAGACAAATCTCTTCAACCCTCATTGAGGTGAGATATAAAGAAATACATGATCTCCCTCTTCAAACTCTAGAGGTATCTATTTTATATTAGCATAAGATTTCTACCGAATTTGTGCAGTCTTCATCTGCTCCTGGATACTGGTGAAGAGAGTGAGCTCTTTGAGAGGCCATGGCGACGATGGTGTAGGTCATGGCCGCGCCCCCCACCTCCCCTCCCCGGCCTGCTCAAGTCGGGGAGTGGGGTTGACACTCCTCCCTCGATCCCTTTTCCCTCTCACGGTCTTTCTTTTTCCCCCTTCATTGAACCGTCTTCTCTCCCTCACTTTAATCCTATCAAATTTATCCCTAAAGTCCACTCTTGTGTGAATGGTTTTCCTTCAATTCTGATTTCTCCCTTGGAGTTCACGAATGCTTTGGAAATGATGGATTTTACCCTAGTCGCTCTTTTTGGGAAGCAATGCCCCTCAGTTGATACCTTCGAAAGGTTTGTTTTCATTTCTTGGAAGCTTCAGGGTCGGGTGGTTGTCGGTCTTTTAGATTCAAAGCATATTCAAATTCGTTTTTCTTCTGATGAAGATCTGATCTACGCTTGGGCCTCTACTCTGTGAGTTTTCAAATGATTCTGATTTAATTTATTTCAGTGGTCCTTTGATTTTCATTCGATGTGTGACTCCCCATTTACAGTGTTATGGATTTCGCTTCTCGGTCTTCCACTACCTTTCTAGAATCCATCAATTATTTCGTTAATTGGAAATATGATCCGCCGCTACCTATGTTCGGATGCCCGCACCAGCACCGTGTGTCATCCAATATCCCTGATAATTTGTGTAGAAGTTGATGTCTCAAAGGGGCTGTTGGACTCCATTTTCATTGATATAGAAGGAGAGCTCCACTGGAATCAAAAGGTGTGTTATGACTCTTGGGTTCCTTTCTGTTTTGGTTGTCATCGTCTGGGTCATGATTCTTACAGATTCCATCGAATTTTTTCTATTGGCATGGCTATTGTGGCCTCTGAAAACAAGATAGATTAGTAGGGTAGAGGTGGGGATGGCCTCCCTTCCTTTGTTCAGAGTGAATTGATTACATGCAATATAGAAGTCGGTGAGGTTAAAGAGCATGGTGATTCGGTTTTCAATAAGACTGTTCAGGACCAGTGTCCAATTGGGACTGCTGAAGGGTCTGGATATGGTTGTGTCAGTTCTATAAAGGGGACTGGAAAGGCTGATGATATATAGTGTTCAAATGTAGAAATATAGAAGAAACCAGTTAGGAGCTTACCTCCTAAACCCAGTGTATCAAAGATCTTAAACAGGTTGCAGAGCGATCTGGAGAGTCCTCCAAATAGAAAATAATTTACTCAGGGTTCCCAGAACTGTGTGGGGGTCGAGGCATCTATGGATTTGTACAATGCATAGTCTCAGGACTTGGGGTACTCTACTGGAGTTGCTGGCCTAAATTCTAAAGGTGTGGAGATTCTTAATCCTTGTACCTATGTAGAGGCAGTGAGTGTGGGTGATTTCCACAACTATGACAGGGTGGTTCTTTATACTAGAAAGGGTAATCCCAAGGATGGACAAGAGTGGGAGAATCCTACACATGTTTTAGGAAATAAGTTGATTACTAGTCAGAGTATCAACTCGAAGAGGATGTCGTCCTGCCTCAACTTAAACAACCAATTTGATAGTTTAAGTAGTTAGGGAGAGCTTGAAGGAAAATCCAACTATCCCTATGAGGCCGAGTATGATGGAGATGGAAATCCCTCATATGAAACTAATTTTGGAGGATTTAGTAAAGGTCTATACGACCAAAGGATAAAGAAAGGGAATAAGGAAAATAGGGACTTGGGGAGCTATATAGTTTCCAGGAATCCGAAACCTAAGGGTTGTAAGGACTAATATTATCTTCCTAAACCTATGGAGACATGGTAGATCAAAAAAGAGGGTAAACTCATGGGGAATGAGATCCAGATAGAGGCAGGAGAGGAGGCTCAATAAGTTTGTTCCATAGAGTCTCAATTACAGGTGAATGTAGCCTTAAAAAAAGATGGCCAGCAAGTGGAGGTGCATCAGCATTTTTAGGATACGAGGCTAGTGAAGGGGGGTGCTATTTCCCCGAGACAACAATGTGAGGTAGGTTCTTCAAAAGGCTTTTAGTGCCTAAAGGATGATGATCTGGAAACTCAGATGGTACTACTCATGCATTATGGCGAAGAAATGAAGGAGTATGTCCCGGTGATCAAGGCTGAGAGGGAAGACATCGACCAAATGATGGAAAGATTGATTCAAGGGAAAGTTTCTAGGGAGAAAGTGGAATGGATTGACAAGAAAGATCATATATTTATTTGAGGATTCAATATGGAGAATATCACTAAAGCAGAATATATGAAATCTTGGGAATACCTAGAAAGGAATTATCAAGATAACATAGAGAAAGATCCAGACTACCAGGTAAGTTCCCTCCCTTGGAAACTGTTGAGGGAAGGAGACTCTAATCACCTTAAACTTGTGTTTAATAAGCCAGTAGTTTCCATTGTTGTTTGATCTTTTTGTAAGTTTTCTCACTATCCCCTTAAAAGTGTTAGAAAATAAAAAAAGTAAACATGGATGGATCTTCTCTTGGATGATCTGCGCCTTCTCGGTGGTAGCTCACACCAACTCTGGACCCATGATTGTTGAATCTCCGGGGTTGGTCCAGCAAAGCGATGACCAGTAGGGTTTCCCAAGCCCACAAAAAATCCTCTAGAACCTGAATGGTTCTCCCTATCTGACCATCTGTTTGGGGATGTAATGTTGTGCTCGAGTGTAGTTGAGTCCCAAATTCTTTCTATAATCCCTTCCACAACTAAGATGTGAAACGAGCATCGCGATCTAATACTAGAATCTAAGGGACACCATAAATCTAAAATATATACTACATGTAGAGGCATCCCAAAATCTCTATGGAACTATGCTTCCTAATAGCTAGAAATTGAGCTGAATTGGTGATTCATTCAATAATTTACTAGATGGAATCATGTCTCCTAGACATTTGTGGTAAGGATGTCATGAATTCCATATACATTCCATCCCACATACACTCCATCACTTCCAAGGGATAAGCTAATACAAATAGAACCTGGTGCTCAGCCTTCACCTACTAGTTGTGCCTCCATGACTCGCAGTGAGGGTGGAGGGGTGAAAACCATCGACTGGAGATGAGATTCATCATCTCCATCCATAAATTAAAACTATAGTGAGGAAAACTACTACAATTCCTCACTCGGTAGTCAAAAACTCAATCTTCTACTGAGAGAATCTGCCATCATGTTCTCCTTCCTATGATTATAAATTATTTCAAAGTCATAATCTTGGAGGAACTCCATCTATCAACTATGACATATATTCATATCCTTTTATGAGAATATTTACTTGAGTATCTTGTAGTCAAAGTAAAAGATAAATTTTTCTCCCATCAGGTAGTGTCTCCACATCTTCAACACAAAGAATACCGCTGATAAATCAAGGTCATGGGTCATGTAGTTCTACTCATGCGGCCTTAGATAGCACGAACCATAATCAATCACTGCCTGTCTCTACATCATGACACAGAAAATCCTGATCCCTGATGCATCATATAAAACTACGTACTTGAGAGCTTCCTATAAACTGGTGCTCTTAGAGTATGCCTAAAACAATCCACAAGTGTCTCACGTGATCCTCCTTTGATGATCAATACACAAGGATGTCATTGATGAAGACCACTACAAATTGTCCTAAATACAGCTAGAAGATTTGGTTCATAAGTCCCATAAACATTACAGGGGAGTTCATCACATCGAAAGGCATCATCAAGTACTCATAGTGACCGTAGAGGCATCTGAAAGTTATCTTCGGTATATTCTCATCTCATACTCATAACTGGAGGTAACCCAATTGAAGGTCAACCTTCAAGAACCACCATTCCCATCTCAGCTAATTGAAGAGATCATCGATCCTTGGGATTGTATACTTGTTCTTAATTGCTACCTAGTTCAGGCTTTGGTGATTCAAACACATCCTCAAACACCCATATGCCTTCTTGGAAAACAAAACTGGGGCCACCCAAGGTGAAACATTGGGTCTTATGAATCCCTTACTCTGAAAATCCTCCAACTGCACCCTTAACTCATGAAGCTCTGTAGGAGCCATCCGATATGATGGTGAAGATATCATTGCCATCTCGGGGTGTAGGTCAATGCAGAAGTCAATATCCTGGTGGGGATGTAATCCTGGAATATCTTTTGGAAAGACATCCTTGTACTCTACTACTACTATTGGGAACTGAAAGCTCACAACAACTGCTACTTTGAGGGTATGGCTAGATAACTCATGAGTGATCAGCTACATCATCCTAATAATTACCCCATTCTATGCTTCATGGGTTTCCTTTTCACCAACAAAGTAAAACCTTGTTCCATTGTTGTGAACACATCGCACTCTTCGCCTAAAATAGTTAATCTGTGCACGAACTGTGGATAACCAGTACATACCAAGAATGGCATTATAAGGCCTCGATGTCACTACCAATATATCCCCAACCAAAACTCTCTCCTGTTAGAGTATGGTCACTATATAGGAACCATTTCATGATCATTGGGTCTCCTCCCATAAGAGTATCTATTCATGAGGGTCAATCCAATGGTTTAACTGGAATCTCCAAGTTTTAAAAAAAGGTATGTGGCATGAAAAGGTATGACTATCACCTAGGTTAATCAATACAGTATCTAAAGTTAAAAGATAGAGATTGTGCCTCAAATCACCCTTCTAACTTTTGGGTCATACACCTCGACCGCACAGAGCTATCCCCACCCCTACCCTCCAGCTCCCTGAGCCTGGTGTGGACTACCTGGGGTGGTGGTGGAAACATGTTGAAAAGTATTCCACATATTTCTACTCTCTCAGCTCCTCTTCCATGACTGCAGCCTTGCAGATCTTATTTCTCCACCCAATGCCTCATTCAGTCGTTCGACATGTTAGGAAATATCTAGATAGATGTCCCCTACTATTTCACGTGTAGTATCACCTCTCCCTAGGCTAACTAGATCCATCCTGAGAATCCCAAACTGCCGACCCATACTTTTGGTCTTCCTTAGACATTTTCCACATCCAGATCCCTATGTCCGACGTTGGATCCCTACTGCCGAGGTCTATGCACTCATCTGCTTTTTTCTTACTACCACTGGCTATACCCACCCATCCAAGGATCTCTCAACTTCTAAAGCCTACTCTAGTACTCCCTCATACGTAAGAATGTACAAAAGGAAAAAACCGGATCAGATGTCTCTGCACAGACCTTTCTCGAAGTTCTGAGCCCTGTAATCCTAGTTGTGAATCATATCCATAGAGTACCAGGAAAGTTTGGTGAACCATGATGAATACTCATACACTATCATGTCATCCTTACAGTGTTGTAGAATCTTTAGGATATGCAAAAATATTAGCATATAAGGTGATAATTATTCTCTAAAAAGGTTCTCAAACTCTTCCCATGAAAGGTTTGCTTCATCGTAAGATCAGGTTACTAAACCCCACCATCTCCTTGTAGATCCATAAAGAAGGATTATCGCCAGAACCACCATTTTCTCTGCTGGTGTACTAACTAGACGGAAAACTCATATCACCACCTCAATTCAATCATCATCCGCCTGTGTGTCAGGATCACCTCAGAACATGAGGGTCTCTACTGCTAAAACTCTTGAAGGGCGCTCAGCCTGTACTCTTTATACGCTAGTACTGTGAGTACCATGTACTGCTCTACAGGTGGCAGTATGGCTTTTGTACCACCTAGAGGTAACATCTGGGGAACTAATCCCTGTATCAAAGAATTTTCATTGAGGGGGTCATCATCATGATCAAGCTATTGAATCCTAGATGGTATATGTTGTGAAGACATCTTGTAAGAAACAAAACATACTATTTTCAATGATTATATCTGGAGAGATAACTCAAGAAGGACATGGAAACCACAAATCATTCCTATATGATGCATGTACCATTATTGTTTTTATTTAAATAGTTTTTCCATGTATCGAGTCAAAAAGAAGGTTATCAGAGTCCTGGTGTATGGATACGTCGGCCTCCCGCACCAATACTGGAGTCCTTCACCTGAAAACCAAACTCAAAACACTTAACACTATTTCCTCAAACCAATCTCATAGACTCTTGGTCCTAAGGTAGAATCGAACACCTCTGATACCACTATGTTGCGACTCGTCCCATTGGGGACCATGCCGTGACTCCCAAAGCCTGCCTCAAATAGGCTAGGGGATGTTGACTAGCACTGAGTAGGCATATCGCTAACATGGGAGGAATTGAATAAGTACGTGTACACAGAGATACATCTCCAAGTCCAAAAATGCTGAAACGTAAAAACCACAAAGGAATGAAATGCATGAATACAACTAAACCCAACCACCAGAGTACAATGGAAATTAAAGTGTGGAAAGTAAACTGGGCCAAAATACAAACCCATCAAAAGAAAGAGTTTTCATACTATAAAGTACAACCTATAAGAAATAAAGGTATTGTGACTGATTCTCAACCCATAAGGAACACATTTTCCTATAGGGAATCTCACAAAATGCGGTCCGCCCTGGACTCTGTCAAAAGGATGCTTGTCTGCACAAGACATGACACATGCAGGCAAAGCCTGTAAAGGGGTGAGTATAACAATACTCAGTAGGGGACCCTAAAAAAAACAAATCAATATACGATGTAAAGGTACAGTCATATATACATAGTATATTTCTACAGAACATATAAGAAGAGAAACATATCCAGATATACTTGAAACATAGACCCGTAGTCTAGAGGTAATCCACAACAACCGAATACCCGCGCTAGGGATTCAGTCTGAAGATTCCAAAAAGCACTCATCTTAGAGAACTCACTCTAAAAGTATGTTATCTATAGTAATGTACTTCTGAGAAGTTTTTTTCATCGAGAAAATCCATGATAGATAGAGAGATGCATTGATAGATCTGAAGATAGGGAATAGATGCACTCGTGTTGGGAGAACTCACTCCTGAGTGGGAAAATATCATGATACACAAATGAGGAACACCTCCAGGTCCATGGGGGCGATACCACAACTCATCCATATTCACCTTCTAAGTAGAGAAATGACGACTGGTATGATTGGTCACATCAATAACCTGACTCTACCTAGGGCCAAGAATGGGTATAAGATCTCGATCTAAGCCCCTCAAAGGGGCTCCTACTCTATCCATAAAGTCATTTTAAAGGGGTTCGTACTCCTATGGATGGAAATGGTACTTTAAGTTCATAGGAATGAGAAAAGGGGGCACTAACCCAAAAAAAACTTGTCCAAGGTACGGTGGAAAAGGAGATTAATCCATGTACTTAAAAGTACACAGTTTGTAAAAAGGTCACCCATCGTGTCCTATAACCCCAGGTACTACCTGTGTACAATGGCCTGTGTTGAAGATAATTTCATGTAAAAAGAGATAAAAACGTCATGTAAGAGTTTAAAACACCATGTTCTACAATCTGGGGGCCTCTCTGAGTACACTGGTTGTGTTCTCATGCACATCATCAACCCATGTCTACCAACCTATGTTCCAGTGCATGGGGTAACCCGTGTAACCAGTCTGGTCTGGTTGTATGGTGGAGTATATATCATGTAATCCACCCCATGTTTGTGTATTGTCTGAGATACACACTGAGTCCCACATAGGGGCCCACACTCCATGTGACATCTATAACACATCGTGTCATTTCTTTCTGCATCGCAAAACCCTAACTGCCACCGAGCCAGCCCCACATGTCATGTTCTTTGGAGAACACACTGTGTTCTTTGGGGTTTTTCAAAAGATAAGTTCTTCTTCAGAATGCCTCAGGTGATTCTCCAACCCTTTATATAGTTTCTAAATCACCTATAAACTAAATATATAAGGTTTCCCCACCATAAAAACACCGATTCAGTAAGTTCCATACCTTAGATCGTCTCCAGAAACTTGTTTTGATCATCCATACGAAGTATATTCAAAGAACAATTACCCATGAACTGATTGAATTCATCATTCACTATCGTCTTCGCACCTCCACTAGGTAATCACAATGTCAAATCTCCAATTTGGGATCATTGAATTGCAAAATGGACATGCAACGATCTGTTATTCATAACCCCATGAATAACGTGAAGAACATGGGGTCAAAAGGGGGAAAAACAAAATAATTAATCAAGGAACGAACCTCCACTATCCTTCATCATGATTTTGATCTAATCCCGTTATAAGGATCAAATGAAAAAAAATATGAATCAAATAAAACATGGATCAATTCCACAAAATAAACCCAATAAAAGACCCTCCAATAAGAACGAACGATCCAAGGGGCAACATGTTCATGGGTTGATCTGCATACATCATTTCAATATAAGAATGGGGGGAAAATAATTGAAAATAACAACCCCTACCTCGATCTTCGATGAAGAGGGAGAGTGGTCATCAGTCGGGATTCGATCTTGTTGTGCAACAATCTACGTGTCATCATTCGTAGTCATTCGTTGAGAATTCTCCAACGTGGCTTCTCTCCAAAGATCTAGAGGATTATAGAGAGTTTTTCAGGTTTATGAGCCTAACCCTGGGATCCTTATCATTTAAAACCATAAAAAATGTTATTTCATTATTAAAATTATTAAAACAAAATAAATTATTAATTTATTTTATTTCCTTTAAAATGTCCAAAAAAATTAACTTTTCAGTCGAGTCATGCCTGTCAATGTTAGGCCTTAAAGAAGGTATATTTACTGCACAGAATGCAATGGTACCCTTATATTTCTGATATGGGAACCCATTTAAAAGTTATTCCACTTTTTCAGGAAAACTGCTCGCACATGCTCTTTAGAAGTTTAATTTATTTCAATCATTTATTCTGTGTAGTGAGGGCCTCAAAATTACATGCCATTGAAAATCCTGGTCTCATAATAATTACATATAATATTTAAATATAATACACAAAAATTCAGATACATTACACCAAAAATAAATCTAACACATGATGTTGTCGATACATCCAAAAGTGCTTGTTTTCTTTTTAAAAAACATTTTAGTTCCAAACATGCATCACATAGTCAAAACCTATAAAATATACTCAAATTTTCTTGATATTTAAATACAAATATTGATAATTCATTTGTGATATGTAGGAATTAACAACATTTCTTTCTAACACATGTTCTGGCCAATATGACTAAAAGTAAGTGTTTTCAATTAGAAGTGAAATTTTTAGTTCAAAACATGTGACACATACTCAAAATCTATCAAACACACATTTATTTTCATAATATGTCATAAAAATGAGTCACAATTCATTTTTTATATTTTTTAATCAACCACACATTAATCTAACACATGGTGTGACTAGTATGATGTAAAGTGTGTGTTTTCATTTAAAATTTCAATTTTGGTTCAAAACACATGTCACATATTCAAAATCAAGTAAACACACTTTGATCACAATTTAATAAAAAAATTGATAGTTAATTTGTGAAGTGTAGGAATTAACTATACGTTAATCTGACACACATTGTTTTAGGTATGGATGAAAGTGTTTGTTTTCATTTAAAAGTGAAATTTTAATTCAAAACACGCATCACATACTCAAAACTAATAAAACACACTCTGGATGTCTTGATACTTTAAGAAAAATATATTTGATTCATTTTCTATGTGTAGGAATCAACTATACACCAATCTATCACATGGTGTATATGGTATGACTCAAAGTTTTTTTCAATATAAAAGTATCATTTTAGCTCAAAACGCATTTCATATAGTCAAAACCAAGAAAACACACTCAAATTATTTTTATAATTTATGAAAATTATATGTGATTCATTTATGATTTGTAGGAATCAACTAGACGTCAATTCGACACACAATATGGCAGGTATGACTGAAAGTGCCTTTCCATTTAAAATGAAATTTTAGTTCAAAACGTGCATCACATTCTCAAAAATGAGAAAACATACTTATATTGTATTGATATTTAAGTCAAAATATTTATAATTTATTTGTGAATTGTTTTAATTAATCACACATCAATATGACACACAGTGTGGTTGATATAACTAAAATTGTGTGTTCTCATTTAAAAGAGACATTTTAGTTCAAAACATGTGTCACATACTCAAAATTTATAAGACACACTTGTATTGTCTTGATTAATTATAAAAATAATCCATAATTCATTTTTGATATGTAAGAATCAACCACACATTAATATGACACACAGTGTGGCCGATGTGACTGAAAGTGAATGTGTTCATTTAAAATTAATATTTTAGTTTAAAATCATGTCACATATTCAAAATTAATAAAACATGCTCTGATTGTATAAATACATTATCAAAAAATATATAATTCATTTTTTAAGTGTAGTAATTAACTGCACGTCAATCAGACACACATTGTGGTCGGTATGACTGAAAGAATATGTTTTCATTTAAAAGTGATATTTTAATTGAAAACATACATCATATACTCAAAAATGATAAAAAACATTATGATTGTATTGATACTTTAGGAAAAAGATTAATGATTCATTTTTGTAGGAATAAATCAAACATCAATCTAGTACATGGCATGGTCGGTATGACTAAAAGTGTTTTTTTAATATAAAAGTAACATTTTAGCTCACAATGCACATCATATAGTCAAAACTGAGAAAACATTCTCAAATTAACTTGATACTTTAGGAAAATGATCCATGATTCTCTTTTTATGTATAGTAATAAACTTTACATCATTTAAACACACTGTGTGTCCAGATTGACTGAAAGTGCATGATTTTAGTTTTAAAGTGACATTTTAGCACAAAATACACATCACATACTCAAACCTAAACAAATTTTCTCAGACAGTCTCAATACTTTAGGAAAATGATTTTTGATTCATTTTTGACATGTATTAATTTACCTCAAGTCAATAAGATACATGATATGGTCAGTATGCTAAAAATTTCATGTTTTCATTTAAGAATTACATTTTTGTTTAAAATACATTTCACATGATAAAAAATCAAGAAATCTCTCTTGGATTGTCATGATATTTTAGGAAAACAATCAGTAATTAATTTATGATTCGTAGGAAATATCAACATGTTAATTTGACACATGGTGTGACCAGTATGAATGAATGTGCATGTTTCTATTAAAAAATAAAATTTTAGTTCATAATGTGCATCACATAATCAAAACTTGGAAAATTTTCTATGATTGTCATAATATTTTAGAACAACATAATTTTCTTTTGTTACTTGTAGTAATTAGCCACATATAATTCTAATTGAAATTTATAATAGATTACATAACATTTAAATTAAATTTTGTTTTAATTTTTTTATGTATTATTGCTAAAATAAATATTATTTTTATTACAGTCACCCACTTCTTTTTGTATGAGGTCGTATTGATCATTAAATAAGGCCTACTAAAAGATTTTTTTATTTATTAGATATATTTATTTTTGTTCGTAATTAAATTTTACACCAATGTAATTGTATTGAACTGAAATTATTTAATGTAAATTTTAATTATTTTTTATATTTAATGTAGTATTTGTACTACAATTTAAATTATTTTTTATTTTTATTATCGACTGCTACAGAGTTATGTATATATAACTATTAGCATCCTGTAGCATCTAGGAAGTTATTTTATCAATGCTAGAATTAGCATCGATAAAGTGTCCACTTTTAAAGACACTCACAATATCAATATTTTTTTAGCACTAAAAAACTTATATCTAGCATCCATATTATGTGATGAAGTGCTTAGTATACCAAACAAATATGAAGATATATTTTGAAGATAATTTATGGTAGATGTATTCAAAATTATCATGGAAATGTATTGAATATTTAATGAATAAGTATTAGAGAAAAGAAAAGGATATTTTTTATGAATCGTGTTAGAAATTAATTTGTAATTACTAGAGAAGTCATTTATACATTGAGTAAAATTTTAAAGGAAAATGGTTTCATTTAACAAAAGTTTTAGTTTATTTCAATTTTCATCATGTATTGAATAAATCAATGTTTCCTTGTGTTTTATGGATGTAAACTAAAAATTAGTTCAGATTTCATCAAGTTGTGGGATAAAATTAAAACACATTAAAATAATAAATCTAATTAAATATTTAAAAATCATATTTTAATAAAAAAAATCAAACCCAAAACTTAAATTTTTTATTAATTCTACTCAAGAAAAAAAAATTACCTGAAAATTGATATAAAAGAAATAATTTTTTTAGATAAACTCATCTAAAGTGAATCTAAATTTGAAACTAGAATATTTAATGCTAAAGAATTAATATATTATATATAAAACATGAAGATGAATCACCTAGATATTGTTCTACCAACATCAGAATTCTCTCTCCTTCCTAGAATGTATTTATGGACTCTGGTGGTTCTGGAACACTTAACCACCAAAATTGTAAGTAATATCAAGTAGAAAATTGAACCTCACATAAAAATATCTAAATAATCTTGAACATATGATAAACACGTGATTGAATTCTATATCTATGAAATAAATAAGACACCTAAATCTGATGTCACATGTCTCTCAGAACAAATCTGAAGTAAGCATCACTAAAATCCATCAGCAAGTTGATGATTGTGATTAGGAATAGTTAGTCGGTGATTACAATATTTTATATGGATTCACCATAAATTTATAGGGATATCATCTCTTCCTAACAAATAATCACTAAAAATTTATAATTTTAAGAGGGTGAAATTGATTTGAGGTGCATGAATGAGAATATGGGTAAATGATTTAGGTAAATTATATATTGGGCCGGTCTAGGTCAAGTTTGAGTAACCAAAGGGTGAGTAGAATTCTGATTTTTTTGGTGATTGTTTTGTAATACATGTTCTCTAATATGAGGTAATAATATAGTTCAATGTCTTTTTTAGGAAATATTTTGTGTTATAGAACTTTTGGTATCAGTATAGTTATGTAATTATATGAATTGAGATTAATATGGTGGGGGCGTCATGAAATGGTTTAAATTTAGGTGCCCCATTAGTTCTCATTGAGAGTTTCTTTACATTATTAGGATTATTTTTATTATTGATATTGTGAATTTTAATTATAAAATATGGTTGATGTTATTGGGATTGTGTAATGGAATTCAAAGTTCATGTTATTCAGGTGGTGAATTGAGTTGTATGGTTAATGTTATTTGGATGAGGCATTGAGTTTTCGGCTGGTGTTATTGTTATTACATTATAATTTATTGTTGTTTATTTATGTTGGGTGAGGGCTTGTACATGAGATGCGGAAAACTCCTACTTGGGTGTGAGAACCTGATCAACAAGAATGAGGGGAGGCTATGGTAAACTCTTACTTGTGTGTAAGGACCTTGTTTGTAATGAAAATGTGGGGTTTGGAGGTAGTAGGTCCACTAGTGAGTAGGAGATACCCATTCTTGGTTGTTTCTCTTGGTTATAGAGCCCCTCTGGTTTTTTTTGAGAATACAAGTGTGTGGTGCTTAGTTTAGAAATAAGATGTTGATGTTGTGTGGATTATGGCTTGTGCTAAAGCTTTATTATTATTAAAGTGCTTTCATATGATTTTATAAAATATCATAGGTTCATGGAATGTTTTATATAAGGAATTTTTAGATTTTTGGATTTTCACATTCATTGGATACATGGAATGTATTAGGGATATCCTATCAGGACTTGTACTCACCCCATTCATGTGCATACTGGTGAACATGCAGATGTTGTTGACTTGAGTTTCAGGTTTCATGGACTTCGATTCATTGGATGTGATGGAGTAACATTGTTCATCCAGTGGACACTAGTGGAGGATGGTTCATCTACTGTAGTCAGGTCAATTTTATAGTGTGGTATATGTATCATGGAGTTTATTTTCATATCATTGTATTATTGTAGTATTTGGTGGTGGTGTATGCATTTGAATTCATAGATTTATGTTGTGTACTATTTTATAGAGATAAAAATATTACGTGAATGGAGTTTTCATATCATTACACATGATGAGTGAGTAATCTATTTTTACAATCATGATTTTAGCAGTCAGAGAGTGATTCCAAGGACTGGTAAACATTCTGAATTGACTTATGGATAGGTTTGAGTATCCAAACCTGGTTGGGGTGTTATAGTAATGGGTCCATATTTAGTGAGTTGATAATGTTTCACAAACCTAAAAATTATGTTTTGTGATCAAGTTATGATAATATATATATATATATATTATGCTGGTAAAAGTGATTTATAGTGTCTATATTATGTGATTAAGTTCTTAGGATACCAAAATAAATCGAAGATATATTTTGAATAGAATTAACAGTAGAGTTACTCAAAATTATCATGGTAATGTATTGAATATTTAATGAATAAATTTAGGAGAAAAATAATGGAAATAATTTATGAATCATGGTGGTAATTAATTTGGAATTATTAGATAATTCATTGATACATTGAGTAATATTATAAAGAAACATGGTTACATGGAACAAAAGGTTATGTTTTACTATACATGTCATTATGTGTTGAATAAATGGATTTTGTCTTATGTTTTATGGATTTAATCTAAAAATATGTTTAGATTGATTCTAGTTGTGGGAGCTACCTTTTAGACCTAGTAATTTAAATTTTATTTATAATTGGGTTTTTATCAAAAGATATTTTACATCAGTTATGATAGGGATAAATAATTAAAACACATTCAAATAATGCATCTAATTAAAACAACATAGATCATATTTTAAGAAAAAAAACTAAACATAAAACATAATTGATTTATCAATTTTAGTCAATAAAAAAATATTTTTAACTAAAAAATTGATTTAAAAGAAATAAAATAAAGTTAGAAAAAATTCTCCTAAAGTGGATCTGAATCTGAAACCAAAGTCTATTGTTTTCAAGACACTAAACCACCAAAATATTAAGAAATATCAAGTATCAGGATGAAACTCACCTTAAAATCCCTCAATAAGCCTAAACATATGATCACCACATTCTTGGATTCTAGTTCTCTGAAACAAAGTTGGCCCCAAGATATGATGCCACAAATCTCTTATAAAAGAGTTATTTGTACTAGCAAGGTAAATAGAGATTCCTATTTTTTAGGAGAATATACTATTACATGGATCAAGAGGGCTGAGAAATATTTTTCCATCCATCAAACCCATGAAAAGATGAAGGTTCTACTTGCTCAACTCTGCATGGAATGTCTAGTCCAGTATTGGATGACTTTGTTAAAAATTACCAAGGTTAGATTCACATGGATATATCTCAATAAAGAGTTATTAGTTTTTAATATAAGTGCAACATAGTAGTATCTAGTGATATTCATTAATTAGATTCATCAAACAAGGTCAATTGATACGTATATTAATGAGTTTGAATGGGTGGCACTGTTTATGCAAAAAATTACTGACAAATGGTACATGAGTATGTTTATCGAGGGATTAAATCCTAAAATCGGGAGCACAATATTGATGCATGAAACATAGATAAAGGATCTACTTCTACCACTAAAACATATAATTTAGAGTGAATTTATAGTCAATGTAATAATAAAACAACCCAATGAACGTAATAGGAGTAGTGTTCCTGAGAATCTAGTAAGGAGTTGGAATACTAGTTTGATCAAGTTTGTTCCATTAGGGGATGTCATAGAGAAATAAATTGGGAGATATTACCCTAAGTATAAGGGGTTTATGAATTTTTAAAGTTTGAGTAAATACAAACTAAGGACTTGTGTTATACCTACTGAAAAAATATTCACCCAGGACACAGATGTTGAGAGAAGGGTTGAAAATTATTGGTGTGGGAAATTGTAGAGCTACAAGAGGAGACAAACGTAGAAGGTGGATACTCAAAATAGAATGAATATTCTACTGGGGAAATGTTGGAAATGAAAATTTTAGGTGTTACTATGTGCGAACTAGAGGATGGAACGATTTAAGTCCTTGTTAATGGATGGAATCATTGAAGGAGTTCCTCTGATGGTTCTTGTGGATAGTGTATCCAACCATAACTTCATTTCCAAATGGTTAACTAAGGACATATTAGTTAATATAGTAGTTAAATTGAAGGATATTATGTTTTTAGTGTTCTAGAAGGATTTTTTCAAATAGAAACATAGAATTTGGTGTGGCAAATGGATTCTAAACCTAAGAAGGAAGAGGTTAGGAATATCAATGATTTGTATTTAGTAATTAAAAAACACTTATATGATTTAAAAAATAGAATCTAAAAATAATAATATTGATAAATAACTCATGCAGTTGCTGATATAATCAAGAGGTTATAGCAAGAATGTAATCAAAAAGTATTTTCTAATCCATCCTAAGAACCTAAGAGTGTTTCCTTTGACTTATAAGTGCAAGGAGAAAGTGTATAAAATTTTGGAATCATCTATGACCATTGATAAAATTATCCAATATGGCATTGAGATGGAATGGGTGATTTCTATTCAACCACCCATCTCAAGAAAGAACTACAGATTCCATGGACATGAAAGAAGACAATGTCTGAAGAGAATCAAAGGGAAAGTCACCACACAGTCAATATTCACCAAGAAGAATCCTCCTATGAGAACAAAAATATGAATACCTTAAAGAATCTTCCAAAAACTTGGGTGAAGCTTTTGGAGAAAGAGGTATAAAAAACCAGTAGCTTGTTTATAAAGGTAGCTCAATCTCCTTGCAATATTCTTATCAAAGTTGCTTCTCTATACCCAGTTTTCTTATTTCAATCAACTTGTAATACAATTTCACCACCCACAATCTACCATTTTAATTTAAAAACTATATGAAATACGAAGGATGAAATTATACCATCAACTGCCTCATGGGAAGCTGGTGAATTCCCACTCTGGATGACCCAAAATTAAATTTTCTCCTCTGGAGGTTTATTAGTTTTTTGTTTGAAAATTCTTTGAATTCATTATCAAATTTCTATTCATTGGTATAAAGACCCATCACAGTGACATACATTGTATATGTGTTATCTGCTTCTTGTAATTGATAGAGTTCAATGGAAATTAAGAAAATTCATCTTTCTTTGAGTAAAATTACATTTTAAATACAATGTTACTTATATTTATGTAACGAATCAAACTTTTATTAATGAAAATTCATCTTGATATAATTAAATTTCTTATTATGTAAAATGGTTATATAACATATACACTTCCTTGGTTTTATGTTTTTGGATTTTAAAATACCCTTAAGAATTGTGATTGTTGCTAATATAGCTATTGAATTGTGATCACGTGATTTGTATAAATATTGGGCTTTAATGAATTCAATTTACTCAGAAAAAGGAAGCGATGGCCTCATCCAGTAGAATTTCTCTATACGAAGACCATTTATCGGATCTTGAAAAAGAGCTAGCGTCACTGGTCTTCACTCTAGACCAATCCCAAGCTGAACTTCAACGTGTTAAGCTTGAGCATAACCACCTACAAGAGAAGTGGAAGTTAATAGTGATTACCACTCGAGCGATATTATCTGAGCCTCCCCAAGGGTCTGTCACCATCGCACACCTTACCCTTAGGTCTTATGCAGGTTTTATAAGGGTTTATGTAACAATACCATAGAAATATGGTTATGTTCATTATTTTTGTATAAAGAATATACATTCATTTTATTATTGTTACTTTGTAAATAGTTTTTAAAGAAAAAACAGTATTTTTAGTTAATATTCAATTAAGAAATATGTTTTGATGAATTAATGGATTTTTTAATTAAATAATATTTTAATAATTTATTATTAATAAATTAATTTTTATTAAATATAAAATATCGTATAATTTTTATGAATACAATTGTAAATATTATTAGGGCTTGAAAGCTGTTTTTGTCAAAACCTGTCAATTTTCGATAAATGTTGGTTTTTATTTTAAAATTAAAAATTCACATATTTATAAAATTATTTAGATAAAATTAATATTAGTTTTGTAATCAGGACGTCTAAATTATCCAATAGTGAATTTTTCATAATTTTCGATAGTTGAATTTTTGGCTAAAAATTAAATACCTTTTAAATATATAATGTGTTTTATGACATCATAATTACCCAATAGTGATGTAATAAAATAATATAATTTTGATGTTAGGAAAATATATATTTTCCTTTAAAATAATTTTATTTTATATTTTTTTGATTAATTTTATGGTTCCTTAGTAGAACCTCCAAGACTTATAAAACATTTTAACGTCTAAAATGATTTTCATGAGAATGTGACTCACCTCCACCTAAGAAAGCCTAATATTTTAAGACGTTATGTCATTTAACTTATAAAATAATTTTTTCCACTCTTCTTTGGAAAAAACCATGGTTTGTTTTGTGGTTTTTGATTAGTTTAATGTGTGGTGTCCAAAACCTAAATAATAAATAATTCCCTCTCTTTTCCTATATAAACCCACCCAAGCTCCCACTTCTCTTCACTCAAAACCTTTAGAGCTAGACCAAACCCTACCATCCTCTCTCTATAATCCTCCCAAGGCACCCCAAGTTCCAAATAAGCCTCTCTCAAGCCTCTCCCAAGCCTTTGGGATCACACTTCCAAGTAAGGGATTTCTTCCTTTCTCATTTTTTTCTAAATTTTTTTATGTTGTCATTACTTTTTATGTTCAATTAAAACTGTTAGGGTATAATTTCTAACCTCCCCCATACTACCCTCCTTATCTTTGAATGATGAGAGACCCCTTTATCTATCACTAATTCCTCTCATGTACACCTGTTACCATGCCAAAATTCCATATGAAATTTCTCTCTTCACATTTACATTCAAGAAATTATTTTGTATTATGAAAATAAATTACATTACATATGTTGGGAAATGTATCTATATGACCTTATTACTATCCATTTCATGTACATATGATGGTATACCCATTTCTCTATCATCAACCATTTTTATGAGTTCTTATGTCACATCGTTATGCTACCGAAATTGCACCGTGATTTTCCAAGACAAAGTCATTGTGTAGTGAATACCATGCCCATTTTTATATCAAGGATATTCACCTTTATGAATATTTACTTATTGATTATGGAGTTTTTTATATGAATTCCAGATTCCTTTATCTTGAAATAATTTATTATGTTTAATGAATCCATGTTATATGATCTGTGTGGCACAATTATGCATGAAATCAAATAATTAAGAAGGGTTCACCCAAATAGCACTTCAATGCATTGGGTAAAGACTAGTATCATGATAATTCAAGTGAAATGAGGGTTTACTCATTATAATTCAAGTTCAATTAGTTTTTACTCATGATCCATGGTCAATGAGCCTTAGCTCATTCTAATATTATGTTAAATGTTGTTTCCACATTTCCATGTTATGATAATCATGCTATACTATGCCTTTATGTTCATGTTTCTATTATGCTCCATTGATATGCCTATTTCCTAACATGTGTTGTATTCTTCATGTTATTTCTTGTTTACTCCTTTACTGGGCTTTATAGATCACCCTTTTCTTATGAAATTCCTCAGGTTATCCCATGCAATGAAAAGTACGAAGGAATGTGTGGGGTCTTGTAAAAGAAGTTTTCAATAAAGATGTGTATTTCATGTTTTAAGTTGTTATGTAATGATCTTAATCCCAAAAGACACTATACCTATCAATATTCTATATTATATCAAGTGATGGTTTTATTTAATAAAATATGTTTAAGTGTGAAATAAAGAGCAAGGTTGTTATAGTTGGTATCAGAGGATAGGTTTAGTTATTTTTGGGATTAGGATTATAAAACTCTAGTGAATGCCTTAGGGATAAGACTAAGTATAATAAAAACATCCCTAAATTTTGTTGAGTATTGAGTAAGTGGTTTATCAAGAAAATACATACCTATCTAGATACGAGAATGTAGAGGCATCTCTCGAACATATGTATATATGGGTAAAACCTAAAAACACTTCTTTGATCTAGAATTAAACAGGAACTGGTGCATGACAATGGGCCTTTCTGCACTCTTGGTTACGACACTCTTGGGGGATATTCTTTGGTAAATTCACGAGCTTATTATAAACCATTATTAAGGGGAAAATGCCTCCTAAGAATATATGTTGGGATGTAGATTATGGATAACATAAATTGAAGCCTATAAATTCATAAGTTGAGGAAATAAATTTAATTTATAAGTTATCTAAAAGCACGGTAGATCGTCACCTATCGACCAGTCAATGTTTTGGTACTCTGCTAAAGTGTTTAGTAGCACTCAGGTCGAATCCTCGACGATGATACTTTTTAATAGTCGTTTGTTTTAAGTTGATTGTATTCTGATTGGGGGGTTTGTTTACAAAGCTTAAATGAAGTGATTAATGATTGGTGTTTGATTTAAAAATTTGATAAAGACTAGGGTGAGTTTATTTTTAGGGAGTTAAGCTTGTGATATCCTTGATTTTTTCTTTATATTTCATTTAAATTAACACCCACTTCACAAGATAATGTTGATTGGAATTCCTAAGTGTTAAGGCTTTAATCCAAGCCTTTACTCAACTTAGGGTTATAATATCAATTAGATCTTGTTGATGGTATTTTATTTATGGTTCCAATAATCCATGGAAACTACACGTTAAACAAAACAAGTCATTAATCCATGACATGTTAAGTCCAACATACACAATGTTAAATTAAAGAATATTCATCGAGCAAAAGTTCTCAAACGCTTAACATCTCTAAATAATGACTCACCACAATGGTATATTTACTCATCCATTAAGATGGTTATTAATCTGGTAATATATTATTATGGTGATTAATTATAAATAGAACAAAAATAATGGGATAAGAAAAGATTAGTGCGTCGAACACGCACGATCGTTGAAGAGAGTTAAGAAAAACAACTTTTTGTAGAATGAGGAAGAAAAATAAGGGAAGGAGTTTTAACATGATTTAAACTATTTTAATAAAATTATAATTAAACTATAGAAGGTGGATGAGAATAATATACATTGAAGAATAAACTTTCATTAATTGGAATTACAAAAACAAACAATTACAAGACTATAACAAAGAAGAACACAAAAGTAAATGAAAACAAAGATAAGAAAGGTCTTTCAAGTGAAAACATGAGTATGTAAGGTCCTACAAAGCCTTTTTCAAGGATTTGGTCGTGAAAATGTGTGATCCTCTCTTCTGAAATTCCAACCCTTTGCAAAGAGAGTTGGGGGTGTATTTATAGCCCAATGTTGTGGGCTTTTTTCATTCCAAACATTCCTCTCCACTTTCATTTCCACTTTGATAAATTATCCAACCGAAATATCGAGATATGATCTTATTAAAAGTTTTATATAAATATCTCCTCTTTCTACTCTGAAAATTTAGCGGCCATTAGACTTAAAGATCTAAAGTTATGGAAGTTTTATTAAACAATGTTAAACTATCCATTTTTGTCCATGCTTTTTCAATGTCCAAAATTTGAATGGATTTTTTAATAGGAATATGCCTTCAAATCTGAATTATTTCTTCAAAAAATTAGGTCACCTATATTTTCTATTTCAAACTACAAAATCTCATCTTGATTTGATGACTAGATCAGGAGGCATGTCATTAATACTGTACTTATTTCAATTCCCATCCAGAATGGTGGGTTGAGTTCAAATGAATCATTTGGGCCCCTTGTATTTGGATTTGGGCCATTTAATTTTTATCCAAGACTCCTTAAATTGTCCTTATAACATTGTATGATTATAAAGGAATTTGGACTTCCAGATCAAGCCCAGAAATTAAATCTTTATGGCTGGTCCAGTTTCTTCACAGTTTCTTTGGTTCTTCTTGTGTGGACCATATGACCATTAAAATGGAAGAATGGGACCATGATTACTTATAATTAAATGTTTTATATTGAAAAATGAATCATAAAAATCAATAATTACATAATTTGTATTAGTAGGGTGGTAGTTATATATATAAGAGTAAACTGACTCAATTGGACTACTTCTAAAAATGCTCAAAAATTATACTTATTATTAAAACAGTAATATTTCACACAAATTATTCACATTTCATATAAAATAAGTAAAGGTATTATATAATAATTCATGAAAATATTAATAACATCAACCCCCCCCCCATACTTAGTCTTGTGCATGCCCTCATATGCATCAAATATAAAAACATGACAAAATCATTTTCACTCACCAAAAAATATTAAAATTTTATTTTCCACAATCAGGGGTGGTTTAGACAATATCACTCATCCATATTTAATTCCACCACAATTTGTTACAGAAACAATTTTCCAAAATCAATTCATTTTTTTCATGCTCAAATTTAGAAATGGAAAATGTGCGCACTCAAAACTCACTCCTCTCAAGATGATAAAAATTTATTTCTAGGGGTTCTCTCATTCACTAACCAAAAGTGAAAATATTAATGTTTGAAAGTGATCTCATCCTCCACTACCTATCCTAAAGTGAACAATAATCAATAGGTCTTTTAAAGGGGTTTTTCTATGGCTATGGGAGGGTATGGATTTATTGTCCAAGAGAGAGAAGAAGATGGGTAAAACACCAACATGGGTAAAACAATGCACATTTTTTTTTAAATGAAACTTGGAAGGAAATAAAAACACATATTTAAAAGGGCATGATTGTGTGAAGAAATACACAAAGAAGGAATAAAATTTTAAGGGGATTAGAAGATGAAATATTTACAAAACACAAAACTTCTCCCAATGACATAAGTGTTCTTGTATTTATTTTATTTTTTCTTTTTTTTCGAAAGTTGTACTTGAAAAAAATCTCACACTCATATCCCAAACCATGATTGATATCCTAAATAAAATAATTTTAATAGATATAACAAGATCAAAGGTTGGGGAATAGTTATTTTGACCTACCCAAGACACAACCCAAAAAATTGTTCTTTTTTTTTACTTTTTTTTTATTTATTTTTTTGATTTTTTTTTTTTGATTTTTTTGAACACTTGTCAATAAAATTTAAAAAATTACATAAATGAAAATACATTAAATTCCCCAAAACAAACTGAATGAAAACCTCTCCCCCACACTGAAATGGATGCTTGCCCTCAAGAATATGATAACATGGTAAAATCAACAAAGGGTACCCAAAATGAAATCCATTCCCCCACACTTAAATTTCAAAAAATTATGCAATGAAAATCCATGTTGATATTGGGTGGGAAAAAGTATTGGGATTGTAATGTGGCTATAAAAGAAAAGGTTTTCATAGGCTCAAATGGTATTTCAAAATAAGGATTAATGTAAGGGAAATAGGAGGCTATTTGGATATTATAATTCTCATAGGGTTCAGAAATACCTCTATCATGTTAATGCTCACCAATGTTGAAAATTAATATTGAAGGTACACAAACTCAAGACTCACAAATGGGGGTGCAAAAAAGCATTTTTAAAATGTGTATATAGGTATCTTTGTCATGAATGAAAAGTTTGTTCCTCACGGGTGGGGAAAATCATTTTCCAAATCAAAAATTGGGCATTAAAAATATTTTTGGTTTTAACACAAGATTCTTTATCCAAATTCATGATAAAAATACATAATTTTTGAGATGAAAACATTTCTTTTGACTCCCCAAAATGGTTGGACAAAATTAGAAAATTGGAAGGTGAGTAATCGTGAATCTTTATTTTTCATTTTTTTTGTTATGCTTTTTTCTGTTTTTTAGGATTTTTTTAGTTTTTAATAAAGACACATCCACACAAAAGATGAATAGAAAAACAAAATGGTTTGATAAAGAAAGTGGTAAAAAATGAAAGAGAGGGGAAAAATAAGAAATAAGGAGATAGAGGAAGAGATGGAGATAGAGAATTAAAGGGAAAGAGGAACCCCCTGGTTTGGATTTGGTGGGTCACTGTCTCCATTCAGTGGTGGTTTAGTGGAAGTTGATGTGCCTCATGTATGATGTTACCTGGAAAATAAAAATAATTATTCATCTAATGAAAAAATAAAAAGAAATTAAAATTTCACAAAATTAAAGAGAACATGGGTTGCCTCCCAAGAATCACTAAATTTATTTGTCTACAGTTGGATAGTTGCAGTGTTCTACCCATAGTCCGATGGTGGTCGCCGTATTTTCTCAACTCCAGTGTGCTTCCAGAAAAACTTTTCCTTTGGTAGGCCCGATGATTTATTCGATAATTTCATCCCTTCCTTTTTGTTTCACTTGCAATTAAACGGGTGTGGAAATAAAATATGACTATCATCCCTTTGTTATTCAATGTGAGGAATGATTTTATCCACAAATTGATGGTTTTCTATGTTTGGAAATTCTGGAAGATGTCTCAATTCTGATAGTTCATTTATGTAAGGTTCAGATAACATGAAACTAGAGTATGAGATCCCAATTGTTTTTGACCCATTTATTTCATCACTTACCGATGTAGAGTAATGAGGATCTGTGGAGTCATAAGACTAAATAGATTTTTCAATATCCTTTATATCAATGTTGTTTTTCAAAGAATGGTCAATTTCAACATCACCAATTATCACTTTATTAATTAGGGAAAAAATTTCACAAACATCACTACCATCACGACTATATAAACACATTGGTTCAGGGTTCACCTCACATATAACAAAATTTTCAGAATCATGGATAGTAAATGATGAATGTTGTATAATCAGATTTGAATCAAAAAATGAACATTCTTGTTCATTTTCCCCATTAATGTCCAATTTGGAGTGGTGTATGTCAGAGGTGAGATGGGATTCCTAAGAGTTTTCAAGATCCTTTAGATCAATGGAGTTTGAATTTGTAATTTCAACATCAACTTCCCCATTTATGACTTGGTTAATGAGGATGAAATATTTACAAACTCCTCTATCATTAGAATAGTAAGAATGTGATATATTATTATTCAACACACTCTTAGAGAGACTTTTGGAATAATGGATATAGAATGCAGAGTGATTCTCTGATGGGTATCACATGGATTGAAAAGAATTGAACTTGAACAGTTGGTCACCAAATTCCATGGATAAGATGCCAGCATAGAAATCAATTTTTACTTTAGATTTCATGAGGAAAGGTCTTCCTAAAATCAGAGGAGATTGGCAAGAAGTTGTCTCACCTCCATGTCAAGGACATAGAAGTCAGATGGGAAGATAAGATCATTGACTCGGACAAGGACATCCTCAATTATTCCTTCAGGACTGGTTGTGATTCGAATGGCTAACTGAATGATAACACCCATAGGGCGCAAGGGACCTAGACCAAGGTTGTAGAAGATGGATATAGGCATGACATTAATTGAGGTTCCTAGGTCTATGAGTGCATCATTGAAGTTGGAACTTCCAATTTTTCATGGAACTGTAAAGGTCCCTGGATCTTTTCACTTTATGGAAATAGACTCCTGGTTGGAACATTTTAGAAGGTCCTAAGATGCCTCTTATGGGTGCACAATTCCTTAAGAAACTTGGCATACTTAAGGATTTTTTTTATGGAATCTAAGAGAGTAATGTTGACTTCAACACTTCTAAACATGTCGAGCAATTCAGGATAAAGTTTAAAGGACTTCTTTTTCTTTGAAACAGCTTGAAGAAAAGGAATTGGGTTCCTAAGTGGAATGGAAGTAGGTGAGGGAATGGATTCAGGTTTCCTTCCAAGTTTCTTTTTCTTTTCATTTTCTTGGTAAAAATTCAAAGGGGGTTAGAGGACTTATCTTGAGGAATAGGAATTTGTCTTCACGATCTAAGTGCAATTGCACTTACATTACCCTTGGGTTTGGGTAATGGTTGAGCTAGAAGTTGGGAAGAATTTTATTTTTGTTGCTGGCTTAGGTGGGATACAAGTTGACCAATTAGGGTTTCAATATTTTTAAGGCTAGAACGGGTGAAGAAGGCAAGATCTTCAACTGCACTTTCCCATGGTTTCTTGGAATAAGAGGCTGGTCCTGGATTGGGATTTCCTTGATTTTGGTTCTTGGAAAAGAAATTGTATTGGTTTTGTAATTGGGAAGGCTCACTAGGATAGTGGAATCCAGGAGGAGGATTGTTCCTTTGAGGTTGAGGAACAAGAGGATAAGGTTGTTTGAAGTTACCAACACCTTGATTAAATTGGAATTGGTTTGGGATTTGATGAGGTTATTGAGGGGGATGATAAATGGGATTCCCATATCTCAAGTTAGGGTTATATGTAGAAGAGAATGTATCAGAATGGGGTTGGTTGAAGTTTCTAACAAAATGACCTGATTATTGAGGGTTGGGGTTTCGTTGAGCATATGTTGCATTGAGATCCATTGGTCTGGATGAATCAGATGGTTCATCTTGAAGTAGTGGATAGGTTTCTATTGGATGAGCTAGTGAGTTGAAAATTACAGAGTTTTTTATAGGTACAAGAAACATTGATTGTTGAGAAGATGAGGTTGGGGATTTGGTAGCCACAGCTAGTTGTCGCACAAGACCTGTAAGTTCACTCATCCACTCTGTCATCTTGTTGGGATCTAAAGATCGATTCTATTGGTCTTGTTTGACTTGATCATGTGCTCGAGTATGGAATTTTTGTGTGTTTGTATCCATGTTTCTTATGAGGTCTCTTGCAGCTGCAGGAGTTTTATCAACAAGAGCAACGCCAATTGCGGCATCAATGAGAGTTCTCTCCATAGCCAATAGCCCCTCATAGAAGTATTGTATCAAGAGTTTTTCAGGTATTTAGTGGTTTGGGGAGGTCGCAAAAAGATTTTTGAACCTCTCCTAGTATTAATCAAGTTATTCACTTGGGAACTGATGGATACAACTTATTTCCTTTTGTATAGAAGTAGTACGAGAAGCAGGAAATAATATTTCTATGAAATGTCGCTTCATGTCATTCCATGTGGTTATGGAACCAGTAGAGAGGTAGTATATCCATGACATGAAAATTTCATCTAGGGATAAAGGGAATGCTTGATGTTTGATTTGATCCTCAGAAATCCATTGAGGCTTTAGGGTAGAGCACACCACTTGGAAATCTTTAAGGTGGAGGTGTGGATCCTCACTGGCTAGCCTATGGAAATGAGGGATAAGATGAATCAAACCCAATTTGAGTTCGAAGTCAGACTCTATGTTTGGATATTGAATAACAAGAGGTTGGTAATTCATATTAGGGGAATAAAGTTCTTTTAATGTTTTTTCCAAAAGATTGGCCATTTCTAATTCAACTGGTTGGACAAGGACTGGTTCTTGAATTATTTGATTATCCCTAATGTTCCTCTTAAGATGGTGAAGTGTTCACTCAATTTCAGGGTCAAATAAATCTAAGGGACTATTTAGGAGGCTATGGGGCATTCAAAGAGTTGTTGGAAGAAATAGGAAGATGGTTTTTTCTTTATTTTTTTTTATTTTATGATTTTTATGAGAAGGTGGGTTTTTCTTTGTGTGTGTTTTTTTTTTAAAATTTTATTTTTTTTTACAATAACCTGAAACTAATTACTACATAAAGTACCATCCCCAGAAATAGTTCCATTTGAAAGCATTTCCTATTGTTGCCTATCGACTGGTCAAGGTTCTGGTGCTCTACTAATGTGTATAGCAGCCCTCGGGTCGAATCCTCTGTGATGATTCTTTTTAATAGTAGTTTGTTTTTAGTTTACTGTATTTTTGATTGGGGGGTTTGTTTTCTTATCTTAAATGAAGTGATTAATGATTGGTGTTTAATTTAACAATTTGATAAATATTTGGGTGAGTTCATTTTTAGGGATTTAAACTTGTGGTATCCTTGAGATTTTATTTATATTGCATTTAAATTAACACCCACTTCACAAGATAACATTGATTGAAATTCCTAAGTGTTAAGGATTTAATCCAAGCCTTTACTCAACATAGGGTTCTAATCTCAATCAAAGATTGTTTATGGTAGTGTATTAATGGTTCCAATAATCAATGGAAACCACATTTTAAACAAAACAAGTCATTAATTCATGACATGTTAAGTCCAACACACACAATGTCAAATTAAAGAATACTCATCAAGAACAAGTTCTCAATTGCTTAAAAACTCTAAATAATGACTCACCACGATGGAAGATTTACTCATCCACTAATATGGTTATTAATCTGGTAAAATATGATTATGGTGATCAATTATAAATAGAACAAAAATAACAGGATAAGAAAAGAGTAGTGCGTCGAACACGCACGATCGTTGAAGAGAGTTAAGAAAAACAAATTTCTATTGAATGAGGAAGGAAAAGAAGGGAAAGGGTTTTAACTTGAATTAAAAAATTTAAAGAACATTAAAATTAAACTATATAAGTTGGATGATAATAATAGATATTGAAGAAGAAACTTTCATTAAAATAGAATTACAAAAACAAACACTTACAAGACTCCAACAAAGAAGAACACAAAAGTAAATGAAAACAAAGAGAGTAGAAAAGGTATCTCAAGTGAAAAATTGAGTATGCAAGGTCCTACCAAGCCTTAGGTAAGGCTTTTTTCATGCCAAAGTGTTCTCCTCTCTTCTTAAATTCCAACCCTTTTCAAGGAGAGGAGGGGGTGTATTTATAGCCCAATGTTGTGGGTTGTTTGCATTCCAAAACTTCCCCTCCACTTTCATCGCCACTTTGATAAATTAGACAGCCGAATATAGAGATATTAACTTCTTAAAAGTTTCAGATAAACATACCCTATGTCTACTATGAAAATATGGTGGCCATTTTACTTAAGTATCCAAAGTTATGGCAGTTTGATTAAACAATGTTAAACTGTCCATTTCTTCCCATGCTTTTTCAATGTACAAAATGTGAATGGATTGTTTAATAGGAAGATACCTTAAAATCCAAATTCTTTATTCAACAAAGTTGTCTTCCTATATCTTCTCTTTATCACTGAAAAATCTCAGAATTATTTTATGACTATATCAGGATACATTTCATTAATACTGTATTGGTTTTACTTCTCGGATAGAATAGTGGGCTGAGATTAAATGAATTAGTTGGGGCCGTTTTATTTAGAGTTGGGCCTTTTAATTTTTATCCAAGACTACATACATTTTCCCCTGAACATGGTCAGAGAATAATGTAATTTGGAATTCTTGATCGAGTCCAAAAATTAAATCTTCATGGCTGGTCCAGTTTCTGTATAGTTTCTTTGAGTCTTCTTGTGTGGACCATATGACCATTAAAATGGAAGAATGGGCCCATGATTCCTTCTAATGAAATGTTTTATATTAAAAAAGTAATCCTAAAAACAAGAATTACATAATTTAGATTAGTATAGTAATATCTATAAATAAAAGAGTAAACTGACTCAATTGGACAACTTCTAAAAATACTCAAAAATTATACTTATTATTGAACATTAATATTTCACACAAATTATGAACATTTCATATAAAATAAGTAAAGGGGGTATATAATAAGTTATGAAAATATTAATAACATAATTATCACTTTCTTTCATTGGATTTACCTTTATGTGTTACCCCTAACTTTCCTTTTTTCCATCCAATGGCCTGTAATAAGAGGACTCGGGCTAACAAATGATGTAAAGATCAATGTGATGACTATTCTAATGAGATTCCCAATCTTATGAGCGTGGGAATCACAAATTTTTTCATGATAATATCTCATTTAACTCAATTTTTGAATAGAAACATAGGTCAAGAGTAATATTCAACCCCCCCCCCCCCCTCGAAGAAAGAACAATCCACAATCGAGAGCTTCATGAGACAAAGGCCTCCTACTTTTAACGGATCATATGATCCCTCAATTAACGAACAATGGATCAAATCCATTGAAAATATCTTCTCCATACTTCAATGTTCTGAACAAGTGAAGGTTCTTATGTCTTCTTATCGTATGGAGGGTGAAGCTGATCAATGGTGGACATTGATCCAAAATACGAAGCCTAAGGAGGGATTGAGGCATTGAAATGAAAGGATTTCCATAAAATGTTTTTTGATAAATATTTTTCTCACACCCTATAACTTAAGATGGAAAGGGACTTCATTTCCCCCAAGAAAAAAGATAAATAATCCATCAGATCGTATGAGGAAAAATTCGCAAGGCTTTCATGATACACCTCTAGCTTTGTCATTACCCCCAAATGCAAGGTTGACTACTTCTTTGGCGGGATAAAATCTAGCCTACATAAATCCATAGTGATCCATGACTTCAAGAGCTATAAGGAAATTTTTTAATGTTCCCTCATGGATGAAATAGAGATTGGAGAATCTCAGGGGTATCATGGTGATAAGAAGATTATGTTGGACGTTAATTCTAGCGGTCTGATGGATAAATCCAACGGTGCTAAGAAAATATATCACCCCACTTTCTAAATGTGTAGAAATAACCCCCTATAAATATTCTAAAGGGGACAATAAAATGATTTAGTTGTTGAAGATAAGGGCACCTTGCCATTAATTTTCGGTAAGAAAAACCTACGGCTGCAACAGAAGAGAGGAATGCTCTGTTTGACCCTCAACGCATTGTTCATTTCTTCAACTACAAAAAACCATAGAACCTTGCAAACCAGTGCCCTAATCTAAGGGTTTTCACAGGCAACCAACAACCTCCATGGTAGCAAGGGTGATCTTTTTCAATCACTACCACCGAAGTGAACCCCGACAATGAAGTGGTGATAGGTACATTAGTTATTCATTAAATAGTATTGAATTTTATTTCTGATTCAGTTTCTACGCATTATTTTATATCCCGAAAGATTAGTAGAATAATCCCAACACCACCACAAATCATGTAAGTAAAGATGTCAGTGAGAACAGAAAATGGGGCAATCATTTCAACCCATGAATATAACTCCTCCCCTATCATAATTTGTGGATGGAAATTCCCAGGGAACCTCTTCATACTTCCTCTGGTGGAATTTGATGCAATTATTGGCATGTATTAGCTTTCCCTATATAAATCCAACATAAATTTCCATGATGGGAAAATCACTCTCCATATGGTGAATCGACCCCCGATTCTGTACAAATGCAAGGAGGATGATGAATCTTCCTTAGCACCATCATCTACAACATGGATATTACTACACTATGAGAACGTGTATCTTGATAAAATGATTGATTCTAAAGAAGAAACTATCCTTTAATACATTCCTATTGTGAGGTAATTCACTGAAGTGTTTCCTGAGGAATTGCTTGTTCTTCCTCCTAGAAGAGATGTTGAATTCCCAATTGATCTTATACCTGGGGAATTGCCTATATCCAAGACTCCATATAGAATGGATGTTGTGGAGCTTGAGGATATGAATAAAAAAACTATAGGATAATATGTATAAAGGGTTTATATGCCCAAGTGCTTCACCATGGGGTGCACGAGCCCTCTTCATCAAGAAGAAGGATGACTCAATGCACCTTTTTATTGATTATTGTGAGATCAACAAAATCACAATAAAAACATATAACCTCTACCACAAATTGAATACTTGTTTGATCAACTATGTAGAGCACAATACTTATCCAAGGTGGACTTATGGTTGGGATATTACCAAGTAAGGGTGAAGAAGGAGGATATTTCCAAGATTGATTTTCATACAAGGTACGGGCACTATAACTTCATATTAATTCCTTTCAGACTCACTAATTCTCCATAAATATTTATGGACTTGATGAATAGAGTCTTTAGATATTACCTATAAAAAAATTGGTAGTCTTTATTGACGATATTATAATATACTCCAAAACCATGGAGGATCATGAGGAGCAAAAAAGAACTGTACTAGAGACCTTGTGAAAGTAGAAGATCTGTGCAAAGTACAGCAAGTGTGAGTTCTGGTTGAAGGAGGTCTCATTATTGGGTCATATCATCACAAGAAATGGGATATATATGGATTACTCTAAGGAAGATGAAATTGACGGATGGTCAAGGTTAACATCGGTAATAGAAATCCATAGCTTCATGGGGATAGGAGGATATTATCTCCGATTTGTGAGAAATTTTTCACGATTATCCAACCCTCTTACCAAGATAACTCGGAAGGGATTAAAGTTTTCTTGGAGTGATAAATGCGAAGAGAGCTTCAAGGAGTTGAAAAGGAGGCTCATCACTGCGCTTGTTCTCACACTACCCACAAGTGGAGAACTTTTTTTGGTATTTAGTGATGCTTTGAAGAAGGTCATAAGCTATGTGTTGATGAAAAATGATAAAGGCGTTGCCTATGCTTCAATGCAATTGAAATTTCATGAGAAAAACTATCCAACACATGATCTATAGTTGGTTGTAGTGATCTTCTCTTTTAAAATTTGGTGAAATTAACTATTTTGGGAGAGTTTTAAAATATATACGGACCACAAAAGCCTCAAGTAAATATTCACACAGAAAGAGTTGAACATGAACTAACAAAGATGTTTAGAGCTGATCAAAGAATATGAATGCTCAATCTATTACCACCCTTGGAAATCAAACAAGGTGGTAGATGCTCTATGTAAAAAGGACCCAGTGATTCTATCATTGATGATAATTGAAAAAGGATCAAATATTCTTATATTTGATGAAGATGGACATGGGAATCATAAATAAGGCAACCTCATCAATCCTTTAACAAATGATTTCTCAACTGTCTCTTTTGGAAAGTTTAAGGGATGCTCAAAAGGATGATGTGGGAATTCATAAGAAAGTGGAAACTATCAGAAAATGGAAATCCTCAGAGTTCAATGATAATGAAGAAGGAATTGTGAGATTTGGGACAAGACTATGTGTTCCATCAAATCTGTAGTTAAAGAATGAACTTTTAGATGATGCACATAGTTTAAATTTCTCTATTCACCCAGGAAACACAAAGATGTATCGAGATCTTTGATAGCATTATTGGTGGGATAACATGAAGAAGGAGATCACTGAGTATACATCAAAGTGCCTGGTATGTCAACAAGTGAAGGCTGAGAGGAAGAAGTCTAAGGTGATGATGCAACTATTACCCATACCAGTATGGAAATGGAAGAATATCACCATAGAATTTGTCACCAGACTTCTAAATACACACAAAGGAAACAATTCTCTCTGGGTTGTTGTGGATCATCTTACAAAGACTGCACACTTCATTTCAATTCAAGAGGATTTCTCATTAGATCAACTAGCATGGATATATATCAAAGAAGTGGTAAGGCTGCATGGAGTACCACAATCAATTGTATTCGATTGAGATCCAAGATTCACCTCTAAATTATGGAAGAGTATTTAAAATTCTTTGGATACTGAGTTGAACTTCAGGACATCTTATTATCCTCAAACTGATTGTAAATATGAGTGGACTATCCAAACACTTGAGGACATGTTGATAGCATGCTCAATGGACTTCAAAGGAGAATTGGATCAATGCCTTCATCTGGTTGAGTTCTCTTACAATAACAGTTTCCACTCAAGAATCCAAATGGCTCCTTATGAAGACATTTATGGGAATAAGTGCAGAACATGGGCATGTTGGGATGAATTTGGGGAGCAAAAACTCTTAGGTCCAAAAATGGTCGAAGAAATGGTGGAGAAGGTTAAGACCATCCAGCATCACATTAAAGCTACTCATAGTCAACAAAAGAGTTAAGCTGATAATTGTCGACAAGACCTAGAGTTTGATGTCAGAGACATGTTATTCCTCTGTATTTCACCATGGAAGAGAGTTGTGATATTTTGGAAGAAGTTAGAGCTTATTCCAAGGTACATCGGCCCTTTTGAGATCATTGATCGCATTAGAACAATGGTCTATCAACTAGCAGACCCACCAAACCTATCTCAAGTACATGATGTACTTCATGTATCACTCTTGAGGTAGTACATACCTTACCCATCACATGTACTCAATCCAGAGGTTGTACCATTGGAGAATGACCTCTCTTATGAAGATAATCCTGTGAATATCTTAGATCATAAGAAAAAATTTCTATGAAATAAGACAATTCCCCTCGTCAAGGTGTTGTGGAGAAACCACAAGTTTGAAGAGGCAGCATGGGAATCAGAGGAAGTAATGAAGCAAAGTTACCTGCATCTGTTTTAGTATGGGAAAAGGAAATTTCAAGGGTGAAATTTATTAAGGGGGGGAAGATTGTAATGACCAAAACTTTTATTAATGAAAGTTCCTATTAATATAATTAAATGTATTATTATGTAAAATGGTTATATAACATATGCCATTACTTGGTTTTATGTTTTTATATTTTAAAATGTTGTTAATAACCATGATCGTTGTGAATATAGTCGTTGAATAGTGATCACATGATTAGTATAAATATAGGGCTTTAACAAATCCAATTTACTCACACAAAGGAAGTGATGGCCTCATCCAGTATAATTTCTCTGTACAAAGCCCATTTGTCGAAGATTGTAAAGGAGGTATCATCACCAGGCTTCACTCTGGACCAATTCCAAGATGACCTTTAACACGTTAAGCTCGAGCAGAACTGCCTACGAGATAAGTGGATGTTAATAGAGATTACCATCCGATCGATGTTATCTGAGCCTCCCCAAGAGTCTGTCACCATCGCACACCTTACCCTTAGGTCTTATGCAGATGTTATAATAGATTATGTAACAACACCCTAGCACTATGGTTATGTGCATTATTTTTTATAAATAATATACATTCATATTATTATTGTTTCTTTGTAAATAGTTTTTAGAGCACATATAGTATTTTTAGTTAATATTAAATTAAGAAATATATTTTTATGAATTAATTTATTTTTGAATTAAATAATATTTTAATAAAATATTATTACTCAATTACATTTTATTAAATATAAATGGTTGTATACTTTTTACGAATACAATTGTAATTTTTATTAGGGTTTGAAAGCTGTTTTTGTCAAAACCTATGAATTTTTTATAAATGTTGGTTTTTATTTTAAAAGTAAAAATTAAAATATTTACAAAATTATTTAGATAAAATTAAAATTAATTTTTCAATCAGTATGTCAAAATTATCCAACAGTGAATGTTTCATAATTTTCTAAGAAAGTTGAATTTTTTGGCTAAAAATTAAATACCGTTTAAATATATAATGTGTTTTATAGCATCATAATGACACAGTAGTGATGTAATAAAGTACTATAAATGGTATTTTCGTCCAATATATATTTTCCTTTAAAATAATGTGATTTTATATTTTTTTGATTAATTTTATGGTGCCTTAGTAGAGCCTCCAAGACTTATAAAACATTTTAACTTTTAAAATGATTTCCTTGAGAATGTGACTCACCTCCACATAAGAAAGCCTGATATTTTAAGAATTTAGGCCATTTTCCTTATAAGATAATGTTTTTCAATCCCCTTTGGTAAAAACCATGGGCAAAAACCCAGGTTTGGTTTGTGTTTTTGATTAGTTTAATGTGTGGTGTCCAAAACCTAAATAATAAAGAATTCCCTCTCTTTTCCTATATAAACCCACCCAAGGTCCCACTTCTCTTCACTAAAAACCTTTGGAGCTCGACCAACCCATTACCTAATCTTTCTATAATCCTCCCAAGGTTACCTAAGCTCCCAAGAATCCTCTCTCAATCCCCTCTGAAGCCTTTGTTATCACACTTCCAAGTAAGATATTTCTTCCTTTCTCAATTTTGTCCAAATTTATTTATGTTATCATTCCATTTTATGTTAAATTAAAAATGTTGGGGTGTTATTTATCACCTCCCCCATACTTCTATACTTATGTTTGAATTATTAGATACCCTTTTCTCTCTCATTAACGCCTCTCATGTACACCCATTACCATGACGAAATTCCTTAAGGAATTTCTCTTTTCTCATTTACATTCATGAAATTATTTTGTTTTATGAATAAAAATTCCATTAAATATGTTGGGAAATTTATCTATATGACCCCCTTACTGTCAATTTAATTTAAATATTATTATACACCCATTTCTCTCTCATAAACTATTTTTATGAGTTCTTATGTCATGATGTTATGCTACGGAAATTGCACCGTAATTTTCCAAGCCAAGGTCATTGTGTAGTGAATACCATGCCCATTTCTCTATCAAGGCTATTCGCCTTTATGAACATTTACATATTGATTATGTATTTTTATATATTAATTCCACATTCCTTTATCTTGTAATAAATTATGATGTTTAATGAATCCATGTTATATGATCCATGTGGCACACTTATGCATGAAATGAAATGATTAAGAAGGGTGTGCCCTGATAGTGCTCCAATGCATTGGATAAAGACTAGTATCATGATACGTCAAGTTCAATGAGGTTTTACTCATGATAATTCAAGTTAAATTAGGTTTTACTCATTATCCATGTTCAATGATCCTTAGCTCATTCTAATATTATGTTAAACGTTGTTGACACATTTCCATGTTTTGATAATCATGTTATATCATGCCTTTATGTTCATGTTTCTCTTATTCTCCATTGATATGCCTATTTAATAACATGTATTGTATTCTTCATTTTATACCTTGTTTAATCCATTACTGGGATTTATAACTCACCCTTTTCTTATGCATGTCCTCAGGTTATCCCATGAAATTCTAAGTACGAAAGAATGTGTGGGTCATGTAAAAGAAGTTTTCAATAGAGATGTGTATTTCATGTTTTAAGTTGTTATGTAATGATACCAATATACAATAAAACTAGACCTCTCGATATTCTATGTTGTACAAAGTGAAGTTTTTATGTAATGAAATATGATTAAGTGTGAAATAAAGAGGAGGGTTGTTATAATTTAGATATGATTCAACTCCATGGTGATGAAAATATTAATTTCTATAGTTTATATTGGTGGATGTAAAAAGACTTTCACTGACCTACAATTGAGCTAATGGTGTAATATTTACTTAAATTTCATGTTTTCATTATTGCATTTAATTCAACTTTTTGTCAATTAGACCTATAATTGAACAATATCAATCAAGACTAAAATTGGATTTAATTAAAGCATTAATGATTACAAAAGATAAATTTTATGATTGAGAACAAAAGTGAACCTATAAAAAGCTAGTTCATATTGAAATAGATTTAAAAATAACATTCCTAATAAGTGTTTATCTACCATATATTATTTTTTTAATATTTTTTAAAAAAATATCATAATATTTTTCTTATTTAATTTTTAATACTATAATGTAAATAATCAAAACCTTACTGAGTGTTAAATCAATGTCAACCTAGTAAGGATGTATTTTTCTTACAATGATTCAAATTATTCACATCCATTAGATAAATTTTTTATGCATTTACAGTTATAATAATTGAATAAAATAATAAATTTATCATTTAAAAAATATTCCCAAACATGTTTTAATTTTTTAAAATAATAAAAAAAAACCCAAACAAATATTCTAGCCTATATAAACCATGATGGCTCTGGGTTTCTTCAGATATCAATGGTGGTTTCCTTAAATATCATCCTAGGACATTCTATGATGTAACCACATACATATAATTGAGGGTTACATAATATACCCTGGTTTCACAAGATTATGTTGACCATTCTATGATGCAAAAACATGTATATAATTGAGGGTACACAATCTGCCCTATTCTAACTAGATCATGCTTGAGTCGATCTATATATACATTTCAATATATCAAATAACATTAATTAAATTTTTTATCATGAAGAATAAGTGTATATTATTGAATATTTACAATCCATTTCATCAATTGGAAGTTAATAATGGTGGAGTTATTCCATTAATTTTTAATAATTTAAATATTATTCATTATATATCAAATTTTACAAATCATTTATAAATTTAGTATGTAAATTGATGTTAAATAGGTAATATGTGAGATACTCTCTTGGTTATCAACATCTTCCACCTAACATGTCTTTAATTGGTCTGAATATCATTTTTTGATTCATTAAATGGTTCAAAAACTCAAATTATTAATCATTGAAGGATTCGATGTTTATATAAGATAATAAGGGTTGGTGTTAGTATGTTACATAGAATAACATTAGACTCCAAGTTCGATAATGCTTGGTATGTGTTTCAATATCTTCAAATTTATCTTATTAATTGATACAAGGTTATATAAGGGATCATGTTTCATTCCATGAAATAGAAAATTTCTTAGAGGATCCCCTCTAATAGGAACTCAAGGGTGCCACTAGAAGATCCTAGAGTTCAACCTAGACCTCTTGTGTATTTTAACTACCATAGGAGGGGAGTACGTGAGGATCTTGGGGAGCTGTGTAAGGGTCCTAGGGAATATGGGTAAGGGTCTAGGGGATCTGTGTAAGGGTCTTGTGGGAGTTGTGTAAGGGGCTTGGGGAATATTCTTAAGGGTCTAGGGGACCCCGTTAAGGGTCTTGGGGGAGTTTTATATGGGTCTTTGGGATATATATAAGGGTCTTGGGGTTCTTAAACTACCAAGGGGTAGTACTATAATTACATACCAGATTAATTTTTTGTATTGTAAGAGTGAGCTCCCTAAACCTAACTATACAGTTATTTTTTATTACCATATCATGTATACATTGAGCTATGCATCACTACTTGAAAAGGGGACTATCCCCATGAAGCTATACCCATGGTTTCGAAAAACCATGGGTATAGATGTTTTTTTTTCTATACCCATGATTTTATTAAAACTATGGGTATTCAATGCCCCAATATCAACCCTACACCAGGCTTCTCCTCCCGAATCATCTTTTCCATTAAGCTCCCCCTACTTGAACCCTCGCCTCCCAAACCTCCGACTCCCGACCCTAACCTCCCCTTCCCGACCTCCACCTCTCAGCCATCCAACCTTCACCTCCTGACCCTCTCCTCCCCTCTCTGACCTCCGACTCCCAGCCATCTGACCACCACTTCCTGGCCATCTCCTCCCCTCCCCGACCTCCACCTCCCAGATCTGCCTCCACTCTCGACCTTGACCTCCCAGCCTCTACATCTACCTCAACATCCCGGCCTCCGCCTCCCTTAACCTAGCCCCTCTCGGCTCCCTCACCTCTAGTGATGTCTCCCTCTCTGCTCCCTCTCCTTCAGTGATATCCCAGCCCGATTCATTGCATCTTGGTTTGGATTTTCTTCTCATCCTTGATTTTTTATTCTTTCTAAACTAATCACTTATTATTATATCAATATCCTCAAAAATTTGACTACACAATTTCTCTTTTTCATTATTTATTTCATAAATGATCATTCACCTTAGATGTAAATTTTAATTACTCACATTGTTATTACATCATCCTTTTCATATATTATTCATTGGTTGGTAGGATAGTTAGGAAATTTTTTGTTCCATGCATAGTTTTCTCACACCTTTTACACCTTTTGATTTTCAATCCACTATTTTGTGATGCATCCTAACTATTTTTAGCCTCATCATGTAAAGACACCTATTTTACTTTTACTTTATCATGATCTTGATTTTTCTATATTTATTTATTATGTGCTAGTTTGTTAAGAAAAATAATTAATCATACTTTCTTCGATTTCTCTAAATTTTCTTAAGTTTTATCATTTAACTTCTTATCGTATTTAAATTTTCATAACATATCTAGAGTTATATTCATAATAATTTTTCCTCTCACACCATAATAAAGTTATCCTAAGAGTTTGGTCATTAATACATAATATTTATGAAATTATTACCTACATATACCACACACTTCCTATAAATGTTCCAATCTATATTGGGTGGTTATATTTGGTGATATTCTGGTCACATGTATATTTTATTGAGTCCATTACCCCCTTAATTGATCATTAAAACTCCCTTGTGGTTCTTTTCTTTTCACTATAAAGGATATAATATAGTATAAAGAAAAACATTTGGGTCCATACCTTCCATAACAACAATAAAAACCTTGATATATTTAACTTTAAACTTGATTAAAGATTAATCCATCTCCATGTTCTAGTTTTCATGATGTAGTGTAAGCCTACTCAACAAGTGAAACAATATATTGTATCTCCACAAATGGGTGGCTCTAATATTACATCAAAGCTCAGTAGCTACATGATCATGAAAAAATTTATCATCAAGACTATATCCAAGATCCAATGACCCACATTTAATCTATATTATCCCCACACATCCCAAAAAATATAAATTCCTATTATATATTCTAATCTCACCATGCATAGAGCACCCTTATTGTTTCTTGAAACCATAGGCCTCTCACCATGTCAAACCATGTAAATGAAAACTCATAATTATATCAGCATTTTATAATTAAACTATAGTTCATTTATAGTTTCACCGCTATTCTAACAGCTTAACCTGAGTTTATAGGGCCATGCATAAAATAATTTTTCCATTGAAAACTATAAATTCTATCGAAAAATTAACTCAAAGAGTGTATTCATATCAATATCACTAGGTATCTAAAGATTCATGAACCCAAACTCCCCCAAGATTGTTATTACCCATGGGCACCAGAAACATTATATCCACCATGAATACAGTTCTTCTACCTAACATGTACTGATGTCACCTAAGCTTGGAATCTAAATGAGACTTCACTTCCTAAAACCATCCATAAGGATGAAATAACTAGAAAATAATTACTTATCTCAGAGAACCCAAGTCACCTAACAAACCTATCAGAAATACATTGTAAAATTTGTTTGAATTGATATCATAAACTGAAGTTTTTATTTATTCCTCACACACCTAAATTTTCCTAAAAAATTTCCAACCAGTCATATGGGTTACCATAAAAGGTCAGAATGTATTAAATTCCAAACATGGATTCATGATAAATAAGGTAACTAGTATCTAAAACCTACTCTACACATTATACATAACATTAGTTATAACTATGGGTTTCACTCATCCCCATCTCAAGGTAACATGGCATTTAACATTCCAAATGATTACTTTTATATTTCAACCACCCATTGAAATTAATTTTTACCTACCCACTCACAGTTCAAGCATAAACCAATAGTTTCACAAGTAATCACTACACATCTCAAAACAAGCTCACTCACACTATGACCAACATAAAAATTCACTATAGTTTTAGAGCCCCCTCTTCATAGGGATACCACATAACTCCGGCACTCTCAATATCCCCAACAACCAAAACATAGGGTCCAAATATACTACCCACCATTTCACCAATATATATATATATATATATATATATATATATATATAATTCACAATTATTTTCATTACACTTTAAAATTTTATTTTAACCCAAAAATACCACAATAAGGGCTTAGATGAATGAAATTTCAATTAAATATTATATATAAAAACACTTATTTTTTTACATTGAATTTTATTTTAGATGGTGACTCATAATAATAATGTTAAGAAAAATAATAATATACTTTAACCATTTACTTTTACCCAAAACTCCATAGATATGCCTCGGTTAAATAATATTTCAATTATATATTATTTAGAAAAAAATAATTTATGTAATAATTGGAATTTTGTTTAGTTAGAACCTTTTGATAATCTCTACAACTAGTCATAGAACATGTCTTTTATAATTTATGGGAGTGGATATTTAAGATGAAACCACACACTTATATCAAAAAAACATATAAATTTTCTCAAATACTTGAAATAACTGACTCAAGTCATAGTTCATGTAAACAATAAAATTCCACCATGCACAAGAATTATACATGCTAGATAAGTTTCCTAAATACACCCCCTCTTGTCATACTATTCCATGAGATGAATCCTATCTATCATTCACCCCATAATAAATTGTATAACCTATGGTAAAATTAGATCAATTATATAATTGAATAGTATAAATAGAAATTTTGTCCTAGATAACATGGATATTCCTCATACATGGGTTGGCTAGTACCATGGAAAATCACCATACCATGTCTTGACACATTCTTATTCTATTTTGTACCTTTCAAAAATAGTAAGACTAAAAAAACCTCTAATAAAATTTTACTAGGTCCTACCACCACATAACACCAATCGATGCTTGTACCATTGGTAGATATAATACACCAAGAATGCCTCCCCATATGATGGAGGATGCTGACTAATAGTGAGGGTCTAAAGTAGTGTGGTAGGGATACTATACCTGCATATTTTATTAAACAAATAGTTGAAATAAACAAAATAATATAAAAAAATTTAAATAATACATTTAATGACACAATGAAATGTTTCAATGATAATCAAAATAATCCATGCAATCAAAAGTTAATTTTATGCAATAAATTCCAAGTAGTCATAATATAACCAAAATACCAAAAGATAAAACTATGAAAACTATGAAAAATGGTCTTGAGTATCAACTTAGACCCAACACCCATGCTTAGTCCTAGAAACCATGCAATCAAAAACATCAGGTGATTTCCCAAAAATAAATATACAATATAATAATGATAACTGATCAGGTGCCCAAGTTCCATGGTAGAAAGTGCATGGTTTTATTATAGATCAATAATAATCCAAAAATTGTGTCCCTAAAATTAAAATTTGATTGTTTTTTCATTGATATGTGATTTAATAATCATTTAGTGATTATCATATTAATATTTGAAAAATTTATAATTTAAGTAAAAGTGTAATAATAATACTATTGATGCTCGGTCTCTACAATGACACTCAACATCATTTTGTATCTACTTTTTCCATCATTGGTGAGTCTATAGTCATGGTACATGTCAAATAATAAATGGTAACAATGTAAAAAACCAAGTAAACCAAGGGAATAATAATCTGAGAGAACCCACATGGCTCAATAGAGCATTCTCTCTCAAATAAAACTCATAAAAATACATAGGGGTGAGCCTTTCCATTATTACAAATCCATTCTTCTAGTCTTAACTCAAGGAACCATCCTTGACATTTAGAATAATGGTAGTATTATAACCCATAGATTAAAATGGAGGTATTCTAACTAAATAAATCTAGTCTAATCTTGTTAACTTTCTATTCAAAATTAAATGAGGATATTCCATAAGAATCCAAAACATTAATCGATGACATCTGATACATAATACATTACCTAAATCCCAAGAGAGATTACCCTAGACATTTCACTTCAATTTCCCTCATTTTCATTTCTTATGAGAACCCTAATCATGGTGTGTGTAAAATTCAGTGTTTGATATTAATCTAATAATGTGTATTTTATTTTTCTATTGATTTTAAATTCATTAATTTTACTAGAATGACCTTTTCCTTTTTAAGAGTCTTTTTTATTGTAAGATAACTTTTTTTCTTGTTATAGAATGGATAGAAGATGGATGTATCATACTGATCAGATTTCAACCGCATTTCAAAATAATTTAGATAATTTTTTAGATTTTTCAATTGAAAATTCTTCACATGGAGGTTGTATAAAGTGTCAATGTTATAAGTTTTGGAAGACCATGGTTAAGTCGATAAGAAGTTATCTTTCATATAATGAAATTAGGATTTCAAACAAATTACTATGTTTGGTATCACCATGGAGATATGAGTCAATGTCCTACTATTCATGAACAAAATGAAAGAAGTGGAATGAAGAATTTTATATTTGATCGGTTTCTATTTTTGCATCATCCCAAGAGAGATAGTATACAGGTGTAAGAAGACAATGATATCAATACACATTAGGAAAATACCGAATATGATGAAGAGAGAGTGAAAATTTTATTGGATGATGCCAAAACTCTAGTATATCGAGAATGTACTAAAATAAACATGTTGGAATTTTTAATGTGGTTATATCATGAGAAAACCATGTATGGAATTTCTAATACAATCATTGATTATATTCTTACATTTTTTAAGGACGTGATTCCTGAAGGTGCAGATATTCCCTCAAATCATTACAAGGAATGGAAGTTAATTAAGATGCTTAGATTTGATACTAATAAAGTCCATACTTGTCTAAAAGATTTCAGTTTATTTTGGGAGGAAACAGCTAACCGTAATGACTATAAAGAATGTGTAACATCTCAATGGGAGATAAATACAGATGGAATACCATCTTATGTTGCATAGAAAGTCATGTGGAACTTTCCATTGATTCCCAGACATAAAAATCTATTCATGTCTGTAGAAATATCAGCCAATATGTGATGGTATGATGCCTAGATAATTAAAGGTAATTATGAGTTGGTTCATCCTACATATGGATTATCATGGTGTAAATTTTATGCACAACATCCTGATTTTATAGTAAATATGTGTAATGTTAGGTTGGTTCTATCCTGTGATGGTTTTAACCTATTTGGTCATATGCTTACTACTCACAGCTTATGGCCAGTTTTTATTTATATTTATAATCTTCCTCCATGGATGTGTATGAAAAAACATTTCACTTTCCTGAGTATACTAATATCAGGACCTTTTAATCCTGATAATGATATAGATGTCTACTTTCGGCCATTAATAAGAGAGTTAAAACAACTTTGGTATTTGGGTTTGCAGAAATTTGATGCTTCCTCAAAGAATATGTTCCAGATGCGTGATGCCCTTATATGGGCCATAAATGATTTCCCACCTTATGCAATGATGTTTTGGTGGAGCACGAATGGAAAACTATCATGTTCTTTTTTTAAGAATACATGATCGAGAAGGCTTAAATATTGTCGTGGTTTCAGTTTCATGGTGTATCGATGATTCTTGCCAATAGATCATCAATACAGGATGAATCGTAGGAGGTTTAAGAATACCATTGACACTGAACAACCACCTCAATTTATGTCAGGAAGTTATGTGATTAATGAATTTAAATATTTTAGTTTTCATTAGGGAAAGTTCAGTTGAAATCTAAAAATATGAAGAATGTTGACACTAAATCCATTTACAATTGGAAAAGGAGGCGTATTTTTTTGAGCTTCCATATTGGTCTACTAATTTGTTACGTCATTGTTTATACATAATGAATATTGGGAAAAATATATGTTAAATGTTGATTTCAATTCTTCTAAATATCAAGGGGAAGACCAAATATGACTTCTGATCTTGTCAAGACTTGTTGGATTGGGGTATTCGACCAGAACTACATCCTGTGTATCAGTGAAAACAAATGGAAAGTTCCTTGTGCTTTTTATGTCATGAAACCATCGTAAAAAAGATTAATTTCTAGAATTATTGGAGAATATCAAGGTTCTTGATGGCTATTCTAGAAACATATCTAAATGAGTCAATAGAATAGATGTGGAACTAAAATCCCTAAAAACTCATGATTATCACATCCTTCTTCATGAATTGATTCCAATAGAAATTATGAATTTTTTATCCAATAATGTATGGGTGAAATTGATTCTATTGTTCTATTTTTTTATAGACCTTTTTGCTAAAAGTTTATCCAAGTCATTCTTGATAAAAATGCAGTAGGGGTCACCATTAATTTTATGTGAGATGGAAAAAAATTCCTACATCCTTTTTCACTTCCATGTTGCATTTAACAATTAATTTTACAACTAAAACACTTCTTGGGAGACCAATTTATTTCTGGTGGATGTATCATACTGAAAGAAATACGCTAACAATGAAATCATATGTTCGAAATAAGAATTATCCTGATGGTTCGATTATGAGGGGTTATCTGGCTCAAGAATGTATTTGTTTGATGTGGCCACAAGACATAACTGGCCAATGAGAAATGAAGATTACCAGTATGGGGAAATTGAGCCTTTGTTTCCATATCTTCCTCAAACAGGAGTAATTTTTGGGTCTTATACATTGGATACATTGATCCTTGAAGAGTGAGAGATGGCACATAGCACAGTCTTGTTTAACTGTGGTTTGTTCAATGAATATATCAAGTAAGTAATTTGGATATTTATATGTTATCTCATATTATAAAATTTAACATATACCTTAAACTTTTATTATCATTTTACATAGGGGAAATAAACAAATTATAAGTATAGTTCAACGATCTTTTCCTTTGAGAAGGAGCGTGGATTTTCATAGCATAGAGTTTTCTGCTTGGTTGAAATCAAAGGTATTACCATGACTTTAATTAGCTTAGAATATAGATATCCATTTAATTTTATTATTCATATATATTTTAGGTGTTGAGTTTACCTGTTGACTCTATTTCTCAAAAATTAAGAGGTTTGGAGTTTAGTCCTAATTATTTGGTTCATGAATGCAAATCTTTAATAATCAATGGTTATAAATTTTTTATAATGGATCGAGTGGTGAAAACGAGAACACAACATGATGACATTATGTTAACTCCTATAACGGATTGTTATGCCAGTGTATCAGATAGTTTTCCTCGATATGAAGATGTATATTATTATGAACTTGCTGAGAAAATATTGTGATTAGATTACTACTATCAAGGTAGAGTCACTATGATGAAATGTAAATTGTTTGATTCAATGAGATGATTGGGTGCATTTATTGATGAATGTGGATTCAGATTGATTGATATGATTCAATTCCTGCATACCGATGAACCATACATTTTGGATTCAATGGATAAAAAAGTGTTTTATATGAAATATTATATGAGACCTGATTATGGTTTCATTAATGAAGTAATCCCAAGACATATTTTTCATGATTCTGGTGATGAAATTTCCACCATTGACACCCCTGTTGGTGTTGCCCAAAATATTACATTTGATGAATCAAATTGTCCCATTGTGATATTTGATTTTGAACCTGAAGTGGTTGTCGGTAATATATATAAGAAACCATATATTTTCACTATTCATTCAGTTTATATTGACATGAGTTTCTTAGGTTAGTATTACTATAATTACTTTAATTATGTTTCATTTTGGAATGATATGTTTGTTTTTTGTATTTTATGGTGTCATTTCATTAAATCATATTTATTTCAATATAGAAAACTTGGTTTAAATCTTGTTCTTAAAAAAATTTATAACTTGGTAATGTAATTTAAAAAAATTAGTCATTTCCTTATAATAATTTCTACAATTAATAATTAAAATAATTCAAATTAGTTCCTCTAATGAATTGCTGATAGATGTAAGTTGTATGCATGATTTGTAAATACTATTTCTAAAAATTTTACATTTCATTCTTATGTAGATTATGACAAATACTATTTAAGGTCGAAGGAAGTAACTATTTTATCCCGATCAACTGGGGAATGAGTGTGAATTTCCTCATTCACTTCCATCAGTGAATATAATAATTATAATTTTTTTCTTATTCATTACATATAATTTCATGATAATATTATTTATCAATTTTTTAGGGAGATTTAGTTCCACTAGATTTGACTCCTAAACATGTTATCATGAGTATGAGTGGGGATGTTTGTAGACCTAGATAGAGCACCTATCATACCCATTTTCACACTGACCCACCATCAAACACCCCTTCCACCACACCTTTCCATCCTCCCCTTGAGTCTCTGTGGATGTTCTTATCCATGACTCTATAGTCATCTTAGCTACCCTCTTTTTCACATGCCATGTATTTTCCAACTTCAGGGATGATCCCACTAATGCCTCCATCATCTCATTTTTCCTCTTCTTCCCATATGATGACTACACCACCTCCATAGTTGTTTCTACCTTTACCATATCTATATCTGATTATGTATCCCCCATCCTACTACCCATATGCTTCCATGTCTACACAGCCTCCAATTTCTTCCATCCAACCAACATCTGATGAGTCTGTTCTATTAGCTTCCACTCTAGTGAATGAAGTCCACCCAGAGCATGCATTGGGACAGACACTTCCTATAGAGGATGTTGAGTCGGGGCAGCCCACAGTTCCATCATAGTCTATTGAGCAGCCTTCATAAGGTTTTTTATTATATCTATTTTAAATTATATCACTTTATTTTTTCCATGTTTTACCATGAGTTAATCCCCACCTCTTTTTCTTATTTAGTGGGATATTCTTCTAGGAGACGTGGGTGCACTCAGATGAAGGAAGCTTGGAATCACAAGACAAAGTGGTGTATTAAAATCAACAAAATCAGATAGTGGGTCCAAATGAAAAGAAATATAAATGTTTCATGGCCACTTTGGCCAAGTATCACGATAACATTCTAGTGGAACCAGTGTCATGGAGACGTATCGGTAAAGAGATCAAGGGAAAATCACGGGAGAAAATATGGGTAAGAAAATTTTATAAAGTCATACCTAGATTATTTTTGTATTTAAATGAAATAACATGTTCATTATAGATTCAGTTTAACTTTCCTGATAGAGAATCTACTAAGACATCAAGGTTGATGGATTTTGGGGAGTACTGGCACTCATACAAGCATGAGTTTTATGTTGGTTGGAAGAGCAGGGTTGGTACTGACTTAGAGGGTGTACCTACATTCCCTGACTATCCAAAAAGTCAATATAAAAAAATTATTTCACATTGGAAGAGTGTTGAGTTTAAGGTAATATCAAACTTTAATGGTTTTCATATAAAATTTAATTCCTATTAAATTTATCGGAATTTTTTTAGGAAGTGTCATAGAAAAACATAAAGAATAAAGATTCAATGACATAACTTCATGCATTGGGGTGCACTAAAATGATCAAGAATGAAAAGCACCGGGTACTTTAATAGGGTATTATGATGTTACATGGGATATTAAACTGAAAATATTATTGAATAGACATTGGATAGATTGTTGCATTTCTCATATATGGTTCTAATATATATTTTTTCATTTCTCATTTGCAGCAAGCTATATTGGGCATCGAAGGTCATGTACCTTGTGCCAAATTATTTTTCTCTAGTGGAAAGAAAAGGTATGGAAGTGCATTAAATGCACAGACAAAAGATAAAATTTTAAGGTTTTTTATTTATATTTTAAATATTTATACGAAATTTGTAATTTAATATGTTTATAATTTCAACAGTCTGCCTTGGAGACCCTCAATGGTAATGAAGATGACAACTTTGGGCCACATGATCATTTAAGTTAGGTATTAGGTGAGGAGAAGCCAATGAGAGTACAATGTCAACTAGGTAAAAACATCATTCCCTATAGGTATTGGTCGTCATCAGGCTCCTATAAAGCCTCTCAGACCTCTGAGTTGGAAATCACTTGTGCTGAAGAAACTGAGACAAAGAAAATAGCTTTAGAGGAGTGTGAAAGAAGTATGCTGATGACCGAGAATTTCATGAAAGATATAGTAGTTTTGATTCAGTCATTTCCATCATAGGATATTGCTACTTCTGAATCATATATGGAGTAAATGAACCCTTTAAATGATACGTCGAGTGATGCCAATAAGGGTCATAGTGGTGATGAAGGTGGTGGAGATAGAGCTGTTGGTGGTAATGATGTTGTTGATGTTTCTATTGTTGACGATCCTGCTGATGATGTTGTTGATGATGATGGTGGTGGTGGTGGTCATGGGGATGGGGATATTGGTGATGGGGGTATTAATCCCCTTAATTTTTGACTTAGTATGTAGACTTATTTATGTACTTTAAGAACTTGAATTGAATTCTTGTATGGATGAAAATGGTTAATTTATATGTAGTTCATTTAAATAGTAGATGTTATTGATTTGTTTTAATATTGTCTGGGATATTATTTTTTCACTTATTTGAGTGATTGATTCACAAATAATGTAAATTAAGAATCTTCATCACCATGTAAAGGTATTTTTAGGGAGTTTTATAAGGGTGTGTATTGGTCTCCATAAGGGTGATATTTAAACTAATGAATTATTGTAAGGGTATAACCCTATGTGTGTAAGGGAAGTGGGTGTGGAAATAATATAGGGCCTTTCACAATAAACTTAGCTGACACATCATAGTGAAACATTATGATGTGTAGATAATATTGTGGGGGTTTTTAACTAAAAATAATAGACAAGCATATGGTTATTTTCTTATGAAAAGTTCTGCATAAATTTTCGCATGCATTTACATAAAGCTAACATTAGAATCCTTAGTCATGCATATGGGTAAATAAGAGAGGATTTTATCCTACTTATACATAAAGGTATTTGTTATGTATCTTGGATATAATTCCTATTTAATTTCTACACTATATTATTTGGTGCTCAAATTACATGTGAGGTTAATTTATTTAACACATTACAAAGGATATTGATCAACTACATGAATGGGTTGAGCTACCAAGGGCGAACTGAACTACCATGAGTGTAATGAAATGAATCAGTACAGGTTGTAAAATTCTCAATGGAATTTTAATTTTCCATTTTTTAAATGTTTTTTTAGAATCGGGAGTAAAAAAAATATTTTGAGAGTTTGGAATCCTAAAATGAATATTTTTTGGGTGGGGTTTATGGACCATGAGGTGACTTGGGGGTTTCAGGAAGCACCATAGAAAGGATGGGTGGTAGGTGTGTTTTAGTAGTGATCTCAGGTATTTTTTTTATATTATTATTCTATGTTTAAACCCCCATTAACTATTCAATTATTTCACTTGGTTTTATTTAGGTATTCGATGTCAATTCCACCAGTGCATTGACCAAAATGGATGGGGTTTCAGACACCCTACTTAGAAGTCATCCTGGGATGACATCTTCATGCCACAACTGTCTGTTTTAGTGAGGTATGTCATAATTGTGAATTTTTTAAGAATATTTCCTTCAATTAAACTAATTCAGTGAATGATTGATTGTTTTTTGTGGTGGATTTTTCTCAGGTTTGTGTTGGGGTATGTAGTGAACCCTTTGGTGTGGTCAGTCGAGGTATTGGTGGTGCAATGGTAGTTTGTGAGTTGTTAGATGATTAATACACATTTTTTAAAATTAAATAATTAATTAAAATTATTTATAATTAATTATTTATGTCATTTGATGCAAGGTATGACCTCTAGTGGAGGTATGTGGTTATATGGGGCATGGACAGGCTTGACCAAGGATTGATAGAGCTTGGGATGGTGGTAACTTCTTGATAGAGGTAGGTGGTACCTTTAATACAAAGCCACATATGTGATCATGCATGTGTTTCCTACAATATTAATGTTCCATAGGTTTAGGTTAAATCGATATAGTAACCCCTCCCTCCAAACCTGCACCCCCCTCCCAACATGTTTCCCCCTCCCTCTCAACCAACACCCCCCTTACTCCCAACATGCACCCCTCTCCCTCCCAACCTGCACACCCCCCTCCCTACCAACTTTCACCCATCCTCACTCCCAACCTACAGACCCCCTCACAACCTATTTCCCCCACCCAACCTATACCCCCACCTCCTCACTTCCAACATGCAGCCCACCCCCCCCCCAACCTGTCCCCCCTACCAAACTGCACACCCCCTCCCCCTCCCCCTCCCAACCTGCAGCTCCCACCCCCTCCCTCCAAAAATTCATCCCCCCTTCCAACCTCCCACCCTCCATACATGAACCCCCTCTTCTCAACCTACACACCCCTCCATACATGCACCCCCTCCCTCCCAACCTACACCCCCCCCCCCCACTCCCATCCTGCACCCCCTCCCCCCATTTTGGTTACTATATTTATTTAAAAATTTTGACTCTTTTTTATCATTATTCCAATTTTCATGAAACAAGGGCCTCATTTTACCTTTATCTAACATATTTTTTAATCTGTTTTCATGGGATTTATTGTATATAGATACCCACATGTGATTATATAACACTCCTTATACATTTAGCCTCCTCTTCTCTCAGATCCCTGGATCTATTTTCCATTTTAACATATTTCTCTCCATTCTAAAATTGTATTTCCCTTGTTATAGAGATTTTTTCCTTACATTATCCTTCACCACTATTGATGTTTCATAACCTTTACTTATGTCAATGATTACCAGAAATAATATATCTTCTAATGAAATTATACTTCTTATTCTAATTTCTTATTTGATATGCTTTATAATGTTTTATTTATTTTCTTAGCTCAATGGGATCTATACACACATGAATAGTGTATCTCCCCCGTTCATGGTGTCTTAACATTGTCAAAGCATTGGGGTTCCATTTCATTGACCATCTAGGTCTTGCATTAATTAGTTTATGTAAACATAAATAGGAAAACCTAGCACTAACCAAAGTATATACTCTCAAATTTTATGTCACTTATGTTTTGGTAAGAAATTTTTCATTTGTAATGTAGGTTCAGTTTTGGTTTTTATCACACATTATTATAGTTTTCATTAGTAATGAAATTTCATTATTGGATGTGTATTGGGTGTTCTTTGATTCTTCCCGATCTAATACATGGGGTTAATTTAAGCATTAGTTAATTCAATATGCGTTTTTTGTTAACATGAAATATGAATATTTGTGTTATGAATTCCATTTCAAATATTTGATATGAATTATGTTTATAATATTCCATATGTATTATGTTTATTATGATTATATGAAACATGTTTTATCTTCCTAATAAAATGTATTCATTTTTTATTATCAATATATGGAATGTTCATTTTTTTTGTTTAGAATGTATAAAATATGGAATATGTAATTTGTATTCTAAATATATGCAATATAGAATAAAAATTCTGAATATATACAATATGGAACATGTGTCTTGTATATATGCAATATGAAATACACATTTTATTTTGAAATAAAAATAAATGAGAACTAATATTAATTTTTTCAGGTTTCAAGTTTTGAAGAATTATAGAGGATTTATTGAACCGAACAATCAATGACGATTTATATGAGTGATGAGTTTCAAATTTTATTTTCTCATACCGTCATCATAAAGGTTTTATTATTAACTTTTTCTTATATTTTTATTTGCTGTAATTATTTTATTATCATGTTCATGGGATGTTAATTATGAATTCCATAATGAATTGATTGTTTTTTAAAAGATCCAAATAGTATTCTCACTCTTCTTGTTATCATTTTATTTCACTGTGGTATCAAATTGTCTGTAATCATATAGTAATCCATATACAAGAAAAATAAATTCTATTTATTTCTATTTTAAAATTTATATTAGTTTTTTTAATAATCCTATTAATCTTTTGTCTCATAATAATGATTATAGTGTTAATTTCATGTTCTAGAAATTAAGAGGCACTGCATATTCATAATACAGGTTCTACACTGTTTTGTTATCACACTTTGGTTAGTGCTAGGTTTTCCTATTTATTCTTAGAGAATATTAAGTTACATATTTTGGGAGGGGGTATTGTCATCCAACCATTCAAGGTATGATTTTTTTTTGGGGTTATAGGGTAGTGTGTTTCCCCTCCATGGTTTCCATCTATGCAATTAAAGACTCTACAATGTTGAGGTTCTCTTGAGATACTTCTACCAGGACCATCTCCTTTGAATGGGAATTGAGAAATGCATGACATGATTGTTATTATTTACTATCATACTGATTTTTAATCTGTACTAGGTCTGTATGATTACCCCAACTAAGAAGAGGTTATCGTCTTAATGGTGGAAAGTAATGATCATGCTCAACTTCCTTGTTAAAAATAGATACCTAGGACTCCAATGGATAGTAACTTGGGCTCACTATCCATCCATAAGCTGGTGAGTCCAGAACCCATAGAGGGGTTCTATTATGGACAATGGTTTACTAGTGGCCCCTCACTAGCTAGATGGTATCTCCCTATAGCTCTAAAAATGTTATAGGACCTAGACTTTATCATTTCTCCTTCCACCACATGTTCCACCATATATAACTCCTCCCCATAGAGATTCACCTATAGTGAATTTTCCTATAGGTTCAATCAACTCCACCTGACCATCCACCCGAGCACCTGAAATTTTGATAAAGTAAACCAAGGTATGAAATATGTATAAGGTTTTCCCCTAGTGTGGGTGACTGCATATTTTCCATGGAATCTCCGATTGGTCTATGGAAATTCATTATATTAGAAGAGTTAATATAATGATTCAAGTCTCATTAGATTCCTTCCATGTCCTGATAGGTAATATTATACTAACTTTCATCAATTTAAAATATTATACCAACACTCATTAGTTATAAAAATTTTATTTATATTACCAATCCAAAACAAAATAAAAAACTTTTATGCATGACTCGCTAAAATTTTATCCAGAATTTATCTGTATGATATGTCTATTTGGTATTCCTTCTAACTCAATCTTGTATTTTTCATATTATTTTCCTCACTACCTACACATGATATTTGATATCCATCTAATGAATAAAAATATTTCACCTCTCAACCTTCTCATAATCTCTACCCAATGCAGTCATTTTCTAGTATCTTTGACTAACACCTATGTATGATGTATCTAAACTAAATCTTTGTTCATTGTTTCATAACTGAAGCCAATTTATGTGGAATCTTACCAATAACCTTTCTTCTCTGATTAATTTTTTTTAAACACACATTGATCCAAACTATAGATTTTAACTCTTTATCTAGTATCTGTGTCTGATACATTTTCTATATCACTTTAACTTTCTGACATGTGTAAATTGTACTTCAAACTGTATTGTACTTATTCTCTTTTTATAGGTTCACTCATAGAAAAAAAATTAAGGAACTTAATTTATTTTTCCCACTCAACTCAATTCACTTAATGGTTCTCAATAATTATAGAAATTTCTTTATGTTTCATGAAAACTCCAAAAATACAACCTTCTTAGAACTTTATTAACCTCACTATTAAGGAATTTAATCAATATTATTTATCTCATATAGATAAAAAAAATAATGATAGATCACATCATCGTAAAATCATAATTTTTATGGGATTTAAAATTTTATGTAAAACTTCTCAAAAACTCTATTCAATATATGTGTGTTTGGTGTAATGATTCTTTATTGAGTGAACATCAACTATTTCTATGAATAGTGATCTTACCTATTTTAATTATCTATGTCAAATACACTTCTACGAATGAGTTTTTTATATTTCAATAAGTGAATCATACTTTGGAACATACTCTGTGTCTTAAAAAAACACATCTTAGTGAAACTTCATTGAATTTTCTATTGGATAGAGTCATTAATGTTTGTTTTTTTCATCTGTTTAATTAAAGATAAATAGTAAATATAACTTTAAAAACACATTATATCAGATATAATGATCATTCACCTTCTACCTCTATCAAATGCTCTCATTTAATTATCTTTGTAAAAACATTTTTTTAACTTCAAAATAATTCTTTCAAAAAAATATTCGCTATCCAGTTATAACATCTCTAATCCTTCTAGTAACTTTTTGAAGCACGTTTTTCTAATTAAATTTTTTTAAATTCTAATTAATTTTATCACAAAATATTTTCTTTAGGTTACATTAAACTCAAACTCTGATATCTATCCTTTTTTGGTAGAAACATATCTACTCCATATGATATTGTAGCTTTAAATTTATACTGCCACTCAAACATAAATATTCTTTCCACTTTGAACATATTTCCTCTTTGGAGATTCATAAAATTTATACAAACTCATAGTGAGGACTTAAAGATAAATCTTCAGCTGGTAAAAATGTTCCTAGTTCATCCAGTTACATTACACGTTATCCATCAAGAATAAAAGTTTAGTATTGGATGTGTGTGGGGTGTTCTTTGATTCTTCCTAGTCTGATGATAAATTGTGGTTTGTAACTAGTTTGTATTATATTGTGGTCTATTGTTTTCTAGTGTGTATTTTTTTGTAACTGGTTTATATTCTATTATATTCCGTATTGTTTTTATTGTTTGTAACTGATTCCAGCTTTAGCTGGTCTGTATTGTTTCTATTATAGTTCTACCTTTCTTTTTGGGTGTTCTTTTATTCTTCTTGGTTTGTATTATTTTTAACTGGTTATATTATTGTGTGTATTGTATGATAAAGATGGTAGGAAGCATGAAGGTGGGTAGTAGTTGGATGTAGGAAGAAGTAGGAAGGTCGGCAGCAGTAGCTTTCGGGAGAAGTATCTATACCCACGGTTCATTGAACTATGGATATATTACATTTATATGAAAATATATTCCCATAGTTTGTAAAAGTGTGGGAATATAAACCCACGGTTCTCTTAAACTATATGAATATATACACATAGTTCTCTTGAACCACGGGTATTATGATAGTCCAAGAAGTAGCATCTATGCCCACAGTTCATTGAACCAGGGGTATATTAGATTTATATAAAAATATATTCACATGGTTTGAAGAACTATGGGAATATATATATATATATCCATGGTTTAAGTAAACCATGGGTATTATGAAATTTCCTTGGGCTATACCCATGGATTTCTCAAAACTATGGGTACAAGGCAATACTGATGCCTTAGTAGCCCACGGTTCATGAAATCGTGGGTATAGCCTATACCCATGGTTTCACAGTCTACACCCACGGTTTCAAACTGTGGGTATAGGTAAATTTTCCAGTAGTTTATGATGTACACTTACCATTATAGTGAATACTTTTTTGTGTCCACTATTTAAATGGTAATTTCCATAGATTAATTTTCATATCAGAAGGTTATAAAAGATCTCAGTCTATAATCTCCTAAGCCTACGATCCATGTAATCTCTGAGCCTATGGGCCTTTTAAGGGTTCCCCCTCATCCCTTGAAAGGGGGGTTATCAAAAATCAATAAAAATGAAGGCCTTCAAGCCATTCAGGCAAGATCTCAATCTATAATGATAACATTGAGATACTATGAAATTAATATTAAATATATTTCTAATGGTCTAGATACATCATACTGATTGGACATAGTTGATATCTGACTATCTAATGCTAGGGAATCATAAACATTGAGACTTATTCTCATGAATTTTTCACTTAGTGATCTATGGTAGGTGATATCATGACGATAGGCCTGATAGGAATGCCACATGTTTCATGTGTCATTGTATGTTCTTGTATACGAACATGTGTACTGGTCTCCTAACTTGAGATCATTATAAATTTGTGTCATTTGATAATGTACTTTCATGCAAGGAAAAAACCATGATAATGAAATCATGGTTAGTTAGCTTATGTTGTGTGCATCATTGGTGGTATGAAATTGGTTGAATGATCAAGATAGAATTTCTTTTTTCCGAGTTGAGGAAGTAATATATCTCAGGCCTAGTTGATCAAGATGAGAGAACCTTAATAAATCCTTAAGAAATGTAGTCAGAGGTGAATTTGTCTAGTTAGATCAACAAATAATAAATCAAGAAAGAAATATGACACAAGTGTGAATACTACTTTATGAGATATCTAAATACAAAGATATTATATTACATAGTACATGTTCATAGGTTGGTTTTCATTTCTAGGACTATTTCTTATCTCTCTATGGAGCCTTTATGGGTAGCTAGACACCACTCCTAGTCTGTGAGTATTATTCACTACTATTGAGATCAGGGCCTAGAGGGTCACACATAATAGCATATTCTAGAATCTTCCCTATTCTAGTGAATATGTATATAGGACATGGTGGGTCCCACCATGGGGTATGAGAGTTATCCAGTTTTATCGATCGCCAATAAATATATAAATTCATTATTATTCAAGTAAAGAATAATTGGATTTTAATTTATTTATTAAAAGTATTTACAAGTGTTTAAGTAACTGTGAGGAAAAATATTATATGAATGAATATTATTTTAATACTCTGGGTTCATTTGATATTACCAGGAATTACAATTCAATTTAAATGAAGTGGTTTTATCAAATAAAATATATTTAATATATATTGCAGGTATGTGAAAAAAATATAAATATTATTTATGATGCAATTTAGTTCATCATAATTATTTATTGCTTATTTAGTGGGTGATTTATTTCTGGGGGCCAGGGAATGCATATCTACATGCACTCTAAGGACTCTAACCATCAGGTGGGATATGTATGGGACACCTCTAATTTATGGAATGAATATCTAAATGGGATACATGTTGATGTGTCTCTTAACATGGTTTTTCATGTCCAGAAGCTATAGTATAGGTTTCAATTTGGTCCCCATCAGACAAGGGATTCAAAGAAAGAGGGTCCCTACCATTGGTGGCTTGAAAGAGGGATGGTAATGTCTCACATACGTCAAATATGGATGATTAGGAGGTCTTTCACATAGGACTTAGGAGGATTTGGAAGTGCTTCATGTAGGGGGTAGGCCTGTGTGAGCTGGAGTTGCCTTGGGTGATGGTTTACCTGGGTGAAAACACTTGGTCAAGGCCTTGATATAAGAGACAAGGGTCTCCTTAGGTGTCCCTAGAAGGGTCACACATAGGTCCCAGATTAGGGAAGGGACCTTAACACTAGTGGTTGTCAATGAGTGGGAAAAGGGGTTCTCACCTAGGTTTCTTGTGTCTTAAACCCTAGAAGGACTTATTTCCACTACCCCCCTTTAATTCTTTCTTCTCTCATGTTTTGGAGATAACTGAGGTTTTTTAAGGACCTAGTTTAAGGGGATGCAAAACCATATCATGGAGGATTATTTTTATTTTCCTTTATTCAAAAATAGGATCCCTATTGTCCTATTTATAAAAAAACATTGGACTATGGATGAAGGACTTACCCCATGTAGGTAGTCCGCATAGGTGACCGATGTAGGTATCCTACACAAGGGTGGGTGTTCCTTTAGTTATGTACAAGGGGGGCTATTTGAGCCTTCTGGTACACAATTTGGGTACACCTAGGACACTTTTAGGTGAGTTCCCATGATCCTTCTATTGTGGAGATGATTGGAGTCACAATGACAGAAAGAGTTTGTGGATGAAGAAAATATGGAAACAAAAGAAGAAGAAGAACATGGACATAGAGATTTATGTTGTTCGGGAAATGATCCCTATGTCCACAAAGAGGTATAAAATATCACTATGAAATCCAAGAGCACAATTATAGGGAGTATCTCATAGTTTTTAAAATGAAGAAACCCTATCCCGAAATGGGCTAATAAAGAAGATGAATAACTATTCCCCCAACTGCACAAAAAGTCTTTAGTGCTATAGAAAAAGGTGGATAATAGTCTACATCTCTATAATGTTGTGAACACCCAAGTCCAAGGTGATACAGTGGATGGAATATGGAATAACATGGAACTACAGTACATCTATCCCAATAGTTGAGTGCCTCCCCCACCCACATGTTTGTATTGAGAAAAACCTGATAGTGTCTTGATAATTCTGGATCCTGATAGTTGTGGAGGTGTCCCAAATGTCAATCAAACTACCTTTTTCAGCTGAATCAATCATACTGAAGGCTAGGTAAATCGGTGCTTTTATTTCTTCATACCTCAAGGGGTATTAATGATAGGCATCCCTCCAGTCGAATCCATGACAACTACTTGTCATGGAAAGCATAGCAAGAAGGTCCAAATCGAAGGTAATGATGTTGAAGCTCTGAATTAATTAGGGTGATCTCGGTAAAAGACCACTAAGCAGGCTAGGGTTGAGAAAACCATATCTTCAAAACCAAGGTGGTTTTTTCATCATTTCTAGAAGGAGACTTATTTTCTAGTCACTCGGACCTATGAGAGAGCAAAGAGGCCTGAAAAGGCTTCAAAATCAAAGGACACCATGTCTTCCTCACAACTAACCACATTAATACCATATTTTGTGTGACCCCTAGAAATCCATGCTTGGATGGGTATATCTCATGATATCAGAGACATGTGGATATTTATCTAGGTTGGCATAAACGTCATGGAATTGGGAGATATCCGAGAACCCCCTATATCCACCTCGATAGTGATTTGAATGTGGTAGGGCAGTGTATTCAGGAGTAGTAAATGTTGATATATACAATTTATGATCATATCTTGACCACAAAGTGAGTTTCTTCCATGTTAGATCTAGGAAAACTTGAGTGGGTATTTTCTCACACCAAAGAGGAATGGGATGACTACATCAACCCTAATGATGTATCTCTCTTTTATCTCTCTATTTGTTTTCTCTTTCATCAACCATTATTATTTTGGAGAGGATTTATCTTGTATTTTTGATGAGAACAATAATAAGTAGTAGAGAAGGTACTCAAGTCTCTGAAAATATGGGACTACAGGAACCCCCATCGAGGTAATGGATGAGTCTCCCGTATCCCCAGAACTATCCCCAAGTTAGAGGATAATGCTGGAGGGGATGGAATAAGGGTCTTCTCGACCACCACCTCAAGTTTTTGTTACTAAGAAGATCGATATGGTCCATTCACTATCTCGAGAGAGGAAACAAATTAGGGAAATAAATTTGGCCATGTGTATGAACCATAGTAAGTCTTTATGCAATCATCTGATCTCATGAGTTAATTGACATACTCTTTTGATCATTCTTTCCATTTATATAATTTTCATCACTTTCCTCCCTTAAGGGATTCAGAATTGGTCCTTCATGGATTGAGGGGGACACCCCGAAGGAGGCACAGACCTATGTTGATGAATCCATACCATTGATAGATGAATTGTCAAGAGATACAGACATGCCTTTACCCATTAATTTAGAGGGGGACAGGGTCTTGGTAATGTCTTATATTTACTATAATGTGTCATGTTCTAGTCACTAACTCTCTAATTTATTAAATTTTAGATTTTCTAAATACACTAAAGGACCTTATGAAAACCACCACTGGCCCTGTCTCCACTTCAGAAGTGGTTGGAAGGGATTCAATATATTTTGATGAAGGTTTCGTTGTTGACCCTAACCCTATAGGATTTAAGGATGTTGGGCCTTCTAAGAATTCGGCATAGAGAATTGACAGCGGACCTAATTTGGGTCATGATCCCCATGTCTCATATACCCCTACTGGTGAGGATGCTATGAGATGTGAGGGATTATATAATAAAATAATGGATAAACTAATGGACCTTGAGGATAGGTTAAAAATCATTAATATTCCAACCTCTCTAGAGGATTCTAGGGAGTTTAATAGGTTATTTGATGGATTTGAGTTCTCTCTTTATTACATTTTTTTCAAATACAGTTATCCTATTTTCATTTGATGTCTCAAATCAGAACTGAATCTATACAACTTTTTCTATAGAGAATGTCACCAAGGAAATTCATGATTAAGGCCTACAAGTCTATCCTACTCCCTATTATGGGGAAGTGAAAGATGATAATTCTAAAGTGGGAGATTCCTGAGATCCCCTGATCTCAGTTGCTGAGAAAAACCAGAAGGATGCTCCTTGTTAGGAGGTCTTTGCTCTTGGAACTGAGTCTGACAATACTGGGGAGGCATCAATCCCAATAGTTGACCCCAAAAAAGGTGAGTGTTATTAATCGTTTTTGTTACCTTCATAGCCTTTGTTGTCTATTAACCTCATGATGTTGATGAGGTATGTCTTCTGGTATTTAGTACCATCAACATCAGTGGATAAGCATGAAGTGGGAGATTTTATGCCAGTTCAATCAACACTGGTAGGAAAAACAAATATTGTCTTGGAGGGAGTAAAACAAGATGACTTGTTGAGTATACTAATACTAGAATACATCTCTCCCTCTAAGAGAGGATTAGATTCAGACTTGGAGACATAGGATGCTCTTCACACTACACAATACATCATTTGGTGAGACATCTAGAAGATAGTTATAGAGACACCTCTTGAAGATTTTTTATCATGAATTAAATGACTTACGACCCTATTTTATTTTCTTTGGTATAGTGGGTTTGATTACTGCATGATACACTATGTTGTAAATTCAATCGTGTGACAAAGGGAAGAGAATTGAAGGTCACAATAGGCTGAGGCATGGTTAATAGTCTAGTTTAAAGATCTCAAGGCCGTTGTGCCCAAAGCATAGCATAATGATTCCAAGTAGATGGAGGAGCATCAGCTCCATATAGATGAGAAATATCTCCAAAGGGTATATATTCAAGAAGAAATAAATGTCATACAGGAATAGATTTTCCAAATCCACCATTCCATAAATAGGGTTTTGGCACAAGGTGAGAGAGTCTTCATCACACTGAAGAGGCTATCACCGCACAATTAACCAGGTTCTGGTAATATTCAGAAAATGATTGAGAAATAGTATAACATATAAAATCCAATGTTGAGGAACACCTATAAAATTTGGAAGAGATTCTCTAGCATGTGGAAGTTCCTCTACATTTTAGAACATAAATGAAAATGTTTTTTTGTTTCCAATCACTTGTTCTTGTATTCCTATCCTCGTCAAAATTGTAATATAACAGTGAAAATGACTCATTTTATTGAATGACACCACATTATAATTACAATGATAAGGGTGAGGGGGTCTAATTTGTTCCTAATCCATGGGATGTAGCTAGCATAGTTAGATTGTTGGTAGGGTCATATGGAAAACCCTATAACTTTTTGTATTTTTTATCATATCCCTAACTTATTCTAAATTCAATATGAATAATACTTAGTGGGTAAAACGTGGCTTTTTATTAGTCCACCTTTTTCAGGTTTTTGACCTAATAAATTTTGTGCTTTTTTACTTTCTATTGCTCAATTTTTGCCTAAACTGTTTGGAGTAAAAGTCTAATGAGATGAGTCTCTAATTTTTTCAAGGGTTCTCTTTGTGGGTTTTCAACCTAGCAATTATTTTTTTTCTTTTTATGGTATTTTTTAAGTCTTGAAACTCAGGCCAATGAAACTTTTGTTTTAGGTCAAATATCTTTGACCATGATTTTCAGAATGATGACCCAAACAAGGATTATTGTCCAAGAATACTCTGAAATTTCTTCAGATACTCAAAGGGAAATTTTAAGTCACAATTTTGTGATTTACGAATCTAAAACATGATATGAGACATGTATGTGAGGTATGGTTGCAGTCTATGTTCGATAAGTGGTTTCTAGAATAATATTTTCAAGGCATAAAGGAATAGATGATCTCTCTCCTAAAGACAAATGTACCACTTATTTAAAAACCTATTTTGTGAGGAAACTTTATGAAAATCCAACTATGGTATGTTACTTCATAGTTAAATAGTGGAATCCTTTGGATGAAAGACCCCTTTTGTGGGCATCTTTATATATAGACAATTGGGGCATGTTACTGCATAGTCAGACAAAGGATATCTCAGTAATTCAAACATTCCATTACCAAAAGGTTTTAAATCTATGAAGATCCAAATTTATCAACACCATGAAGAGTATTTTTCAAGGAAAGGTGTTTAAGAATAAAGAGAGCATCTATATTCACATTGGCCATGAATGGAAAACTGCTCCACAAATTTGGATCACGTGAAGGAGGGGAAATTCTATTGAATGGCCCATGCCATGGGGAATAACCCTATACGACAAGGGTTGAGACATCAAGTAGGTTAATTTTGTATGACTAGGACATAGATCATGAAATTTAACATCTTGCAGTGAGGATGTTTCATAAATTTTAATGTCTTGTGACTATAATGTTATGCTATGCAGTTTAATGTCCTATAGAAAGGACGTTGGGGGATATAATTTAAGGTATTTTATCTTTAATTGAAATGATAATCATTCTCCATTTCATGATAATTTATATGGGAATGTTCCAACATGTTTAGGTGTGAAGGGGGGAGGTTGTATGTTGTAAACCATGGGCCTCCGAATCTGAAGGGTGATATGGTAGAAAGAGCTCATGGAAATAGAAAAGGTATATCTTGGGGATGAATGTACCTCTAGTTGAAAAAACCCTTTTTTATGTGAAATTATGTAAATCCAACAAGTGAGTATTACTATATGGTCAAACAATAGAATCCTCTGGCTGACAGGCCCTTTATGTGGGTGACTTATGCAAAGAAAATTGGGATGTGTTACTACATAGTCAGACAAAGGATTTATAAGTAATTTTGACTTTCTATTTACAATATATGAAGGGAGTTTATGGAGATTCAAATTTCCCTAGAAAAATATTTTGGTTTGTGCGAGTAAATTTCCAAAATATTGAAGGATCATTTCAATTCAAAATTACCCAAGAATGGTAAAAAAAAGTTTCTTACACAATTTGTAACGCCCCGACCCCAGTTACCAAGAGTCGGTGCATTATTACATAACATTGGCATGATCACAAAAGATCAAGTCTCGAAATACTGATTAGTTTAGTAGCCTTAGAATCACTAGATACATTCATAAAGTTTACATTACATCATAAAGTGAAAAACTACAACAACATATTATCTCCATAGACCACACTCATATCCCCTCATATTATCCCTTCAGTTCATTCATAAAATACTTCTTCACATCCTAGGAAAAATAAAACATAGAAAGGGGTGAGCTCAGATGCCCAGTAAGGATAACAATATAGTGGAAACTTTCATAAATAAGAATAAACATTTAAGGAAATGTATAACTAAAATAAAAGCATTTTAAACTTGAACTTCAGCATAATATGGTAGAAATAAAATGAAATAATTCCATTTACTTATTCACATGGATATTCTACTAATCGAATAATCACATGCAATATCAATAACCACTTTCATAATGATGGAATGCATAATGCCAGACTATCATAACCACATAGTCAAGTCCTTATGCCAAGACTACAATAAGGTCTTGTGCCAAGACACTAGTTTGTCTCATGATACCTACTGATGCATCAAGGAGCTATAGCGAGCTCCACCCATCACTTACTAAGTCCAATGCATTCCTCATATGAAAAGTTTTAAACATAACATAAACATTCGTATTAAAACTAGCATACGAAATGTCAATACTTTCTTCATAAAGAAGGAATGGTATAAAAATAACATATCCACTGTCAAACATATCACAAAACCTTCAATACAATATGGAAGTTTTGTATCATAATAAATCAACTTCAAATAAGCTTAAAATCAATCAAAGGATGTTGACATAGATGAGATCAAAACTATTTGAGAGAAATATCTCTTTTTTTAAAATCATTTAAAAGACACATAATTATAAAAGAAAACATTTACATTTAAAATATTAGTATAATCTTGTAAGGGAATATTTTAAAATTTTAAAATGGCGGAAAATAGCATCACCCTCTGTATAAGTTTAAAAAGACATTATTACCTTAATTTTGTCGAAAAGGTTAAAAATGACCTTGTTTGGAAAATGACCGAAAGATTCCTTTAAAAACATTTTATAAAAATTCAAACAAGGGTATAAATGACTTTAGACCATAGTCTATAAAATAGTAAGAATGTTTTGAAATACATTTTTAAGAAACATGGATGTGGATGATAAAGAGGTCCTAGTAGATAATTACATATAAACAACCTTGGATAATGAAGAGATTGTGAAATTAACCCTTACCTTGTACTTTTTCTTGGAAGAGGGTAGGTTAAACTCCTTTATAATAGTTAAATAATTGTTATTAAATTATACAAGAATAATATACATAAATATTATATCATATATGATCTTTTAATATTTCTTTGTTAATAATATTTTAGTATTATCGTCGTTTTGGGTGTTCACTTACTCATTTTCTTTTATATGTTTTGATACATAAGCCATGTTTTTTATCCATAGGTTGTATCTTATTCATATCCATAATGATATCAAGTCCTTAAATATTATTTTTAATCATCAAATGAAAATTAGTCTTGAATGGATACGATGGGGAATGAATCTTATCGTGTTCGTGAAGACGGTAGTCCGTATGTACGCACGAGCGACAATATCATTATTTTGATATTAAAATAATATATAATTGGATGGTGTATCATTTATAAAAAATAATTACCATGTTATATTTAGTATTTACAAGAATTACACATCATTATTATACCCATCCAAAAAATAATGTATTGAATAACAATTACACCACGACGTGGAGATAGTAAGCCGTACATATGCACGTATGGTGACATGTCATTAAAGGGATGGATAGAATAATGAATTTGGTTGTACCATATTTATAATAACATCACAGTATATAGAAGATATTGGAGTTATTATCTTATAATGGAAACAACAAAGAAAAAGGAAGTGGAAGAAGAAAGGAACTTGAAAGAGGGTGGTGAAATCATTACCTCTTCTTCGGGTTCTTCCTTTTGATTTGATCAAAAGGGATCTTTAGATGGGATTTATAATAAAACTAATGCCTCTAAGTTGAATATAGGGAAGTTGGGATGATATTTTTGCAGGGTTTGTCTGAGCCAAATGGCTTTGAAGGTGTGAATTAGAGTGAAGGGGGAGTTCCCTTTTATAAGAGGGGTGAGAGGCACCTTCGGAAAAGATAGAAATATTATTTTATAATAAATTCATATTCAGTTTATAATGGCTCAAAAGTAATTTATTTCTAGGATAAGGTGGGGATGGGTCTAAGACAACTCAACCAATAGGTTTTAGACAGGTTTGGGTCACTTTATTAACCTTATCTTTTAGTTTTAACTCTTAGTTAATTAGTTTGACATTTAACATGTATCTTTGTATTTTTATATTATATGGTTAATAAACTTACTATAAACTTACAAGAGACCCTCAAGTGGTTCATTAATGATACACCTATCATTATATAAGTCTTTTGGCCAAACCTTAGATTTTTAGTAATATTATATCAATTTATAATATAATATTTTTTTTAAAACTCCTTTATGTCAATTTTGACACTATTTAATAATTGGTTTTTTTAAAGTCTTAACAGCTTTATTAATTAAAAAAAATTATTTATGAAATCCTAACATGTCATATTAACCAATAAAATTCTTGGATGTCATCAAAATTTCAAATTATATTTATTTTAACATTTATAATACCAATTATTTTATTCTTTTGTTAATAAGGAAAATATTGCATCATTATTTTTTCATAAATAAATTTAATTATTCAATGTCTAAAAATTATAAATAAAATACCATTATGTAGGAAATCGTTTTAAATTTCTAATTAATATTTATAGTCTAAAATATAGCATATATAACCCTATGTGAAAATTGTTTTTCTAAAAGATATATGCTTATGTCATTTTTGTATTTACTTTAACTTAATTAATATAAAGTGTCATTATCACTTACAAGTGGCTCCATGGGGTCCCAAAATCGACCCAAAGATGCCCATGGTCGGACATGTATCAACTAATAGGGTTAGGATACGTTTTAGGGTAATTTAATATTATTATAATATTATTTATTTACCCTTATTTATCGGATTTACCCTTTAACCATGGTAAATAAAATATTTACCGAAGTAATTATTCAAAATGTTTATTAATAAAAGTTACCTATTTACACAATTTAGACCTCCTGATTCTAAATATGGAATCCATTTTTCTAAATTCAAAACACAGAAGTGGCAGAAATTAATTTAAAATTAATTCCTGTTGTCAAAACAAAAAGCGTGTTTTTAAGAAATAATAACTATCAAAAGATTGAAACTTGCTTATGTCTAGTTTAAATGTGAAATTAAGTCCAATGACCAACATTGGATTAAATGGTAAAAACATAATCTAATTATAATTTAAAACCAATCAAATGCATAATTTATTACTATTAATTATTTCGATTAAAAAAGTGGTTTTTAATTAAAATTTAGTAATTTTCACTATTCATCAAAATATGAAACTTATCAGAAAAGTACCAAAAATTCAGCCTAAGATAATTTTGGTATTCTGAATCCAAAAATGAAGTCCATTTTGAAAGATCAAATGTATAAAATTTCAAAAAAGTGGGTATTACTATTCATAACGGCTAGTTTGATTGGTTGTGGTGTGTCAGAACTCGAAGTTGCATATAACACACGCTATTGTATTATTCAAAGAGAAGCATACCATGGAATCTTGGGGTGTTAGATTCTCCCCTCATTCAAAAAATTACATCTTCACAATTTATGCTCGATATTGGAAACTTGGGGTTGACATTTCAAAATATATTAGTTGAAATCCCACATCGAAAAATGGATTAATGGGGCCTCTATTTAAAATAAAGAGTGGTAAGTATGAAGGTTACCGAAAATAACACATACTAGGGTTACATGTAGGAGAACATGGATATGGAAGAGAAATAAAACCATCAATATCTTATGGTGAGTGATAGAGAACATGGCTATGAAAAGGCCAACAATCGCAAAGCCATAAATTTGTGATGATCTAAGGTACCATTTGGGACAACGTTTTTGTTCTAAGTTCCTTTTCTTAATGTTGAGGAATTTATTTATGATATTGGATAATATCATAAGGAGATATACTTACTTTATAATTATAGTTTTATCCATTAATAAATTTCTACCACAAACTCATCTTTCACTCCAAAACATAATACAACTCAAAAATACTCTATTTATCCTAATCGTATAGGGTTCCAAATGAATTTATAACTCACATATCAGACCCTTTAAAAAAAGAAACTAAATTATACCATCTAGTAACTTCATGTAGTCCAGTGGTAGGTGATAAATCCCAATCGCACTGTGGTTGTGGGTTCGATTCCCGCAGCTTTGTCCCACGCGACGGGTTGTCACACGGTCTGCGTGTTGTCCTTTTATAAAAATCAAAAAATAACCTTTCAAACTTAATCCATTCCAACCTTTAGACTTATCCAAAATACTTATATCCAAACTCATAGTCCGAAATTTTTAATGAAGTTAAACACAATGAAGATCCTTTTTTCCATGTAATAACATGTGAACACCTTCATCATGTATTATTTTAAAACATGGTAACATCCGAAATTACCATAAAACCTTATTGATTACATTCATGCTCCCTTATTCTTTATAGAATACTGCATATACTTCTTCTATCCAAAAATGTTTTAAACCCCAACAATGACAAATCATTAATCAGTATCAAGGTAGTCAAGAATATCCAATATAATTTATTCAAATCAACCATCTCTTATTCCAAAATCACTACCTCGTTATTGGGACCATATTAAAGATTACCTTTCCTTAAACCATGTATTTTACCAAAAGTGTAGCTCACTATTAAGTCACTTTTTTTAGAACCATATAATCTCAAATCCTCAATAAAATAGTACTGCAGTACAATCCTTATTTATCTCCATAATTCATATAACCAGTATATTGTTGATACAACACTCAAATGGAATAATCATATAATAACAACATAAGAACACAAGTCATTCTTCTTCATCTGGGGTAGTATCATAACTTGATTATTATCCAATAGAATCATTTGGGGCATACTCTGATGATTTGGACATTGGTTCACATAGTGTCCCAAATCCTTACAGATGAAGCATTGTACATTTGAAACCTTTTTCTTACCCTTGAAGTCACATACTTGGTGTCCTTTTTCTCCACACATATAAAAAACTCTCATTCCCTTCAGGCAAGTTCCAGGGTGTTTCTTCCCATAGTTATCACATATGGGAAAATTATTTTTTTCCCTCTTCCCTTTATCCATCTTTCTCTCTTTCATACTTTTCTTCTCTTACTTCCCTTAAAATCCATAGGACTTAGAGAATTATTTACTTATCTTATTAACACACGATATTATTTCTTCATATGTTGAGAAAACATGAGAGACTATTTCCCTTCTAAATGTTGGCTTAATACCATGGAATATATGATCCTTCTTACTCTTTGGATCATATGTATTACTAGAGTTTTCATTCCTTCTACTGGGTGCCATTTCTATACAATGGCATACACTAGGTCAGTTTATGAATTGCAATGAATAATTCCTAAATTTATAAAATACCTAACGTAAATTGAATAGTTTATGGATATAATCCATAATCATAAAAAAAAATTCTTTGAGAAAGTATATACTCATAAACTCTTCATAATGTTTTGTAAAGACAAATAGAATTATACTAAGAATATCCCCTGGGAGTTTCGTAACCAAAAGTGCAGCAAGGCCCGTTGTCGTGCACCAGTTCACGTTCGAGTCTAGCTCAAAGCGGTGTTTTCAGGTTTTACCCCTAGGTACATCTGTGCCAGAGCTGCCTCTACCTGCTCGTATCCATACAGGGATTTATTGCTCAGAAAACTCATAAAAACTCTACAATACAAAAATTCTAGGAAGTTCTTCTATACTAATCCTCAAATTATATCTTAGGGCTATGTGATCTAATCATAGACTATCTAAATCTAGCTTTCAAGGTTTATACTAAACTTACTCTAATAACAACTATAATGCCCCGACCCCAGTTACCCAGAGTCAGTGCATTATTACATAACATTGGCATGATCACAAAAGATCAAGTCTCGAAAGACCGATTAGTTTAGTAGCCTTGGAATCACTAGATACATTCATAATGTTTACATTACGTCATAAAGTGAAAAACTACAACAACATATTTTCTCCATAGACCACACTCATATCCCCACATATTATCCCTACAAGTCATTCATAAAATACTTCTTCACATCCTGGGAAAAATGAAACATAAAAAGGGGTGAGCTCAGATGCCCAGTAAGCATAACAATATAGCAGAAACTTTCATAAATAAGCATAAACATTTAAGGCAATGTATAATTAAAACAGAAGCCTTTTAAACTTTAACTTCATCATAATATGGTAGAAAAAAAATTAAATAATTTAATTTACTTATTAACTTTGATATTCTACGAATCGAATAATCACATGCAATATCAATAACCACTTTCATAATGATGGAATGCATAATTCCAGACTATCATTACCACATTGTCAAGGCCTTGTGCCAAGACTACAAATAATATTTTGTTAAGGCCTTGTGCCAAGGCACTAGTTTGTCTCATGAGACCTACTGATGCATCGAGGAGCTATAGCAGGCTTCACCCGTCACTTACTAAGTCCAATGCATTCCTCATATGAACAAGTTTAAACATAACATAAATATTCGTATTAAAACTAGTATACGAAATTTCAATACTTTCTCCATAAACCAGGGATGGTATAAAAATAATACATCCATAGTCAAACATATCACAAAACCTTCAATACAATATGGAAGTTTTTTATCATAATAAATCAACTTCAAATAAGCTTAAAATCCATCAAAGGGTGTTGACATAGATGAGATCAAAACTATTTGAGAGAAATATCTCTTTTTTTTGAAATCATTTAAAAGTCACATTATTATAAAAGAAAACATTTAATTTTAAAATATGCTTATAATATTGTAAGGGAAGCTTCTAAGATTTTATAACGGTATAAAATAGCCGCACTCGCCATATAAGTTTAAAAATACATTCTTACCTTAATTTTGTCGAAAAGGTTAAAAAGGACCTTGTTTTAAAAATGACAGAAAGATTCCTTTAAAAACATATTATAAAAATTCAAACAAGGGTATAAATGACTTTAACCCATATTCTATAAAATAGTAATAATTTTTTGAAATACATTTTTAAGAAACATGGATGTGGATGATAAATAGGTCCTAGTAGATAATTACATATAAACAACCTCGGATAATGAAGAGATTTTGAAATTAACCCTTAACTTGTACATTTCCTTGGTTGAGGGTAGGTTGACCTCATTTATAATAGTTAAATAATTGTTATTAAATTATACAAGAATCATATACATAAATATGATATCATATATGATCTTTTAATATTGCTTTGTTAATAATATTTTAGTATTATCGCCGTTTCGGGTGTTCACTTACTCGTTTTCTTTTATATGTTTTGTTACATAAGCCATGTTTTTTATCCATAGGTTGTATATTATTCATATTCAGAATGATATCAAGTTCTTAAACATTATATTTAATCATCAAATGAAAATTAGTCTTGAATGGATACGATGGGGAATGAATCTTATCGCGTTCGTGGAGACGGTAGTCCGTACGTACGCACGAGCGACAATATCATTCTTTTGATATCAAAATAATATATAATTGGATAGTGTATCATATATACAGAATAATTATCATTTTATATTTATTATTTACATTAATTTCATATCATTATTATAACTATCCAAATAATAATGTATTGAATAACAATTACACCATGACGTGGAGACGGTAAGCCGTACATACGCACCTATGGTGACATGTCATTCAAGGGATTGATAGAATAATGAATCTGGTTGTACCATATTTATAATAAAATAAAATTATATAGAAGATACTGGATTTAATATATTATAATGGAAATAACAATGAAAAAGGAAGTGGAAGAAGAAAGGAACTTGAAAGAGGGTGGTGAAATCATTACCTCTTCTTCGGGTTCTTCCTTTTGATTTGATCAAAATGGATCCTTAGGTTGGATTTATGATCAAACTAAGGCCTCTAGGTTGAAGTTAGGGAAGTTGTAAGGATATTTGGTTAGGGTTTGGCCGATCCAAAAGGCTTTGAAGGTGTTAATTAGAGTGAAGGGGGAGTTCCCTTTTATAGGAGGGGTGAGGGACACCTTAGGAAAAGATAGAAATATTATTTTATAATAAATTCATATTCGGTTTATAATGGCACCAAACTGATTTATTTCGATTATAAGGTGGTTATGGTTATAACACAACACAAAAAATAAGTTTTAGACAGGTTTGGGTCACTTTATTAACCTTATCTTTTAGTTTTAACTCATAGTTAATTAGTTTGACATTTACCATGTCTCTTTGTATTTTTATATTTTATGGTTAATAAACTTACTATAAAGTTTCAATCGACCTCAAAGTGGTTCATTAATGATACACCTATAATTATATAATTCCTTTGTCCAAACCTTAGATTTTTAGGATTATTCTATCAATTTTTAATTTAATATTTGTTTTAAAACTCCTTTATGTCAATTTTGACACTATTTAATAATTGATTTTTTTTAAAGTCTTAAAAAATTTATTAATTCAAAACAGATTTATTTAAGAAATAATAACATGTCATATTAACCAATAAAATTCTTTTATGTCATCAAAACATTAAAATTATATTTATTTTAACATTTTTAATACCAATTATTTGATTATTTCATTAAAAAGGAAAATACTTCATCATTATTGTGTCATAAATAAATTTAATTATTCAATGTCTAAAAATTATAAATAAAATACCATTATGTGGGAAATATTTTTTAATTTCTAATGAATATTTATAGTCAAAAATATAACATATATAACCCTATGTGAAAATTATTTTGCTAAAAGATATATGCTTATGTCATTTTTGTATTTACTTTAACTTAATTAATATAAAGTGTCATTATCACTTACAAGTGGCTCCATGGGGTCCCAAAATCGACCCAATGAATCCCATGGTCGGACATTTATCAACCAATATGATTAGGACACATTTTAGGGTAATTTAATATTATTATAATATTATTTATTTACCCTTATTTACCAGATTTACCCTTTAACCATGGTAAATAAAATATTTACCGAAGTAATTATTCAAAATGTCTAAAAATAAAAGTTACCTATTTAGACAATTTGTAACTCCTGATTCTAAATACAGAATCAATTTTTCTAAATTCAAAACACAGAAGTGGCAGAAATTAATTTAAAATTAATTCCCGTTGTCAAAACAAAAAGCGTGTTTTTAAGAAATAATAACTATCAAAAGATTGACACTTGCGTATGTCTAGTTTAAATGTGAAATTAATAAAAATGACCAAAAATTGATTAAATGGTAAAAATATAATCTAATTATACTTTAAAACCACTCAAATGTATAATTTATTACTATTAATTATTTAAATTAAAAAAGTTGTTTTTAATTAAAATTTAGTAATTTTCAATATTCATCAAAATATGAAAGTTATCAGAAAAGTACCAAAAATTCACCCTAAGCTAATTTCGATATTCCGAATCCAAAAATGAACTCCATTTTGAAAGATAAAATGTATAAAATTTCAAAAACTGGGTATTACTATTCATAACGGCTAGTTTGATTGGTTGTGGTGTGTTAGAACTCGAAGTTGTGTATAACACACGCTATTGTATTATTCAAAGAGAAGCATATTGTGGAAGCTTGGAGTGTTACACAATTATGACCCAATCATAGGAAAAGAGGTGGTTTATATTTTTTTAGACTAGGACTAAATCATAGGGTCCAAGCATCACTATGTATCTCATTTGGATGAGAATCAAGTAATAAGTAGTTCATGAAAACCATGCAGTTTATGGTATTGATGTCATGACCTATTGTGCATTTTAATGTTGTGCAATCAGGATGATATGGTGTCTGTAGTTTTAGTTCATATGACTAAGACCATGTTATTATGGAAATGGTGAGTAATATAAGGGCTACCTGACCAAGGTTATTCTGGCATGCTTGGTATATGGGGGGGATTATAAACCATGATCTTGGGGGTTATCATATCGAGAAAAGTGACAAGGGACATATAACAACCTTGCTCTTTATTACACACTTAAACATAATTTATTAAATAAAATTGAACTTAAAACAAATATAAGAATTGATAGTTCTAGTGTCTTGTGAAATTAGGAACATTACATTACAACTTAGAACATAAAACACAACATCTTTATTGAAAACTTCTTTTACATGACCACAACTTTCCTTCGTACTAAGCATTGCATGGGATAACCTAAGGACATGCATAAGAAAAGGGTGAGATATAAAGCCCAGTAAAAAAGTAAACAAGGAATAACATGAATAATACAGTACATGCTAGGAAATATTCATATCAATGGATCATAAGATAAACATGAACATAAGGGCATGATATAGCATTGTTATCGTAACATGGAAATGTGGCAACAACATTTAACATGATATTAGCATGAGCCAAGGCTCATTACACATGGAGCATGAGTAAACCCTCATTGCACTTGAATTATAATGGTTAACACATAATTTCACTTGAATTATCATGAGTAAACCCTCATTTCACTTGACTTATCATGATACTAATCTTTACCCAATGCATTGGAGCGCTATCAGGGTTCACCCTTTATAAACATTTCATGTCATGCATAAGTGTGCCACATGGATCATATAAAATGGAATCATTAAAAAACATCATTTATTATATGATAAAGGAGTGTGAAATACATAAATTAAACTTTATAGTCAATAAGTATATGTTCATAAAGGTGAATACCCTTGATAGAGAAATGGGTATGATATTCACTTACACAATGATTTTGGCATGGGAAATTTTGGCAGCATAACGACGTAAAATAGAAATTGTAAAATGGGTTGATGAGAGAGAAAGGGGTATCTCATAATTTATAAATGAAATGGATATTAATAGGGTCATGGACCATAATATCCCAACATATGTAATGGAATTTATATGAATATTATTAAATAATTTCTTGAATGTAAATGAGAAGAGAGAAATCCCTTATAGAATTTCAGCATGGTAACAAGTGTACATGGGAGGAATTAATGAGAGAGAAAGTGGTATCTCATAATTAAAACATAATAGGGTAGTGTGTAGGAGGTTATAAATCATTCCCCAACATTTTTAATTGAAAATAAAATGGTATAACAACATAAATAAATTATGACAAAAATTGAGAAAAGAAGAAATCCCTTACTTGGAAGTGTGATCCCAAAGGCTTGGGAGAGGCTTGAGAGAGGATTATATGGATATTTGGGAGCCTTGGAAAGATTATAGAGAGATGAGGGTAGATTTTGGTTGATCTATAAAGGTTTTCAGTGAAGAGGAATGGGATATTGAGTGGGTTTATATAGGAAAGGAGAGAAAATTCTTTATTATTTAGGTTTTGGACACTACAAATTAAACAAATCAAAACCACAAACCATCCCATGGTTTTTTCCCATGGTTTTTGACAAAGTTGAGTGGAAAACATTATTTTATAAGTTCAATGGCCAAAAATTTTAAAATATTAGGCTTTCTTATGTGGAGGTGAGTCACACTCTCAAGTAAATCATTTTAAAAAGTTAAAATATTTTATAAGTCTTGAAGGGTCCACTAAGGCACCAAAAATTTATCAAAAAAATATAAAATCACATTATTTTAAAGGTAAAACATATCTTGGCCGAAAATAAATTTTATAGTATTTTATTACATCACTATTGGGTCCTTATGATGTCATAAAACACTTTATATATTTGAACGATATTTAATTTTTACCCAAAATTTTGATTGTCTCAGAAAATTATGAAAAACTCACCATTAGATAATTTTGACGTCCTCAATACAAAAATGATATTAATTTTATCTAAATAATTTTCTAAATATGTGAATTTTTACTTTTAAATAAAAACCTATATTTATCAAAAATTCATGGATCTTGACAAAAACAACTTTAAAACCTTAATAAAAATTACAATTGTATTCATACAAATTATACAATAATTTATATTTAATAAAAATTTATTTAGTAATAATATTTTATTAAAATAATATTCAATTAAAAAAATCCATTAATTCATCAAAATAGATTTATTAATTTAATATTAACTAAAAATACCATTTGTGCTTTAAAAACCATTTACAAAGTAACAAAAATAAAATGAATGTATATTATTTATTCTATAAAAAAATAATTCACATAATAATAGTGCTAGGGTCTTATTACATAACCCCTTATAACACTCACATATGACCTAAGGGTAATGCGTGTGATGGTGACAGACTCTTGGGGTGGCTCGGATAACATCACTTTGGTGGTAATCTCTATTAACTTCCACTTCTCCCATAAGCGATTCCGTTCAAGATTAACATATTGAATATCGGCTTGATTTTGGTTAAGAGAAAAACCTAGTGATGCTACGTCCTTTCCAAGCTCCAACAAATGGGCTTCATATGGACCAATTCTATTGGATGAGGGCATCTCTTCCTTTGTCTGAGTAAATTAGATTTGTTAAAGCCCTATATTTATACTAATCATGTGATCACTTTTCAACAGCTATATTAGAAATGGTAAAAATTATTAACCATATTTTAAAATCCAAAAACATAAAACCAAGGAAGTGAATATTTATTATATAACCTTTTTATAGAATAAGACATTTAATTAGATCAAGATGAATTTTCATTAATAAAAGTTTGGGTCATTACAATCTTCCCACCTTAAGAAAATTTTCCCTAAAAATTTCCTTTTCAAACACTAAAACATATGAGGGTAAATTTGATTAATAACTTCCTCTTATTCCCAAATTTCTTCTTTAAACTTGTGGTTTTTTCACAACACCTTTACGAGGGGCATTGTCTTATTTCATGGAACATTTTCCTTATGATCTAATATCTTCACCATATTATCTTAATAAGAGAGGTCATTTTCCAATGGTACCACCTCTGGATTAAGTACTTGTGATGGGTCAGGTACGTACTTCCTCAAGAGTGATACATGGAATACATCATGTACTTGAGACAGGTTCGGTGGGAGTGTTAGTCGATATGTCACTACTTCAATGCAATCAAGGATATCAAAAGGGCCAATGTACCTTGGACTAAGCTTTCCCTTCTTCCAAAATCTCATAACTCTATTCCACGGTGATATGTGGAGGAATACCATGTCCCCAACATCAAACTCTAGGTATCTTCAATGATTATTATCATATCTCTATTGTCAAATCTGAGCATTTTTAATGTGTTGTTGGATGGTCTTAACCTTCTCCACCATTTCATCAACCATTTCTAGACCTAGTAGTTTTCGATCCCCAACTTTATCCCAACATGTCGGAGTTCTACACCTCTTCCAATAAAGGGCTTAATAATGATCCATTTGGATTCTTGAGTGGAAACTATTATTGTAAGAGAACTCAAGCAGGGGAAGATCTTGATCCCATCCTCCTTTGAAGTTCATTGAGAATGCTCTCAACATATCCTCAAGTGTTTGGATATTCTTCTTATATTGGCCATCAGTTTGAGGATGATAAGTGATAAAACACTATTTTATTGAATATTTTATTGATAATAAATGATATAATTCCCTCAAATTGTGTTAAATATGTTTAATTAGAAAGTATTTGGGATTAGATCGTTCATTTGAATATTTGATGAATATTCCAGTTTTACCCTTTCAAAATCACTGTAGTATTTCAGTAATAAATATTTTTATTTGAATTATTTGAACTTCATATTTTGTAAATGTGTTCCTTAATTCATTGGATACAACTTTTATTCATGAAACTAGATAAAAAGAATGCATTTGGATAGAGTAATTGGGTTATAAAGTCAAAGGTGGGCTGGACACGCCAGAATGGAAAAGCTTCTGTATTTTGGCCATAACTCCTTTATATGGACCTGGATAGAGCCCCAATTTTGAGAGGAGATATAGGAACCATATAGGCACATATGATCCTTCTGGAAGGCCGGCCAAGTCATGCGTTTTGGTGGTCAAATGGGAAGTGCAATTTGGAATAAAATATTTGGCCGAGATTCCCCATTCACACTTGAAACCACTTTGAACCTAGCCTCCCCACCACTCTATAAATTGGTGTTTTTCTCATTTTTTGGGGAGGGGAAGTGAATTGAAAATTTTAAGGCATATGAGAATTGGATCCACTCCAATTATCCAACCATTTAAATAAGGTTATCTCTTGAAGCAAGGATCCCTTCGACGAAGCCTTCTTCTTCTCCTTCGTGTTGTAATGATTTTGTTTGTGTAATAAACTTCTTTGTTCTTATTTTATTTCTTCTCTTTTCTTATGTTTTGTTTAAATTTATTATTATATTAATATTCATCTTTGGGCTGTAATTCTTGAGTAGAAGTGTTATTTTGTTATACCCATTATAAACCTTTGCAATGCAAAACACTTCTACGATGATTACGCCACCCATGGAAGAGTAGTCTTTTAGTAATCGATCTATATTCTACCCTCTTCATTTAATTATTTTGAATCATTGAGATACTGTAATTCACTTAATATGATCCATGAATTGTGTTTTTAAATTGTAATAATCTAAGAAAGAAATTGAATAATTAACACAAAAACACGTGAGGTCGATATTTTGTGTAAATTGTGAGAGCGCGATCTTAATCGGTAATGCAAGACCACACGGGATAAATTTTTAGAGTTCAAATATAATCCCAAAACACAATTCATCCTCATTTCCAGAAGATATTTTATCTAATTAACCACTGACCATAAGCTAACCTTAGAACAACAATCAAAGTAGGGTGCTGTGATTGCGTGTTCGGAAGCTATCCTAGGGTTTAAGTAATTCCATCTTTGTGGTTAAGTTAACTCTTGTAGGGTTAGAGGGTTAAGAAATTAGGGGATCATAATTAATTGAATATTTATTTAAATGATAATTATTAATAAGAAAATTAAGAGGTAGAGTTAGATCAATTACTCCTATTAAAATATTTTCTAAAAAACATATTCTTGTTGTGTCTTTTTAATCAAACTTCATTTCAAAATTAAAAACAAAAAAAATGAAATCTTCTTCCAGAAAACTTCTTCAAGTTTTATAAATGATAAACAACCACCCCCATCCTTTTAAGTAGTGTTTTAATTCTATTATATTTTATTTTTAGAATACCTCTAAAATGTTGTTTTAATTCACTTCCTCCTTTGAGAGACGACCTTGGTCAGCCACTCTGTTGCACCTAAGTACCCCAAATCACACTAATCATTTGAGGGAACCCATGACAGTGCTATTTCAAATTGGCGCAGTATCCGGGGAGGCAAGTAATTATTTCAACCACTTAGAGTTATTTATTTTATTTTACATTTTATTCTCTTCCTCTCTTATTTTTTTCTTCTTTACCCAATCTGATTTTTTTATTCTTCTTTTATTTTCTTCTACTTCTTTTTGGACCATCAAATCACACTTCTAATTTTTATTTTACTATGGTCCACTTTCCTTATTTTTATCTTTCATTGATTTATGACATGAACTAATCCCAAAGATCTCTTAGATCTTGACCCTGAGATTGAACGTAGCCTTAGGGCACGAATCAGACATTCTCAGTCTACGGGAAGTTTCAATATTCAATCAGTTGGTAAATTCCTCTCTTCTGGAAACATTGAAATTGGAAGCAATTCAAATTCAAACATAAAAAAATAACCAATGGCTGGAAATAATAACAATGAAATAAATAAAACCATTTGAGAATTGGATGCACCTGATATTAACTATCAACCAAATTTCATTGCATACCCAAATCTTGAATCGGACTTTGAACTAAAATTTGGGTTAATTCACTTACTTCCAAAGTTTCATGGTCTCTCTGATGAGGATCCCAATAAAATTTTGAAAGAATTTAATGTGGTTTTCTCAACTCTAAAACCTAGAAATGTCTTTGAAGATCAAATAAAACTAAGAGCATTCTCATTCTCACTTGATGGAGCTACGAAAGACTGGATCTATTATTTACAACCTAAAGATGTAACTTGTTGGAATGATTTGAAACGTCTTTTCTTGCAAAGATTTTTTCCAGCATCGAGGACCACTTCTATTCATAAGTAGATCTTGGGGATCAAGAAATCACAAGGTAAGTCAATGTATGAGTATTGGGAGCGATTCAAGAAGTTGTGTGTAAGCTGCCCACATCACCAAATCAATGAGCAATTACTCATCCAGTACTTCTATGAAGGACTCACACTTATGGAGAGAACCATGGTGGATGATGCAGCTGGAGGAGCATTGGTGGACAAGACACCAGTAGCTTCACGTGCGTTGATCGACAATATGGCCCAAAACTCCCAACAATTTGGCGATAGAGGTACACCACATGTCAGGGGAGTACATCAGGTAAGTCCTTATTCTCTTGAAAGTCATTTGATTTATACCAAGTTGAAAGAATTGACCACTATGGTGAGGTAGATTGATTTGGATCAAAAGACATCCCAACCCACTCCTTCAAGGCCTTGTGGTATTTTCAATAAGACAAGCCACCCAACTGACTGTTTCCCACAACTCCAAGAAACAGAAGATTGTGTAGCAGTATTCCCTGGGAGACCATATCAGCAACAACAACAACAACCATATTTCCAAAAGAAGATTTATCCAACATATAACCAAGGGTGGAAGGATCAATCGGACATGAGTTATGGCTCTGGACAACAAAAAAGGCCACCCTTTCAACAAAACTTCCAACATCCTTTGCCTTACCAGTAGGGTTTCCAACAACCCAAAAAGAGATTTGAAGCCCAAGCATCAGCAAGCCAGCAAAAAAGGGAATCCCCCACCAAAGGTAGATTCTAACACTGATAATATTTTGAAGCAAATTGTTCTTAATCAACAGAATGAGTTGAAGAGTCAAGGTTCGGAGTTGAGAGAGTTGAAGACTCAAATGAGCCAGATTGTCACCGCCCTCCATGAACTTGTAAGTAAGAATTATGGAAATCTACCTTCCCAACCCACTCCAAATCCAAATGGGAATGTCAGTTCCATCACATTGATAAGTGGGAAGTAAACAACTGATGCTTCTCCACCTACAATTCCACCTGGATTCACCTCAACTCCAAATAATCCCAATTCCACATCAACTGATGAGGAACCCAAGGAGAAAGATAAAGGTAAGCAAAAGATTAATGATGTTCCTCCTAAACCCCTTCCTTTTCCAAACAGGGTTGTTCAAACCAAGAAGATGGATGAAGAAAAAATGTAAAAGTAGGTTTTGGACACATTCAAGCGTGTGGATATCAACATTCCTCTACTTGAAGCCATTAAACAAATTCCAAGGTATGCGGAATTCTTAAAAGAACTTTGTACCAATCGAAGAGGGCCCAAGGGAAATGAGAGGATCAACCTTGGAAGGAATGTCTCAGTACTCATTACACCAACTCTAGCAATGCCAAAAAAGTTCAAGGATCCCGGGACATTCACCATCCCATGTACCATAGGGGAGTTGCACTTTTCTGATGCACTTTGTGATTTGGGAGCTTCAATAAATGTTATGCCTCACTCAGTATTCTCTTCTTTACAAGTTGGTGAGTTGAATCTGACGAGAGTATAGGTGAAATTACTGAATAGATCTATGGAATATCCAGTGAGAGTCCTTGAGGATGTACTTTTCTGAGTAAGAGACATGATCTTTCCAGCAGATTTCTACATGCATAACATGGAGGATGATCAGGTAAGTTCTCATGCCCCCATTATCTTAGGTAGACCCTTCCTCAAAACTGCAAAAACTATCATAAATGTCAATGAGGGTACACTTTCCATGGAATTTGGGGATGAAATTGTGTATTTAATGTTATGGATTCTATGAAGTACCCCTCAGAGGATCATTCTGCATTTTTTATCTCCCATTTTGAACCACCAAGTAAAAACCACATGGAATTTGATTTTCATATTATTAGTGAGATTATGAGTATTGGTACTGATTTAATGTCTAAGAGAACTTCCACACCTATCTCTAAGGAACAAGACTCTCTAAGATTTGATTTTTAAATGGAATCATATTCTGATTTTGATCATGTGAACTCTAATTATAACATGGATGTTGAGTATACTGATGGATTTGATGCATTATTTTCTGATTTTGATAATGTATATTCGGATACTGATGCTCTTTGTGCACATATTTTAGTTCCTTCTATGACCCCATCCATACACCACCCCCCTACATTGGAACTCAAGCCATTTCCACAAAATCTCAAATACTCATACTTGTTAAGTGGTGAAAAATTACTTGTTATCATTGCTAACAATCTCCATTTTGAAAATGAAGAAAAACTTTTGAATCTTTTGAGGGATAACATCAGGGTAGTCGGGTGGACCTTGGCTGATATATCAGGTATTAGCCCCTCCATTTGCATGCATAGGATTATTTTGAAGGATGGGGCTAAACCAGTGAGGCAACCACAAAGGATACTCAATCCAACCCTTCTGAAGGTTGTTAAAAAAGAGGTTGAAAAATTGCTCGAGGTAGGAATAATATATCCCATTTCAGATTCTCAGTGGGTAAGTCCTATTCAGGTTATGCCTAAGAAAAGTGGTGTTACTGTTGTTAAAAATGATAAAGATGAGTTAGTTCCAATGAGGGTACAAAACAGTTGGCGTGTGTGTATTGATTATAGGAAACTAAATCATTCCACTCGCAAAGACCATTTCCCCCTCCCATTTATTGATCAGATGCTTGAGAGACTAGCTAGGAAGACATGCTATTGTTTCTTGGATGGATTTTCTGGATATGTTCAGGTTTCTATAGCTCCGGAGGATCATGAGAAGACTACATTTACCTATCCCTTTGGCACATTTTCCTACCGGAGGATGCCATTTGGACTTTTCAATTCCCCAGGTACCTTCCAGAGATTCATAGTGAGTATTTTCTCAGATTTCATTGAGACCTGCATGGAGGTATTTATGGATGATTTTACAATTTATGGATCCTCATTTGATGAATGTCTCTCTAGTTTGGGTTATGTGTTGCATCGTTGTATTGAGAAGAATCTGGTCTTAAATTTTGAAAAATGTTATTTCATATTCAAAAAGGGAATTTTCTTAGGTCATATAGTCTCACAACATGGCATTGAAGTTGATAAATCTAAGGTAGACATTATTTCATCCCTCCCATATCCTACATGTGTGTGTGATGTTCGATCATTCCTTGGACATGCTGGATTTTATCGATGCATCATCAGAGATTTTAGTAAGATCGCTCTACCCTTATCTCGATTGCTTCAAAAAGATATTGACTTCAATTTTGATGATTCTTGCAAGACTTCCTTTGATGAGATAAAGAAGTGTCTGACCACTCCACTTATCATACAACCCCCATGATGAGAGATTCCTTTTGAGCTTATGTTTGATGCCTCCAACTTCGCGATTGGAGCTGTCTTATCTCAGAGGGTGGAGGGATGTTCACATGTGATCGCCTATGCATCGAGGACACTGGATTCATCCCAATAAAATTACAAAACCACAGAAAAGGAGTTTCTTATTGTCATATTTTCTTTAGATAAATTCCGTTCATATTTATTGGGCTCTAAATTAGTTGTTTTTTCTGACCATGCAGCTCTGAGGTACCTCTTGAAGAAGCCAGATGCAAAGCCCAGGCCGATCCGATGGATGCTCCTTCTTCAGGAATTTGATATTGAGATAAAGGAAAAAAAGGGGTCAGAAAACTTGGTGGTGGACTACATGAGTAGGCTCACTCACACACTAGAGGATGACACCTTGGACCATGTACCACTTGAGGACACTTTCCCCGATGAGCATCTTTATTCCATCTCAGGTACGCATATTTGGTATACATATTTAGTTAACTACCTTGTTGCATTTTAAGTCCCTGAAAATTTAAAGAAACATCAAGTCTAAAAATTAAAAAGTGAGTCTAGGTATTATGTTTGGTATGATCCATACCTCTGGCACATGTGTAGTGATCAAGTCATTAGGAGGTGTGTTCCCGATCATGAGTTTGAGTCTGTTTTGCATTTTTGTCATATACTTGCTTGTGGTGGACACTTTGGACCCCAACGTACTACTAGAAAATCCTTAGACTCTGGATTATATTGGTCTATCTTATTCCATTATTACCATGTGTTTTGTAAGTCATGCTCTCATTTCCAACACACTGGAAACATTTCAAGGAGAAATGAGATGCCCCAATAACCCATTTTATTCTGTGAGATTTTTGATGTTTGGGGAATTAATTTTATGGGTCCTTTTCCTAGTTCATTTGGTTTCTTGTATATCCTTGTTGTTGTCGATTATGTGAGTAAATGGGTGGAGGCCAAGGCCACCAGGACTGACGATTCTCATGTTATAGTGGATTTTGTCAAGGCTCAAATTTTCTGCAGGTTTGGAGTACCAAAGGCCATCATCGGTGACCAAGGGACACACTTTTGCAATAGGAATTTTTCTTCCCTCCTTCGGAAGTATGGGGTGACACACAAAACATCAACACCATACCACCCCCAAACAAATGGCCAGGATGAGATTTCAAATCATGAGTTGAAACAGATTTTAGAGAAAACCATGTAGGCAAATAGGAAGGATTGGATCAAGTGCTTGGATGATGCATTTTGGGCTTATAGTATATCATACTAGACACCCATTGGTATGTCCCCATTTCGGATTGTTTTTGGGAAAGCATGTCATCTCCCTGTGGAAGTTGAGCATCGGGCTTATTGGGCTATAAAGAAATGCAACATGGATTTGGCCCAAGATGGAATCCAAAGGAAGCTGTAAATTCAAGAGCTTGAGGAGATTCAATTGTCTTCATATGAGAACTCAAGGATCTATAAGGAAAAATCAAAAGCAACTCATGATAGAATGATCCAACAAAAGGAGTTTCATGTTGGAGAGAAAGTCATTCTCTACAGTTCACGACTGAAGCTGATGTCTGTGGAGATCACACAATAGGACACATGAAGGAGCTTTATAGTCAATGGGAAACGTTTGAAGAGATACATTGAGGGACTTCCTACTGATGCAGTGGATTTTATCACACTGCATGACCTCATCATCACTTGAGCACATCAGTCTGTTCCTAACCCTTTCACTTTTATATTATTTGTCCTATTTAAAAATTCCGCATTTCATGTGCATATATCATCTCATGGGTTCACATTGAGGACAATGCAATATTTTAAGTGTGGGGGATGGAACCTTTTAGTTTAGTAATTTCAATTGTTTTCCTATTTAAAAAAACAAAACAATACAAAATTGTGTGTTTTTTCAAATTTTGTGTTTTTGTTTTTCAATTTTCTTTGTGTTTTTGAAATTTTTGAGCTGAAATGATTCTCATCACAATTTTGAAATGCATATCAATGAATGAAAGAATTTATCCCATGAAACTGAGCTTAAATGAATGCTATAAATGGCTTTGTTTCAAGTTCAAATATTTAGTAATTTCATGAAAAGTACACTAAATTTTGAATCCCATGCCACATCTCACTGTCTTTATATTTGAAATCACTTTCCTGTGAGGCTTCTGAACCATTATTTTCATATTCTTTACATTCACCTCACTTCTTGAGAGAACCAAACCATTCTTGATTTAACCATAATTTGATCTATTCCTATCAAAACTTGAGGGTCTGAGGTACTTATGTTTAAATGATTGAGGAATTTGTTTGGTATTAAAGCCCCTATTTCAAAGAATCCTTTTTTATAATGTCCTACCTTGAACATTTAATCCTTGTATCCCTTATAATCCATGCACATCTTGTTAGTTTATCCACATTACAAGCCAACTTTCCCTATCCAACCAACTCTTGAAGTGAAATTGCATAATCTAGTTGAGCTTAAGTGTGGGGGAATCTATCTTGTGTTGTGCTACCACATTTTTTGATACGTTGTGTGGAAAATTAAATTCGGAAGATATGTGTTTGCTGTTTAAGAAAGTCATTATATTGAAATCTATGCCTTTTCTGGAGCTTTAATGACAAGTGAAGTTGTTCCTATCTGGAGCTTTCAAGAAAATCATGTTTGAGAAGATTGACATTTTTTTATGTTGAAATGATGAATGGTGTAAAATTTCCATTACTTTTCATGATGATGGAGCTGAATTGATACTATGGGGATTGATGAGGAGACTATATTTAATTGAAAATTAGATTAATGCAATTTTTCTTCAAAAAGACTCAATCCCTCCTCATTCAGCCTCAGAATTTTTCACACTTTAATCCTACCAACCAAAAGCCACAAAACAACCCTAAAAAGTCCTCATGATAAACATATGTCTTTGACTCACATTTGGTGGAGATGTAGGAATTTATCAAGCCTATGGTGACCCTTGTATGAGTTTGTATGAGAAAGACATTGCAAAACAATGACATTTGTGTGATAAGAGAAAATTCAAGCGAGGTAAGTGTTTTGTGGATGGGAGGATAAATGAAGTGGAAATATATTGAATTATATAAATGGATAACTTGAAATAATTATTTTTTATGAGTCATGATATCTTTTGTTTCTTGGTGTGTAATTGTTTGATCTCAAGGATATGTGTTTTAAAATTGGTTTTGATTTGATATTGATGTTTAGTTGATATGAGGTTTTGCTCAGGAGTGAAAAAGGGTAAGTGTGGGGAAGTTGATAAAACACTATTTTATTGAATATTTTATTGATAATAAATGATATAATTCCCTCACATTGTGTTAAATATGTTTAATTATAAAGTATTTGGGATTAGATCATTCATTTGAATATTTGATGAAAATTTCAATTTTACCCTTTCAAAATCACTATAGTATTTCAATTATAAATATTTTTATTTGAATTATTTGGAATTCATATTTTTTAAATGAGTTCCTTAATTCATGTTCTATAACTTTTATTCATGACACTAGATAAAAAGAATGCATTTGGATAGAGTAATTGGGTTATAAATTCAAAGGTGGGTTGGACACGCCAGAATGGAAAAGCTTCTGTATTTCGGCCATAACTCCTTTATCTGGACCTGGATAGAGCCCCAATTTTGAGAGGAGATAAAGGAACCATATATGCACATATGATCCTTCTGGAAGGCCGGCCAAGTCATGCGTTTTGGTGGTCAAATGGGAAGTTCAATTTGGAAAAAAATATTTGGCCGAGATTCCCCATTCACACTTGAAACCACTTTGAACCTAGCCTCCCCACCACTCTATAAATTGGTGTTTTTATCATTTGGTGGGGAGGGTACATGAATTAGAAAGTTTAAGGCATAGGTTAAGTGGATCCACTCCAATTATACAACCATTTAAATAAGGGTAGCTCTTGAAGCAAGGATCCCTTCGACGAAGCCTTCTTCTTCTCCTTCGTGTTGTAATGATTTTGTTTGTGTAATAAACTTCTTTGTTCTTCTTTTATTTCTTCTATTTTCTTCTGTTTTATTTGAATTTCTTATTCTCTTAATCTTCCTCTTTGGTCTTGAATTCTTGATTAGAAGCGTTATTGGTTTATACCCATTATAAACCTTTGCACATGCAAAATGCTTCTACGATGATTACGCCACCCATGGAAGAGTAGTCTTTTAGTAATCGATATATCTTATACCCTCTTCATTTAATTATTTTGAATCATTGAGATACTTTAATTCACTTAATATTATACATGAATTGTGTTTTTAAATTGTAAGAAACTAAGAAAGCAATTGAATAATTAACACAAAAACATGCGAGGTCGAGATTTTGTGTAAATTGTGAGAGCGCGATCTTAATTGGTAATGCAAGACCACACGTGATAAATTTGTAGAGTTCAAATATAATACCTAAACACAATTCATCCTCATTTCCAGAATGGATATTTTCTCTAATTAACCACTAACCATAAGCTAACCTTATAACAACAATCAAAGCAGGGTGCTGCGATTTCGTGTTCCGAAGCTAGCCTAGGGTTTAAGTAATTCCATATTTGTGGTTAAGTTAACTCTTGTAGGGTTAGAGGGTTAAAAAATTAGGGGATAATAATTAAATGAATATTGATTTAAATTATAATTATTAATAATTAAATGAAGAGGTAGAGTTAGATTGATTATGCCTTTTAAAATGTTTTCTAAAAAAACATATTCTTGTTGTGTCTTTTTAATCAAACTGCATTTCAAAATTAAAAACAAACAAAATGCAATCTTCTTCCAAAAAACTTATTCAAGTTTTATAAACGATAAACAACCACCCCCCATCCTTTCAAGTAGTGTTTTAATTCTATTGTATTTTATTTTTATAATACCTCTAAAATATTGTTTTAATTCACTTCCTCCTTTGAGAGATGACCTTGGTCAGCCACTCTACTGCACCTAAGTACCCCAAATCACATTAATCATTTGAGGGAACCCACGACAGTGCTCTTTCAATAAGATGTAATGAAGTTCAGATTAGTATTTAGAGCATGTTTGAGACTCTTCCAGAACTTAGAGGTGAATCTTGAATCTCAATCGGATACAATCGAAAGTGGTACTCCATGCAGCCTTACCACTTCTCCGATGTATATCTATTCCAGTTGATCCAATGAGAGATCCTCTTGAATTGAAATGAAGTGTGCAGTCTTTGTAAAATAATCCACAACAACCCAGATAGCATTGTTTCCATTGGATGTCTTTTGAAGTCCAGTGACAAAGTCCACAGTGATATTCTCCCATTCCCATGTTGGTATGGGTAATGGTTTCATCATCCCCTTAGACTTATTCCTCTCAGCCTTCACTTGCTGACATACTAGGCACTTTGATGTATACTCAGAAATCTCCTTATTCATGTTATCCCACCAATAATTCTCTCAGAGATCTCAACACATCTTTCTATTTCCTGGTTTAATAGAGTAATTTTAACTATGTGCATCATCCAAAAGTTCATTCTTTAGCTTCAAATTTGATGGAACACATAGTCTTGACCCAAAACTCACAATTCCTTCTTCATTAACATTGATCTCCAAGGATTTCCATTTTCTGATAGTTTCCACTTTATTCTGAATTCCCATATCATCCTTTTGAGCAACCTTTAACCTTTCCAAAAGAGATAGTTGAGCAATCATTTGTGAAAGGATTTATGATTTTCTATTCTTTATGATTCCCATGTCCATATCCATCAAATCTAAGAAGATTGGATCCTTTTCAATCACTACCACAAAACTGGGCAAGGCATGCGCTTGCCTTTATCAGCGCTAACAGTAAAGCGCTGATAAAGGGTCGGGCCTTTATCAGCGCTAACACAAGCGCTGATAAAGGTGTACCCTTTATCAGTACTTTTTTAGTGCTGATAAAGGTTGTATTTATCAGTGATTTTCATTTTAGCGATGATAAATACACCCTTTATCAGCGCTTTTTACTAGCACTGATAAAGGCTCACGCGGATTTGTTAAAAACCCGCGGGTCCTCTTCCTCCTCCCTGCACCCGGTCAAGCTCTCGCGGAAGCCCTCCTCTACGCCGCTGCCGCCGCCTCCTCCTCCTCCGCCGCGGCCACCGCCTCCTCCTTTTCCTCCTCCTTCTCCTCCTCCTCTGGCCGCCGCCTCCTCCTCCTCCAGCCGCCGCCTCCTGCTCCTCCTCCTCCACCACCACGGCCTCATCCTCCTCCTCCTCCACCGGCGGTTCCTCCTCCTCCTCCTAGTCTGCGGCCTCATCCTCCTCCTCCTCTGCCTACTCCGCTGCCTCCTCCTACACCGCGGCCTCCTCCTCCTCCTCCTCCTCCTCCTCCTCCACTACCTCCGCTGCCTCCGCCCTGCCTCCGCCCTGCCTCGGCGCTGCATCCGCACTGCCTCCGGTGCCTCCGTTGTCGACACCTCCTTCTCCTCCGCCACCGGGTCCTCCTCCTTAAGGTGATTCAAATTGAATTTTCATGAATTAATTATGTTTGTAATGGGTAAGTGTTTGGCCAACTATTCTTCATGTTGAATCTTCAGTTTCCATGGGTGGTTTGGGATTGTGGTTATGTTTTGATCCTGACTATGGGTTGTTTTTATGATTTCCCACTACTTAATTAGATTTATTTAGTTATTCTTATGTTTTGGTGTTTTCATTTGGTTCATGTATCTCTTTATCTCCCCACGAACGATTATCTTATGGCTATTAATTTTGAGATGGGTTTGAGGAAATATATCAGATTTATTCTTATTGTTCTAAGTCTACCAACCTATTTTTAGGTGTTTCCCAAGGTATTGATGTGAGAGGGAATCACTGGTCACCGACAACCACCTTCTCAATCAAGGGTTGTGTGACCACACCCCACCACGATTCCACCCTCCATGATCAAACCCATAAAGCTCACACCCCACTGTGGACACACTCAGCACAAGCGGAATCTTTCGTGAACCAGACCCATTACAAGCCATCCCTTCCCCAACCACATCTTCCGTGGACCCAATTCTTTGCGAGCCTCACCCTACTTGAGCATTTCCAATTCATACAAATCCTTCGTGAACAAATCCTTCACGATCTGATACTTGCACGAGACAACCCCTTCGCGATCCAACATAAAGCTGATCTCCTCTGCAAAAACCACCCCGTGCGTTCGAATCCTTCACGAGAAAAACCCTTAACAAGCCCACCCCTTTCGCATACAAAACTCCTCAATGTGAACAACACTTTCCTGTGCAAACCAGAGTAAACTCCCTTGCACGAACCGAGACCCCTACACCCGCATAACTCCCCACTCGCAAACAAAGATCCATTGTGTGAACCGAAACCCAGTGCAAACCTGCCCCAACGCGAACAAACTCCACTATGAGAACCAAGACCCAGCACAAACCAGACCCTACACGAACCAGACCCTACACGAACAAGCTCCACTGCCCGAACCAAAAACCCACCACGAACCTGCCCCTACGTGATCACTTCCATAGCAAACCACTACTTTGCAATCCCGGTGTGAACCAAACCCTTGCCATCTCACCCATCACAGATCGGCCTCTATGCATTTACAACCACCGCGCATAATCACCTTCGTGATCCTCTTCCTTCATGAACTAGTACCTTTGGTCCCTTTAATCACGTTAACCATAAACAGACAACACTCTCACAATTTCCACCCTTCACGATCAGAACAACACACTCCAAAAAAAGATTCACGAGTAGTATCTCTATCATAAATTGTATGATCATTTGTATATGTATGAGTAGTATCTCTATAAATTAATTATTTCATTTAAATACTAATTTAAAATCTTGATTTTAAATTTAATTTTATAAATTAATTCTTTCATTTAAATACTAATTTACAAAAATATTAAATAATATTAAATGATCTTATTTATGTTAGAAAATAGCAATTATGGATTAGCCCTAATTAATCAATGATTCAAGATATAAGATTATAATATGTCATAAAATGATAATTGTACACACAATAACATGAATCTTTTATGTGTCTATTATTTATGTTGAATAATGACATTTCTTTACTTCAAAAGACAAATGAAGACATACTTATCTCTTTCTGCCAAGTTGTTCATAATTATGTCACACACACAAAAACCACTTGACAGAGCAACGGTTTAAATAGGATTTTATAAATGAGGATATAATGACCTTTCATTAACTAAATATTATATTATTTAATCCATCGTTTATCATTCAAATAAAATTCAATGTTTAATATTCACTAATACATGGTATACAAAATATCAATGCATTAAACCATGAATGCAGAGTAACCCAGAAATCAATGAATTGATGTATTTAATTAATATGTCATATTAATTTTATCTTATTAAATACACATAATTTAGATTTAACATCCCCCACTTGGGTTGCATTGATAAATTAATAGACATATTAAGAAATCCAAACAAGCACATCAATTAAAATAAAGCACATTATATCCCAAAATTTGACACATTAACACCACAAATACAATTTATGATAGAGATACTACTCATACATATACAAATGATCATATAAAAAACAATGGATAAAGAATCAAATAACTAAAGGGATACTACTCGTGGTGGGGTGTGGTCACACAACCCTTGACTGGGTTCAGTTACTTACTCTTAACAGGAGATTCCATGTCTTTTATGGAGATTGTGACCTATAACCATGGAGGGTATGAAAAGTTGCTTCTATTTTATGGTTCATATCATGTAATTTTTCCAAGTTTTTCCTTGGGGTTGTTGAGAAGTGTTCTTCATGTGAAATTTCAGTGGTCATGGAAAAGTACACAAAATCATTTCTAGAGGACTTCATGGGATAACCTCCCCAATGAGTGTTTGTGTTTTCTATCTATTTGCTTCACAGGAAGATCCCATTTTCCATTCCATCACATTATAAGGCTCTGGCCGATTTAGAGGAGCTAAAAGATCAGCTATAAGATCTTTAGGGAAATGGTTCTATCTATATGATCATGTTACTATGAGATTTTCCAATTCTGTTTTCAATGAAGTCATATCATAGCCTATTAATTTTAACAGTCTACTGTAGTCATAGCCAGGTGACAATAATGAATAATTACATATTGGCTATAATTGATGATTTTTTTGACCATCTTATAAGGTTCTATTGGTTTTTGAAAATTTTCTAGAGATCAGGGTACCAACAGTTGAGGTTTTGGGAAGAGGATGCTCAAAAGATAGATTTTTAAAGTCGATATGGAAATTTAAAGTATTTATGAATTCCATTTGGGATCACCAATGCTCTATCTATTTCATGGAACTGATGAACTAGATCTTTAATATCTTTCTAGACACCTCCATTTTCGTTTTTTTAGAATACTTATTGGTGTATTACAATATATAGGATGAGTAATCTGATAATCTGGAGGTTGTTTTGGGTGTTTTTAGAGAGCTTTGTCTTTATTACAATATTATAAATTCCCCATATTTTGTTTAAGAAGTATTGTTTCATGGTCACATTATTTCCTTGGAAGGAGTTCTAGGTTATCCAGAAAAGGTTCGAGAAGTCATTTCTCCTATAACCTATATACTCATCCTATGGATTTCAAATAGGATGAATATAAATAAATAATGGATGAATGCCAATCGGTTGACAAAAGAGTATGAAGAAGGCGTGAAAGAATTTATCAAGTTTGCAAAATATCATGCATGTGACTCTTCTCAAATCCTTTGTCCGTGTTTACGTTGTTGTTATTCAAAACAAATTAGTCCAGATGAGTTGGAAGTACACTTAATCTGTCACGGAATAGATCAAAGTTATACATGTTGGAATAAACACGGGGAAACAACGAATGTAAGTAGTGACTGGGATGACACTGTGTTTTATGGATCATCTGATATGATTACAAACATGAACAATGAAGATGACTGTATGGAGGATGTGATTATAGATGTGAATGATGATGAAGATCGTATTGAGAAAATGACAAGGACCTTCGAAGATGAACTTTGTGATTTCCCAAAATTGTTTGAGAAGTTAAAAAGTTGTTCAAAGACACCATTGTATGATGGTTGCACTAAATATACAGCATTGTCAGCCATACTGAATCTATATAATTTGAAAGCAGATAACGGGTGGAGTGACGACAGTTTTACGAAACTACTTGCCCTCTTGAATGACATGCTCCCAGAAGACAATGAGCTCCCGAGCCGAACATACGATGCCAAACGAATGCTACGCTCTATGGGTATGATCTCTGAAAGAATACATGCCTGCCCGAATGACTATTTACTGTTTTGAAAGGACCACAAATCACTTAAAGAATGCCCAAAGTGTGGTGCTTCTCGATACAAGAAAGATGAATCTAGTCCTACTAAAGTTGTATGGTACTTTCCAATCATTCCAAGGTTTAGACGCCTATATGGAAGTGAGGAGACTGCAGAACAATTAACATAGCATGCAGATACAAGAATTAAAGATGGGATACTATGTCACCCGGCAGACTCTCCTCAGTGGAAGAGAATCGATCATGAGTATCCTGAATTTGGAAATGAGTCGAGAAACCTTCGTCTTGCGTTATCTACAGATGGAGTGAATCCTTTTGGTTTTCAAAGCAACAGTCACAGTACATGGCCAGTTATGTTGATAAATTATAACTTACCACTGTGGTTATGCATGAAACGAAAATACATCATGTTATCTATGCTTATATCAGGACCAAAACAACCGGGTAATGATATTGATGTTTATTTAGCTCCATTGATCGAAGATTTGAAATTATTGTGGGATTCAGGTGTTACATTGTATGATGCTTACAGAAAGGAAGATTTCACTTTGAGAGTCATGTTGTATGGGACGATAAATGACTTCTATGCTTATGGAAATTTTTCAGGATATAGAAATAAAGGAACTCAAGGTTTTCCCGTTTGCGAAGAAGGTACACAATCAATTAGGTTGAAACATTCATCGAAAACCGTGTTTCTAGGACATCGCAGATTTCTACCATGACGACATAAGTACCGTTCTTGGAAGACATCATTCGATGGAAGTTCAGAATAACGTACAGCATCGTCTCCACTAATAGGCGATCAATTGTTTGAGAAAGTTAAAAATATGGACACTACTTTTGGTAAACCGGCTTCAAAAAACCTTACGAAAATCGGTTGGAAAAAAAGATCAATTTTTTTTGAATTACAATACTAGAATTGTCTATATGTAAGACATTTTATTGATGTTATGCATGTAGAAAAAAATGTATTTGACAGTGTTATCGGCACGTTTCTAAATACATTTGGAAAAACAAAAGATGGAATTAAGGCTAGGTTGGACATGGTTGAGATGGGAATACGATAAGAGTTGGCACCAGTGAAGGGTGAAAAACGATCATTTCTTCCTCCTGCTTCTTACACTCTTTCCAGGCAGGAGAGATATCAGTTTTTCAACTTCTTGAATGACATAAAGGTTCTAGAGGGGTATTCGTCAAATATCAGTAACCTTGTGTCAATGAGCGACTTGAAGTTAAAAGGTCTGAAATAAAATGACTGCCATGTTTTAATGCAAAATCTCATTCCAATTACTTTACGTTGCATTTTGCCCAAGAATGTCCGTCATACATTAATGAAACTGTGTTTCTTCTTCAAAGCTATATGCAGAAAAGTTATAGACCCGGCGAAATTTCCAGCTATGGAAAAAGAAATTGTCGTCATATTATGTGAATTAGAAATGTTCTTCTCGCCTTCATTTTTTGATATGATGGTTCATTTGATGGTCTAATTGGTAAGAGAGATTCGACTATGTGGTCCTATACATTACAGATGGATGTACCCCATTGAACGGTATATGAAGATTTTGAAAGGGTATGTCAAAAATCGAAGTCGGCCAGAGGGTTGTATTGCAGAGCAATATATTGTTGAGGAAGCCATTGAATTCTGTACCGAATACTTGTCTGGTGTGGAAAGCATTGGCTTACCAAAATCTCGTCACACTAGGCGGCTTGAGGGTGAAGGAATTTCTGGAAGAAAGGTTGTCACAATCAATATTACAGATCGGGAGCAGGCCCACCTTTATGTTTTTCATAACAGTTTCGACGTTGACCCATATGTTGAAATCCACAAAGAAATTATTAAGCATTTGAATCCATCAAGGGCTGAAAAATGGATATCAGATACACATAATCGATATTTTATAGGATGGTTTCGAGATCATATTTTTAAGAAGTCAGATGAAAATCCAAAGTCAATTTCGGAACGACTTCGATGGCTAGTCGGAGGACCAAGTGTGTATTCATTATCTTACAATGCTTATGTAGTTAATGGTTATACATTTTATACTAATGAACATGATGAAGACAGTACCATGCAGAATAGTGGGGTTACACTTGTGGCTGAAGCGATGCATGTTTCCGGTGCTAAGGACAGAAATCCAATTTATGCGAATATTTCATACTTTGGCATCATCAAAAAAATATGGGAGTTGGATTATACGGAATTTCAAGTTCCGATATTTCAATGCAAGTGAGTTGATAACAGGAGTGCTGTTAAAATAGATGATTTGGGATTCATGAAAGTTGATTTCAGTAAGGAAGGGGAGAAAGACGAACCATTTATAATGGCATCACAGGCAGTGAAAGTATTTTATGTTCCAGATCCCGCAAACCGAAACTGGTCAATTGTTCTATTATCGACCAAAATAGCTGAAGGGTTAGATGAAAATTCAACGGAAGATGACCCTTTCATTGGGACTTCACAATCATTTCACAGTGGTCCCAATGTAGACGAAGTTTTTTATATCAGAGGAGACCACAATGAAGGGATATGGATAGTTGATAGAGGGGTCAAATCCCTTTAGCCTTTAAAAAAAAGGGAGTTCAATAATCAGGTTATTGATTTTTATTATAATATAGATTGTGTTACATTATGTTATTATCTATTCGCTGCTGCTTTTATGTGATCTAAATTAAATTTTAAACTAGTTCTGCAGATAATGACTTCTTCACCTGCTGATGCACCCAATCCCAAGACACAACACGTCTCTCAACCTGTTGCAGCTGGTCCCACTGCTGAGAGACAACAGGTCTCTCAACCTGTTGCAGTTGGTCCCACTGCTAACGTACAACAGGTCTCTCAACCTATTGCAGCTGGTGTCAGTGCCGATGCTAGCGCTTCGGAGAAACATAATGATGATGCAGAAACTGAGGAAATGGTAGGCGATGAAACCCCAGCGAAACAAAAAAAAAACAGGTGCGCCATAGTTTGACAATTTTAGCAAAAATCCTTAAGGCAAGAGAAAAAGGCATCAAATATGAGGTGGGATGGAATAAGCTAGGCCAGCATATAAACCCCAACAAAGCCATGTTTAGTAGCTACATTGGAATCGTCACTCGACAACGCATGCCGATTGACGTAGAGTCATGTCACCATGTTGTCAGCGGGTTGAAAACATTAATGTGGGAAGAGATTACGGTAACATTACGATATCATCTATTTAATTTATTAAAATAAAATAAAATATTGAAATATTGACTAACCCTTCATCATCTCTTGCAGAGTGCATTTATAGTAGATGTTTTTCACAAAGAATATGTTTTCAGACTGGCAGGAAGGATTCATAGAGGCTTTCGCATCATTTTAACGAAACATCATCCGAAAGATGTCGAAGGGAAAATCAAGCCGCACCCGCCTCCTCTTTATGCACACTTGATATCCCAAGGAACGTGGGATGCGTTTTGCAACCGTCGTGCAGAACAGAATTTTCAGGTACATTGTGTTTGGTTACACGTTGTGTAACGTTGCTTGTATTCATCACGTTGATTGATAGGTTTTTATTTATGAAATAGCAACTGAGTGCTGAAAATAAAGAACGGGAAGAAAAACCAGCGTACCCCTACCGTAAAGCAAGGTTGGAGTACGCTTCAATTGAAAAACAATTGGTATGTATTTTAAAAGTACTGTAATAATTTTATGTGACATAAAACAACACTGTAACCTTATTTTTCTGTTTATATGCAGATTGATGAAGCAAAATCTCAAGTCACTTCCATTCCACGCCATGTGCTATGGAAGGAGGCTCGTGTTAATAAACAGGGGAAACTGATAGATGAAAACACACAAAAAGTGTGGGAAACATGTGTAAGTATGACATAATATAAACTTGTTTTTCTTTAAATCACTATTACATAATGATGCTTACTTATTTTTTCATATTTTCTATTTGACATAGTCACAGGAATCAACAACACCCGCACCGGATGCAGACATACTTTCAACGGCCTTGAAACAGCCAGAACAGTATGGTCGCGTCAGAGGTGTGGGTTTTGGGGTGTCACCCCGGACATATTTTCAGAAAAAAAACAAGAGGATGAACAAACTAAAGAATTGCATGTAATGAGAGATAAAGTATCTACCCTTGAAGAACTAATCCAAACTCAGGGAAAGATGCTAACGAGTTTGATGGAGGAGAGGCGAAGAGAACAAACAACTCAAGAACAACCCCCGCGAGAAGATCCACCCCTCACCAGCTTTGAGGCGATCCATTCCCCTCAAAGACCTGACTTATCTGAGGTAATCAATGTTATAATATTCATTTTTGTGATATGTGAATCACAGACACTGATACATTTCATGTAATGATATTCTGTAGGGTGAAAATGACTGTGATTTATATCTATCAACTCCCACCCATCGCCTTGTAGCGAAGGCTACGGTGTTCAATAAGTAGAATGACACGCTACACTCTAGACCACTTCCAACCGGTCATGTCAAAGTGTCGATTAACATAGATCATGAGCTGAGCGCCGAGCTACCCGTGCCAAATGATGATGACGACATTCATACGGTGGAAAAGGCTGTTGAAACATTCGTTGCAGGGCCGTCGAATCTTGTAAAAAACATGTCGAGCAGGAGGTATTCATTTCCAGTTCATTTTTCAAGCAGAACCTTTAACATTAAATTAGAAAATGGCTGAACTGATGAATGTTATTACAGAAGGATAAAATGGAGAAGCTAAAACAAAAGAGCGGCTCCAACATTGGATCAACCAACCGATCAAAACGATCTACTGAGAGCGCGTTCACCCCGCCCGTTCTATATCCACGTTTAATATCATTGCAAGCTCATGTGGATATGAAAATGAAAGACGGAAAGATTCATACAATTGTTTGTGAAAAAGATATGTATGGAGAGGAAACAGTAGATTTCGTTAGTGCAGATGCTGTTTCTGAGATCATCACATACGACTGGCTAGGCGCCTCAGTTATAAATGTATACATGAGGTATGTTTTCATGATTTCATTTTAAATAAGCTGATATACTTTGATAATTATGGATAAATACATCTCATATTTTTCACAGGTGTATATATGAAAAACAATTGAAGGGATTTGCCCATGAATACAAATTTGGACTCGTTAGTCCTCACACCATTTCTACACAACGAACAGAAATAGATTCTAATTTTCAGGCTGAATTGATGTCAAATATGCTCAGAACGTTTCAAAGAAGAATTACGACTGACAGGCTCTTTTTAATACCAACGATGCAAGGGTAAAACTCTACATTTTAATCATATCAATTATATTTTCATTTATATCAGTACTTATTTATTTTTGTGTTTTTAGGGAACATTGGATGCTCATTGCAGTCAATTTGGATACTCCAAAGATTTATTTTCTGGATTCACTGCATGGATATCCAACTAAACGACCACAGATGATGGCGATTTTCAATTTGTAATACACTAGATCCAACATTTTAGAACTAAATATCTAGTTATATAATTTATATTATCTTTTAATGAGTATTTTTTTATGATAGGGCGGTGTATGAATATCGTCTAAAGGCTGGAATGAATCCAGGGCGTAAGGATGACAATGCCCACAAGATCTACAAATGGAGTATTATCTGGGTATATATAATTATATTTCACTATCCAAATACATACCAAAACAAATTACTTATTTTTCTTGATGTTTCTGCAGTGTCTGAAACAAACAAATGACAAGGACTGCGGTTATTATGTTTGTAAATTTATGAAAGAGATCGTATTTCATGGAAAAACTAGCATCCCTGAACAGGTATTTTTGAAAATAATTACTAATTTATTTAAAATAATTATTAATACTTTGTGTATTTATATTTTTTTAGTACTACTATGACTGTCGCAAAAACTCCTATTCAGAAGATGATATAAATGTCTTTAGAAACGAATGGGCATCGTACCTGATGGAAGAATGTAAAAAAATAGGACAATGAAGGTGAATTCATAATACTTATTTTATCTTTATATGGTCATTGATATCTCCCTTTACACTTATTGAGAATATATGATCTCCTTTTCTTATGATTCATATCCTTAGATTAGTGAATTCCTACTACTTAGTTTGAAAATGACATAAACTTTGGAAAACAACACCAATGACATACGGAAAACTGAGAAAACGCGTTCGGATTGTTTTGATACTTTAGGAAAACGATCCATGAGTCATTTGTGACTTTTAAGAATTGACCGCACCTCAATCCAACGCACGGTGTGACCGGTATGGCTAAAAGTGTCTGATATCAGTTTCAAATTGAGATAAACTTTGGAAAACAACACCAATGACATACGCCAAACCAAGCAAATGCGTTCAAATTGTTTTGATACTTTAGGACAACTATCCACGAGTCATTTGTGATGTGTACAAATCAGCCGCACCTTAATCCGACGCACGGTGTGACCGATATGGCTAAAAGTGTCTGATATCAGTTTCAAATTGAGATAAACTTTGGAAAACAACACCAATGACATACGGAAAACTGATCAAACGCGTTCATATTGTTTTGATACTTTATGAAAACGATCCACGGGTCATTTGTGACATGTAAGAATCAACCGCACCTCAATCCGATGCACTGTGTGACCGATATGGCTAAAAGTGTCTGATATCAGTTTCAAATTGAGATAAACTTTGGAAAACAACACCAATGACATACTCCAAACCGAGCAAACGCGTTCGGATTGTTTTGATACTTTAGGAAAACGATCCAAGAGTCATTTTTGACATTTACGAATCGACCGCACCTCAATCCGACGCACGGTGTGACCGGTATGGCTAAAAGTGTCTGATATCAGTTTCAAATTGAGATAAACTTTGGAAAACAACACCAATGACATACACCAAACCGATAAAACGCGTTCGTATTGTTTTGATACTTTAGGAAAAAGATACACAAGTCATTTGTGACGTGTATGAATCGACCGCACCTCAATCCGACGCACGGTGTGACCGGTATGGCTAAAAGAGTCTGATATCAGTTTCAAATTGAGATAAACTTTGGAAAACAACACCAATGACATACGCCAAACTGAGAAAACGTGTTCGGATTGTTTTGATACTTTAGTAAAACGATCCAAGAGTCATTTTTGATGTGTACGAATTGACCGCACCTCAATCCGACACACGGTGTGACCGATATGGCTAAAAGTGTCTGATATCAGTTTCAAATTGAGATAAACATTGGAAAACAACACCAATGACATACGCCAAACCGAGAAAACGTGTTCGGATTGTTTTGATACTTTAGTACAATGATCCAAGAGTCATTTGTGACGTGTACAAATCAACCTCACCTCAATCCGACGCACGGCGTGACCGGTATGGCTAAAAGTGTCTGATATCAGTTTCAAATTGAGATAAACTTTGGAAAACAACACCAATGACATACGGAAAACCGAGAAAACACGTTCGGATTGTTTTGATACTTTAGGAAAACGATCCACGAGTCATTTTTGACGTGTAAGAATTGACCGCACCTCAATCCGATGCACGTTGTGACCGGTATGGATAAAAGTGTCTGATATGAGTTTCAAATTGAGATAAACTTTGGAAAACAACACCAATGACATACGGAAAACCGAGTAAACGTGTTCGGATTGTTTTGTTACTTTAGGAAAACTATCCAAGAGTCATTTGTGACGTGTACGAATCAACCGCACCTCAATCCGACGCACGGTGTGACCGTTATGGCTAAAAGTGTCTAATATCAGTTTCAAATTGAGATAAACTTTGGAAAACAACACCAATGACATACGCCAAACCGAGAAAACGTGTTTGGATTGTTTTGATACTTTAGGAAAACAATCTACGAGTCATTTTTGACATGTATGAATTGACCGCACCTCAATCCGACGCACAGCGTGACCGGTATAGATAAAAGTGTCTGATATCAGTTTCAAATTGAGATAAACTTTGGAAAACAACACCAATGACATACGCCAAACCGAGAAAACGCGTTTGGATTGTTTTGATACTTTAGGAAAACGATCCAAGAGTCATTTTTGACATGTAATAATCGACCGCACCTCAATCCGATGCATGGTATGACTGGTATGGCTAAAAGTGTCTGATATCAGTTTCAAATTGAGATAAACTTTGGAAAACAACACCAATGACATACGCCAAACCAAGCAAATGCGTTCGGATTGTTTTGATACTTTAGTAAAATGATCCACATGTCATTTTTGACGTGTAAGAATCGACTGCACCTCAATCTGACGCACGGTGTGACCGGTATGGCTAAAAGTGTCTGATATCAGTTTCAAATTGAGATAAACTTTGGAAAACAACACCAATGACATACTCCAAACCGAGAAAACGTGTTCGGATTGTTTTGATACTTCAGGAAAATGATCCACGAGTAATTTGTGACGTGTACGAATCGACCGCACCTCAATCCGACGCACGAAATGACCAGTATGACTAAAAGTGTCTGATATCAGTTTCAAATTGAGAAAGACTTTGGAAAACAACACCAATGACATACTCCAAACCGAGCAAACGCGTTCGGATTGTTTTGATACTTTAGGACAACGATCCATGAGTCATTTGTGACGTGTATGAATCGATCGCACCTCAATCCGACGCACGACGTGACCAGCATGGCTAAAAGTGTCTGATATCAGTTTCAAATTGAGATAAACTTTGGAAAACAACACCAATGACATACGCCAAACCGAGAAAACGCGTTCGGATTGTTTTAATACTTTAGTAAAATGATCTGCGAGTCATTTGTGACGTGTACGAATCAACCGCACCTCAATCCGACGCACGGTGTGACCGGTATGGATAATAGTGTCTGATATCAGTTTCAAATTGAGATAAACTTTGGAAAACAACACCAATGACATATGCCAAACTGAGCAAACGTGTTCGGATTGTTTTGATACTTTAGGAAAACGATCCACGAGTCATTTGTGACATGTAAAAATCGACCACACCTCAATCCGACGCACGACATGACCGGTATGACTAAAAGTGTCTGATATCAGTTTCAAATTGAGATAGACTTTGGAAAACAACACCAATGACATATGCCAAACATATTGATTTTACATTATTCCCTTTCATTGTTATGAAAATGAAAACTTTTGAGTTTAAAATTTCATATTTTAGTTTCATATTTCCATATTAATGTATTCTTTCATATTACTGTTTTAATTTATTTCATTATTGCGTTACTAACATAATATTTTTTTTATTATATAGGTGAATTTTTTTCCTTGAGTTCGGATGATTTGTTCGGCAACAAATACCGTCGAGAGCGGATCACAGATATCAAAGGATGAAACATGAATGTTTATAACTGTTGTTGAATAATTTTAAATGTAACCGTGTAAAATAATGTTTGAAATGTATATAGCAATCCATTTTTTTGTATTCATGATGTTAAGTAAATTTATATACCATTGTCGGTCAAAATATTGGGTGCAGGTGCCATGGTGTTCAGGTGTGCATGTGCTACTTTGTGTAGGTATTCAGGTGTGCAGGTACTGTTTTTTTGTGTGCAGGCGATGGGGCCTTTATCAGTACTTTTTTAGCGCTGATAAAGGACACCTTTAACAGCTCTAGAGGAGCGCTGATAAAGGAACCCTTTATCAGCGCTCCGTCAAGCACCGATATAGGATACCTTTATCAGCGCTAAAAGAAGCGCTGATAAAGGAGTCCTTTATCAGCGCTCCGAGAAGCACTGATATAGGGGACCTTTATCAGCGCTAAGAGAAGCGCTGATAAAGGGGACCCCCCCCCCTTATCTACGCCGGCATTAACAGCGCTTTTCTAGCGCAGTTAATGCCGGTTTTTAGTGCTGATAAAGGCCCAGGTTGTAGTAGTGAATTCTCATCAATGAAATAATTGTTGGGTCCTTTCTAATTAGAGCATCCTCTACCATGTTTGCTTTCCCAGGTTGTTAATGGATTGAGAAGTCATAGTCTTTTATCAGCTCTAACCATCTTCAATGTCGCATTTTTAACTCTTTATGTGTGAATATATACTTGAGGCTTCTGTGATCCATATATATTTCACACTTCTCCCCAAAGAGGTAATGCCACCAAATTTTCAAAGAGAAGTTTACTGCAGTCAACTCTAGATCATGTGTTGGATAGTTTTTCACATGAACTTTCAATTTCCTTAAATCATAGGCAATGAATTTTTCATTTTTCATCAACACACATCCCAATCCCTTCTTCTCAGAATCACTAAATACCACAAAAAAGTTCTCTACTTGTGGGTAGTGTGATCATGGGCACAGTGATAAGACTTCTTTTTTAACTCCTTGAATCTCTCTTTTCATTCATCACTCTAATCAAACTTGACTCCCTTCCAGGTTATCTTAGTAAGAGGGTTGGAAAATCATGAGAAATTTCTCACAAATCGGCGATAATATCCATCTAACTCTATGAAGCTACGAATATATGTCACCGATGTTGACCTCAGCCATCCCTCAATTGCAGCTATCTTAGAGAGATCCATAGATATACCATTGCTTGTGATGATATGACCTAATAATGAGACTTTCTTAAACAAAAACTCAGACTTGTTGTAGTCTTCATAGAGCTTCTCCTTTCGCAAGGTCTCTTGTACAGTGCTTAGATGCTCCTCATTCTCCTCCTTGGTTTTGGAGTATATTAAAATATCATCTATAAATACTAACACAATTTTTTAAAGGTAATCTCTAAAGACTATATTCATCAATTACATACAGATTTCTAGAGTATTAGTGAGTCTGAAATACATTACTATGAATTCATAGTGCTCATTCCTTGTACAAAAATCAATCTTGGGGATATCCTCCTTCTTCACTCTTAATTGGTAATATCCTAACTACAGAACCACCTTGGAGAAGTATTTTTCTCTATGTAGCTGATCGAACAAGTCGTAAATTTGGGGTAGAGGATACTTGTTCTTTATTGTGATTTTGTTGAGCTCATGATAATCAATAAAAAGGTTCATTGACCCATCCTTTTTCTTGACAAAGAGGATTGGTGCACCCCATAGTGAAGCACTTGGGTGTATAAACCCTTTATCCAGATTCTCCTGTAGTTGTTTCTTTATCTCCTAAAGATCCAAAAAATCCATTCTATATGGATAATTGGATATTTTAAATTCCCTAGGTATAAGATCAATTGATAATTCAACATCTCTTCTAGGAGGTAGACCAGGCAATTCCTCTGGAAACACTTCAGCAAATTCCCTCACAATAGGCATGTATTCAAGGATGGTTGCTTCTTTAGACTCAATCATCTGAGAAAGATATGCATGATCATATAGAAGTAATATACATGCTTGAGATGATGGTTCTAAAGAATATTTATCCTCCTCCTTGCACTTGTATAGAATCGGGGTTCGATTCTCCATATGGAGAGTGATTCCCCTCTCATGGAAATTTATGCTGGATATATATAGAGAAATCCAATCTATGCCAATAATTGAATCAAATTACACCATAGGGAGTATGATGAGGTTCTTCAAGAAGTTCAAACCATAAATTTTGATAGGGGGGGAGTTATATTCATGGGATGCAATGATTTCCTCATTTTCGGTTCTCACTGAAATCTCTACTTCAATGATTTGTGGTGGTGTTGGGTTTATTCTACAAAACTTTTGGGATATAAAAAAATGTGTAGAACTAGAATCAAAAAGTAAATTCTATATTATTGAATGAATAACTAGTGTACCTATCACCACTTTGTTTTCGGGGTTCACTTCGGTGGTAGTGATAGAAAAAGATCACCCTTGCTACCTTGGAGGTTGTTGGTTGCCTCTGAAAACCCTTGGCTTAGGGCACTAGTTTAAAAAGTTCCCTGGTTCTTTGTATTTGAATCAATGAACAATAAGTTTAGGGTCAAATGGATAATTCCTCTCCTCTTTCTCAATAGTCGGTTTTTCTTGTCGGAAATTAATGGCTAGGTTTCCTTCTCGTCCACACCTAAATCATTTCAACATCCCCTTAAGGAAATTTCCAAGGTGCTTCTTTCTGCACCTTTGGAAGGTGGGGTGCTGGGATCTCTTAGAACCATTCGATTTATCCATCGGACCACCATAATTAAATTTCACTTTCTAGTTCTTATCCCCATGATACTCTTGAGATTCTCCGATTTTTATTTCAACTTTGAAGGAACATCAGACAATTTCCTCATAGCTATCAAAGTCATGAATCACTAGGGATTTCCGTAGGCTAGGTTTCATCCCACCAAAGAAGTGGAAAAACTTTAATTTGGGGGTAACGACAAAGTCAGAGGCATATCATGCATTCATTTTGGAAGTTTTCTTCATATGATTTGATGAATTAGCTATCTTTTTTTAGGGCAAGTAAGTCCCTTTCCATCTTAAGTCGGAGGGTGTGAGGAAAATATTTATCTAAAAACATTTTATAGAAATCCTTCCATTCCAAGGCCTTGATCTCTTTCTCAGGCTTTTTATTTTTTATAAATTTCCACCATTGATCAGCTTCACCCTCCCAATGATAAGCATCCAGAACAACCTTCTCTTGTCTGGAACATTGAAGGATGGAGAATATATTTTCAATGGATTTGATCCATTGTTCGGAGATTGAGGGATAAGATTATCCATTAAAATTATGAGGCATTTGTCTCTTGAAGCTCTTGATTTCGTCTTATTATTTCTTAGGGGGGGTTGGACGTTCCTCTTGACCCATTTTTCTGTTAAAAACTTGAGTTAACTGAGATATTATTGTGACAAATTTTGTGATTCTCACTCTCATTGGATTGGGCATCTCATTAGAACAATCATCACATTTATCTTCGCATCAGTTGTTATCATGAGTCCTATTATCGACCATTATATGGAATAAAAGGAAAGTTAGGGGTAATACATAAAGGATAATCCAAATAAAAAAGGGATAACTTATAAAATACATTTATTTCTTTAACTTATTAATTTATAGGCTTCAATCTATGTTATCCATGATCTACTTCCCAACATATATTCCTAGAGGAATTTTTTAATTCCCTTAATAATGGTTTATACTAAGATCATGAATTTACTAAAGAATATCCCCTGGTAGTGTCGTAACTAAGAGTGCATCAAGGCTCATTGGTGTGCATCAGTTCTTTCTCAAGTTTATCTCAAAGTGGTGTTTTTAGGTTTTACCCCTAGATATATCTCTTCCAGAGCTTCCTCTACTTGTTTGTATCCAAAAAGGGTTGTATTTTCTTGATAAACCACTTACTCTATACTCAAAAAAAATTAGGGGTGTTTTTATTATACTTAGTTTTATCCCTAATGCTTTCACTAGGGTTTTTTGATCCTAATCCCAAAAATAACTAAATCTATCCTTTGATACCAATTATAACAACCCTGATCTTTATTACACACTTAAACATGATTTATTACATAAACATGCACTTAAGAAAACTCTGAGTATTGATACGTCTAGTGTATTGGAAAATTAGGAACATTACATAACAACTTAGAACATAAAACACAACATGTTTATTAAAAACAACTTTTACTTGACCACAACATTCCTTCTTACATATCATTGCATGGGATAACCTGAGGACATGCATAAGAAAAGGATGAGATGTAGAGCCCAGTAAGGGAGTAAAAAATGCATAAAATAAAGAATAAATTACATGTTATGTAATAGGTATATCAATGGATCACAAGAGAAACATGAAAATAAGGGCATGATATAGCATGGTTATCATAACATGGAAATATGGCAGCAACATTTAACATGATATTAGCGTGATCCATGTCTCATTTCACATGGAGCATGAGTAAACCCTCATTTCAATTGAATTATAATTATAAAACCTTTATTTCACTTGAATTAGCATGAGTAAACCCTCATTTCACTTGATGTATCATGATAATAATCTTTACCCAATGCATTGGAGTGCTATGAGGGCGCATCCTTTATAAACATTTCATTTCATATATAAGTGTGTCACATGGATCATATAATATGGAATCATTCAACATCATCATTTATTCCATGATAAAGGAATGTTAAATACATACATGAAACTATATAATCAATAAGTATATGTGCACAAAGTTGAATACCCTTGATAGTGAAATGGGTATGGTATTCACTTACATGATGATTTTGGCATGGGAAATTTTGGCAGCATAACAACGTCAAATAGAAATCATAAAATGGGTTGATGAGAGAGAAATGGGTCTCACATAATTTATACATTAAATGGACAGTAATAGGGTCATTGAACATAATATCCCAACATATGTAATGTAATTTAGATGCATATTATAAAATAATTTCTTAAATGTAAATGAGAAGAGAGAAATTACATATGGAATTTCAGCATGGTAACAGGTGTACATGGGAGGAATTAATGAGAGAGAAAAAGGTATATAATCATTAAAAAATAAGGATGGAAGTATTTAGGAGGTGTGAAATAATAACCCAACATTTCTAATTGAAAATAAAAGTGTATAACAACATAAATAATTTTGGACAAAAATGAGGAAGGAAGAAATCCCTTACATGGAAGTGTGATCCCAAAGGCTTGGGAGAGGCTTGAGAGATGATTATAAGGATCTTGGGGAACCTTTGGAGGATTATAAAGAGAGAAGGAAATATTTTTATTGAGATCCAAAGGTTTTTAGTGAAGATGATTGGGATATTTAGTGGGTTTATATAGGAAAGGAGAGGGAATTATTTATTATTTAGGTTTTGGACACTACACATTAAACTAGTCAAAACCACAAACCATACCATGGTTTTTGCCCATGGTTTTTTCCAAAGTTGAGTGGAAAACATTATTTTATAATTCCAATGTCCGAAATTATCAAAATATTAGGATTGATTATGTGGAGGTGAGTCACACTCTCAAGGAAATCATTTTAAAAAGTTAAAATATTTTATAAGTCTTGGAGGGTCCACTAAGGCACCATAAAATTAATAAAACAAATCTAAAATCACATTATTTTAAAGTTAAAACATATATTAGACAATAATAACTTTTATATAATTTTATTACATCACTATTAGGTAATTATGATGTCATAAAACACATTATATATTTAAACGGTATTTAATTTTTACCCAAAAATTCGACTATCTCAGAAAATTTTGAAAAATTCACCATTAGATAATTTCAACATCCTAAATCCAAAAATGAAATTCATTTTATCTAAATAATTTTATAAATATGTGAATTTTTACTTTTAAATAAAAATCAACATTTATCAAAAATTCATGGGTCTTGACTGAAACAGCTTTCAAACCATAATAAAAATTACAATTGTATTCATAAAAATTATATGATCATTTAGATTTAATAAAAATTATTTAGTGATAATATTTTATTAAAATATTATTTAATTCAAAATAATCCATTAATTCATCAAAATATATTTCTTAATTTAATATTAACTAAAAATATTATTTGGTATTTAAAATCCATTTACAAAGTCACAATAATTAAATGAATCTATATTCTTTATTCTATACAAAAATAATGCACATAATCATAGTTCTAGGGTCTTTTTACATAACCCCTTATAACCCCAGCATAAGACCTAAGGGTAAGGTGTGCGATGGTGATAGACTCTTGTGCGGCTCGGATAACATCCCTCGGTTGGTAATCTCTATTAACTTACACTTCTCTCGTAGGTGATTCTATTAAAGATTAACATGTTGAAGCTTGGATTGGGCTTGGTCAATATCTAATCCCAATGATGCTACCTCCTTTCCGAGCTCTGACAAATGGTCTTTGTATGGATCAATTCTACTGGATGAGGCCATCACTTCTTTTGTCTATGTAAATTTGATTTGTTAAAGCCCTAAATTTATACTAATCATGTGATCACTGTTCAATGTCTATATTATAAACGGTTAAAATTCTTAATGATATTTTTAAATCCAAAAAAAACAAGGAAGTGCATATGCCTTATATAAACATTTTACATAATAAGACATTTCATTAGATCAAGATGAATTTTCATTAATAAAAGTTTGGGTTGTTACAGGATAAGCATGAAAGGGATGACTCCAGACTGTGGTTGAATAGTGAGTTCCATCATGATGGATTTGGGGCTTATGAAGATAGAATAGGCTTCTCTTGAGGATAAATATAATGCTAGTTGATGGTCCCTTTATGTGAGTGACTTATGAAAATCCAACTAGGGAATGTTACTGCATAGTCAGATAGTGAAATACTTTGGCTGATAGGCCCTTTATGTGGGAAACTTATGCAAAGCCGACTGGGGTGTGTTACTACATAGCTAGACAATGTAGTCCTCATATATTATAAATTTTATTTCTGGTATCCAGAGAAAGATTGTGAAGACCCAAAATTGTCCAACATTAGGAGTATGATGTGTGGAACGAATATGTCCAAGCATAAAGGAAGCATTTGGACCGAAATTGTTCGTAAAGTATAAATTCCCTTGCATATATCTGACTTATATATAAGAAGGGACATTTATGTTTCCTTGATGGATCCTTGAAATATGGAACCCAAATTAAGATCTCATGTATATTTCTTTTCATATTTCTTTTTCTATATGTAGGATAGGGTGCATTTTTCTTTAGCCCATGGCTAGGATGAGGACATGAAGTCTAATTGTCACTATGTTTCTTGTTGGGATGAGAATCAAGACACACATAGTTATTAGTGTACCATAAAATTTAAAGTTATGAAACAAGGAAATCATCCATGTAGTTTAACATCATGTGGTAAGGATGAAGTTGACTCGATGTGAAAAAATGAATTTTTTGGCTAGGCCAGGGTATAGGACTCAGGCCTCACTATGTATCTTGTTGAAACAAGAATCAAGACGCACACAATTCTAGAGTATATTCCCCATACTTATTGAATTCTTATGTGGGGGAGGGACCTTTTTTAATACATTCTCACAAAAGGGGTGATAATCCACATTAGATCCTCTCATGCATATATGACTTATATATAGGAGAATTGGGTCATTTCCCATATTGTGGTTGGACGGTGATATATTATTCATGTGTCATTATGTATCCTATGGGGATGAAAATCAAACCATACATAGTTCTTTAGGAACCATGTAGTTTAAATTAATTCAGCAATGACATATGATGTTCCTTTTAAGGTATTGAAACTAGAACCCTTTATGTGGGTGACTTGTGCAAACCAGATTAGGTCGTGTTACTATATAGACACAATAAGGATTCCTTAGGTATCAAAAATTCTATTTCTGATAGTCATAGAAGATTGAGAAGAACCTAAATTTTCCAAGATTAGGAGTATGACATGTGTAAGGAATATATCTGAGCATAAAGGAAGCATTTGGACTAAAATCCGTCATGAAGTATAAAGTATGCTACATAGATCTGACTCATATGTAGGAATGGAAATTTTTGTTTTCTTGATGTATCCATGAATGAGGGAACCCAAATTAAGATCTCTTGTATAGATATTTGTATAGATATTTTTCTATATACATACGAGGAGACATTTTTCTTTACCCCATGGAAAGGATGATGACATTAAGTCTAGGCATCACTACGTATCTTGTTGGGATGATAATCAAGCCACACATAGTTGTTAGGGAACCGTGTAGTTTAAAGTCATGCGGTAAGGACATAAGACATGTATTTTAACGTCATGCGGTAAGGAAGAAGGTGACTCGATGTGAAAATGGGAATTTTGTGGCTGGGCCAGGGTATAGGACCTATGAATCACTACGTATCTTGTTGGAACAAGAATCAAGCCACTTGAATATTTAGAGTATATTCCCCATACTAAATGAATTCTTATGTGGGGGGGATTTTTTTAATACGGTCTCAAGAAAGGGTTCAAAACCCACATTAGATCCTCTCATGTAGATATGACTCAAACATAGGTGAATGGGATCATTTCTTATATTTTGGAAAGACTAGGATGTAAGATCTAGAAATCACTACGTATCATGTGGGGACAATAATCAAGAGATACATAGTTCTTAATGAACCATACAGTTAAAATTCATGCATCAATTACATCTGGTGTGCCTTTTAAGGTCTTTCAACTAGGACCATAGTAACCCTGATGTAAATTGATATTCCATAATTATGCATGGAACTTTTTTACCAAAACTTCTAAGTCCATGTGAGCTATGATCAGTGTGAGAATAAAATAGCAGAAATGGATTCTCCCACCACACATGGTCAATAAAAGTAAAGGATAAGGTTTTTTTTATTTTCGGTTGGCTATACAAGGCTATAAGATCTAGGAATCTCTATATATCTCATCAAAGTGAGAATCAAGATGTACGTAGTTCTTGAAAGCTTCTCTATGAAAGTCTGACCCATACATAGGGAAAGAGTATTTTTTTATGTTGTGGATGGACCTAAGATTATAGATCACATCACCACTATGTATCTCATTGGAATGAGAATCATTCCACACATAGTTCTTGAATAAAATGTGTGGTGGGATACTAGCATCAAGGATTTTGATCCGCTCAAACATGGATCAAAATGTTACACAGTTTTACATAATGAAACAAGGATGTAAACCATGAAATTTCACGTCATGTGGAAAAGAGTTCATCGTACAGTTTAATTTATTGTGACTAGGATATTGGGCTATGTAATTTAAATTCTTATAGCTCTGGCTATGATGTCTTGTAGTTTTGGTTCATACGACTAAGACCATATAGTGTGCCTTTTAAGTTCATTCATATCGAACCATGATTCTATGTAGTTTAATGGCATATAGTAAGGATGTTGGTTTCATGAAATTTATTGTCGTGCGACGTGGATTACATGTCATTATTTTTAAGTTCATGTGAAAAAATAGACTATGCAGTTTAACATCATGCAGCTGAGACGTATCACTCTTTTGTCACACAAAGTAATTTTTTATAAACCTTGCATTGGTTAGGGACATAATGATCTCTCCATTCATTGAGATCGGTGAATAATCTCTGTTCAAGTGGACCTTGTGTATAGAATAAAATCCCTACCACTTTAGTTCAAGATTTGGAGGCTTCTTGTCTGGTATTGTTGGAGTCCTGAGGATCAGTACAAATTCTCCATGGAGGAAAAACAGAGGTGAAACTTATTTTTAAAATCCAACACTATCTGATTTTGAATGATCTCTAAGTGATGAAAGGTATGAAATCTCTCCTCATCCAGTCACGCCAATTCATCTAGTGATTTCTGGAATTTCTCATCTTTGGATAGCTGATCACATATTACAATGCAGAGTGATGGAAATTGGACCTCAATGGGTAAGACTACTTCAGTTTCATATACAATTGAATACAGGTTTTCCCATATGGTTTTATGGGTTGTAGTCTAGTATGCCCACAAGGTGTGAAATATCTTTTCAAGAAAATAATTTTTATCCTTATCCACCATAGTTTGGATTATGTTCGATTAGGTCTTGTTTAAGGTCTTTAACTTTCCATTTTCTGCTATGTGATAGTGAGACGAGTGGTTGGATTTGATATTATACTCCCAATACAACTTTTCTAACTCATCAAAATAGAAATAGGTTCCATTTTTCATCATTATTGTATGAGGGAACCCAAATATAGTAATGATTTTTGATTTCATGAAGCTACAAATTATTTTGTCCCTAGCTTCTTTGAGTGGTATTGCCTCAGCCCATTTAAAAAAGAAGTCGGTAGTAGTTATAATGTATTTTAACTTCTTGAATGTGGAAAGAGGATATGATCCTAAAATTTACATTCCCTATATGGAAAGTGTCCAGAAGTATTTGGATATATGTGGAAACTCTGGGGGTTGATAGATGAAGTTAGCATGCATTTGATAGGAATGACACATTTTGGTAAAATTTGAACAATCCTGTGTCATAGTGGACCAGTTGTATCCAAGCCTAGGAATTTGATGGGAAATATTGGTCCCTAACTGGTGGTAACTATAGTATTCAGTGTGAACTTCATTCATAATAGCAGCAGTATATTATTCATCGATACATCTGATAAGGACTCCATCAAATCCTCGATTATAGAGGAATTTCTAGTGATTTGGGTTGTCATAAAGAGTTAAGTTTGTTTCTCACTATTGGATTTTATCTTTTCTAGATTTTCCCAATGGGATTTATTCATTTTTAAGGTATTCTATGATGGGTATAATCAACCTAGTGTTAGGAATACATGGTTTGGGGATAGGGCTAATTTCATCGATCTCTTACGTGATGACATGATCAAAAGACAAGACTATTCAGCAATGCGCAATGATGATGATCATTTTGTCCCAGTTCAGATCTACCAATGTTGTGGATGTATTTTCCAATACATATTCCTAGGCATTCTATTATTGTGGAACATGATTCAATATTGTCTTCAGGGGGAATTCTACCATTAACCCCCATACATAGTCAAACATGGGGATTAGCTCTTCTTTTTTGATGGAATAATCCTTGTTAATCTTTTGATTACCAAATTTGAGTCACCTTTCACCTCTAGGTGGCCCACTGGCATTTGAATCACCAATTGTTTCCTATAATGAGGGACTGTATTCTTATTCCTTTTTTGTACAACCTTCTAAAAATAGGATGGATTAAGGAAAAACTTTCTTTAATGGAGACATGAGTATGACTCCCAACACAGCTTTGTTGATCTTAGGCTCTTCTATTATCTTCCTTTTTGGGAACTTTTATGCACCATAAAAATATATTTCCCATATCTGAGGGATTTCTTGAATATAAAATATATCTTTATCTGGAAATTTAGTATCTAACAACGTTGTTTTTTTAAGACGGGTGCTCTGTGAGATAATCTTACAAATCCTGGGCTTTCACCACTTTGTGAGGCATGAACTGAATGTCAAACTATTGTAGAATAACCTCCCACTATACCAAAATTCTTGTCAACATAGGACTACTGAGGATATAATTGAGCAGGTTATTGTGAGAGACCAAATAGACCTTGTGGTGCTACAAGTAGTGCCTCAGATTCTGAACAATGAAGATTAATTATAGGAAGCTATTATTGATAACCGAATAATGATTCTTAGTGACATGCATGGTTAAAATGAGATAATAAAAGTTTTTTTAATTCCTAGCATCATTATTTTGTGTGAGGAAATAATCCAGTGATCACTCTAGGGTCATCACATATAGAATCATATACTTTCCCTAAATAGGTGGAATTAGTACTAGTGGGATCGAGATATATTTCTTGAGGTTTTCAAATGCTTCTTGACAGTAACTGGTCCATTAATATGTGACCCCCTTCTTCACCAACATGGTGAAGGGATAACATTTTTCTATAAGATTGGCTATAAAGCATCAGATGTAGGCCAAGTTTCCTTGAATTCCTCTAAAAAATTTAAGGTTTCAAGGAGGTGACATAGTAAGGATAGCCTTTGTTTTATTATGGTCTACCTCGATGTTGCAATGGAAGATTATGAATCTAAGAAATTTTCCGGAGGTTACCCCAAAATCACATTTCAAGGGGGTTTATATTCAAACTATGTTGTCACATCTTTTTGAATATAGTATCAAGATTAGTCAGGTTTTTATAATTATATCGAGACTTAACCACCAAATATTCAACATATAATTCAAAAAAAACATCCCCAAGAAGGGCTTGAAGATGTGATGCATGACATGTTGGTATGTTGTGTCAGCATTCTTTCAGAAAAATGGCATTACTCAATATCAAAATACTCCTTAAGGATCCTTGAAAGTGGTGGATTCTTCATTTATGGGGCCATTAAAATTTGGTTGTACCCTAAATATTAATCCATGAAGGATAGGGATTGATAAATAGTTGTTTCATCAAAAAGTATCTCTAGGATTGTAACTGGGGAAGTAATCTTTCTGAAAGTGCTAGTTGAGATCTATGAAGTCAATATAGACCCTGATTTATCCATTATTATTCTTTATCGGGACGATGTTGTCCAACCATTTCAGATAATGAACATCCCAAATGAAGTCATCCTTGATAATCTTTTCCACTTTAGCCTCAATTTTGTAGGTGTGGATCATGTGTGTCTTTTTGGTTTCCTTCTTGAATCTCTAGTGTTCTCCTAGAAGTCCTAAGTGGTGAGTGGCCACCTCGGGATCAAGTTCTAGAATCTCTATGTAATTCTAGGAAAACATGTCTTGATGTTACTTAAGTAAAGAGGCATGTACCTATTTTTCTTTGGAAGTGATGGACACACTGATCAAACTGGTTTGTGGATCTTCTTCTATACCCAGATTTATTTCTCTGAGTTCATTAATAGTGGTAGAGATACTTTCCTCAAATGCTGGTGGGGCATCCCTAAGGTCTTCCTCCTATTCCTCTTGATCCTCCTCTTCCTCTTGCTCCTCCTCCTCTTCCACCTCTACCTAGGAACTAGGCAATGAAGCAAATTTATCAGAGTTAGGGGGAGTCAATATTTTGAATTTTTAAATGTGAAATAGAAACTTTTGACCTAACTGATGATGCAAGGCCTCTCTAAAGATCTGGAGATAGAATGAGGATATGTTCACTCGGGCTTCCATCACTTTCAGAAGAGTTAGTGACTACTTTAGTGCTACCAGGTTCAGTTTTCATGACTAAAATCATGGAGGTTGCTAAATATGTGCCTGAATTCGGACTCACCTCTTTGATCTGATTGATGGGAAACACATACTCTGTAATGAGCTTCTTGAAGGGATTAATAGAGGTTATCTCCAGACCATTAGGGGCATTGATTTGAGCAACATCGTCAATAATGGGTTGTTTTCATTCCCTTTTATAGAATCCTACATCAATATATGGTGATTCATAGGATTTAAATGGGAATTTATCACCATGAAATTTCATAATTTAATCATTAATGCAATATTTGAGGCATTGGTGGTATGATGAGGGAACAGTCACATGCTGATGTGACCAATACATTCCCAAAATAATGTTTAAGGTCATATCTTATTGAACAAATAGAAATTATGAGTCAAATTTGAGATCCCCAAACTAAGTCCTGATCCTGATTTGGACTAGAGGCTTTTACTCACTCTTTTCATAACCTTTTAGCATTGGAGTGGAGGGGGGGAAGTGGGACTCATTGTTACCCAATTGATGAAGTGTTCTGACTAGAGAGAGGTTGATTCTTGAGTCATTGTCAATAAATACTAGTCGGATATTAACGTAATTTATCCTTACAGATACATACAAAATCCTTATGTGTCCTTGTATAATGGTATCTTTATCTTGGTATGTAAAGAAGATGACTGTGTGACATTCTATAGGATTGTTTTCTTCCTTATACTATTTTAAAGTAGTGACTTCGGCCTAAAATTTGTGAGGGCTTGAAAAAGCCTCTATGAGTACTTCTCCAAGGTATCTTGACAGACTCAAAGCATCAAGGATACATCATCTGGATGGAACTAGGGATAACTAATTTAAAATTTCATACTTCTAGTCCAAAGGCCTACACTTTCCAATGTGGAGACACTCTTTTATAGGAACATTTGGAATTTAAGTACTTGATATAGGCAGGTCGACCCTTGAAATAGGAGTTGAAGTCACTTCTTGCCTTGGTGGATTAGGTTGAATAGGTCTACCTACGTCATGAGGTTGATTAGGTGATGACATCCCCTCTAATTGATTATCTTGAATGATCGAGTCGAAGAAAACTTTGGCCTATACAGGGGAACTTTCTTTCTCTTATTGAGCTTGTTGGAGATATCTCCCCTGAGTTTCAGCCACATAGATGGGTCGATCAAGGACGTGGCTAGAGTAATGACTCCTAGAATGACCACTTCTTCCCATGTATCCTCAACTCTACCATACTCTTATTCTAATTCCTCAATCAGGTGTAGGGAATATGGGGTCATAGTCGCACTCATCATCCACGAAGGGATCCATTAAGTGAATAACATTAATGGAACCAAAGATAAACTACTCATTTGATGAGGACTCCGTCTGGAGAGTCGAATCATTTTATACTGTTTGGTGGGGTAGTGTATGCGCTTCTGGAATTTTAGGCATGAAGTCTGATAGAGTCAAGTATAACATCATCCTTAGAATAACATCATCTTCTTGTGTTTTCTTCTTTACCTTACAACCATGTTGTTTATTGGAAGACTAGATTTCATAAGACTGTGGAATCGATGGAGTCGGTTGTGACGTAGCGAAAGTGATCGGGGGTACAACTGTTTGTTTCAATTGTGCCCAGAGGATAATGTGAGTCTGGTTGATCATATTTCTAACCATCCAAAGATTGGACTTCTTCATACCTTTACTATTAACTTATTTTCATTCATTATCCTCCTCCAGATTGGTGTAAAAACACATGCTACCTATGCAGGTATATTTCCTAGATTCAGTTGTCCAGAGTCTACCATCTTCTATAGGATGTCTTTGAAAACAAAAACATTCCTAGATTTTGTGACCTAGTGCTCGGTGGAAGGGGAAATAGTTTAGGATATCTTCATCACCAAACTGATTGGGATTCTTGGGATTTGTAAACATGGTCAAGTTGTTTTCCAATGCTAAGATTAAGTATCCAGGGACTTGTTTATTTTAGAAAGAATAATTATTTTTCTCAATTCCTCAATCCATTTTCACCTCTCCTCCCTTTACCTCTCTTGATAAGGTGGGAATTATTGCTAATGCCCAGGAGGTTGGAATGCATGATATGGTGAAATATTTGGAGATGGGTCAGGTGTAGGGTTCGTCCTAAGTGTAACAAATGCATCCTTTACTTTCCCCATTCTCTTTCCTTGAACTGATGGGATTACTTGGGACTTAGACTTGGTTTGTGTGATTGAGTCATCCATTATTTAAGAAATTGTAGAAATATCCCTAAATCATCCTATATATTTTAGAGGAATGAGTGGTGTGATCAACTCATCATAAATATTCTCTATACATATGGGAAAAAAGTATTATTGAGGAAGTTATATTCTTAAGTATTATAGATAATGAGATCTTAAGGATGTTGTAGGCTTAAGGGGTATGTCAACCCCTTACACTAATCAATGAAGTAGGTGACCCTCTAATTATATCATTGTTTGTAGTTTGAGAGGTTGATGATTTTTGAATTTTATATCATTGAGCTGAATTGGAAGAGAAACTTTCAATGGAGATATCCCCACCCTATGATTGATTGAGTCCAAAAACGGGTGTACCATAAAAAGTTTGTCCCTTACAATGTCTGTATGAAGCACCTGATTTTTATTGCTTCCTATTGTATAGGGGCCCCCATCATGGGATCGCAATGAGACATAAAATTTCATCAAATACTAATATGTTTCCCCTGAACCCTTGAAAATTGAAAATGTAGGATTTCCAAATTTCATCGGGGGAAGAGTCAGATCAACCCATTCAGGGTAAGGCTTCCTTTTAGGTTGTGCTGGCACATGTCTTTCCTCCATAGATTATAATTAAGTTGTTAGAAACTCAATAGTATTGATGAGTCCTTGAGGAATTTATGTATGATTAGAATATTGAAAAAGGTTTCATGACCCCCTCCCACCAAAGATATAACAGTGAAGGGAGAAAGATAATGATCCCCATATCCCACCTCCAATAGGCCCTAGTTTGGTGACTAACATCGAGGGTATAAAAAATTCACAATATGGGAGGCATTTCCCTCTATAAGAAAATAGGATCGAGAGATTGGATAAATCAACCACAATCAGCTCCCTAATATATATATATATAAGAAAACCAAAAACCATCCCACAATGCATGTATAAATAAAACTGATATAGATAAAAATTCTCCAAAGTAAATACCCCAAAGAAAAGCTATGGTATTGGCACATCAGTTATCCAAAAGTCTGAGCTATTATTATCCAACACGGTCTACGTAAACCTCATAGAAACCAAAAAATGGTTTTTATATATGTAGGGTGAGCATAAAAGTGTAATCAGTGTGAAAACTAAAGTCTCTTAGGAACATGTGAAAGAAGTATACTAATTCACCTATGAGAAAACATCAGAAGAAAACAGAAACTATACAGGTAGACTAACCAAACCCAGTCTCACCAAGGCACACTCACCAAATAATGAATATCAGGTAATATAACTCCAACTCCAAATCGGTTTTTTTCATTTAAAAAAAATACTTTAAGGATAAACAGGATACCATACATTTCAAACAAAATGCTTCATTCAATTCACATTAAAACTTTCAAAAAACATCATCATCATCTCGGTTCTTGTGAATCTCGAGTCAACCGCCTGTATCGTGTTGCACACCTATCACATAGAAAATCATTTCCTTTCACCTCCCCATAATTACCATGCTAGAGAGACTCACCAAAATCCCCATCACCGTCATCTTCAACTTCACCGTTGTCACATGGATTTTTATGTTATCATCATCACTGCAATTAAAATGATATGATCTAGTTCCACTATCGTTGTCATAGTCCAAACACCACACCAGTCCACCAGAGAACATCATAGTTTATTGAGATTTCATGAACACAAGACGAATCAATCGATGAGTTCACCGCCATCAGCATGTATCCAGTCAAACCCCATCGCTGTATCCATGCCAATTCATCGCCAAAATCTTCATCCACCACACCACTTCATCGTCGGCCATTGCAACAATGACGACCTCCTTCACAACCAATAATGCATAGACCTTTGATGTCGAAATAGACTATCACCATCGATTACCCTAAACTATCCACTCAATCTCATGACCCAAAGAACCATGATGACCACCTCACTGCTCTACCATATAGAGATTTGGGGAGTCCTAGAACCAGAGTAGTGAAACTAACGAACCAAGAAAAGATGGAATTCCAATGAAATATCATCTTGACATCATCATGTCATCATCGCCATCAACACAACATCATGAGAAAACTAACATAAAGTGAACTAGACTTAAATCACTGTGAATCACATATATAGAAATGAAACCCCTGAAATCATGAAAAAACACCATTGATGAAGGGCCACATGAAGATGTTGGATTGGTGTAGGCTGATCTGGTTGGGCCAAATGCTTGTGGCCCGCAACTATCATGGGTTGAGCTCCGCTGTGAGATCGATGGGGGTTATAGGGGCAACGCACCCCTACTTCGAGGGTATGGGGGTCGTTGGCCCCCAGCCCAAATTTTTGGGAACTGTAGAAACTCTGACCACTATAGTAGAGCTGACCGACCGACACTGACATGCACAGTAGCAGTGAGGACTTTAGAGTCAACTATATTGTATCCTTTTGAACTTTCAGTCTGTAGCCACTGTAGCACTTTTCACTTGGGTGGCTACCTTTCACTGTAGCGAAGTGGAATTCTTGTGCAACATTGGATCATCTTCTCCATTTGTAGCCTATTTTCGGAATAGGGTTTCTCACTGAAACACTCTGTAATTGTGCTCCCAAATATAGTGATTTTCTTCCTCTCCATGGACATAGGGATTATTCCTGAACCACATAAATTTGTGTGTCCTTAATCTTTTTTTTCCTTTTACTCTTCTAAGTTTCATAGTTTCTGTCACTAAAACTCTCGACATTTCCACAATAGAGGTATACCAATGACCAGAATACCGCACATCCCAAAGTATCTCTATTGATCCACCTTGGAGGGGGCACAGAAGAAAGAGAGACCAGCACAAGGAAGGAGTAGTCAAGGGCTTAGAGCATCAGCACTATCAGCGAGACAGATGAAAAGAACCAGACGATGGAAAAATTAGAAGACCATCACCTGAGTGAGTGCAGAGGCCACCGCCAAAGACTAAATAAGAAGAAGGAGAAGCAAGAATAGAGGGAGAGGGGGATACAATGCCGGAGATCCATGCAAAGGCCTCTCACTAGTATTCCTCTCTCATACCCCAACATCGTACACCATGGCACTCTCATCCCTTCTTTATATCACACCTCCTTATAAGCACGGTCAAAATACACCTCACTCGAAGACACTTGGGCTCGCTACCCCACAAGTAGGACCATGTCACATCTCACCCAGAAACACCTAAGTCATCACAACCACCATCAAATTCACTAATTGGCCTCTGGCCATCACAACCTGTGGAATACCTACCTCTCCTGGAAGAGAGGGTGGGAAAGAGAGGGTACCCAACCATCCGTCCTCCTCACCTGATGTCGGAAAAAGCACCCCACACATGACTATTCGGGTGTTGGCACAAAGCTCTTAACGTGGGTTGGTTGCATATATAAATCACAAGAATATACAATTATATGTATATAATATCAAACAATCAATACCAACCTATGGGTTCAAAAAAAACCAACCAAATCACAACACCATCACTTTTTCTACAACATCTAAAGGCATAACACCACACAACAAACCGCAATACCATTCATTTCACTATTTAAGATCAACCACATTTAACCAGACAACCCATCAATTATTTTCCATTTACCACTTCTATTCCATTAACTAAACCAACCCAATTTATTCCAAACACTATTAAATAATTATTTATTTATTCCATCACTACTCGAGCATCTAACAAAAAGAAACCACCCCCTCGCCACCCCTAAAGCACGGACACACAAACCACATCACTACCCCAAAAGAACGACCACACAAACCACCTTTACACCCCAAAAGAATAGCCACTGAACCATCTTTCCCACATGCCCCAACCATACATCTCCATCCCATAAGAACAACCACACATCACAACACAACAATATCATTGTACAGATTTACATGGTGGCTTTTATCACATTTCACTCTATTTTAGGGGTGTTCTCACAAAAGCCATAATCCTAGGGTAACCATTTCATTATCCAAATATAAATGGTTAATCAATTTTAATTTTGGGTGATATCACAAAAATCACAACCAAAGAAACATTCACAACATATATATCCAACATAAAAAAATCCCCCAACATCTATAATTTTCAGTGGGACATCAAGCCCGTACAATCCACAATATCACAAATAACATCAATGATGTAAAAGAATGTGAATTAAACCCCATTTACCCCTTTTAATTTAGTTTAAACAATTATTTATCTTTTATTAATCATTCACAACCATAATCCATAGATAAAAAAAATTAAACCCCTCTTGCATGATACACAATTAAGAGAAACAAGGGATTCTCAACCTCAAGGAATCTTCCTAACTCATTGCACACCGCAGGGCAAAGAAGAACACTCGCAAACCACAACCGCACCACATGATCATAGATTAACCTACAAAAAACAAATATCCATCAAAACACATCCCAAACACAAAATACAAATCAAATATCAACACTACAACGAAACTCTGAAGAATAATAAGAGAAACTCATCCAAGAAGAAGGAAGGGATTACCACGAATTGCTGACAAAAAACCACTAGGACCAACAGATCAAAGAGAGAGGAAGAGGGATTGATGAAATCCTCAGGACAATTTGGCTGGAAAAGACCTTTAAAACTACACTATATTGTGGATTTACACAACATGTAATCCCCTTTCATGTTGTGTAAGGCTTGGGGTTTAGTTTCTTTGAAAAACACATATCCTTTTCATTAATGCCAAAAATATACACATCTTGTAATACACTTACACAATGTGTATTTCCTGCAATAGTTCTACTGCACCTTCGACTTCCACCGAAAACTCCCAAAACTTCCCCTGAACACATCCAACAACCAAAACTGGAAAAGTAATATACCTAGAGAGCATGAACCATTACATCAGATACCTCTCAAATTATTGTCACCATCTAGAATCCAAAATCAATCCTAGAAGAAAAGGGTTTTGAACAACCACCCCAAGAGATACCTCTCAAGGGTCTTGTCATGCCTCAAATGCTTCCACTAGAAAAACATGTCGAACCAAATGAACACAAACATCTTGAATAACCTCATCACCATGAAACCAAAACTATAAACAATATCTTATCACACAACCACACTTCCACACAACCATTTCACAATCAAAAAACTACACCATCCTGAATACATAAATTAGGGAATTTTTTCCTCCATGTTAAGATACTATTTGCTCTAAGTGGCACCGACTCGCCTAAATGGGTTTAATCACATTACAGTTAATTCAAATCAATTAGTAATCATTACCTTAAATTTCCATATGTTAGTAATTTATCACACATCACACCACACATATAATACACCAATGAAAATATCTCATCTCATAAGCAGAAGGATCCAAACATCATATCACATAGCAAAATATAGCAAGGAAAAACTCAAAACAACTTCGAGTATTGGGCACGCATCTGCATATCTCACTCCCAATTACTATCTTCTAGGACACCATGCCTCCACAACACATGAACCAATGAATTAATCCATCCATACAGTGCATTATCTTGGTGATCTTGGATCTCTAATGACCACTCCACAAATGTCGCATCATTCTCAACATCCAACTCTCCCCAATCAATGAAATGAGAGTCATCATGAATATATAGATGAATCTAAGAGATGTGGAAAACATCATGGATCCTTTCCAACTATGGTGGAAACACCAACCAATATTCTGCCTCACCAACTTTCTCCACCACCTCACAGGTCCCAACAAACTTGGTAAAAATATTACTCCCTCTTTCAAACCTCTACTACCCACGTTGAGGGGAAACCTTAAAAAACACATGGTCCCCAACCTCGAACTCCAAGGGCCTCCTCCTATGATCAACATAATAATTATGTCAATTCTGTATTTCATTAATCATATCATGAACAAGATGAAATTTTTTTTCATGCTCTACACCACATAGGGACCAAGAATGGTTGTCTCCATAATCTCCATCTAGCACAATAGAAACGACATAGTATCTCATACAAATCCTCAAATGGGGCTATGCCAATAAAATATTAATAACTATTATTATAATAAAACTCTAAAAAATTTAGGTTTCATACCCAAGATCTAAAAAATTACAAGATGCACTCCCATGACATATCATCCGATGTTTAGATAGTTTATTCTGTCTGTCCATATTTCTGGGGGTGGAAAGCAATGTTGAGGCATTACTAAGTGCCAAAAGCATGCTATAATCCCCTATATACTCATGAAGTAAAACATGCATCTTGATATAAGACAATGGACCTTGAAACTCTATAAAACTATACCACATCATCCATGTACCTCTTAGCCAAAACATCCACTGCGCCTGACTCCTTGATCACTAAGAAGTAGACCGATTTCATCAATTGATCCATGATCACCCAGATAACCTCACAACCTCCATGATCTCTACATAACCCTATGAATAAATCAATCAAGATGTCATCACATTTACACTAGGTAATATACAAGTAGTACAACAAAACTCTCGAAACATGATGCTCAACCTTTACCAATGAAAACCCATACACCGAGCCAGAAACTCTACCACTTCTCATTTCATCCTGGGCCACCAAAATCGAGTCCTTAAGCCATATTATATTTTGGAAACTCATGGGTGTACCAATAAAGGTGATCTATGAAACTCTTAAAGTTCTCCCTCATCCATCTCTACCAGAAAAAACACCCTCCCAAGAAACAAAACTGAGTTCCGACCATCCTCCAACCATCCCTCCAGAGCATCATCATAGAAAAAAAGATCACACATCACCTCAGCCTATAAGTATCCCCATTGATACTCATCCACCTACTAAATTAGAGAATATTGAACCATCATATGAAACAAATATCATCTACCACCATCTACCCTTTCATCTAAGTTCAAGGCTTTCAACACCTCCGTTGCTCTCCAATAATACTTGGACTCCTGAACAACACCCTTCAATGAATTCTTACTAAAAGTATTGGAAAAAACATACCCCTTTCCTAAGGTATAGGATATTTCAAAACCATAGTCCAGAAGAAACTCAATCCACCTTCGTTGTCATAGATTCAGATCATGCTGGGAAAAGACATACCTCAAACTCTTGTGATCCGTGAAGACCACAAATTTCTCCCTAATAAGGTAATGTCACCACATCATTAGTTCAAACACAACTGCCACTAGCTCTAGATCATGGGTGGTATAGTTACGTTCATGAGGGAAAACCTCCTAGACCCATGATATCACCACCTTAAATTGCACCAATATGTACCATAATCCCATAATGGAAGCGTCACAAAACATATCAAACAACACACCCTCCTCTAGCAGTTGACGCACTAGAGAACTGACCAACTACCCCTTTAGGTAACTGAATGTTGCCTAAAGCTAATCATTCCACACAAAAGTATGGTAATTCATAGTCAAAGCTATCAACGGGGATACAACTCAAGATAAACCTGGTAAAAACTTCCAATAATATCCATTGAGACCAAGGAAGATTCAATCCTCTTCCACATTCCTGAGTACTTCCCAAGAAAAGACTGCTTCAAACTTCGATGGTTCTATAGACACACCCTATTGAGACACCGCCTGCTTGAGGAAATGAACCTCTCATGTCCAAAAATCACACTTGTAAAACTTTCCACAGAGCTGGTGGCGTCAAAGAACATGAAAGGAAGTTCTAAGATGCTCAGCATACTCCTCGTCGGACTTCGAGTAAATCAATATATCATCAATGAATATGATGAAGAACTATTCTAGGAACTCATGGAACACATAGTTCATAAACCCAGTGAACATAGATGGAACATTCGTAACACCGAATAACATGAATATAAACATGAAGTGCCTATACCTGCATCAGAAGGCAGTCTTCGGGATAACACATTCCATCCCCCTCAACTAGTGATGTCTATTTCACTGATTGATCTTAGAAAACCAACTCTACCTTATAAGCTGGTTGAAAATATCATCTATCCTCAAAAGATGGTAACAGCTTTTTACCATCACCTGATTCAACCTCTAGTAGTCCATACACAACATCAGACTGCCATCCTTCTTCTTGGTGAAAAATACTGGAGCACCACAAGAAGACACATTGTGCCAGATAAAACACTTTTGTACTAGATCATCTATCTGAATCCTCAACTCCCCCAACTCAGAAGGTGTCATATGATAAGTATCCATTTAAATCAAAGAATCACCGGGATGCAAGTCTATCCCGAACTCAAGATCGCGTCAAGGGGTATCATAACAACCTCCTTAATAAAAAACATCCAAGAACTCCCCAATTACTCTGGGAACCTCTATCATCCTATCAACCATTGATTCCACCAACAAATCAACCAACAATGGTAGAAGGGTCTCCACGCACCGATTGCCAACCTGACAACTCCAATCACCAACAAAAACCACACACTGTCCATCCACATTCAAAAATATGACTCTCCTTCAAAAGAAATAGACAATATCATGTACAAAATAAAACCATTCTATGTTGAGGATTAAATCATATGGATGCATTGGTAGAAAGAAATGATATCAATGGGACGGATGAGGCCCCATCATCAATCTACATTCCCAGCACACATCAAATAAGATGGTCTAAAATCTGACTAGGATAGTAAGCACCAGGGAACTGGAATATTATCAATGTTTATTCCCAGAGCATGGGATAGAGAGGGTGAAATAAAGGAGTGTGAATATCCTAAATCAATAAAGTCACAAAAAATGGAACTAAAAAAACCGATCATACCTCTAATGATCTAGGTCCCCTCTGTAACTACTACCTCGAATGCATGAAACTAACCACATCCATCTTATCTACCTATATGATGATGAATACCTTAATGAACATGCTTGGGTTGTAGTCCCTGAATGTGTGGAATATCCTAAGGTCGGCCTATACCTACTCCATCTCCCATAGGTGGATCATAAGCCTACTACCCCTACTACTGAAACAGTCTTACTAGAAACTACTATTGAGGATGGCGTTGAACCTATCCACCTACAATAAATTGTGAATGGGGAACCAATGGGAACTAGTTACGATGATGGCCACGAACCCCACCACAAAAACACAATGGAACAAACCTCCCTATAAAATCATGAAAACCACTGGCCCCATAAGGCCGAAAAGGAGGCTATTGAGTTCGAATCCTCACTGGTCAAAACCTCAAAGTTCTCGGTTCCTAATACCTACCACTAACAACTCTTCTCATCGAAGAACCCTAATGGTTCCCATCACATGGTAAAATTCCTCATGAGTGAATTCGCTCAATCACATTTGCCTTCTTCTAAAACTCCATATATGTTGGAAACATAAAATGAGTAACTAGATACTAGATAGAAGGATGGAGTGCCTCACTAAGACATCTCGCATGAGACTCCTCATATAGAAACAGATCTATAAAAAATGAAGAAGGTCCTTGAACATAATTCCTAACTCCTACACTAAAATTCTCCCCAGCTAAAGAGAAATAAGATAATGTATATTTATTTCCTTCATGGTTGAAGAAAGGAACTCTACCAGAACTACTTCTAGAAGTAGACCCAAAAAATGTATTCCTCCTTACGCTCTCCTGGATACAATATAAACCACTGATGCATAGCTCCCCGCATTTAACTAACTTCCAAAGGGAACCAGAACTTTGTTGGGGACCAGATCAAATTTAAAGTGATCTCAAGATATTCCATCCAGTTCTCTATCTCCACATCTGAAACACTTCCCCTCTACTTTCCCAGATCCTTTCACTGGAAAGCACACAACTTTCTCTACCAAGCCTCATCCTCCTTTGTCAGATCAACCTTGCGGTGATCAACCGGGTCATCCTGTTAAACCTCAACTTCCTAAGACACACATGGATGATGAACATGATCCATAGCTATAATGAAAAAAATGAACTTACTATGACCGATAGTAAGTAATTTTTATTTAGATTTATTTTAATTCACTTTATTAATTTTAACCTTCCCAAGACAAACTAATTAAAATAAGATCACAAGTCATAATGATGCATGTACATTTCCTAGGTCTCTACCCTGCAAGAAGGTCCATCTCACTTGGCCTTTCAATAAGCTCAAATTCTATGAACTGGATGACAGGGGGACCTAAAACATCATGTACTAGCTAGTATCCATGGCTTAGGTCATGCACCAAGGTCAACAGACATTTTTCCCATACCAACCCATGGATTCCTCATTGTTCTAAACTCCAAACTCCACCCTATATCTCAATCATAACCTTTGATACCACTCTATCACGACCCCCTCCCATCAAAGATACTCTAATCAAGGGTGAAAGATAATGACCCCTGAGTCTTATCTTTAGTAGGGCCTAGGTTGGAGACTAGCACTAAGGGTATAAAAATCTCACAATATGGTAGGAATTTCCATCTATAAGAAAAAAAGATCAGGAGATGGGATGAATCAACCACAATCAGCTCCATGACATATATATAAGAAAACCAATAACCATCCCACAATTCATGTATAAATAAGACTGATAAAGATAAAAAGTCTTCAAAGTAAATACCCAAAAGAAATGCTAAGGCAGCAACACTACATCTATCAAAAGGTCTGATCTATTAATGTTCAGCATGGTCCACATAATCCTCTTAGAAACCTGAAAATAGCTTTTATATATATAGGGTGATCATACAAGTATACTCAGTATGAAAAAACAAAGTCTCTAATGCACATGTGAAAGAATCATACTAATGAACCTGTGAGAAAATAGTAGAACCAAACAGCACCAATACAGGTATAATAGATAAACCTGGTCTCACTAAGGCACACTCACCAAAAAATTAAAGTCAAGTAATATAATATAATAGGAATAACACCCATAAGGGTACCTCGCACCACTATCCCATTGATATGCCACACTCACAACCCAATGTCATATGTCCTCAAACTCCCATCCCTTTTGTATACCACACCTCCCCACAAGCACGGTCACAACACACCTTGCCTGAAGACACCTGGGTTCGCTGCCCCACAAGTACGACCACACCACATCTCACTCAAAAACACTTGGGCCATAACAACCAACATATAATTCACTAATAGACCTCTGACCATCACAACTTGTGCAATACCTACCCCGTCTGGAAGAGTGGGTGGGAAATAGAGGGTACCCAGCCATTTTTCCTCCACACTGGATGTCGGGAAAATCACCCCCCACATGACTATATGGGTGTTGGAACATAGTGCTAAATATGGGTGAGGTGCGTATAGAAATCGTAAGATTATACAAGTATATATATATAATATCAAACAATCAATCCCAACCAATGGGTTCACAAACAAACTAACCAAATCACAATAGCATCACTTTTTCCACCACCTCTAAATGAATAACACCACACAACATGCCACAACCCCATTCATTGCATTATTTAGTATCAAAACATTTAAACACACAAGCCATTATTTATTCATCCATCCACCACTTCCATTCCATTAACCAAACCAAACCAATCCATTACAACACTATTAAACAATTATTTATTTATTTCATCACTACTCAGACATGTAGCACAAAGAAACCACCTCCTCACTGCCCCAAAATCACAAACACACAAACCACCTTGACACCTCAAAAGCATGACCACCAAAACCACCTCAACGCCCCAAAAGCACAGCCACCAAACCATCTACCCCACATGCCCCAACCACACTTCATCATCCCATGATAACGGCCATACATCAGAGCACAACAATATCATTTTTCATATTTACAAGGGGGTTTTATCACATTTCACTTTATTTTAAGGGTGTTATAACACTAGCCATAATCCCGAGGCAACCATTTCCTTATCCAAATAAAATTTTTTAATCAATTTCCATTTTAGGGTGATATGATGATAATCACAACTAATGCATCATTCATAGAACATATATCCAATGCAAACAAATCCCCCAACAAAAATAATTTTCTATAGGGAATCAAGACCATACAATCCAAAATATCACAAATAATATCAAAGTTGTAAAAGCATGTGAATACAACCCCATTTACCCCTTTCAATTAAATTTAACAAATTTTTTATCTTTGATTAAGTCAATACAACCATAATCTATAGATAAACAAAAGTAAACCCCTTCCACATGATACACAATAAATAGAAACAAGGTATTCCTTACCTTAAGGAAGATTTAAAACTTTCTACACACCATAGAACAAAGTAGAATGCCCAAAAACCACAACATCATCATGGGATCATAGATCAACCTATAACACACCCAAAAATACATCAAAATAAATACCAAACACAAAACTCAAACCAAATATCACAACCATAGTGAAACTCTGAAGAAGAACAGGAGAAAACCATCCAAGAAGAAGGAAGGGATTACCACAGATTGTCAAAGAACAACCACCGGAACCAATAGATCAAAGAGAGAGGAAGAGAGATTGAAGAACTCCCTGGGGAGACTAGGGTTCACCCAAAATGAGAGGAAGAATAATCCAGGACTGAATGAATGAATATTCATCTAGAAAAGAACTTTGAAAACTTCATGACATCATGGATTTACACGCCGTGTAATCCCCTTTCACTTCGTGTAATCCTTAGAGTTCATTTTCACTGAAAAACACATCGCCTTTTCATTATTTACCCCAAAAAAACTACACATCATAAACCAGGCCTGGATAAGTTGTGAAACCAACTTTAATGTCATGTAATGCACTTACACGTTGTTTATTTCTTACAGTATTTCTTCCACAACCAAAAACTTCCAAAACCTCCCCTGAATGCCTCCAACAACCAAAACTAGAAAATAACGGATTGGGAGGGCATAGAAAATTACACAGGGGTAGTATCAGGTAGGTCCAACTGTGGAGGCCCTATTGGTTTCTACCTTGGGTAAATGATAAGGATAGGCTTGTAAGGATGTTCTTGGCCCTATTCTAGTTGTGTACCCAATGGAATAAACTCTTGATATTATATTGTGGGTTATAAGTATATTGGTTGTTAGTACCCCACATTGAGAATATGTTCTGGATCCCTTTTAGTTGTTTCGGAAAACCCTCTTTGTTGAGATATGTTGGTTGGGAGTGCAAGTTGGGGCTCTGTCTATAGAACGTATCCAAGAGGAATGTTGCCTCAAAGTAGTTCTACATTGATTCTTCTCAATTTCTTTATATCTTCTTATTACTAAGAAAGTATTTCCTAAAGTGTGAGGGGTTAGAACTCTTTAGGAGGTGTTTGAAGTATAACCTTACCTTTACCATTTTCCTTAATATACACTCTTTGTAGAGGTAATGATGTAAAGGCTGAAGCAATTCCCAAATGTAAGGAAATCCTCTGGTTCTGGGTACGCACACCTCCTTTAATTGTGTTGGTGTGTACCATATTATGAACCAAAATATCATCCTCTAGATCATTTGTATTGGATTCATGTTCCATAGATTCTACAGGTGAGGTTTTAATGATATTCATTGATGTGTACTTCATTTCAGGTGTTTCGTCAATATCTTTGCAAGACCATATTTGTTTGCACTCTCTGTGGGGCCATGTCTTCTTCATTATTGGTTCACTCATTATTGTTTGGTAGAAGGTAATACAAATGGAATATCTATAAAAAAAATTTCATTCATGTTCTCAATGAGGATATCAGATCATGGGATAGTAATAACTGAGAGGATTTGTTCTGTGGAGTCCCCCCCTAATTAGGAAAAGACTGACTTCTGCTGAGGAGGAGGTTGTTGAGGTAAAAAAATCCCCCATCCTTGAGTGTTGGGTCTATTCTTTCTCTACTTCCACTACATTTTGAGCATGGTTTGATGACATTGAAGGTTGTGTTAAAAAAATACTCATACTTATGGACAGGGGTTGCTCCTAGATTACCATGGATGCTATTATCATGGCCACCTTTTTTATTTTATGAATTTGGGTTCGAACATGGGTTGGGTGCATCATTAAGTTTGAACTTGAACAATCTTCTTCTGAAGACAGTTGCACTATCTGTGACATTTTCACTATATAGAAACTGACTTCCCTTAAGCGAGAGACCTGATCTATATTTTCATATGCTTTATGAAAGATACTTTTGATGATTCACTCCCTTCTGGCCCAACATCAATAAGAGTCAATCAGAACCTATTTCTGTTGAGCATACCTTTGGTTGTGAACAGGGTTTATTTGTTGAAGTTGATCTGAAGTTATGACATTTCATGATGTCATCTTTGGAAGATTTTTCTAATTGGGGGTGCATTGAAATTCAATACTCCATGTTCACCCTGTCCTGTGATATTAACACTGGATGCGGTTTTTCCATCAGTTGATGCAATTCTTTTAATGCACTAAAACATGCATTTTGAAGGGATCCTTGGCATTTCCCCAATTTCGGATGTCATGTAGACAAGAGATCCACTAAGTCAATTTGGAATTATATCCCTTCTATTACCTTGTACTAACTTTGATACTTATCATAAGGTAATACCCTTTCTCTTTAGTGATGAAGAGTGTTCCATATATTGAGGTGGATGGAGTGAACACAATCTTCTAAAAATGCCTCTGGAATGCTGTATTGGGGAGTGAATAAATACCATAACATGAATAGTATTTCATCTTTAACCAATTGTATCATCATATTTAACACATCTTCATTGTATTTCTCCAAAGGTTCCTCAACCCGGTCTGAACAAATTATATGCTTCCCTATGGATTTATCATAAACAACAAGATTTTTAGGGACTTCCTCTATCACTTTAGAAGACAGGTGGTCCTAAGGGTGGTTTGGATAGTGATCATCACCTTGGGATTTCTTTTGAATGAGAAAGGATTTCACATGCCAGTGACAAAGAATCAGACATGACTGGCCTCATTTTCCCAAGTTTCTAATGGTAGGAGGGATTTCTCATCATTAAACCACCAAGGGGAGGACCCTTTTTTGAAATCAAAACACTGTTGTGGAGAGAAATTTCATAGTGAATACCATTATGGGGAGGGCTACAATTATGGCCTGATTCCAGCTACAAGGATAATTCATGCAGTATATACCCTAGGGAGGGAATTTAGGGTGGACCACAATGAGGGGAATAACTTATTTTTGTTTGATCTTCTCGCCATGTGGAGGGCTTTCGTGACTCTCATCAGGATATAGGATCTTGAGATTAATCAGATTATGGATATGAATCAATCCTTTATAGTGAAGTGTCTAGGGAGGAACTTTGGAATTACTGCTATTGTTCCCATAAATTGGTAATGGGAGAGTTGTATCATGATCTACTATAGATAAACATATGAGGGCTTCAAGAACTAAAACATTTTTTAGAGTGGGATCGTAGATCGGATCTTCATTTTCCAGTCATCTCTGATGAGGCTTCTTTTTGGATTCCCTCTTGTGAGAAACTAGGAACACTTACAGGGGAAAGCGGTTTTCAAGTACAAAGGCTTGTTTGACTAGCTCCAATGTTGCTACCAGAATTTTCCCATAGGCTTATGGAATTTTGGTAGGGGTTTGTACCTATCTCAAAGTGACCATAGAAATAGGCCAATTACCTCCAGTTGGAACGAGACTATGTGTCTGATCCTATTGTCCATATATTGTAGGGGAGTTTCCCCCAAGACCCTCCAGGACAGGAGTAGAGGTGTGTTTCTACTCTTGAGTGACATGATTACAAGTCAATCCATTTGTAGGGATGGAGTTTTATATCCATCCCTCTTCCATTTTTGTCACCTTTATAATATCCTATAACTTTTTTAGGATGTGGTAAGGAATTTTTGTATGCCCTTTCACCATTTTCAGGATTTTATTTGTGACTTAAGCAGCTAGAAAAAGAATATATTTTGATTTTGTGGCTGGGCAGGGGTGTGTTCCTACCCCTTTCCTCCATTTCCAGTCAGTGGATACTTATAGTAGATAAGTTCAGGGGGGAGATTGGGGTTTCTCCCCTGTTTATAAATGGTTCATTCTATCAAACTTCTCTAGATTCTTCCAGAAGAGACTATTGGTAGGCTTCATAAGTGCAGGAAGGTGTGTGTTCTTTCTCTCATTTTTCTGTCAAATTTAACTGACGGGATTCCTTTGAAACTTTCATATGAGGCTGTTGTAAAACTTAATAGATGTGGGAAGATGTTTGTGCCTAGTCACAAATTGCTGCCATGTTTGACTGGTGGACTTTCTGGTTGTAGGCAGGTGTTTCTTCTTGATCACTACGTGATGCCATATTTTGTTGGTGGGATTCTTTGGATGTTTCCAGATGAGTTTTTTGGAAATATTGATTGGTGTGGGAATATTTTTATTCCTACTTGCATTTTTTCCCAAAATTTTATTGGAAGGATTCTCCAGAGGGGATAGAAGTGTGTCCTTATTACCCATTGACGGCTCACTACCATCAATGGATTGTCTTGTGTTCCCAAGTATTGAAGACCCGCGATGGGCTCTTGAGGGTAGAAACCTCATCATGTTGAGGTTTCACTACCGCATGGCATTTTCAATGATGATTACTAGTAGGAGACCTTTGAAAGGACCCTTGTGTCATTTGGGTGAGTCCATATGTGGCCTCTTTATCAACCTCCCTAAGATAAGGGGGGGTTTATTTTTGTGTTCTGGGAATAATCTCCTGAAATGATTGGAGATAAAAATGGTTTCCATCTACCTATAGACCATTGGTCATCACTCAGTGGATGACTGGTGGGGATTTTCAAGCTGGAAGGCATGTTTAATAGCCTCTAGGGTCAAGATGGTGCCATTTTGGCAGTACTATCATACCAGTGCATTTGAGACCCAGTGTTGAAGACGTTGGGTTAGCGATGGTGTACTATACTTAGAAGAGGACCCAACATTAATGGTATACAAGGAATACATCTGTTAGAGATGGTTTTATTCCATTTGTATTGAAGGAATATCTTGTCAAAAGTTCTTGTAATATAGGTGAAAAACACAGACAAGAAAACCCAGTCAAAGAAGCATCTCGTTAAATTAACACATGCACAATTTAATCTCTTGTTCATCCCTATTTTATTTTGAGAGAGAAAGGGGCCTTGAAGGTGGGTGACACCATCATCTTGGTTAAGGATTCAATTTGGGTTCACTATTTTTATTTTTGATGAAAAATCATGCATCTGATGGTTGATTGAATGGGATTGAATTTTGTACAACCATTCACATCGGGTTCACCATTTTTGTTTCATCCCCAAAATGTAGTGTGAGGTTGGAATGAAATTTTGTGGTGTTTGTGGGAAACACTTCATTTTAGAAACATATATCCATGCCCCTTTCAAGAATTTTCCAACATTTTTATTTGTGGAACCAGAAACACCCAATAGTTCTCATATTTGTGATGACTCATGAACCTGCTTTCCAAAGGCATGTTCTTGTTGGGGAACTTGACCAATGATACTTAAGATCTCACATTAGTTGAGAGTATGGGTGTTCAGGAACATCACACCCTTTTGGGGGATTTTTTTCCCTACTCCATGACTCTCATAAATATTTAAGATATGTTCAAAAATCCTTCATTAACTCCCAAGTATGATAGGGGTCAACATTGAATTAACAATGAATTATTAGTATGTGTGGAATTTATAATTTGGATGTATTTTAGGTTCTTTATCAATTTATATATTTATATGTATCTATGTTTCTTCATCAACGGTGCCCTTTAATAAACATATTAGAGAATATTTTTTCGTTAATTATTATGATTCTAGTTTTGAGCCACGCAGTGGGGCACTCTGGAGGTTATCATCATCCAGGGAGACAGGAGTTGTTTTAATGTTGGGATCATACCCATAAGATGGGCTTCCTATGTATCCTTGTAAAAAGAATTAGAACCCACATAATTTGGTTCCACTTAATAGAACACGTCATACCTTTTAAGGTCATGTGATGTGGACCAAACTATGTAGTTTAACGTCTTGTGGAAAGGACATCTAGGAAAGAGGTGCCTAGTCAAAGTTTGATGCGGGACTTATAACTAATTGGACCAAAGAACCTGGAAGGGATGTGGTCTCCCAGGTTGGTTAAGACCCTACTGGAAATCTGGCCCAAGGAGAATTAGGGTCGATTTGGGGTGTTGGGTTTGGACCTCATGCAGGCTTCCTACGTATCCCATTTGGATGAGAATCAAAGTCCATGAATTTTGGTAGTGAGTACCCACACCTATGGAGTCCCTTTGAAGGTTTTATCACAGGGAATGTGCCCCTTTGATATGATTAATGAGTGATTTTGGGGCTTACACTATATAGGAGGATGCCCTGATGGATGGGGTGATGAGGAATTTCTCAACTCATGCTAATTTGGAGGTTTAGTTGGGGATTAAATCTAAGGGGGTGGTCTTTTTAAGGTTGTATGGTGACATGGTTAGGGATTATACTATGTAGGAGGCCCTAATGGTTAGGTATTACACTTGGAATGATGCCCAAAGTTTTGGGACCATGCGGATTTCATGACCACCTCCAACCTCTAAGGCCATGTGAGTCATGATCAGTGTGAGAAATAAGAGGAGAAAGTAGATATAGGAAACCACACAATCTAATTTTCCCATTGGTGGATGAGGGAGAGGCTACGAGAGATTGGTAAGGGACTTTGATTTGCCCATATCCTCCCATCATTATACCCTGAATAGTCACGTATGACTACCCATCTAGATACAGCCTAGGGGCATATAGAATGATGAAGGAATGAAGTGGGAGAGGTCCTAAAATAGGGATTATGGGCTTACACTAGGGGGAATTCCCTCGAACTAATTATTTGGGAAGAGAGGAGGATAATTAAATATCCCTCAAAGGGAAAAGCAAGTTTGATCCTCACCCAACTAGTTGGGAATTAGAGGTCCCAAATATTTGAGACAATGAGGGAAGGACATGGTCCTGGCCCTCATATCTGAGACTGGGATGTCCCTAACATCTCCCCCAGGGCTAAGGTACTCTTGATTGAGAAAATTCATATCTTCATGAACCCTGATGACCCTTCCCATCTAGTGGGACAAGTGTGGGACACCTTTGACCGATGGAATTCATATTTTAATGTGAGACTTTTCGATGTGTCTCTTACCATGGTTTTTCAAGTCCAATGACTTTAGTGGAGGTTTCAATTTGGTCCCCCTCAAATGAGGGATCCAAAGAAAGTGGGGTTCTGCCATTGGTGGAATGAAATAGGGTTTAGAAGGTATTGTGAAGGTCAAGTCGTGGTGAGTAGGAGGTGGTTCGCGTAGTACATGGGAGGAACTAGAAGTGAATCACATAGGGGGTAGGCCTGCGCGAGCTGGATGTTCCTTGGGCGATGGTTAACCTGGGCGAAAACACTTGGGTGAGGCCTTACTCTATCCACCAAGGGTCACATCAGGTGTTCCTATAAGGGTATTGTGCAGGTCCCAGGTTAGGGAAGGGACTTTCGTGCTAGTGGTTTCCAACGAGGGGGAGAAAGGGGTACTCATTCGGGTGTCTTGTGTCTCAGACCCTAGAGGGGATTGTTTCTACTACCCTATTTAATTACCTCTTCTCTCAGGTTTTGGATATCTAACTGAGGCTTTTTAAGGACCTGGGTGAAGTGGCTATGTGACCATATCTTGGAGGATTCTTTCGATTTTACCATCTTGAAAATGAGGATCCATGAGGTTCTATTTATAGGCAAACATGGGACCCTGGTCGAAGGAGTTACCCCACACATATAGCTAGAATAGGTGACTGATGTAGGTATCATGTTCAAGGGTGGCTGGTCCTTCAATTCCACCTAAGGGGGTTTCTGTGAGCCTTCTTGTTCGAAAGCTTGGTGCACGCAGACCAATTTTAGGAGAGTTACCTTGACCCTTATTAGGACTCTTCACCACTCTAATATTTAGGATATTATTTATAATATTTTCATCCCCTGTGAAAAAACAATGTCAACAACAATATTTTTGTTTTTATTTAACATAATATATTTTAAATAATTTTTTTTCAAAAAAAATCCATAAATAGATAAGTTACATAAGGGTAAACATGGTAAACTCAAAAAACAAAGCTAATATAAATTAACAAATTAAATTATTAGTTATAATACATGTTTTAATAAATAAAATAAAACTAAAATATATATCATTTTATGAAATTATAAAAAGTAAACCAAAAATAAACATATGTTACCAGTAATATTAGAAATGCACTAAAAGATTATTTTCCTGAATTCCTTCTTCATGATCATTCAGTATGGCATAAACCATGTCAACAACATGCTCGTCAATATTATCTTTTAATATTTCCATGGAAGTAAAGATCTCACATAAATCAGAATCTTCATCAAGTTTATGATTACCAACATACTAATTTTTCCTTGTAAAAAATATATCACTTCATATCAGATTTATTAATAACATAGAAAAAAAATTCTTTGGTTTCCTTGATAAAAGGATTAATTATGCATTACAATCTATTCAGATTAACTAGTGTCATTACAAATTCATCATGTATGAAACTGTTGTTACCAATAAATCATTTTTAGTTAAACATTGTAACTTGGAATTTTATGTAATCAACCTCTCGTATTTCTTGAATGACTCCATAATTTTCCCTTGACGTATAGATTTGGTTTTTGTCTTTAGCACTCTAAAAATGCATTGCTTTTATGGACACCAATACACTATAATTATAAACTTCATTGTTGTTGTCCTGATCTTTCTTATGAAATGTATATCCATTAATTTCATACCCATACCATGTTATCAAAGTTAAACTTTTTCCTCCCACTAACCATCTCGATGTTTCTGATGCATCTAATATAGTGAGCATGGTCTCTTTAAACCATGGGAAAAAAGTTTTGTTATTCTCATTCAAAAACCACCTATGTTTCTTTGGATGCCATTATTTCAACACATTAATATGCAATGTTATATATGGTTTAGAATCATCTATGTTATCCATGATGTATAAATGTACCTTATTTATTTGTTCAACTATTTATGATTTTACTTTCAAGCCATATATCCCCTTTCCCCCATAGTTGACTTGTTTATGGTGAGATTTAGGTAAACCAATGTGCTCAACTGCAGACAAGTAGCTTTTACAAAACTCTGCAACATACTCAAAAATATATTTCTCAACAATGGAGGCTTCAAGTCAATATGGATTCATAACACACCCCTTCAATATCTTCATATAACTTACAAAATGATACATCCAACAAAGATATATTGGTCCACAAAGCTTTATTTATCACACCAAATGAACCATTAAATGCTCCATGATATCAAAAAAATATGGAGGAAAATATATTTCCAATTGAAAAAGTATATAAACAACTTTTTTATCCAAATTTTTCAAAGATTTCATATCATTCACCTTATTAAAAATTAAATTGAAAAAATAACTCACCTACATGATAGTCATTATGACATAGATGAACAATATTTCACACAATGCAACTGGTAGGAGTTTTTGCATCATGATGTGATAATCATGATGTTTCATAATTTTCAACTTCAAATCCATTAAAGACAAAAAAATTTACATTTTAAGAATAACCCCACGGCACTTTGATATCATGAAGACTCAAAATCTAATTTTCTCCCTCTTGGGGGCGGGAATGTTTGCCTTCCATCAGAAGTGGTAGATAACTCCAAATGCATTCTCATTGAAATTAAATCCAATCATGCATTCAACCCATCTTTATTCTTTCCTTTAATATCAAACAATGTTCCAATAAATCTATCACATATATTCTTCTCCATGTGAATGAAATCAATGTTATCTTTGATCTCATGATATCTCTAATATGTTAACTCAAAAAATATTGATTGTATCTTCCAAATATTTATATCATTTCCATAATTTTATATCTCTAAATGTTACATTAATGTTTTTTAACCTATCAAAATACTAATCGGTGGACAATTGTTTTGGAGTAATATGAAATTTATGTGAGCCATTGAATCCTTTTTTAATCTTTGATAAGAGTAATCCATACAAAAAAACCTTCGATGACCCACGTATACTGTTTTTCTCCCATGTTGTAGTCGATAATATGATGTCTATTGCTGAAAAATTAGATAATATTTATGATCGTTAACACTGTATCCAAACAAATTTCCATATACTAGGAAGCCATTTATAGTGAACATAATCATTTCATGCAGTTGAAAATATTCAATTATATAATAATCAAACACCCTAATATCTTACTCCCATAAAAGTTTCAAATCATCAATTAATGATGACAAGAAAACATTAATATAATTTCTGGGATGTTTTGGTCCATAGATCATTAAACTCAACATGACATATTTTCACTTCATAAAAAATTTAGGAGATAAGTTTTAAATTACCAATAAAATAGGTCATGAACTAGGTGTGCTACTAAGGCTTTGATATGGGTTCATTTAATCCATGTATAGTCCAAGTATGGGATTTATAACTTCATTTTTGGATGTAGGAAACTATTGATCAAATTTCTTCTACCATGGAAAATCATCTGGATGCTATAATTTTCACTCACATATCTGCTCATATGTATGTAATTATAACCTATTTTCATCATTTTAATTTGAAAATAAATGTTTCAAATGAGGAATTATAGGAAGATACCAAAATTACTTTTTAGGGGTCTCTTTAATTGCTAAATTAGCCTGTGATTTTTCTTTTAACTTATACTATTATGTCCCACATTTTGGACACCCTAACATAAATTCATATTCCTTCCTATATAGCACACAGTCATTCTTCTAGACATGATTTTTCTTCTACGTCAATCCTATCAAGCATTATATTTTCTTCTCTTTATAATGTGAATATGGAAGATTGTTGTCTTTAGGAAGAATGGATTTCAAAAATTGTAGAAACTCTGTAAAACTTTTTTCACTTCATCCATTTTTCATCTTCAAGTTAATCAATCTTAACATTGTTGATAAAATCATAAATTCCATACAACCTAGAAACAATGGTTTTTCAGCATCACCATATAGACACTCAATTTTAGGTTCTTTCTCAATTGTATATACTTAAATATCATGAATAATTTATTCAATTTGATCAGCCTTGTCATTTTGTAAAGAATCATCATCAATAGATATGAAATTCTTCCCAGTTTTACCAAACCAAATCCAAGGGTTGTAACTTAGATTAAAATCAGAAAAATTAAATGATCTTTGATCTCTCTACTTTTCGACTTCTTCATATTTAAACATTTTTTGAATAGATATAAAACATTTCATTGTATGAAACATTTCCTTTAGAAAATTCCAAAATATCATCAACACCTTCCTCATATTCATCACTTATTCGAAGCGCAGTAATCCAACATTGACTCATTATTATCTATAAAAAATATCAAAAATAAATATCTTTTCAAAAGAATATAGTGGTGATAAATGTAAAGACCCATAATTTCCATCTAATTTTTTTTTTAATTAAATGGAAATTTTACGAGTCCGCAAAAATTGACGGTGCGTGATTCCAAGGCCCGGTGTGCCTGGAATGAATTTCTGAACTTTTTTTCGAGTATGTTTAGTAAACGTGCTAGTGGGTTTTTGTAAATTTTGAACCGGTGCTCGGAATTGAAATCCTAGAAGACCGTTGAACTCGCAGCTTCGATATTCGCTTAAGGAGACCTTTACCTCGACCGTAGTAGGATTAGGGTCGAAGCTAGTTTTTCACTTATTCATGAAAGAATATAAATAAAATAAAATGGAGTAACATTTTTTTTTGAAACTCCCATGTGGATGTTTCATAGGTGGGGACTACCTGAACTAAACCTCCCTTGAGAGGTTATGGTGATGGGGACCACCCGAGTATAAACCCCCCTTCAACTCCCATTTAATGGGAGAAACCCTCAAACTTCCTATTAAATGTGGGGGATCCTCTTCAACTCCTCCAACATGTATTATTACAACTGAGTTAATTAATTAAGCCTTTTTGAATTTATGCCAATGAACTAAATAGACAACATAATCTATTATGTTGGATACTTGGAATTTTTTGGGGAATTGGGAGGAAGGAGCCTTGGGAGGATTACACTTCTCCAACGAAGAACTTCTTCCACGAAGAATGTTCCACCAACGAAGAATGCTGATGCACAACTTTGACTTCTTCCTTGGGAAAATCGTTGATGAGAAACATCTTCAATGTCAACGAACTGACGATCGAGGAAATGTCGACGTCACTGACGTCTGTCTATTCCCAACGACATCGTCTCTTTCCCCACAGACAATCTTCAACAAATCAAACGAACGAGGTAGGGAGGGTGTTTGAATTATTTCCCTTACCATTTCTTGCTATTTTTGTGATTCAAGTATTATAGTCGTGTGCTACCACTCTAATGCGGAGAGTGCGGGAAAAACAAACATGGCCCGTACTCTCTGATTTTTTTGGGATAATTCTTGTGTTCTTCGCGATGGAGGAGTACGGCTATTAACTACGATGAAGGAAACGGCGCTACCCCACAGCCTCCACCATCCGCGACCAGCGCCGCCGCCCGCGGCCTGCCGCGCCGCCCCGCGGCATTCCGTGTCGAGCCGCCCCACGGCATCCATAGCTTTCACCCTCCCAGCCGAGCCGCTCCAACCGAGTCACCTCGAGGCCTCGTGCCCTCGTGGCACCCTCGCAGCCAATTCGTCCTGCGCCATCGCAGTACCCCCATGGCCAAGCAGCCCCTCGGCCTCATCGTGCCACCCCACGGCCTCACCTCACTGTCACATGGCCTCACTGGGCCACCCCGGCCGAGCCGCCTCATGGAACCCCTGCGGCCAAGTCACCCCGCGGCCTCACACCCTCGTGGAACCCCCGCGGCCAAGCCACCCCACGCCCTCGCGGCACCCTTGCGGTCCAGTCATCCCACGCCCTCACGACACCCACGTGACCGAGCCACCCCGTGCCCCTACGGCACCCCCACGGATGAGCCGCCCCCGCGGCACCCCGCGGCCTCGCGGCCCTCGCGGCCTGCCGAGTCGGGCCTAGCAGGTCGGGCCGCCCAGCGGGTCGGGTGCGGTCCGGGCTGGGTCGACCCGAACCAGGTTGACTTAGGCCAGGTCGGGCCGGGTCAGTCTGACCGGGTCGACCCAGTCCAGGTCGGTTCGGGGCAGTCCGACCAAGTCGGACCAGACCCGGACCAGATATGACCCTATACTTTATTTGATCCATAACTTTGGCACCGGACATCCGTTTGACGAACCATCAGTGGCGCCGGAAACCATGGAGCGAGACGGTCCCTTTGGTATACTCCACTAGAGTTTTAGATAAAGTTGGGGAATGGTCAGGTTGGATCGAGTAGGAATCCGACCAGGCCCTCGGGACAAAAATGCTAATAACTCACAGACCGGGCGTCTGAATGACGTGTCATCTGTTGCATTGAGACCCCTATGACATGGCGGTCCTTTGAGATACTTCTTCATGGGACTTCATGGTAGTTGAAGTATCGACCAGTAGATTGTGGATCGGATCCTTTTGGAGATGAGCGAGCATATTGTGGGAACCCAGTAGCTAGTTGTGACGTGAAGAATGTAGAGCGATCCTGTGTGGGTCAACACTTAGAGTGATCCTGTGTGGGTCAGCACCTTGCGATCATGTGTGGGTCAGCACCTAGCGATCCTATGTGGGTCAGAACCTTGCGATCTTGTGTGGGTCAGCACCTAGTGATCCTGTGCGGGTCAGCACCTTACGATCCTGTGTGGGTCAGACTGTGTGGGTCAGCTCTGAGCGATCCAGAGTTGGTCTGCCTCTTAACAGAGTAAGATGATTTAGTAGTTATATCTAACTCTCTTTACTACTTTACTTAATTTATACCTGGTGTGATCTAAGTTCGTACCTATGTGGTACTTTCCTTCGTGGTAATACCTTGGTGGTATTCTTTTGTGTGGCGTACCTATGTGGTACTTGCCTTTGTAGTTTTCCTTCCTTTGTGGAAGAGTTGAGCTTTGGGCTTTTGGGTTGGACCCTATCTTTCCTCATGATTGAGATGGGTATACATGATAACTTAGGTATATGTTTGGGCATATACCTAAGTAGGGTTGACAGTTGACTTCACACTTGAGGTTTATCCTTTGTGGATTTTGTGACACCTTGAGGGTCTTGGGGTCCCTACTAAGTATTGTTATACTCACCACTGCACGGGCTATGCCTTCACTTTGTTGTTTTTGGTGCAGATGACAGACAGCTTTGATCGAGAATGAGGGTACCAGGACTGGACATTTCCTGGAGGAGGACCTTGTGACGAGTTGGCACACGGAGGAGACGATTGGATGTGGAGTGCTGAGGAGGCGATCTGTACCTACCCTTCAGGTAGGAACCTCAGAGGATGATCCAGTAGTTGTCTTCCTTTTTACTTCAGTTCACTTGTACTTTCTAGTTTTCCTTGTACTTTCTAGTTGGGCGTGTATTCTGGCCCCTTTTTACTTACTATACTCACTCTATTTTCTATTCAGTTTACTTGAGTTTTTATATTGATGTGTTCTTGGTTGTGTGTGATACAGGTTATAAAGGCAATGTCTTCCTAGTTTTAGGGAATATGCCTTCGGTGCTAGTCTCCAGCCCCTGGCCTATGGAAGGCGGGATTGGGGTAGTCACGGCACAGGCCCCGGGGGATGGGTCGTGACAAATTGGTATCATATGAGTTGTTTCTACCATAAAACATAGGACTCTGATCTTTCTTTTAATGGAAACAGTGTTAAGTGTTATGAGTGTGGTTATCAGTTTAGGGAATCCAGTGTTGGTGTGGCGACCGACGTATCCATACACCAGGACCCTGACTTCTGATTTACGACTCAGTGCATGAAAACACTGATTGCATGTGTGTTATCAAGAGTTTTCTTTCTGATCTCTTGATTTAGCTCACTATGTATAACTTATTAACCATGGAGCACCTGTTTCTTTTCAGGATGTCTCCACAAAGACAGCCATCTAGGGTTCTGAGAGTAGTACACACTGATAGCCCACCGAACGACGAGGACTCGGTGCAAGGCCTTTTTCCAGTAGAGGAACCAACGGAGGCACCAGTGGTACCATTACCTGTTGGGCCACCGATGCCACCAACCCCAGCAGTAGAGAGTGCACACCTCTTGAGTGTGTTTCAAAAGTTCTAGTGCTAGAGGCCACCCAGATTCAGGGGAGAGACGGACCCACAGGCAGCTAAGGATTGGTTGGAGGTTGCAGTGAGAGTCTTCTGACAGGTAGGGACACCAGCCGATTTCATGGTGATCCTTGCAGCCATCCTTCTACAAGAAGTAGCAGGCAGATGGTGGAGCTTGATGCTTCAAGCTCACGACGAGGTGATGCTTCTCTGGGAAGACTTTGAGAGCCTGTTTCGGGCAGAGTTTTTCCCAGCGACTCTTTGCGCAATGTGCATTCAGGAGCTACTTCATCTGTAGCAGGGCAGCATGATTGTGGCTCAGTACTCAGCGAGGTTCCCTGACCTCTCATGCTACTCCACAAATATGGTGTGAGACCCATTCTTCAGGGCCCAAACCTTTAAGCATGGGCTCAGGAGAGAGATCAGGGCTTTGATGATCTCACTCAGCATCTCGACATAGGAGGGGGTGTTAGAGAGAGCCCTCTTAGTGGAGAGTTTCCTTTCTGAGCAATCACCAACAGTGAGACCCACCATCAGTCATCACGTAGCAGAGTCTTCTACAGCTGGTAGTAGACAATGACGTAGAGGTCCCAGAGGACTAGACCTATAGGTGGATGACTGTAGGATTTAGGGTCGGTTGAGTGAGACACATGAGGCATAACCAGTCATACCAGGAGCGGGCAGTGTTACGCATGTGGCGGGCAGGGTCACATGGCTCGTGACTATCCGACCCACCATAAGGATGATCAACAGATGGTCGAGGGACCGCCCAGGCAAAGACAGAGGTTCAACCGAGGATTTCTGCAGGGAGCAGGCAGACGTGTCAGAGGAGTTGGCCATGTAGTTGGCGGTGGGCGATGATTCGAGATGTTACCACCACCACCACCAGGTGGTCCACCCCGACCACAAGGAGCATGAGGATAGGGGTGAGCTCAACTCTAGGTAGCTGAGGCCTATGATCACTGTACTCCGGAGATGATACGAGGTACGATCTGTTTCTACTCCACTTTATCTGCAGTACTTATAGACACAGGTTCCAGTCATTCTTTTATTTCCACTACCCTCGTTCGGAGCTCGGAGATTCCGATGGAGTCTTTGGCTCGATCCTTATAGCTAGAGACTCCTACAGGAGTATATTCGACGATTACGCACTGGTTTCGGTAGTGTGACCTTACTCTAGGAGGTGAGAGCTTTAGTTGGGATATCCTAGTAGCAGCGTCGAGACCTTACGATGTAATCTTGGGTATGGACTGGTTATCTACAATTCATGCTCATATTGACTATATTAGGCACAAAGTGCGGTGTGTCCGCACATATGGGACCATGTTTACCTTCACCGGCGATAAGGGAGTCTTTGCAACACAGGATGGACTTACCCGGAGGAGAGTGCAGTTGATCACTCATAAATTGGCTAGCCTTACCCTCAGAGTAGTTGATGTGGAGAGTCCGAGTTATCCTGTAGTGGTGGACCAGTACGTGGATGTCTTCCCTGATGATGTTCGGGGTCTACCTCCTCGTAGAGAGGTGGACTTTTACATTGACTTGTACCCTAGGACATCACCGATATCTACACCAGCATATCATATGGCTCCCGCAAAGCTTCGTGAGCTGCGGTTACAGCTGGAGGACTTACAGGGGAAAGTGTTCATTTGACCCAGTGTTTCTCCTTGGGCAGTCTCGATTTTGTTCGCCAAGAAGGCAGATGGGAGATTGAGACTTTGTGTCGACTACCGGCGCCAAAACCAGGTGATCGTAAAGAACAAGTACCCACTCCCGAGGATTGACGACCTCTTTGATCAGCTGAAGGGAGCACGGTGGTTCTCGAAGATAGACCTCGGATCAGGCTATCATCAGCTCAGAGTACGAGACAAGGATGTGCAGAAGACAGCTTTCAGATGTCGGTATGGCCACTACGAGTTATTTTTTATGCCATTCGGTGTGACCAATTCTCCAACAATGTTCATGAGACTAATGAACAAGATCTTTCAGTACTACCTTGATCACTTTGTAGTAGTCTTCATCGATGACATTATGATCTACTCGACTACTGAGGAGGAGCATGCCTATCATTTGCAGGTAGTACTAGACACACTCTGAGAGGACCAGCTTTATGGTAAGATCTCGAAGTGCCAATTATGGATCCGATAGGTTCACTTTCTAGGAAATTTCATATCGAAGGCTAGAGTTGTAGTGGATCCAGCGAAGATCGAGGCGGTACTTGCTTGGGAGCCACCCAGGAGTGTGACAGAGGTATAGAGTTTCCTGGGTTTGGCTGGATACTACTGGAGATTTGTACCAGATTTCTCCAGAGTTTCAACACATCTATCAGCATTGAAGAAGAAGGGTAAACCCTTCATGTGGTTGAAGATATGCCAATAGAGTTTTCAGAAGCTAAGGAATAAGCTGACTAGTACCCCTATATTGAGGCTTCCAGAGGAGGGCATAGGGTACGTAGTCTACTACGATGCATCAGGGACCGGACTCAGATGTGTCCTGATGCAGGAGAGAGTAGTTATCACTTATGGTTCTTGATAGCTGAGACAACATGAGAATAAATATGCTACCCATGACCTAGAGTTAGCAGTAGTGGTCTTCGCCTTGAAGATGTGGCGGCACTATCTGATGGGCAAATGTTTTACATCCTACTCAGATCACAAGAGTCTCAGGTATATCTTCTCTCAGAAGGACCTGAACCTGAGATAGTGATGTTGTCTTGAGTTCCTCTAGGAATATGACTTTGAGATAGTCTATAATCCCAGGAAGGGGAACTTTGCAGCAGATGCACTCAGCAGGAGGTCCGGTATACAGCTGCTAGGAGAGCGACAGAGCAGCTGGCCGCTTTGCAGATATCCTTTGTGGATAGAGATGGAGCAGCTTTTATTCAGTCTCTTACAGTCACTCCCCCACTTCCTCAGCGAGTCAGGGAGGTGTAGCGTGGGTACACTGACTGCGCGACATGACGTGCTCAGATATCCACAGGACAGGCACCTGATGGATTTTTTAAAGGTGGGGAGCACGTCATCCTCTTTAGAAGACGTACCATGGTATCAGTGTCACTTCAGGAGGAAGTGTTGAGGGAGTTCCACACATCCCCTCTAGCAGTAAATCCAAGAGTATAGAAGATGTACCAGGATCTCCTATGATAGCACTGGTGGCCGGGAATGAAGAAAGCAATAGCAGAATTTGTCTCTTGGTGCCTCACTTGTCAGCAAGTGAAGGTAGAGCATCCAGTACCAGCAGTCTTGGTTCAGCCTTTAGAGGTCCCAGAGTGGAATTGGGATGGGATATCCATGGACTTTGTGATAGGACTTCCACATACATCCAGGGTTCATGACTCGATTTGGGTGATTGTTGACCAACTCACCAAGTCGTCCCACTTCCAACCGATCAGATAGTAGGGTTTAGTAGAGAGCTTGGGACGCCTCTATGTGAAAGATATTGTGAGGATACATGGAGTAACCTCAATTATTATATCTGATCATGATGCATGTTTTACTTCCCAGCTATGGAAGGCTTTGCAGGAGGATTTCGGGACTCAACTTCATTTGAGCGCCGCCTTCCATCCTCAGACGGATGGTCAAACTGAGCAGACCATTCAGACCCTCAAGGATATGTTATGTGCATGCGTCTTTGACTTCGGTCATAGATGGGAGGATCACTTGCCTTTGGTGGAGTTTTCATACAACAACATCTATCATTCCACCATTGGGATGGCACCTTTTGAGGTGGTGTACAGGCGACCTTGCAGATCACCTTTGTGCTGGACTGACCTAGGGGAGTCAGCACTAGTGGGAACAGAGATGGTTCGGGCTACCACAGAGAAGGTACAGATCATCCAGGAGCAGATGAAGACTACACAGAGTGGGAAGAATTCATACGCCGACAAGAGACGAAGACCCATGGAGTTCAAGGATGGCAACCACGTCTTTCTATGGGTCTCACCTTGACGAGGTTTGTGCAGATTTGGCTGAGGTGGAAAGTTATCTCTGAGGTTCATCGGACCTTTTCATGTCCTCGGCAGAGTTGGCCAGGTGTCTTACCACTTATCTCTTCCACCTCAGTTGCACCGGGTGCATGAAATCTTCCACGTATCCAAGCTGAGGAGATACGTGCATGACCCTTCTCACATCATCGACCATGGAGAGCTTAACATCGATGATGGGGTGACTTTTATGGAGGTTCCAGTAGAGATTGAGGATCGATAGGAGTGGGTCCTTCGTGGATGGTTTATACCTCTGGTGCGCATTCACTGGCAGCACGGGAACCTTCAGGAGAGCACATGGGAGCGGGAGGCTCAGATGTGTGCTCAGTACCCCCACTTGTTCCCTTAGTTTGAGTTATGGCTTATGGGGACATAAAGCCCTAAGGTGGAGAGAATGTAAAGACCCAGAATTTCCATGTAAATTTTTTTAAAATTAAATGGGAATTTTCAAGTCTGTAAAAATTGATGGTGCATGATTCCGAGGCCCGGTGTGCCCGGAATGAATTTATGAACTTTTTTTGGGGTATGTTCAGTAAACGTGCTAGCGGGTTTTTGTAACTTTTGAACTGGTGCTCGGAATTGAAATCTTAGGACACCATTGAACTCGCATCACCGATATTCGCTTAAGGATACCTTCACCTCGACCGCAGTAGGACGAGGGTGGAAGTTAGTTTTTTCACTTATTTGTGAAAGAATAAAAATAAAATAAAATGGTGTAACATTTTATTTTTATTTTTATTTTGAAACTCCCATGTGAATGTTTCATAGGTGGGGACCACCTGAACTAAACCTCCCTTGAGAGGTTATGGTGGTGGGGACCACTCGAGTATAAACTCCCCTTGAACTCCCCTTTAATGGGAGAAACCCTCAAACTTCCTATTAAATGTGGGGGAGCCTCCTCAACTCCTCCAACATTTATTATGCCAACTCAGTTAATTAATTAATCCTTTTTGAATTTATGTCAACAAACTAAATAGACAACATAATCTATTATGTTGGCTACTTGGCATTTTTGGTGGAATTGGGAGGATTACACTTCTCCAATGAAGAACTTCTTCCACAAAGAATGTTCCTCCAACGAAGAAGGTCGACGCACAACTTCGACTTCTTCCTTGGGGTAATCATTGATGAGGAACATATTCAATTTTAACGAACCGAAAATATAGGAAACGTCGATGTCACTCTATTCCCAACGACATCATCTCTTTCCCCACGGACAATCTTCAACGAATCAAATGAACAAGGTAGGGAGGGTGTTTGAATTATTTCCCTTACCCATTCTTGATATTCTTGTGATTCAAGTATTATAGTTGCTTACTACCACTCTAATGTGAAGAGTGCGGCCCAAAAAAACATGGCCCATCCTCTCCGAATTTATTAGGATAATTCTTGTGTTCTTAGGGATGGAGGAGTATGGTTATCAACCGCGATGAAGGCGACTAAGGCAACGACACCGCCCTACAGCCCCCGCCGCTCGCAGCTTCGTCGTACACGGCCAGCACTGCCGCCCGCAACCTCCACTCCTCGCAATGCTCCGCTGCCCGCAGCTTGCCGCGCCGCCCCGCGGCCTCGCCGCGCCACCCCGGTCGAGCCGCCCCACGAGATCTGCAGCTTCCTCCCTCCCGGCCGAGCCGCCCCGCACCATCGCACCCTCGCGGCACCCCCACGGCCGAGCCACCCAACGCCCTCATGGTTCCCCAGTGGCTGAGCTGCCCTGTGGCCTCACTATGCCACCTCGTGGCCTCAATGCACTGCCACGGCCGAGCCGCCTCTCAGCACCCCCGTAGTCGAGCCGCCCCGTGGCCTCACACCCTCGCGGAACCCCTATGGTTGATCCGTCCCGTGCACTCTCGGCACCCCCGCGGCCGAGCCGCCCCGTGCCCTCACGACACCCCTGCGACCGAGCCGTCCCACGCCCCCATGGCCCCCCTACGGCCGAGCCGCCCCGCACCCCCGTGGAACCCCCGCGGCACCCCCGTGGACTCATGGCCCTCACGACCTGCCGGGCCGGGCCCAGCAGGACGGGTTGCCCAGCGGGTTGGGCTGGGTCGACCCGAACCGGGTCGGGCCAGGTCGGTCCGACCGAGTCGGACCGGACCCGGACTAGATACGACCCTATACATTACTTGGTCCATAAATTTGGCACCATACATCTGTTTGACGAACCGTCAGCATCACCGGAAACCTTGGAGCGAGACGGTCCCTTTGGTATACCCCACTAGAGTTTTGGATAATGTTGGGGAATGGTTGGGTTGGATCGAACACAAATCCAATCGGGACCTCCGGACAAAAAGGCTAATAACTGAAAAAACTGGGCGTCCGAATGACGCGCCGTCTATTGCATTGAGACCCCTATGATGTGGAGGGCCTTTGAGATACTTCTTCGTGGGACTTCATGGCAGTTGGAATATCGACCAGTAGCTTGTGGAGCGGATCCTCCCGGAGACAAGCGAGCATAGTATGGGAACCCAGTAGCTGGATGTGATGTGAAAAATGTAGAGTGATCCTGTGTGGGTCAGCACTTAGAGTGATCCTATTTGGTTCTGCACCTTGGGATCCTGTGTGGGTCATCACCTAGCAATTCTGTGTGGGTCAGTACCTAGCGATCCTGTGTGGGTCATCACCTTGAGATCATGTGTGGGTCAGTACCTAGTGATCATGTGTGGGTCAGTACCTTGCGATCCTATGTGGGTCAGCACCTAGAGATCATGTGTGGGTCAGCACCTTGTGATCCTGTGTGGGTTAGCACCTAGCGATCCTGTGTGGATCAGCTCCGAGAAATCCTGTGTGGGTCTGCCTCTTAATAGAGTAAGATGATTTAGTAGTTACATCTAATCATATCTACTATTGTACTTAAGTTATACCTGGTGTGAGATGACTACGTACTTGTGTGGTACTTTTCTTCGTGGTAATACCTTGGTGGTATTCTTATGTGTGGCGTACCTGTGTGGTACTTTCCTTTGTGGTTTTCCTTCCTTTGTGGAACAGTTGAGATTTGGGATTTTGGGTTGGATCCTGTCTTTCCTCATGATTGAGATGGGTATACTTGATAACTTAGGTATATGTATGGGCATATACCTAAGTAGGGTTTATAGTTGACTTCACGCTTGAGGTTTATCCTTTGTGGATTTTATGAGACCTTGAGGGTCTCGGGGTCCCTACTGAGTATCATTATACTCACTCCAGTTTTCCTTGTACTTTCCAATTGGGCTTTTATTTTGGACCCTTTTTACTTACTGTACTCACTTTGTTTACTATTCAGTTTACTTGAGTTCGTATCTTGATGTGTGCTTGGTTGTGTGTGATATAGGTTATAAAGGCAATGCCTTCCCAGTTTTAGGGAATACACCTTCAGTGCTAGTCGACATCCCCTAGCCTATAGAAGGTGGGTTTGGGTTAGTCATGGAACGGGCCCCGGGGGACGGGTCATGACAATAAATGTGAGTTATAGGGGGGATGGCATATTATTTCAATGATAATCAAGAAGACACGCTTTTGGTTTTATTCATCAGTAAAATGTTGCTATGATTTTCAATGATAGTGAATGTAATGTTAAAGAAGATAATAACATCAGAGATAAAATTGAATGTTAATCAGAATGATTATACAACCAAATAGAAAATAAAGGAAATAAATTTATATCAATAGGGTGTAAAAGAGAGTATTATTGGAAAATAAATAATAAATGAAAGCCTTAGAAGACAGACTAAATATCATGAAATATAATGTGAAGATTTCATTGAATTGAAAGTAAAAAAAATGAACAATAATATAGGATCATTAGTGGATAGAATGAGTTTGTTGAATATAATAGATTAAATATAGAAGTATTATAAGTAGTAGTCTCCAGAAAAACAACATGGGGGTTTTAAGTTAAGACATTCACTGAGAAAAAATTTCTAACATTAGCAGTAACTCTAATGAAATGTCAAACACAAATCATAGTGAATAATCACAAATTTTGGAAGAAAATATTAATGTTGAATAATCTAATTTCATAGAAATATAACTCTTAGATTTTATTATTACATTCTTCAGCCAATGAAAAGAAATATTTCATTGAATAAAGGGATCAATTTTTTAAAGTAATTTAATGTAAAATTTTCTAACCACATTAAAGAAAATAGGGTGTTAAATACCCTAATATTTGTTTTTTTGTGAAATTATTGGTTGCCCCAAGTGAATTTCTATGGAATAAATGAAATTTGATATTCATGTTTCACCAAGGAGTGCTTCATATGAAAATTAGTATACTTTCCCTTGATATTTATTTTTGTATGTTGAATAATATTACAACGAATCTAAATGATGAAGAATATAATATGGGTAGATTATTTTGTAATAGAGAATTATTATACTAAGAGTATAGTTAAAAATTCTTTATATCAACCCAATAAAAATTCATAATTATGTGATTTTATAAAGTAGTGAAGTGATTATTAAAACTTGGATATCCCAAGACTTCGATGTTGGGAGTCATACGGAACTAAAATTAATATAACGCTTAATGCCACAAGACTGGATTCATACCTTGCTTCCTATAAGATTTTTTAAATTGATATATCCTATGGTTAGATCTCATAAGGCAGGTTTTAATTGTTTAGGTATAGAGACCCTTGGTTTTGAAATCTGCACATGAAATAAGGGGAAACCTTATTTCTTCCCCAAAGTGTGTGTTACCTACACCTGAAACAAATCACATTTTCCTAGTAGTTATAAATCAAATATCTGATTACAGAAAAAACCAATTTATATATAAAATAATGTTACAAAATATATATAACAGAATAAAATATAAATTAAATAAATAAATAAAAGTTTCAAGTAATTAAAAATGAAACTAAAACTAAATAGCATCCCAAAATAAAATTATAAACATATCAAATTTAAAAATGGAATGCATAATAAATTTGGGTACAAAACAGATTCGGTTAAATTAAAATTTTAAATACATGATAAATCAAAAAGAGTTTATATCTAATACTCAAGTGGGAAAATAAAAATTAATAAAATAGGATATGAAATACAAACATGAGATTTATCCTTGGAATGGATAGGGCTTTTGATGGGGTGCTTCTTCAAAAAAATTGTGAGGGAAGAGGGAAATAAACCAGGCATTTCACAAAATTAGGGATTCCAATAACATGAAAAAAGGAAGAAAATCAAACTGAAACCCTAAAAATGTAAAAAACGTTCCAGATCATCAATTTTTCAAGGAATAATTCATGGGTCATCTGACTAAGAGAGGATCAAGAATGTGTGAGGCTTACTTGAGAAATGAGAAAAGATATCTTCGAATGCGTAAGCAGAAAAAAACTGAGGGGTGGGTAGGAATCAGATCAATAATCCCACAATGAGGCCAATTGAGATATACACCAACCACCAGAGCTTAAAGTACATGCTTATCCCAAGGCTAGTGTCAATGGAGCAATAGTGATGGCAGGATAAGTTATCGGGGTACAACTTCGAAGTTATTTACAAACCTGGGAAAATGAACAATGTTGTTGATGCTCTTTCAAGGGTAACAACATGAGAAGACTACATGAACTTAGAAATTTATAAGCTGAGCTGGGAAGAGATTCAAGTGCTTAAAGAAGATATTAAACAAGATGGAAGATTATAAGCTATTATAGAAGCATTGCAGTTGGTAACACCTATGAAAATTGGGTATACCTTCTAGAATGGGTTATTAGTTTACAAACACTGATTACTTTTCTAAGAAAATTGGTCCTGATTCTAAAACAATTACTTCATTTTCATTCATCTCTAGCTAGAGGACACTTGGGGTATTTGAAGACTTATAAATGTCTAGTTAGTGGTGATTTTTGGGCTCGAATGACATGAAGTGTGAAACAATTTGTCTGAGTGAAATTTTTCAAAAAAATAAATATCATGATCTGAATCCAATAGGATTAATTCATCCCTAACTAATACCGAGTATGATTTTGGAGGAGGTGTCCATGGATTTTGTGTCCAGACTGCCTAAATCCCAAGTATTTGAAGTGGTATTTGTGATGGTTTATCGACTTAGTAAATATGCACATTTTATTCCTCTCAAGCACCAATATTCAGCCAAGATTGTGGCATATGTATGCCGGAATGAGATTGTATGACTACATGACATTCCTAAGATATAGAAATAGATAGGGATCCATTGTTCACAAGTTTTTTTTGGTAGGATCTATTAATGTTATAGGGAACAGTGATCAAGATGAGTTTATCTTATCATCTACATATTGATGGACAAACGGAAGGAGTGAACTGGTTCTTAGAGGTATACGTGAGGTGTTTTTCATTGAATCAACCCAAAAATTGGGTGATTTGGTTGGTATGGGAAGAGTACAGTTACAACACATCTTACACTTATTCTACTGTAAAAACACAATTTGAGTTTGTGTATGGCTCGAATACACCACATAAATGGCATTATACCAAGGGGGTTGTTATGGAGGATGTGGAGAATGCATTAGTGGAAAGAGATGAGGCACCATGAAAACTCCGAGTTAATCTACAAAGGTCATAAAAAATTATGCCCGAATATACTAATAAGTGATGTTGAAAGTGAAATATGCAGTAGGGAGTCTAATGTTGGTTAAGATACGTCTGAATAAACCAGGAGAGGGAACCAAGATTAATCCTAAATTAGCTACCAGATTCTATGGGACTTTCAAAATTGATAGAAAAATGGAGGTTGTTGCGTACAATATGAAACTTCCAAAAGACAGTAGAGTTCACCTAGTATTCCATGTATCGCAACTAAAGGTTGTCATTGGTGAGCACAAAGAAGAAAGATCTTAGGTAGGATACTTGGTGAAGGAAGAGGTTTATCCAAAAGCTATTTTGATCGAAAATACATAGGGAAGAACCTTACTTTAGCAGGTTAAGTGACATGGGTGTGACAACGAAGAGGCCACCTAGGAAGATGCGGCATTGATCAAGGACATGTTCCTTGGATACTACCTTGAGGACAAGGCGATAATTAAAGGGGGCATTGATAGGAATTTCGGGGAGCCATTAGAGGATACTAGAGTTTGACCCAGACCTCCTATGTATTTTACTTACTATAAGAGGGGAGTGCATAATTGTTTTGGGGAGTTTTATAAGGGTCCTAGGGAATATGTGTAATGGTCCTCAAGAGCCACATAAGGGTCTTCAGGGAGTTGTGTAAGGGTCTTGGGGAATATGAATAAGGGTCCAGGGGATCCACATAAGGGTCCTGGGGGAGTTTTGTAAGGGTGATGGGGAGCTGTGTAAGGGTCTTGGGGTTCTTAAACTGCCAAGGGAAAGTATTGTAATTACATAACATATTAATTTTTTGTACGTAGGAGAGGGGGTTTAATAGGAGAATTGGGCTGGGGGAATTTAGTTTGTTAGTAGGAGGCGCGAGCCTTGGCCTAGTGAAGAGTCTTTCCCAGGAGTGTAACTCAATCTGGTTTGTTAATTGAGCTCGTCAGTTTGTTTTCCTTCTATAATTTCCTTTTCTTATTGAAACACCTCTATCACCCTCATTCAAATCTCCCCCTCCCTCACTCACTCTATCTCTCCCTCTCTCTCTATATATATATATACATCATTTATCTTTGAGAGTTCTAGAAAATCATGGGTGATGATAAGTCCTTCAAATTTATTCCAAGATTTAAAAAGTTGGTGGATCTCTTGTGCACCCACAAATCAATTGGTTGGTTCTTATGGTGTTTATCAAACACAAAAAAACGTTATAAAAAGCTAGTTAACTAATGTTAACCACTTCATTTTATCTAAAAATTCCTCTATGGACCAACCTTTTGGTTTATATTTTCTTCACTTTTTTAAGTATATAAGATTTCCACAAAATCCAATAGTGCAATTAGATAAGCCCAACGATGAAATTATTTTATCTAGAAATAAAAAAGAAGAAGAAAAGTATCATAAGGTATTATATAGGAAATCCATGTGCTATGATATGATGTGGATCATTGTTACCAGATGAATTCATTAGTCCAATAGTATGATTGGTCTTATTGTATTGTACAATATGTGGAAAATCTAGTTTTGCAAAAACGTCGTGAAAAACAATGACGGATGATCTCAAAAAACGAGAGTAAAAAAGGGAGAAAAAAGATAAAACAAAGAATAAAAACATGGGACACAATTATTTACAAGGTTCAAGAATAATCCATACATCCACGGAGAGACATAATCACTTCACTAAAATTGAGAGTATAATTATAAGGGAATTTTTTTTGGAGTTTATACAACCCTAAATCAAATGAGATCTTAAAGCAATGTTGTGAATAGTAACCATTATTTCTATAGTACTCGTACAGTAAGTCCACTGTCCTACAATGACCCAACCACTCAAGTCCAATTTTCTATAGTATCGATGGTAGGAAATCCACATTGCTACAGTTCTTATATCATATGTTTTTGTAGTGAGTTTGCACTGGTAAAATGTACTTTCAGTATCTTCATTCAAATCTGCTACTATATGCGGGAGTTGCGGCCTAGTGTGAAGTATGGTTCATCAATAGATAACACAACTTCATCCAAGGATCAGGCTACACCGGTTCAAAAAAGAAAATTACATAAACATATTCATATAAGGGGATTGAGTAATGTTGCATGTTACGAAACTTTGAAAAATAAGTTTTTAAAAAATGTTGTATGATACAACACATGCGAGGAATATTTTACGAAAGTCATCAATAGCCAACAACTCATGTGTACAAGCCACTATGACTCAGGGTTGTTGTATCGTTATAGAAAATAATATCCAATTATCATATTATGCGACCCATAATCATAATGTATGGAATCTCCAATTGTGATCCATTTATGATTGTGCATCAAATGGGATCTTAACATATGAATTATGTAGATTATATTGATAGGAATCCATGTAAAAAATAATTTTTTTAATTTATGAAATGTAATTTAACTTATGAATTTTTTACAAATTTTATATTTTAATCATATGAAATGTTCATATTGTATTTATATAATCATAAGAGTATGTCTCTATTATAATATGAAATGTTCATAATTCTCACATTTAAATATTTATGGGATATTTAATTAATAAATATGAATTGTTTATATTTAGGCACAATCATATATGGCATCGTCTATGCCAGGTTGTAGGGATCGCACCAAGCATCCATGTAACTTTAGACCATACTAACACTACAACATAAATAGGGTTTAGCAGCGGTTTTGTGGTGGCGGTTCACAAAACCGCCGTTAAATGTTTTCCAAAAAAGTTTTAGCGACGGTTTTTAATAAACCGCCACTAAACCCTTTTTTTTTAAAAAAACTCCCGACCCTTCCCTACCCTGACCCCCGTTTCCCCCAACCCTCCCGACCCCTCGTGCTCCCTTCTTCCTGCAACCCCCCCCCCCCCCCCCCAGCGATCTCGCGACTTCTCCGGCGAACGCGACCTCCGTCTCCGGTGACCTCGAGACCAACAACTACGACGGAGCCCATGACCGGTGACCCCGGTGACCCCCGACCCCCCTTTTCCCGGCGACCTTTCTCAATGCGACCGTGACCCCAAAGTGAGTTTTCCATTGTGGTAACATTTTTCATCTTTTTTTACAAGATTTTTGCAATATATGTTTATTATTTGATTAGAATGTTTGTTACTCCAAGTTTTAGCATGTTAATTTAAAGAAAATTGTTAATTTGATACCTAATTCATGTTTAATTGAAATTGTTATTCCATGTGTTAATGGAATTGGATATGAGTTTACAATATTTTCATGGTTTTTCTTGATTTCCCCTATTGATAATTCAATTTTCCCACTTTTTAAGGGTGGTAGGGAGTTCCTATGTTATAGTGGATTCAATACTTCCCTAGAATCCCTTTAATATAATTATTGGTAAATAGTGTTCCCTGATCACTAATGAGTGGTTGGGGAAATATAAATCTTGAAAACAAATTTTTCTTTAAGAATTTCATTACTACTTCTTTGGTTACATGAGTGGTAGCTTCAACTTCTACCCATTTAGAGATGTAGTAAATGACAAAAAGGATATATAACATACCCTATGAATTGGGGAGTGTCCCAATGAAATCTATTCCCCAAATGTTGAAGATTTAGATATCCAAGATCGGGTTTTGGGGTATTTCATTTCTTTTTACAATGGTGCCAGTTCTTTGGCACCGGTCACAGCTCTGACAAAAAATTCTAATATCTTTGTGAAGTGTGGGACAAAAAAGTAAACGTGGTTGGATTTTTTCTAATGTTAATTCTATTCCATGATGCGGTCTTGTTGGTGAATTGTGAAACACGTCTAAAACACTTTGGATCTCATCTTCTAGGATGCAACATCGCATTAATCCATCAAGGCTCTTTGAATGTGTCAAGGGGCCCTGATGAATGCACCACACCTGAAGAATAAGGATGATGTTGCATCCAAAAATAAGAATGAAAGAATGAAAAGATAAAGGGGTGAGTGAGGCATCCAAGGTTTGTGTGGATGTTTCCTGTTCCTAATAATATTAAAATATATCCCAGAAATAACGCAAAAAATTGACACACCAACGCACATCGTTTAATTCTCATGGGATGCAGTCATATTATAATTTCTTTTTACCCCAATCTACACTTTCTACAATGAAGTAGTATAGTTATAATGTGGGGTCGAACCCATGGGGAATGTTTCAGTGGGAATGAAACTAAGACTTTGAACCCTTTGTGTATAGTTCCTCATGAGATGGATTGAGTTTGGGATTTGATTAATGATATTGTGTTTTGTTTAGGATTTAAGAAGAAGGCAGGGTTCAGGGTAAATTTTTGGGTTTATGTAAAAAGTATTATCTCGATCCTAACTCAGAATAGTCTAACAGCTTAGGCTGCAAAGCTGTGCATAGAGAAATAGCTTTTCAAGGTGAAAAAAAAGATCTATATAAGATTTAACTATTCCTTGGCCCGAATATAGATAACAAACTAGATGCATTAATACTAACTTCTATGGAATAATATATCACATTCTAATGGTCATAGCCTACTCTACTCCAATCAGGTCCGGTCTGTTCATTTAAACATATCTTGGTATGTTTTTCCAAAAATAATTTAATAAAGAGTTATTATATAACCTGGTTACTTGGATTAGGGTTACCAAGTTACAATTTATATATTCAATAAGTTTATACCACCCCGATTCCTGAAACTTACTCTACTTATTTTAGTTTCTCATGATTGTAATATCAATATTAAAGAAACAATTTTAGTCATGCTTGGAATACTAATAAATAAGTTTTAATATGAAATTTCACAATTGAGGGTTCATGAATCAAGTAGTTCTCAACCAAAACAGCTATTAAATCAATCAACCACGTACTTGAAACAACAAACAAGTAAGAACGTATGGTGTAGTAGCTGTCGAGTGAAGAGTCAATGTGAAATTAATTTCAAATGGTGAACATTGATGAATTAACTAAAGAATGTGTGTAGAACAATCAACAACAATTTGGTTTAATCAAAATGGTAACAAGGGACTAGAACATTGAACCCTTTCTATAGGAGTCATCAAGAGATTTATTGAGTCTGATATCTGAATAAATCTATTGAGTTTGGATTAGGATTTATGGAGATGGTATGGATCAAGTTTAATTTTGGGATTCAGGTAAAAAGGATAATCTTGAACCCAACTTGGAATATTCAAATGGATTAGGCTGCAAATCCGTACATAGAGAACAATTTGATCATGGTCAAACCAACTAGATATATATAAGATGAAACTAATCCTTGGTTCATATATAGCTAAAAACATAGATTAATTAATCCTATTTTATATGGAAGAATGTATTGCAGGATAATGTTCATAGCCTACTCTACTTTAATCAGGTCAAGTTCATTCATTTAAACTTCATGTGGTTAGGGCTTCCAAAAATAATTGAATGAATAGTTGTTATGTAACCTATTTACTAGACTTAGGGTTACAAAGATAACATTTATAGATTCATTAACTTCAAAACTCCCCTAATATCAACCACTAACCTAATCGTTTTAGCCTCTCATGATGGTAATAATCAATAATAAATAAACAATTTAAGACATGCATAGAACGTTAACAAGGAAGTTGAAATAGAACAGTTCCCAGTTAAGGGTTCAAGACTCAAGTAGTTCACAATCAAAATAGGTAATAAATCCATGAACAACTTACTTGAAATAATAAAAAAGTATTAACTTATGGGGAAGAAGATGTTGAATGGAAATAAAAATGTGAAATAGATGTCGAACAACAACATTGATGAATGAACTGAATAAAACATATAGAAAAATCAGTGAAACTTTGGTTTAATCAAAATAGTAACAAAAATTATATAGATTTTCGTTGGTTGTGTAAATAAGTCAAAAAACAATAGAGGAAAAGAGAAAATTGTGATGAAATAAAGTCATGTGTTGTTGTATGCACGCTGGAAAGTCAATAGTGAGGATATTACATGACGTGTAAACTTCTCACATATTATAATATCGATCCATGGTTTTATCTGAAATTTTTTTTATGGTGTGAATCTCTACACGATTCTTCTAGTATTGGATATTTGACTCATCTCATGATGTGTACTTGAAACTCATGATATGAATCTTCTCACGTCTTGAAATTTAATTGGGAAGAGGCCTTTGAATCTTACATGACGTGTATTGTAGATTCACATCGGGTAATATTTTTCATGAATTTTAATTTCTTCATGACTTGATTTGAGACTTTTGACATGTCTTAATTGATTCCTACACGTCGTTTAAGTGATTTTCATGACGTTTAATGATCAATTTTGGACAGTTTTCACAGCTTTTCCTTTGAAGTCTTGGAAACCAATTCTCTAAAATAATCAACACATTCATGGTGAATTATCATGTAAAAACAAATAATACATAATTAAATGACTCCAAAATGCATATACGATTATATCTTATCAATGAGAACTTCCAAGGTTGAAAAATCTCCAACAGATTCGATGTTGTTTGATCAGGGATGGAGTACTTCCAAAAAAATCAGTGATGTATCTTTCATTGTTGATAAATAGTATGGGCTAGAGATTTATTCATATAAATTTGAACTAATGTTTCTTGGTTTGGAAGTTGCATTTGATAAAAAATATCTTCTATTTATTAATCATTTGAAATATTCACCTTACATAATATTTTTTTATAGCCAACACTTTTCCTTTTTATTCTATAATAAATTCAACATTATGGGTTATCTAACATGATTAGTATAGTGATTCAAATGTAAGAGTTCATAGTTTATCAATCCAATTCCATGTTAATGGATTCACATTAGTAATCCCCCTCTTGTAGAGATGTATGATAAATTCATCTATGCTAAGGATGTTTGGGATGATCCCCAACAAACAACAATTTTAGTGAAAGAGATGCTTATTATTGTGAAGTAGAAATTTAGGAAGGAGCTGAAAATGTGTTTTCTCATTTCTTTTAAGGATTGGATCCATATTTTTATCTATTACAGCGGGGACATGCCAACTACCATACACCATTATCAGTTACCTTCTCAGTAAGTCAGAAATAGTTCTAGCTCATATTTGCCTATCATAAAAGATAGGGATTATAAATCACGATTCTACTAAGTGAATTTTAATATCTCCTTAGACCTTAGGCTGACATACATTATATCCATGTTTTTAATGGGTGGATTTTCCCAGATTGGGTTATGCATTTAGGTATTAGTGTCAGCACTTTGGTGATGGTGGGGAGACTTGTGGAAGAAAATACCACAATTTGGTAGCGTTGATCCTTTCACATCTTTATCAACTCTAGGGAAACATCCAATAAGGTATAATTCCTTACATTACTAGGGGTACTCTCTAGTTTTTGTTTGGTTTGATAGAGGAGCACTTATGTTGTTATTAATATTAAAATTCCACTAGGATCCCCAATGCTTCATCTCTCCCAATTTTTTTTTGAATATATCGGGAGTTCGGACCATGTCACAAAGCCCCAATGAGGTTAAATATGAAATGATCCAATCTTTCATCTTCTATTTTATCCCTTTTCATGCACCAATTGGGCCGATTATTGATAACTATAGCGGTTCCCTTGATGAAAGGTCGTACATGGTCTATCTTTGGGAAGGGGTACTTGAAGCCACGATGGATGAGATAATTATTTTAAAACCTTATACAACCTAAGGATTCAATCATTAGTTTGATTTCACCCTAAGTGTCACCCCTCTTCTTTTGGCGGACCATTGGAGGAGTGACAGCCTATTGTCATCCATCGATTTTGGATAATGCCGACATGTGAGAATATCGAAGTTGAAATCATACATCCGCTTGTTGATGCTCCTGCCTTCCTTTCCCAAGATTATGCCCAAGAGTAGGTAACATCTTGACTCTATGGTGTGATATGGTAGTTGGTCCATCATGTGGATAGTCGTTTTTCCTCACCAGCAGCATTGTTAGTGGTGATGATGGAGACGATCAAAGATATGGGTGAGAAATCAAGAAAGCAAACTCGTTCTAGTGATGACTACCCTAATGGTGAAATAGATTTTATTGATGAAATTAATCTTACATCATAGGCTACATATGATATGCTTGTTGAGATAAGGTCATATGAGGCTTATTCTCCTTCTTCCTCATTGAGTCAACTAGTTATTCCTCCTCTTTCCACACATACTCCATTAGTCACACAGGTTGAGGCATAAAATAGGAAAAAAATTAGTAGATTCATGGCTTGATCACTCATACCCACATAGAAATATTCCACAACCAAGGGGAACACATTTATAAATTATTTAATGACTTGGGTGCTGGTGGTTTTGACCGACAACCTCTATATAAAATTATGAATCAAATTGTTTTAACTCAGTATGATTTGGAGACAAGTGAAATATATTTTCATGATCTTATAGATGAGGATCCTCTTTCTAGGAAGATAAGGGAGTCCTTAGAGGCATTGGAGCAAGTTCATAATTGGATATTCAAATTGTAGGCTCACATGGATTCTTAGACTATACAGATATGGAGATGTGAGGAAATCATAGCTCATCTGAGGAAAAATCTTTTAATATCATCATGTTTCTTGGAAACTACCTAAAAGAGGGTTGTGGAGTTGATGGATTTGGTCAAGACTCTTCATTGTAGAGTGAAATCTAAAGAAGGGGGTGATCGGAACTTCAGTGTTCGATTGACACTTCTTTCCAAACCTTTTCCGACATTTCATGTGTGATTGATCATATTTTATCATAGTTAAAACCTTGTAATTCATTCCATTTTTTATGAAACATCAGAGATACTTCAAAATGTGGAGATTCCTTCCTTTTTTTAAATTATGAATGATCGAATTTTTTAGACATTCTACATTATCGTCCATCTTCCTTTCATTCACGATATGCATGCTGTTTTTATACTGCGGTATTTCTGGTTTGGTTTGTCTTTCAGGGCAGTGGTGCAGCGGAAGCAATTTTTTTTTTTTCTGGTCAGCTTTTAGCGGCGGTTTAAACCGCCGCGAAATGTACATTGGCGGCAGTTTAAACCACCGCTAAATGGTGAAAACCGCCACTAAATGTAAAAAAAATTACGTTTCACGGCGGTTTTAATCGCCGCTAAATAGTCGCATCGTAGGGGCTCATTCCGCGGCTGTTCTCGTGACTTCAACGGCGGTTTTACGACCGCTGGATTTGAGTTTATTCGCGGCGGTTATAACCGCCGCGAATACACTGATGTACAGGGTTCGTAAAAACCGCCGCTAAACTCAGTAAAACCGCCGCGAAATGTGGCAGCTACGACGATTTCCATAAACCGCCGCAAAACGGAAATAACTGCCGCTAATAGATTGTTGACGCTGTATTAGGCGGCGGTTTACAGAAACCGCCGCCAAACCATGTAGCGGCGGTTTTAACCTAGAAAATTAGTTTAATTCATTAAAAGTCTCAAATTATATTTATTTGGGTATTTATAATATCAATTATTTTAATTTTTCACTATTATGGTAATTACTGCATCATCATTGTGTCAAAAATAAATTAAATTATTTAATATCTAAAAATTATAAATAAAATATAATTATGTAGTAAATCTTGTTATCTTTCTAATTAATATTTATAGTTGAATATCAAACATATATAACCCTATGTAAAAATTGGTTTTCTAAAAGATATATGCTTGTGTCATTTTTGTATTCATTTTAACTTAATTAAAATAAAGTGTCTCTATCACTTACAAGTGGCACCATGGGGTCCCAAAATCGACCCAAAGATGCCCATGGTCGGACATGTATCAACCAATAAGGTTAGGACACGTTTTAGGGTAATTTTTTATTATTATAATATTATTTTTAACCCTTATTTACCGGATTTACCCTTTAACCATGGTAAATAAAATATTTACCAAAGTAATTATTCAAAATGTCTAAAAATAAAAGTTACATATTTACACAATTTGAACATCCTGATTCCAAATATGGAATCCATTTTTCCAAATTCAAAACACAGAAGTGGCAGAAATTAATTTAAAATTAATTCCCGCTGTCAAAAGAAAAAGCGTGTTTTTAAGATATAATAACTATCAAAAGATTGACAATTGTTTATGTCCAATTTCAAATTGAAATTAATTCTAATGAACACCATTGGATAAAAAGGTAAAAATATATTCTAATTATACTTTAAAACCACTCAAATTCATAATTTATCACTATTAATTATTTTGATTAAAAAATTTGTTTTTAATTAAAATTTAGTAATTTTCACTATTCATCAAAATATTAAAGTTATCCGAAAAGTACCAAAATTTCACCTTAGTATAAATTCGATACTCCAAATCCAAAAATGAAGTCCATTTTGAGAGATAAAATTTCTAAAATTTTAAAAAGTAGGTATTACTATTCATAACGGCTAGTTTGATTGGTTGTGGTGTGTTAGAATCTCAAAGTTGCGTACAATGCACGCCATTGCATTATTCAAAGGGAAACATACCGTGGAAGCTTGAGATGTTACATTCTCCCCTCCTTCAATAAATTACGTCCTAGCAATTTTTTTAAAATTGGGCTTGTGAATATAATGGAATGCCCCACATCGGAAAAAGAGTCAATAAAACTATCACTTCAAAAGAAAGGAAGATAGGTATAAAGGTCACCCAAGATAACCCATACTAGGATTCCATGTAGAAAAACATGGATATGGATGATAAACTAAGTGTTTAGTTCTGATGGAGAGGGATATAAAACATGATCAGGAGAAAGTTAACAATAAGAAAATCACAAACTTGTGTTGGGACAAACGGTCCTTAGTCTCCCAGTAGGAAAAGTAAACGGACAACATTTTTTGTTTTAAGTTACATTACATAAGTATGAGGAATTCATTTATGATATTGAATAAGAACATAAAGAGATATACTTACTTTTTAAGTAGAGTTTCATTCTTTAATAACTTTTTACCACTACCTCATTTTTTTTAACAATGAGTATTCAAGAAGACTTGGTCACAATGGAAGAGCTAGAATAAGCTTCTATAGAAATACATGATCCACGTAGGTTAAACTATATATTTACCTTTTCCTTAGAGATTAATCAAAACCAAAATGGTTAGTATAATATATGATGACCCCCCAAATGGATATTCCATTAGATAAAAAAAACACTAATCTTAATTTCTAAAATTAAACCATCAATACCCCAAAGTTAAATAAATACCATTCAATAATAAATTGTCCTTAAAATCATTTAATATAATCCAAAATAATATTGAAACTCAAAACTTATAAGAATATAGTCTTCCATGTTAAATTGTATCTCCAAATGACATTAATTACTCTTAAAGTCGCATACTTAAAAGTAATTAACCTAATAATTTCCATAAACAACCCAAATCACTATAAATCCACAATAAAAACATAGATAAAAATCCACCATTACTCCTCAAATGAAATCCCATACTATTCTATTTTCCATACAACAAAGTGAACAACTTCCAAAATAACATTTATCACTTAATTACCAAATCATTTTCCTATACTAAGGGTATTCATTTGATAAGACATAAGATCCCAAATCAAATTATTAATGATCAATAAAATCATTTAACTAAAAATAATAGTCACACTAACCAGGGACTTCACGTAGGCCAGTGGTAGGCGATAAATCCCAATCACACTTTGGTTGTGGGTTCAAATCCCACAGCTTTGTCTGACGCGACGGGTTGTCACACGGTCTGTGTGTTGTCCCTATTCAAAAACTATATTTTATAACATTATCAAAATGAGATAAATTCCTCAAAATAACCATAACATAATTTAACCCCAAATGTTATGTCATACCTTGCATTTTCATCCCAAATTATAATAACTTATAATTGCCTCAAACTCAATGATCATATAAAACCAAATGGTTATTCATAACTATATCCACAATAGAAAAGATAATTATTCCTCAAATATCATTCTCACATGGAAAACTGTAGGGTTACAAATACAAGAGAAAATTATTCCAAAGTAAACCCATAAACAAGGAGCACTAACACTTTTTAAACATTTCTCCAACCATTTATTCCCACATAGATTCTTCTTTGACCACAAAAATATCCTATAGAATAGGGCATTCACTCGGGTAATGGTCAAGTCCCCTACATTTACAGCAAATAACTGTAAATGGATTCTTGGGACCATTTTTATCTTCTTCCATATTACTCTTCATTTTTCTTAGGCAATTCTTCACTTTATGTCCTTCCTTTCTGCACGTAAAGCATTTCCTTGTCCCATTGAGACACTTTCCTAGGTGTCTCCTTCCACATTTCCTACATGATGGAAATTGAGGATTCCTTTCTCCATGGTCTCCACTGTTGGAGCTCTTATCATTCATCACCTTTCTTTTCTTTGTTGAGTCCGGGAATTGGTTAATATATATATTGTTGATCATATTTTTGGAAAATTGATTTGGCATAAAGACGATATCTTTTATGCCTATCAACATTCCATTTTTTTGCTCATTTCCACCACCGTTCCCACCTTGTACATCATTCTCAAAGTCACTATGACTTCCTTGGAATCCAACCATTGACTAAAACCAGAAAGCATTGTGTGAGTAACAGTAGTCATAAAATCATTTAGAGATTAACATGTCACCATATTCTCAATTTGAAACACATTAGGATTAACCGAGGTCATTTACTCTCATCTTATATATATAATACCTCAAATTGGTTTGTAAATAAATTGTAAATTATCCTAAGCATATCCCCCAGGATTATCGTAACCAAGAGTGCAGTAAGTCCCATTTTCGTGCACCAGTTCCCGTTTGAGTCTAGCTCAAAGCGGTGTTTTCGGGTTTTACCCCTAGGTACATCTGTGCCAGAGCCGCCTCTACCTGCTCGTATCCAGACAGGGATGTATTTCTCGGAAAACTCACAAAAACTCTACAATACCAAAATTCTATGAAGTTCTTCTATACTAATTCTCAAAGTCCATCTTAGGTCTATGTGTTATAATCAGAGTTTAACTAAATCTAGCTTCCAAGGTTTGTACTAAACATCCTCTGATACCAACTGTAACGTCCTGACCCCAGTTACCCAAAGTCGGTGCATTATTACATAACATTGGCATGATCACAAGAAAGATCAAGTCTCGAAAGACCGATTAGTTTAGTAGCCTTAGAATAACTAGATACATTAATAAGGTTTACATTACATCATAAAATGAAAACTACAACAACATCTTTTCTTCATAGTCCACACTCATGTCCCCACATACTATCCCTGCAGGTCATTCATAAATTACTTCTTCACATCATGGGAAAAATAAAACATTGAAAGGGGTGAGCTCAAATGCCCAGTAAGGATAACAATATAGATGAAACTTTCATAAATAAGAATAAACATTTAAGTCAATGTATAACTAAAACAAAAGCCTTTTAAACTTGAACTTCAACATAGTATGGCAAAAATGAAATAATTCCATTTAATTATTCACATCAATATTCTACTAATCGAATAATCACATGCAATATCAATAACCACTTTCATAATGATGGAATGCATAATGTCAGACTATCATAACCACATAACCAAGGCCTCGTGCCAAGACTACAAATAATATTTTTCCAAGGCCTTGTGCCAAGACACTAGTTTGTCTCATGAGACCTACCGATGCATCGAGAAGCTATAGCGGGCTCCACCCGTCACTTACTAAGTCCAATGCATTCCTCATATGAAAAGTTTTAAACATAACATAAACATTCGTATTAAAACTATCATACGAAATGTCAATAATTTATCCACAAACCATGAATGGTATAAAAATAGCACATCCACAATCAAACATAACTCATTTGATACAATATGGAAGATTATATTGTATCATAATAACCTCAATATAGAATGATGAAGGATATTGACATAGATGAAAATAATCATCAAAACAATTAGAGTGAAATATCCCCCTTTTTCTTGAAATCATTTAAAAGTCACACTATTTTTCAAGAAGCCATTTAAAAATAGATTTTTGAATCAAAGTGTCCTATACCACTTTGAAACTTTTAAAAGGAGTTTTAATTTTAAAACTTTAATGTCCATATAAATAAATCCTTAAAACCATTTTTAAAACATGGACATTAATGAGAAAGATTTAGAAGAATAAGTCTTTAAAACATTTAAAAATGGTATTTTAGTTAGAGTTTCTAACAAAAAGAGAGAAACTTGAATACAAATAATTGAGGTAATCAAAACTTTGTAATATCATGAGAATAAAGGGATTCATGATATACTATGTCAAAGTACATTATATACACCACGTAAAATTGATTTGGTGTATAGCAACAAAGAAGTCTCAATGGAATATAAATTGAGATGAAATCTCTCATAAAGGACGTATCCTTAGGTTAAGGATAAATCAACGACATAATTATGTGTGAAAAATATAAATACACTAAATATGATTGGATATTCATTGTAAAACAATCAAAGGACATTCACACATATTCTAGTAAAAACAACACCAATGAATTGGATGTTTATCTCAACAAATCGAGATTGAGTAAAAATTACTCTTATCAAGTTCATACCGATGACTTGAAAATTTATCAATGGAGTGATTATGTGTATAAAAAGTATATCCACAGAAATGGTAGTGGAAATTATGACATAATCAAATGAATAGTGATTCCACACATAATCTTGGAGTAAAATAATCAATGAAGTATGCGTAAAGCCGAATGAGTGTAAATTGAAATTTCAAATTCCCTTATTGATTTGGTAACATACAAAACATACACCCATGAAAGAATGATCGTACAATGATGATGTAAATATAAATGAATTAAATTATATTACACAATGAATACAAACATGGGAAGTACACACACCACATGTAATAAATAAGTGGTGAACAATGGAATTCTCACGGAATTAAAAGTGAGATAAGAAACCCCTTACTTTGTACTTTTTTACTTGGTAGACGGTAAGTTAACCTCCTGTATAATGGTGAAATAATTGTTATTTAATTATACAAGAATAATTTACATTAATATGATATCATATATGATCTTTTAACATTGATTTGTTAATAATATCTTAGTATTATCGTCATTTCGGGTGTTAACTTACTCGTTTTCCTTTATATTCTTTGTTACGTAAGCCGTGTTTGTTATGGATAGGTTGTATATTATTCATATCCAGAATTATATAAAGTCCTTAAACATTATTTTTAATCATCAAATGAGAATTATACTTGAATGGATATGATGGAGAATGAATCTCATCACGTTCGTGGAGACGGTAGTCCGTACGTACGCATGAGCGAAAATATCATTCTTTTGATATTAAAATAATATATAATTGGATGGTATATCATATATTAAGAATCATTATCATGTTATATTTATTATTTACATGAATTACACATCATTATTATACCCATCAAAATAATAATTTATTGAATAACAATTACACCACGACGTGGAGACGGTAAGCCGTACGTACGCACATATGGTGACATGTTATTCAAAGGATGGATAGAATACTGAATATGATTGTACCATATTTATAATAAGATCACAGTATATATAAGATACTGAATTTATTATTTTATAATGGTAATAACAAAGAAAGAAGAAGTGGAAGAAGAAAAGAACTTGAAAAAGGGTGGTGAAAACATTACCTCTTCTTCAGGTTCTTCCTTTTGATTTGATCAAAAGGGATCCTTAAGTTGGCTTTATGACTAGAGTAAGGCCTCTAGGATGAAGTGAGGGAATTTGAGAGAGTATTTGGTCAGAGTTTGGAAGAACCAAAATGCTTTGAAGGTGTGAGTTAATGAGAAGGGAGAGTTCCCTTTTATAAGAGGGGTGAGGGGCACCTTTGGAAAAGCTAGAAATATTATTTTATAATAAATTCATATTCGGTTTCTAATGGCTCCAAAGTGTATTATTTAAACTTTAAGGTGGGGATAGGTCAAAAACCACTCAACCAATATAATTTATATAGGTTTGGGTTACTATATTAACCTTATCATTATGTATTAACTCTTAGTTAATTAGTTTCACTTTTACAATGTCTCTTTGTATTTTTATATTATATGGTTAATAAACTTACTATATACATATAAGAGACTCCCAAGTGGTCCATTAATGATAACAATATCATGATATAAGTCTCTTGGCCGAACCTTAGATTTTTAGGAATTTAATATCAATTAATAATATAATATTTGTTTTAAAAATTCTTTTATGTCAATTTTGACACTATTCAATAATTGATTTGTTTGAACCTCATAACAGAATGATTACTTCGAAAAAAGTTACATAAGTAACTCCTAACATATAATATTTACCTAGAAAATTAGTTTAATTCATTAAAAGTCTCAAAATATATTTATTTGGATATTTATAATATCAATTATTTTAATTTTTCACTATTATGGTAATTCCTGCATCATAATTGTGTCCTAAATAAATTAAATTATTTAATATCTAAAAATTATAAATAAAATATAATTATGTATTAAATCTTGTTATATTTCTAATGAATATTTATAGTCGAAAATCAAACATATATTACCCTATGTAAAAATTGGTTTTCTAAAAGATATATGCTTGTGTCATTTTTGTATTCATTTTAACTTAATTAAAATAAAGTGTCCCTATCACTTACAAGTGGCACCATGGGGTCCCAAAATCGACCCAAATATGCCCATGGTCGAACATGTATCAACAAATAAGGTTAGGACACATTTTAGGGTAATTTTTTATTATTATAATATTATTTTTTAACCCTTATTTACCGGATTTACCCTTTAACCTTGGTAAATAAAATATTTACCGAAGTAATTATTCAAAATGTCTAAAAATAAAAGTTACCTATTTACACAATTTGAACATCTTGATTCCAAATATGGAATCCATTTTTCCAAATTCAAAACACAGAAGTGGCAGAAATTAATTTAAAATTAATTTCCGCTGTCAAAACAAAAAGCGTGTTTTTAAGATATAATAACTATCAAAAGGTTGACAATTGTTTATGTCCAATTTCAAAGTGAAATTAATTATAATGAACACCATTGGATAAAAAGGTGAAAATATATTCTAATTATACTTTAAAACCACTCAAATTCATAATTTATCACTATTAATTATTTTGATTAAAAAATTTGTTTTTAATTAAAATTTAGTAATTTTCACTATTCATCAAAATAATAAAGTTATCTGAAAAGTACCAAAATTTCACCTTAGGCTAAACTTGATACTCCAAATAAAAAAATGAAGTCCATTTTGAGAGATAAAATTTCTAAAATTTTAAAAATTAGGTATTACTATTCATAACGGCTAGTTTGATTGGTTGTGGTGTGTTAGAATCTCGAAGTTGCGTACAATGCACGTCATTGCATTATTCAAAGGGAAATGTACCGTGGAAGCTTGGGGTGTTACATTATACCCTCCTTCAATAAATTGCATCCTCGCAATTTTTTTAAAATTGGGCTTGAGAATATAATGGAATGTCCCACATCGGAAAAAGAGTCAATAAAACTATCACTTCAAAAGAATGGTAGATAGGTATAAAGGTCACCCAAGATAACCCATACTAGGATTCCATGTAGGAAAACATGGATATGGACGATAAACTAAGTGTTTAGTTCTGATGGAGAGGGATAAAAAACATGATCAGGAGAAAGTTAACAATAAGAAAATCACAAACTTGTGTTGGGACAAACGGTCCTTAGTCTCCCAGTAGGAAAAGTAAACGGACAACATTTTTTGTTTTAAGTTACATTACATAAGGAAGAGGAATTCATTTATGATATTGACTAAGAACTAAAGAGATATACTTACTTTTTAAGTAGAGTTTCATTATTTAATAACTTTTTACCACTACCTCATTTTTTTTGAACAATGAGTATTCAAGAAGACTTGGTCACAATGGAAGAGCTAGAATAAACTTCTATAGAAATATATGATCCACGTAGGTTAAACTATATATTTACCTTGTCCTTAGAGATTAATAAAAACCAAAATGGTTAGTATAATATATGATGACCCCCCAAATGGATATTCCATTAGATAAAAAAACACTAATCTTAATTTCTAAAATTAAACCATCAATACCCCAAAGTTAAATAAATACCATTCAATAATCAATTGTCCTAAAAATCCTTCAATATAATCCAAACTAATATTGAAACTCAAAACTTATAAGAATGTATTCTTCCATGTTAAATTGTATCTCCAAATGACATTAATTACTCTTAAAGTCGCATACTTAAAAGTAATTAACCTAATCATTTCCATAAACAACCCAAATCACTATAAATCCACAATAAAAACATAGATAAAAATCCACCATTACTCCTCAAATGAAATCCCATACTATTCTATTTTCCATACAACAAAGTGAACAACTTCCAAAATAACATTTATCACTTAATTACCAAATCATTTTCCTATACTAAGGGTATTCATTTGATAAGACATAAGATCCCAAATCAAATTATTAATGATCAATAAAATCATTTAACTAAAAATAATAGTCACACTAACTAGGGACTTCACATAGTCCAGTGGTAGGCGATAAATACGAATCACACTTTGGTTGTGGGTTCGATTCCCACAGCTTTGTCCGACGTGACGGGTTGTCACACGGTCTGCGTGTTGTCCCTTTTCAAAAACTATATTTTATAACATTATCAAAATGAGATAAATTCCTCAAAATAACCATAACATAATTTAACCCCAAATGTTATGTCATACCTTGCATTTTCATCCCAAATTATAATAACTTATAATTTCCTCAAACCCAATGATCCTATAAAACCAAATGGTTATTCAAAACTATATCCACAAGAGAAAAGATAATTATTCCTCAAATATCATTCTCACATGGAAAACTGCAGGATTACAAATACAAGAGAAAATTATTCCAAAGTAAACCCATAAACAAGGAGCACTAACACTTTTTAAACATTTCTCCAACCATTTATTTCCACATAGCTTCTTCTTTGACCACAAAAATATCCTATAGAATAGGGCATTCACTCGGTTAATAGTCAGGTCCCCTAAATTTACGGCAAATGACTGTAAATGGATTCTTGGGACCATTTTTATCTTCTTTCATATTAATCTTCATTTTTCTTCGGAAATTCTTCACTTTATGTCCTTCCTTCCCACACGTAAAGCATTTCCTTGTCCCATTGACACACTTTCATGGGTGTATCCTTCCATATTTCCTACATGATGGAAATTGAGGATTCCTTTCTCCATGGTCTCCACTGCTGGAGATATTATCATTCATCACCTTTCTTTTCTTTATTGAGTCCGGGAATTGGTTAATATATATATTGTTGATCATATTTTTGGAAAATTGATTTGTCATAAAGACGATATCTTTTACGCCTATCAATATTCCATTTTGTTGCTCATTGCCACTACCGTTCCCACCTTGTACATCATTCTCAAAGTCACTATGACTTCCTTGGAATCCAGACATTGACTAAAACCATAAAGCATTGTGTGAGTAACAGTAGTCATAAAATCATTTAGAGATTAACATGTCACCATATTCTCAATTTGAAACACATTAGGATTAACCGAGGTCATTTACTCTCATCTTATATATATAATACCTCAAATTGGTTTGTAAAGAAATTGTAAATTATCCTAAGCATATCCCCCAGGAGTGTCGTAACCAAGAGTGCAGCAAGGCCCGTTGTCGTGCACCAGTTCCCGTTCGAGTCTAGCTCAAAGCGGTGTTTTCGGGTTTTACCCCTAGGTACATCTCTGCCAGAGCCGCCTCTACCTGCTCGTATCCAGACAGGGATGTATTGCTCAGAAAACTCACAAAATCTCTACAATACCAAAATTCTAGGAAGTTCTTCTATACTAATTCTCAAAGTCCATCTCAGGTCTATGTGTTCTAATCAGAGTTTATCTAAATCTAGCTTCCAAGGTTTGTACTAAACTTCCTCTGATACCAACTGTAACGCCCTGACCCCAGTTACCCAGAGTCGGTGCATTATTACATAACATTGGCATGATTACAAGAAAGATCAAGTCTCAAAAGACCAATTAGTTTAGTAGCCTTGGAATAACTATATATATTAATAAGGTTTACATTACATCATAAAATGAAAACTACAACAACAACTTTTCTTCATAGTCCACACTCTTGTCCCCACATACTATCCCTACAGGTCATTCATAAATTACTTCTTCACATCCTGGGAAAAATAAAACATTGAAAGGGGTGATCTCAAATGCCCAGTAAGGATAACAATATAGCGGAAAGTTTCATAAATAAGAATAAACATTTAAGGCAATGTATAACTAAAACAAAATCCTTTTAAACTTGAATTTCAATATAGTATGGAAAAAATGAAATAATTCCATTTACTTATTCACATGGGTATTCTACTAATCGAATAATCACATGCAATATCAATAACCACTTTCATAATGATGGAATGCATAATTCCAGACTATCATAACCACATAGCCAAGGCCTCGTGCCAAGACTACAAATAAGATTTTTCCAAGGCCTTGTGCCAAGACACTAGTTTGTCTCATGAGACCTACCGATGCATCGAGGAGCTATAGTGGGCTCCACCCGTCACTTACTAAGTCCAATTCATTCCTCATATGAAAATTTTTAAACATAACATAAACATTCGTATTAAAACTATCATATGAAATGTCAATACTTTATCCACAAACCATGAATGGTATAAAAATAGCACATTCACAGTCAAACATAACTCATTCGATACAATATGGAAGATTGTATTGTATCATAATAACCTCAATCGAGAATGATGAAGGATATTGACAAAGATGAAAATAATCATCAAAACAATTATAGTGAAATATCCACCTTTTTCTTGAAATCATTTAAAAGTCACACTATTTTTCAAGAAGCCATTTAAAAATAGATTTTTGAATAAAAGTGTCCCATACCACTTTGAAACTTTTAAAAGGAGTTTTAATTTTAAAACTTTAATGTCCCTATAAATAAATCCTTAAAACCATTTTTAAAACATGGACATTAATGAGCAAGATTTAGAAGAATAAGTCTTTAAAACATTTAAAAATGGTATTTTAGTTAGAGTTTCTAAAAAAAGAGACAAACTTGAATAAAAATAATTGAGGTAATAAAAACTTTGTAATATCATGAGAATAAATGGATTCATGATATACTATGTCAAAGTACATTATATACACCACGTAAAAGTGATTTGGTGTATAGCAACAAAGAAGTCTCAATGGAATGTAAATTGAGATGAAATCTCTCATAAAGGCCGTATACTTTGGTTAAGGATAAATCAACGACATAATTATGTGTGACAAATATAAATACACTAAATATGATTGGATATTCAGTGTAAAACAATCAAAGGACATTCACACATATTCTAGTAAAAACAACACCAATGAATTGGATGTTTATCTCAACAAATTGAGATTGAGTAAAAATTACTCTTATCAAGTTCATACCGATGACTTGAGAATTTATAAATGGAGTTATTATGTGTATAAAAATTATATACACAGAAAGGGGAGTGGAAATTATGACATAATCAAATTAATACTGATTCCATACATAATCTTGGAGTAAAATAATCAATGAAGTATGCGTAAAGCCGAATAGGTGGAAATTGAAATTTCAAATTCCCTTATTGATTTGGTAACATACAAAACATAAACCCATGAAATAAGGATCATACAATGATGATGTAAATATACATGAATTAAAGTATATTACACAATGAATACAAACATGGGTAGTACACACACCACATGTAATAAATAAGTGGTGAACAATGGAATTCTCACGGAATTAAAAGTGAGATAAGAAACCCCTTACTTTGTACTTTTTTCCTTGGTAGACGGTAGGTTAACCTCCTGTATAATGGTGAAATAATTGTTATTGAATTATACAAGAATCATTTACATTAATATGATATCATATATGATCTTTTAACATTGATTTGTTAATAATATCTTAGTATTATCGTCATTTCGGGTGTTAACTTACTCGTTTTCCTTTATATTATTTGTTAAGTAAGCCATGTTTGTTATGGTTAGGTTGTATATTATTCATATCCAGAATTATATCAAGTCCTTAAACATTATTTTTAATCATAAAATGAGAATTATACTTGAATGGATACGATGGAGAATGAATCTCATCACGTTCATGGAGACGGTAGTCCGTACGTACACATGAGCGACAATATCATTCTTTTGATATTAAAATAATATATAATTGGATAGTATATCATATATACATAATCATTATCATGTTATATTTATTATTTAAATGAATTACACATCATTATTATACCCATAAAAATAATAATTTATTGAATAACAATTACACCACGATGTGGAGACGGTAAGCCATACGTACGCACGTATGGTGACATGTTATTCAAATGATGGATAAAATAATGAATATGATTGTACCATATTTATAATAACATCACAGTATATATAAGTTACTGGATTTATTATTTTATAATGGTAATAACAAAGAAAGAAGAAGTGGAAGAAGAAAGGAACTTGAAAAAGGGTGGTGAAAACATTACCTCTTCTTCAGGTTCTTCCTTTTGATTTGATCAAAAGGGATACTTAAGTTGGCTTTATGACTAAAGGAATGCCTCTAGGATGAAGTGAGGGAAGTTGATAGAGTATTGTGTCAGAGGTTGTCTGAACCAAAAGGCTTTGAATGTGTGAGTTAATGAGAAGGGAGAGTTCCCTTTTATAAGAGGGGTGAGGGGCACCATTGGAAAAGCTAGAAATATTATTTTATATTAAATTCATATTCGGTTTATAATGGCTCCAAAGTGGATTATTTAGAGGTTAAGGTGGGTATAGGTCGAAAACCACTCAACAAATAGAATTTAGATAGGTTTGGGTTACTATATTAACCTTATCATTAAGTATTAACTCTTAGTTAATTAGTTTCACTTTTACAATGTCTCTTTGTATTTTTATATTATATGGTTAATAAACTTACTATATACATCCAAGAGACAGTAACCACTTTGTTTTCGGGGTTCACTTTGGTGGTAGTGATAGAAAAAGATCACCCTTGCTACCTTGGAGGTTGTTGGTTGCCTCTGAAAACCCTTGGCTTAGGGCACTAGTTTAAAAAGTTCCCTGGTTCTTTGTATTTGAATCAATGAACAATAAGTTTAGGGTCAAATGGATAATTCCTCTCCTCTTTCTCAATAGTCGGTTTTTCTTGTCGGAAATTAATGGCTAGGTTTCCTTCTCGTCCACACCTAAATCATTTCAACATCCCCTTAAGGAAATTTCCAAGGTGCTTCTTTCTGCACCTTTGGAAGGTGGGGTGCTGGGATCTCTTAGAACCATTCGATTTATCCATCGGACCACCATAATTAAATTTCACTTTCTAGTTCTTATCCCCATGATAATCTTGAGATTCTCCGATTTTTATTTCAACTTTGAAGGAACATCAGACAATTTCCTCATAGCTATCAAAGTCATGAATCACTAGGGATTTCCGTAGGCTAGGTTTCATCCCACCAAAGAAGTGGAAAAACTTTAATTTGGGGGTAACGACAAAGTCAGAGGCATATCATGCATTCATTTTGGAAGTTTTCTTCATATGATTTGATGAATTAGCTATCTTTTTTTAGGTCAAGTAAGTCCCTTTCCATCTTAAGTCGGAGGGTGTGAGGAAAATATTTATCTAAAAACATTTTATAGAAATCCTTCCATTCCAAGGCCTTGATCTCTTTCTCAGGCTTTTTATTTTTTATAAATTTCCACCATTGATCAGCTTCACCCTCCCAATGATAAGCATCCAGAACAACCTTCTCTTGTTTGGAACATTGAAGGATGGAGAATATATTTTCAATGGATTTGATCCATTGTTCGGAGATTGAGGGATAAGATTATCCATTAAAATTATGAGGCATTTGTCTCTTGAAGCTCTTGATTTCGTCTTATTATTTCTTAGGGGGGGTTGGACGTTCCTCTTGACCCATTTTTCTGTTAAAAACTTGAGTTAACTGAGATATTATTGTGACAAATTTTGTGATTCTCACTCTCATTGGATTGGGCATCTCATTAGAACAATCATCACATTTATCTTCGCATCAGTTGTTATCCTGAGTCCTATTATCGACCATTATATGGAATAAAAGGAAAGTTAGGGGTAATACATAAAGGATAATCCAAATAAAAAAGGGATAACTTATAAAATACATTTATTTCTTTAACTTATTAATTTATAGGCTTCAATCTATGTTATCCATGATCTACTTCCCAACATATATTCCTAGAGGAATTTTTTAATTCCCTTAATAATGGTTTATACTAAGATCATGAATTTACTAAAGAATATCCCCTGGTAGTGTCGTAACTAAGAGTGCATCAAGGCCCATTGGTGTGCATCAGTTCTTTCTCAAGTTTAGCTCAAAGTGGTGTTTTTAGGTTTTACCCCTAGATATATCTCTTCCAGAGCTTCCTCTACTTGTTTGTATCCAAAAAGGGTTGTATTTTCTTGATAAACCACTTACTCTATACTCAAAAAAATTTAGGGGTGTTTTTATTATACTTAGTTTTATCCCTAATGCTTTCACTAGGGTTTTTTGATCCTAATCCCAAAAATAACTAAATCTATCCTTTGATACCAATTATAACAACCCTGATCTTTATTACACACTTAAACATGATTTATTACATAAACATGCACTTAAGAAAACTCTGAGTATTGATACGTCTAGTGTATTGGAAAATTAGGAACATTACATAACAACTTAGAACATAAAACACAACATGTTTATTAAAAACAACTTTTACATGACCACAACATTCCTTCTTACATATCATTGGATGGGATAACCTGAGGACATGCATAAGAAAAGGATGAGATGTAGAGCCCAGTAAGGGAGTAAAAAATGCATAAAATAAAGAATAAAGTACATGTTATGTAATAGGTATATCAATGGATCACAAGAGAAACATGAAAATAAGGGCATGATATAGCATGGTTATCATAACATGGAAATATGGCAGCAACATTTAACATGATATTAGCGTGATCCATGTCTCATTTCACATGGAGCATGAGTAAACCCTCATTTCAATTGAATTATAATTATAAAACCTTTATTTCACTTGAATTAGCATGAGTAAACCCTCATTTCACTTGATGTATCATGATAATAATCTTTACCCAATGCATTGGAGTGCTATGAGGGCGCATCCTTTATAAACATTTCATTTCATATATAAGTGTGTCACATGGATCATATAATATGTAATCATTAAACATCATCATTTATTCCATGATAAAGGAATGTTAAATACATACATGAAACTATATAATCAATAAGTATATGTGCACAAAGTTGAATACCCTTGATAGTGAAATGGGTATGGTATTCACTTACATGATGATTTTGGCATGGGAAATTTTGGCAGCATAACAACGTCAAATAGAAATCATAAAATGGGTTGATGAGAGAGAAAGGGGTCTCACATAATTTATACATTAAATGGACAGTAATAGGGTCATTGAACATAATATCCCAACATATGTAATGTAATTTAGATGCATATTATAAAATAATTTCTTAAATGTAAATGAGAAGAGAGAAATTACATATGGAATTTCAGCATGGTAACAGGTGTACATGGGAGGAATTAATGAGAGAGAAAAAGGTATATAATCATTAAAAAATAAGGATGGAAGTATTTAGGAGGTGTGAAATAATAACCCAACATTTCTAATTGAAAATAAAAGTGTATAACAACATAAATAATTTTGGACAAAAATGAGGAAGGAAGAAATCCCTTACATGGAAGTGTGATCCCAAAGGCTTGGGAGAGGCTTGAGAGATGATTATAAGGATCTTGGGGAACCTTTGGAGGATTATAAAGAGAGAAGGAAATATTTTTATTGAGATCCAAAGGTTTTTAGTGAAGATGATTGGGATATTTAGTGGGTTTATATAGGAAAGGAGAGGGAATTATTTATTATTTAGGTTTTGGACACTACACATTAAACTAGTCAAAACCACAAACCATACCATGGTTTTTGACCATGGTTTTTTCCAAAGTTGAGTGGAAAACATTATTTTATAATTACAATGTCCGAAATTATCAAAATATTAGGATTGATTATGTGGAGGTGAGTCACACTCTCAAGGAAATCATTTTAAAAAGTTAAAATATTTTATAAGTCTTGGAGGGTCCACTAAGGCACCATAAAATTAATAAAACAAATCTAAAATCACATTATTTTAAAGTTAAAACATATATTAGACAATAATACCTTTTATATAATTTTATTACATCACTATTAGGTAATTATGATGTCATAAAACACATTATATATTTAAACGGTATTTAATTTTTACCCAAAATTTCGACTATCTCAGAAAATTTTGAAAAATTCACCATTAGATAATTTCAACATCCTAAATCCAAAAATGAAATTCATTTTATCTAAATAATTTTATAAATATGTGAATTTTTACTTTTAAATAAAAATCAACATTTATCAAAAATTCATGGGTCTTGACTGAAACAGCTTTCAAACCATAATAAAAATTACAATTGTATTCATAAAAATTATATGATCATTTAGATTTAATAAAAATTATTTAGTGATAATATTTTATTAAAATATTATTTAATTCAAAATAATCCATTAATTCATCAAAATATATTTCTTAATTTAATATTAACTAAAAATATTATTTGGTATTTAAAATCCATTTACAAAGTCACAATAATTAAATGAATCTATATTCTTTATTCTATACAAAAATAATGCACATAATCATAGTTCTAGGGTCTTTTTACATAACCCCTTATAACCCCAGCATAAGACCTAAGGGTAAGGTGTGCGATGGTGATAGACTCTTGTGCGGCTCGGATAACATCCCTCGGTTGGTAATCTCTATTAACTTACACTTCTCTCGTAGGTGATTCTATTCAAGATTAACATGTTGAAGCTTGGATTGGGCTTGGTCAATATCTAATCCCAATGATGCTACCTCCTTTCCGAGCTCTGACAAATGGTCTTTGTATGGATCAATTCTACTGGATGAGGCCATCACTTCTTTTGTCTATGTAAATTTGATTTGTTAAAGCCCTAAATTTATACTAATCATGTGATCACTGTTCAATGTCTATATTATAAACGGTAAAAATTCTTAATGATATTTTTAAATCCAAAAAAAACAAGGAAGTGCATATGCCTTATATAAACATTTTACATAATAAGACATTTCATTAGATCAAGATGAATTTTCATTAATAAAAGTTTGGGTTGTTACAGGATAAGCATGAAAGGGATGACTCCAGACTGTGGTTGAATAGTGAGTTCCATCATGATGGATTTGGGGCTTATGAAGATAGAATAGGCTTCTCTTGAGGATAAATATAACGCTAGTTGATGGTCCCTTTATGTGAGTGACTTATGAAAATCCAACTAGGGAATGTTACTGCATAGTCAGATAGTGAAATCCTTTGGCTGATAGGCCCTTTATGTGGGAAACTTATGCAAAGCCGACTGGGGTGTGTTACTACATAGCTAGACAATGTAGTCCTCATATATTATAAATTTTATTTCTGGTATCCAGAGAAAGATTGTGAAGACCCAAAATTGTCCAACATTAGGAGTATGATGTGTGGAACGAATATGTCCAAGCATAAAGGAAGCATTTGGACCGAAATTGTTCGTAAAGTATAAATTCCCTTGCATATATCTGACTTATATATAAGAAGGGACATTTATGTTTCCTTGATGGATCCTTGAAATATGGAACCCAAATTAAGATCTCATGTATATATCTTTTCATATTTCTTTTTCTATATGTAGGATAGGGTGCATTTTTCTTTAGCCCATGGCTAGGATGAGGACATGAAGTCTAATTGTCACTATGTTTCTTGTTGGGATGAGAATCAAGACACACATAGTTATTAGTGTACCATAAAATTTAAAGTTATGAAACAAGGAAATCATCCATGTAGTTTAACATCATGTGGTAAGGATGAAGTTGACTCGATGTGAAAAAATGAATTTTTTGGCTAGGCCAGGGTATAGGACTCAGGCCTCACTATGTATCTTGTTGAAACAAGAATCAAGCCGCACACAATTCTAGAGTATATTCCCCATACTTATTGAATTCTTATGTGGGGGAGGGACCTTTTTTAATACATTCTCACAAAAGGGGTGATAATCCACATTAGGTCCTCTCATGCATATATGACTTATATATAGGAGAATTGGGTCATTTCCCATATTGTGGTTGGACGGTGATATATGATTCATGTGTCATTATGTATCCTATGGGGATGAAAATCAAACCATACATAGTTCTTTAGGAACCATGTAGTTTAAATTAATTCAGCAATGACATATGATGTTCCTTTTAAGGTATTGAAACTAGAACCCTTTATGTGGGTGACTTGTGCAAACCAGATTAGGTCGTGTTACTATATAGACACAATAAGGATTCCTTAGGTATCAAAAATTATATTTCTGATAGTCATAGAAGATTGAGAAGAACCTAAATTTTCCAAGATTAGGAGTATGACATGTGTAAGGAATATATCTGAGCATAAAGGAAGCATTTGGACTAAAATCAGTCATGAAGTATAAAGTATGCTACATAGATCTGACTCATATGTAGGAATGGAAATTTTTGTTTTCTTGATGTATCCATGAATGAGGGAACCCAAATTAAGATCTCTTGTATAGATATTTGTATAGATATTTTTCTATATACATAAGAGGAGACATTTTTCTTTACCCCATGGATAGGATGATGACATTAAGTCTAGGCATCACTACGTATCTTGTTGGGATGATAATCAAGCCACACATATTTGTTAGGGAACCGTGTAGTTTAAAGTCATGCGGTAAGGACATAAGACATGTATTTTAACGTCATGCGGTAAGGAAGAAGGTGACTCGATGTGAAAATGGGAATTTTGTGGCTGGGCCAGGGTATAGGACCTATGAATCACTACGTATCTTGTTGGAACAAGAATCAAGCCACTTGAATATTTAGAGTATATTCCCCATACTAAATGAATTTTTATGTGGGGGGGATTTTTTTAATACGGTCTCAAGAAAGGGTTCAAAACCCACATTAGATCCTCTCATGTATATATGACTCAAACATAGGTGAATGGGATCATTTCTTATATTTTGGAAAGACTAGGATGTAAGATCTAGAAACCACTACGTATCATGTGGGGACAATAATCAAGAGATACATAGTTCTTAATGAACCATACAGTTTAAATTCATGCATCAATTACATCTGGTGTGCCTTTTAAGGTCTTTCAACTAGGATCATAGTAACCCTGATGTAAATTGATATTCCATAATTATGCATGGAACTTTTTTACCAAAACTTCTAAGTCCATGTGAGCTATGATCAGTGTGAGAATAAAATAGCAGAAATGGATTCTCCCACCACACATGGTCAATAAAAGTAAAGGATAAGGTTTTTTTTATTTTCGGTTGGCTATACAAGGCTATAAGATCTAGGAATCTCTATATATCTCATCAAAGTGAGAATCAAGATGTACGTAGTTCTTGAAAGCTTCTCTATGAAAGTCTGACCCATACATAGGGAAAGAGTATTTTTTTATGTTGTGGATGGACCTAAGATTATAGATCACATCACCACTATGTATCTCATTGGAATGAGAATCATTCCACACATAGTTCTTGAATAAAATGTGTGGTGGGATACTAGCATCAAGGATTTTGATCCGCTCAAACATGGATCAAAATGTTACACAGTTTTACATAATGAAACAAGGATGTAAACCATGAAATTTCACGTCATGTGGAAAAGAGTTCATCGTACAGTTTAATTTATTATGACTAGGATATTGGGCTATGTAATTTAAATTCTTATAGCTCTGGCTATGATGTCTTGTAGTTTTGGTTCATACGACTAAGACCATATAGTGTGCCTTTTAAGTTCATTCATATCGAACCATGATTCTATGTAGTTTAATGGCATATAGTAAGGATGTTGGTTTCATGAAATTTATTGTCGTGCGACGTGGATTACATGTCATTATTTTTAAGTTCATGTGAAAAAATAGACTATGCAGTTTAACATCATGCAGCTGAGACGTATCACTCTTTTGTCACACAAAGTAATTTTTTATAAACCTTGCATTGGTTAGGGACATAATGATCTCTCCATTCATTGAGATCGGTGAATAATCTCTGTTCAAGTGGACCTTGTGTATAGAATAAAATCCCTACCACTTTAGTTCAAGATTTGGAGGCTTCTTGTCTGGTATTGTTGGAGTCCTGAGGATCAGTACAAATTCTCCATGGAGGAAAAACAGAGGTGAAACTTCTTTTTAAAATCCAACACTATCTGATTTTGAATGATCTCTAAGTGATGAAAGGTATGAAATCTCTCCTCATCCAGTCACGCCAATTCATCTAGTGATTTCTGGAATTTCTCATCTTTGGATAGCTGATCACATATTACAATGCAGAGTGATGGAAATTGGACCTCAATGGGTAAGACTACTTCAGTTTCATATACAATTGAATACAGGTTTTCCCATATGGTTTTATGGGTTGTAGTCTAGTATTCCCACAAGGTGTGAAATATCTTTTCAAGAAAATAATTTTTATCCTTATCCACCATAGTTTGGATTATGTTCGATTGGGTCTTGTTTAAGGTCTTTAACTTTCCATTTTCTGCTATGTGATAGTGAGACGAGTGGTTGGATTTGATATTATACTCCCAATACAACTTTTCTAACTCATCAAAATAGAAATAGGTTCCATTTTTCATCATTATTGTATGAGGGAACCCAAATATAGTAATGATTTTTGATTTCATGAAGCTACAAATTATTTTGTCCCTAGCTTCTTTGAGTGGTATTGCCTCAGCCCATTTAAAAAAGAAGTCGGTAGTAGTTATAATGTATTTTAACTTCTTGAATGTGGAAAGAGGATATGATCCTAAAATTTACATTCCCTATATGGAAAGTGTCCAGAAGTATTTGGATATATGTGGAAACTCTGGGGGTTGATAGATGAAGTTAGCATGCATTTGATAGGAATGACACATTTTGGTAAAATTTGAACAATCCTGTGTCATAGTGGACCAGTTGTATCCAAGCCTAGGAATTTGATGGGAAATATTGGTCCCTAACTGGTGGTAACTATAGTATTCAGTGTGAACTTCATTCATAATAGCAGCAGTATATTATTCATCGATACATCTGATAAGGACTCCATCAAATCCTCGATTATAGAGGAATTTCTAGTGATTTGGGTTGTCATAAAGAGTTAAGTTTGTTGCTCACTATTGGATTTTATCTTTTCTAGATTTTCCCAATGGGATTTATTCATTTTTAAGGTATTCTATGATGGGTATAATCAACCTAGTGTTAGGAATACATGGTTTGGGGATAGGGCTAATTTCATCGATCTCTTACGTGATGACATGATCAAAAGACAAGACTATTCAGCAATGCGCAATGATGATGATCATTTTGTCCCAGTTCAGATCTACCAATGTTGTGGATGTATTTTCCAATACATATTCCTAGGCATTCTATTATTGTGGAACATGATTCAATATTGTCTTCAGGGGGAATTCTACCATTAACCCCCATACATAGTCAAACATGGGGATTAGCTCTTCTTTTTTGATGGAATAATCCTTGTTAATCTTTTGATTACCAAATTTGAGTCACCTTTCACCTCTAGGTGGCCCACTGGCATTTGAATCACCAATTTTTTCCTATAATGAGGGACTGTATTCTTATTCCTGTTTTGTACAACCTTCTAAAAATAGGATGGATTAAGGAAAAACTTTCTTTAATGGAGACATGAGTATGACTCCCAACACAGCTTTGTTGATCTTAGGCTCTTCTATTATCTTCCTTTTTGGGAACTTTTATGCACCATAAAAATATATTTCCCATATCTGAGGGATTTCTTGAATATAAAATATATCTTTATCTGGAAATTTAGTATCTAACAACGTTGTTTTTTTAAGACGGGTGCTCTGTGAGATAATCTTACAAATCCTGGGCTTTCACCACTTTGTGAGGCATGAACTGAATGTCAAACTATTGTAGAATAACCTCCCACTATACCAAAATTCTTGTCAACATAGGACTACTGAGGATATAATTGAGCAGGTTATTGTGAGAGACCAAATAGACCTTGTGGTGCTACAAGTAGTGCCTCAGATTCTGAACAATGAAGATTAATTATAGGAAGCTATTATTGATAACTGAATAATGATTCTTAGTGACATGCATGGTTAAAATGAGATAATAAAAGTTTTTTTAATTCCTAGCATCATTATTTTGTGTGAGGAAATAATCCAGTGATCACTCTAGGGTCATCACATATAGAATCATATACTTTCCCTAAATAGGTGGAATTAGTACTAGTGGGATCGAGATATATTTCTTGAGGTTTTCAAATGCTTCTTGACAGTAATTGGTCCATTAATATGTGACCCCCTTCTTCACCAACATGGTGAAGGGATAACATTTTTCTACAAGATTGGCTATAAAGCATCAGATGTAGGCCAAGTTTCCTTGAATTCCTCTAAAAAATTTAAGGTTTCAAGGAGGTGACATAGTAAGGATAGCCTTTGTTTTATTATGGTCTACCTCGATGTTGCAATGGAAGATTATGAATCTAAGAAATTTTCCGGAGGTTACCCCAAAATCACATTTCAAGGGGGTTTATATTCAAACTATGTTGTCACATCTTTTTGAATATAGTATCAAGATTAGTCAGGTTTTTATAATTATATCGAGACTTAACCACCAAATATTCAACGTATAATTCAAAAAAAACATCCCCAAGAAGGGCTTGAAGATGTGATGCATGACATGTTGGTATGTTGTGTCAGCATTCTTTCAGAAAAATGGCATTACTCAATATCAAAATACTCCTTAAGGATCCTTGAAAGTGGTGGATTCTTCATTTATGGGGCCATTAAAATTTGGTTGTACCCTAAATATTAATCCATGAAGGATAGGGATTGATAAATAGTTGTTTCATCAAAAAGTATCTCTAGGATTGTAACTGGGGAAGTAATCTTTCTGAAAGTGCTAGTTGAGATCTATGAAGTCAATATAGACCCTGATTTATCCATTATTATTCTTTATCGGGACGATGTTGTCCAACCATTTCAGATAATGAACATCCCAAATGAAGTCATCCTTGATAATCTTTTCCACTTTAGCCTCAATTTTGTAGGTGTGGATCATGTGTGTCTTTTTGGTTTCCTTCTTGAATCTCTAGTGTTCTCCTAGAAGTCCTAAGTGGTGAGTGGCCACCTCGGGATCAAGTTCTAGAATCTCTATGTAATTCTAGGAAAACATGTCTTGATGTTACTTAAGTAAAGAGGCATGTACCTATTTTTCTTTGGAAGTGATGGACACACTGATCAAACTGGTTTGTGGATCTTCTTCTATACCCAGATTTATTTCTCTGAGTTCATTAATAGTGGTAGAGATACTTTCCTCAAATGCTGGTGGGGCATCCCTAAGGTCTTCCTCCTATTCCTCTTGATCCTCCTCTTCCTCTTGCTCCTCCTCCTCTTCCACCTCTACCTAGGAACTAGGCAATGAAGCAAATTTATCAGAGTTAGGGGGAGTCAATATTTTGAATTTTTAAATGTGAAATAGAAACTTTTGACCTAACTGATGATGCAAGGCCTCTCTAAAGATCTGGAGATAGAATGAGGATATGTTCACTCGGGCTTCCATCACTTTCAGAAGAGTTAGTGACTACTTTAGTGCTACCAGGTTCAGTTTTCATGACTAAAATCATGGAGGTTGCTAAATATGTGCCTGAATTCGGACTCACCTCTTTGATCTGATTGATGGGAAACACATACTCTGTAATGAGCTTCTTGAAGGGATTAATAGAGGTTATCTCCAGACCATTAGGGGCATTGATTTGAGCAACATCGTCAATAATGGGTTGTTTTCATTCCCTTTTATAGAATCCTACATCAATATATGGTGATTCATAGGATTTAAATGGGAATTTATCACCATGAAATTTCATAATTTAATCATTAATGCAATATTTGAGGCATTGGTGGTATGATGAGGGAACAGTCACATGCTGATGTGACCAATACATTCCCAAAATAATGTTTAAGGTCATATCTTATTGAACAAATAGAAATTATGAGTCAAATTTGAGATCCCCAAACTAAGTCCTGAGCCTGATTTGGACTTGAGGCTTTTACTCACTCTTTTCATAACCTTTTAGCATTGGAGTGGAGGGGGGGAAGTGGGACTCATTGTTACCCAATTGATGAAGTGTTCTGACTAGAGAGAGGTTGATTCTTGAGTCATTGTCAATAAATACTAGTAGGATATTAACGTAATTTATCCTTACAGATACATACAAAATCCTTATGTGTCCTTGTATAATGGTATCTTTATCTTGGTATGTAAAGAAGATGACTGTGTGACATTCTATAGGATTGTTTTCTTCCTTATAATATTTTAAAGTAGTGACTTCGGCCTAAAATTTGTGAGGGCTTGAAAAAGCCTCTATGAGTACTTCTCCAAGGTATCTTGACAGACTCAAAGCATCAAGGATACATCATCTGGATGGAACTAGGGATAACTAATTTAAAATTTCACACTTCTATTCCAAAGGCCTACACTTTCCAATGTGGAGACACTCTTTTATAGGAACATTTGGAATTTAAGTACTTGATATAGGCAGGTCGACCCTTGAAATAGGAGTTGAAGTCACTTCTTGCCTTGGTGGATTAGGTTGAATAGGTCTACCTACGTCATGAGGTTGATTAGGTGATGACATCCCCTCTAATTGATTATCTTGAATGATCGAGTCGAAGAAAACTTTGGCCTATACAGGGGAACTTTCTTTCTCTTATTGAGCTTGTTGGAGATATCTCCCCTAAGTTTCAGCCACATAGATGGGTCGATCAAGGACGTGGCTAGAGTAATGACTCCTAGAATGACCACTTCTTCCCATGTATCCTCAACTCTACCATACTCTTATTCTAATTCCTCAATCGGGTGTAGGGAATATGGGGTCATAGTCGCACTCATCATCCACGAAGGGATCCATTAAGTGAATAACATTAATGGAACCAAAGATAAACTACTCATTTGATGAGGACTCCGTCTGGAGAGTCGAATCATTTTATACTGTTTGGTGGGGTAGTGTATGCGCTTCTGGAATTTTAGGCATGAAGTCTGATAGAGTCAAGTATAACATCATCCTTAGAATAACATCATCTTCTTGTGTTTTCTTCTTTACCTTACAACCATGTTGTTTATTGGAAGACTAGATTTCATAAGACTGTGGAATCGATGGAGTCGGTTGTGACGTAGCGAAAGTGATCGGGGGTACAACTGTTTGTTTCAATTGTGCCCAGAGGATAATGTGAGTCTGGTTGATCATATTTCTAACCATCCAAAGATTGGACTTCTTCATACCTTTACTATTAACTTATTTTCATTCATTATCCTCCTCCAGATTGGTGTAAAAACACATGCTACCTATGCAGGTATATTTCCTAGATTCAGTTGTCCAGAGTCTACCATCTTCTATAGGATGTCTTTGAAAACAAAAACATTCCTAGATTTTGTGACCTAGTGCTCGGTGGAAGGGGAAATAGTTTAGGATATCTTCATCACCAAACTGATTGGGATTCTTGGGATTTATAAACATGGTCAAGTTGTTTTCCAATGCTAAGATTAAGTATCCAGGGACTTGTTTATTTTAGAAAGAATAATTATTTTTCTCAATTCCTCAATCCATTTTCACCTCTCCTCCCTTTACCTCTCTTGATAAGGTGGGAATTATTGCTAATGCCCAGGAGGTTGGAATGCATGATATGGTGAAATATTTGGAGATGGGTCAGGTGTAGGGTTCGTCCTAAGTGTAACAAATGCATCCTTTACTTTCCCCATTCTCTTTCCTTGAACTGATGGGATTACTTGGGACTTAGACTTGGTTTGTGTGATAGAGTCATCCATTATTTAAGAAATTGTAGAAATATCCCTAAATCATCCTATATATTTTAGAGGAATGAGTGGTGTGATCAACTCATCATAAATATTCTCTATACATATGGGAAAAAAGTATTATTGAGGAAGTTATATTCTTAAGTATTATAGATAATGAGATCTTAAGGATGTTGTAGGCTTAAGGGGTATGTCAACCCCTTACACTAATCAATGAAGTAGGTGACCCTCTAATTATATCATTGTTTGTAGTTTGAGAGGTTGATGATTTTTGAATTTTATATCATTGAGCTGAATTGGAAGAGAAACTTTCAATGGAGATATTCCCACCCTATGATTGATTGAGTCCAAAAACGGGTGTACCATAAAAAGTTTGTCCCTTACAATGTCTGTATGAAGCACCTGATTTTTATTGCTTCCTGTTGTATAGGGGCCCCCATCATGGGATCGCAATGAGACATAAAATTTCATCAAATACTAATATGTTTCCCCTGAACCCTTGAAAATTGAAAATGTAGGATTTCCAAATTTCATCGGGGGAAGAGTCAGATCAACCCATTCAGGGTAAGGCTTCCTTTTAGGTTGTGCTGGCACATGTCTTTCCTCCATAGATTATAATTAAGTTGTTAGAAACTCAATAGTATTGATGAGTCCTTGAGGAATTTATGTATGATTAGAATATTGAAAAAGGTGTCATGACCCCCTCCCACCAAAGATATAACAGTGAAGGGAGAAAGATAATGATCCCCATATCCCACCTCCAATAGGCCCTAGTTTGGTGACTAACATCGAGGGTATAAAAAATTCACAATATGGGAGGCATTTCCCTCTATAAGAAAATAGGATCGAGAGATTGGATAAATCAACCACAATCAGCTCCCTAATATATATATATATAAGAAAACCAAAAACCATCCCACAATGCATGTATAAATAAAACTGATATAGATAAAAATTCTCCAAAGTAAATACCCCAAAGAAAAGCTATGGTATTGGCACATCAGTTATCCAAAAGTCTGAGCTATTATTATCCAACACGGTCTACGTAAACCTCATAGAAACCAAAAAATGGTTTTTATATATGTAGGGTGAGCATAAAAGTGTAATCAGTGTGAAAACTAAAGTCTCTCAGGAACATGTGAAAGAAGTATACTAATTCACCTATGAGAAAGCATCAGAAGAAAACAGAAACTATACAGGTAGACTAACCAAACCCAGTCTCACCAAGGCACACTCACCAAATAATGAATATCAGGTAATATAACTCCAACTCCAAATCGGTTTTTTTCATTTAAAAAAACTACTTTAAGGATAAACAGGATACCATACATTTCAAACAAAATGCTTCATTCAATTCACATTAAAACTTTCAAAAAACATCATCATCATCTCAGTTCTTGTGAATCTCGAGTCAACCGCCTGTATCGTGTTGCACACCTATCACATAGAAAATCATTTCCTTTCACCTCCCCATAATCACCATGCTAGAGAGACTCACCAAAATCCCCATCACCGTCATCTTCAACTTCACCGTTGTCACATGGATTTTTATGTTATCATCATCACTGCCATTAAAATGATCTGATCTAGTTCCACTATCGTTGTCATAGTCCAAACACCACACCAGTCCACCAGAGAACATCATAGTTTATTGAGATTTCATGAACACAAGACGAATCAATCGATGAGTTCACCGCCATCAGCATGTATCCAGTCAAACCCCATCGCTGTATCCATGCCAATTCATCGCCAAAATCTTCATCCACCACACCACTTCATCGTCGGCCATTGCAACAACGACGACCTCCTTCACAACCAATAATGCATAGACCTTTGATGTCGAAATAGACTATCACCATCGATTACCCTAAACTATCCACTCAATCTCATGACCCAAAGAACCATGATGACCACCTCACTGCTCTACCATATAGAGATTTGGGGAGTCCTAGAACCAGAGTAGTGAAACTAACGAACCAAGAAAAGATGGAATTCCAATGAAATATCATCTTGACATCATCATGTCATCATCGCCATCAACACAACATCATGAGAAAACTAACATAAAGTGAACTAGACTTAAATCACTGTGAATCACATATATAGAAATGAAACCCCTAAAATCATGAAAAAACACCATTGATGAAGGGCCACATGAAGATGTTGGATTGGTGTAGGCTGATCTGGTTGGGCCAAATGCTTGTGGCCCGCAACTATCATGGGTTGAGCTCCGCTGTGAGATCGATGGGGGTTATAGGGGCAACGCACCCCTACTTCGAGGGTATGGGGGTCGTTGGCCCCCAGCCCAAATTTTTGGGAACTGTAGAAACTCTGACCACTATAGTAGAGCTGACCGACCGACACTGACATGCACAGTAGCAGTGAGGACTTTAGAGTCAACTATATTGTATCCTTTTGAACTTCCAGTCTGTAGCCACTGTATCACTTTTCACTTGGGTGGCTACCTTTCACTGTAGCGAAGTGGAATTCTTGTGCAACATTGGATCATCTTCTCCATTTGTAGCCTATTTTCGGAATAGGGTTTCTCACTGAAACACTCTGTAATTGTGCTCCCAAATATAGTGATTTTCTTCCTCTCCATGGACATAGGGATTATTCCTGAACCACATAAATTTGTGTGTCCTTAATCTTTTTTTTTCCTTTTACTCTTCTAAGTTTCATAGTTTCTGTCACTAAAACTCTCGACATTTCCACAATAGAGGTATACCAATGACCAGCATACCGCACATCCCAAAGTATCTCTATTGATCCACCTTGGAGGGGGAACAGAAGAAAGAGAGACCAGCGCAAGGAAGGAGTAGTCAAGGGCTTAGAGCATCAGCACTATCAGCGAGACAGATGAAAAGAACCAGACGATGGAAAAATTAGAAGACCATCACCTGAGTGAGTGCAGAGGCCACCGCCAAAGACTAAATAAGAAGAAGGAGAAGCAAGAATAGAGGGAGAGGGGGATACAATGCCGGAGATCCATGCAAAGGCCTCTCACTAGTATTCCTCTCTCATACCCCAACATCGTACACCATGGCACTCTCATCCCTTCTTTATATCACACCTCCTTATAAGCATGGTCAAAATACACCTCACTCGAAGACACTTGGGCTCGCTACCCCACAAGTAGGACCATGTCACATCTCACCCAGAAACACCTAAGTCATCACAACCACCATCAAATTCACTAATTGGCCTATGGCCATCACAACCTGTGGAATACCTACCTCTCCTGGAAGAGAGGGTGGGAAAGAGAGGGTACCCAACCATCCGTCCTCCTCACCTGATGTCGTAAAAAGCACCCCACACATGACTATTCGGGTGTCGGCACAAAGCTCTTAACGTGGGTTGGTTGCATATATAAATCACAAGAATATACAATTATATGTATATAATATCAAACAATCAATACCAACCTATGGGTTCAAAAAAAACCAACCAAATCACAACACCATCACTTTTTCTACAACATCTAAAGGCATAACACCACACAACAAACCGCAATACCATTCATTTGACTATTTAAGATCAACCACATTTAACCAGACAACCCATCAATTATTATTCCATTTACCACTTCTATTCCATTAACTAAACCAACCCAATTTATTCCAAACACTATTAAATAATTATTTATTTATTCCATCACTACTCGAGCATCTAACAAAAAGAAACCACCCCCTCGCCACCCCTAAAGCACGGACACACAAACCACATCACTACCCCAAAAGAATGACCACACAAACCACCTTTACACCCCAAAAGAATAGCCACCGAACCATCTTTCCCACATGCCCCAACCATACATCTCCATCCCATAAGAACAACCACACATCACAACACAACAATATCATTGTACAGATTTACATGGTGGCTTTTATCACATTTCACTCTATTTTAGGGGTGTTCTCACAAAATCCATAATCCTAGGGTAACCATTTCATTATCCAAATATAAATGGTTAATCAATTTTAATTTTGGGTGATATCACAAAAATCACAACCAAAGAAACATTCACAACATATATATCCAACATAAAAAAATCCCCCAACATCCATAATTTTCAGTGGGACATCAAGCCCGTACAATCCACAATATCACAAATAACATCAATGATGTAAAAGAATGTGAATTAAACCCCATTTACCCCTTTTAATTTAGTTTAAACAATTATTTATCTTTTATTAATCATTCACAACCATAATCCATAGATAAAAAAAATTAAACCCCTCTTGCATGATACACAATTAAGAGAAACAAGGGATTCTCTACCTCAAGGAATCTTCCTAACTCATTGCACACCGCAGGGCAAAGAAGAACACTCGCAAACCACAACCGCACCACATGATCATAGATTAACCTACAAAAAACAAATATCCATCAAAACACATCCCAAACACAAAATACAAACCAAATATCAACACTACAACGAAACTCTGAAGAATAATAAGAGAAACTCATCCAAGAAGAAGGAAGGGATTACCACGAATTGCTGACAAAAAACCACTAGGACCAACAGATCAAAGAGAGAGGAAGAGGGATTGATGAAATCCTCAGGACAATTTGTCTGGAAAAGACCTTTAAAACTACACTATATTGTGGATTTACACAACATGTAATCCCCTTTCATGTTGTGTAAGGCTTGGGGTTTAGTTTCTTTGAAAAACACATATCCTTTTCATTAATGCCAAAAATATACACATCTTGTAATACACTTACACAATGTGTATTTCCTGCAATAGTTCTACTGCACCTTCGACTTCCACCGAAAACTCCCAAAACTTCCCCTGAACACATCCAACAACCAAAACTGGAAAAGTAATATACCTAGAGGGCATGAACCATTACATCAGATACCTCTCAAATTATTGTCACCATCTAGAATCCAAAATCAATCCTAGAAGAAAAGGGTTTTGAACAACCACCCCAAGAGATACCTCTCAAGGGTCTTGTCATGCCTCAAATGCTTCCACTAGAAAAACATGTCGAACCAAATGAACACAAACATCTTGAATAACCTCATCACCATGAAACCAAAACTATAAACAATATCTTATCACACAACCACACTTCCACACAACCATTTCACAATCAAAAAACTACACCATCCTGAATACATAAATTAGGGAATTTTTTCCTCCATGTTAAGATACTATTTGTTCTAAGTGGCACCGACTCGCCTAAATGGGTTTAATCACATTACAGTTAATTCAAATCAATTAGGAATCATTACCTTAAATTTCCATATGTTAGTAATTTATCACACATCACACCACACATATAATACACCAATGAAAATATCTCATCTCATAAGCAGAAGGATCCAAACATCATATCACATAGCAAAATATAGCAAGGAAAAACTCAAAACAACTTCGAGTATTGGGCACGCATCTGCATATCTCACTCCCAATTACTATCTTCTAGGACACCATGCCTCCACAACACATGAACCAATGAATTAATCCATCCATACAGTGCATTATCTTGGTGATCTTGGATCTCTAATGACCACTCCACAAATGTCGCATCATTCTCAACATCCAACTCTCCCCAATCAATGAAATGAGAGTCATCATGAATATATAGATGAATCTAAGAGATGTGGAAAACATCATGGATCCTTTCCAACTATGGTGGAAACACCAACCAATATTCTGCCTCACCAACTTTCTCCACCACCTCACAGGTCCCAACAAACTTGGTAAAAATATTACTCCCTCTTTCAAACCTCTACTAACCACGTTGAGGGGAAACCTTAAAAAACACATGGTCCCCAACCTCGAACTCCAAGGGCCTCCTCCTATGATCAACATAATAATTATGTCAATTCTGTATTTCATTAATCATATCATGAACAAGATGAAATTTTTTTTCATGCTCTACACCACATAGGGACCAAGAATGGTTGTCTCCATAATCTCCATCTAGCACAATAGAAACGACATAGTATCTCATAAAAATCCTCAAATGGGGCTATGACAATAAAATATTAATAACTATTATTATAATAAAACTCTAAAAAATTTAGGTTTCATACCCAAGATCTAAAAAATTACAAGATGCACTCCCATGACATATCATCCGATGTTTAGATAGTTTATTCTGTCTGTCCATATTTCTGGGGGTGGAAAGCAATGTTGAGGCATTACTAAGTGCCAAAAGCATGCTATAATCCCCTATATACTCATGAAGTAAAACATGCATCTTGATATAATACAATGGACCTTGAAACTCTATAAAACTATACCACATCATCCATGTACCTCTTAGCCAAAACATCCACTGCGCCTGACTCCTTGATCACTAAGAAGTAGACCGATTTCATCAATTGATCCATGATCACCCAGATAACCTCACAACCTCCATGATCTCTACATAACCCTATGAATAAATCAATCAAGATGTCATCACATTTACACTAGGTAATATACAAGTAGTACAACAAAACTCTCGAAACATGATGCTCAACCTTTACCAATGAAAACCCATACACCGAGCCAGAAACTCTACCACTTCTCATTTCATCCTGGGCCACCAAAATCGAGTCCTTAAGCCATATTATATTTTGGAAACTCATGGGTGTACCAATAAAGGTGATCTATGAAACTCTTAAAGTTCTCCCTCATCCATCTCTACCAGAAAAAACACCCTCCCAAGAAACAAAACCGAGTTCCGACCATCCTCCAACCATCCCTCCAGAGCATCATCATAGAAAAAAAGATCACACATCACCTCAGCCTCTAAGTATCCCCATTGATACTCATCCACCTACTACATTAGAGAATATTGAACCATCATATGAAACAAATATCATCTACCACCATCTACCCTTTCATCTAAGTTCAAGGCTTTCAACACCTCCATTGCTCTCCAATAATACTTGGACTCCTGAACAACACCCTTCAATGAATTCTTACTAAAAGTATTGGAAAAAACATACCCCTTTCCTAAGGTATAGGATATTTCAAAACCATAGTCCAGAAGAAACTCAATCCACCTTCGTTGTCATAGATTCAGATCATGCTGGGAAAAGACATACCTCAAACTCTTGTGATCTGTGAAGACCACAAATTTCTCCCTAATAAGGTAATGTCACCACATCATTAGTTCAAACACAACTGCCACTAGCTCTAGATCATGGGTGGTATAGTTACGTTCATGAGGGAAAACCTCCTAGACCCATGATATCACCACCTTACATTGCACCAATATGTACCATAATCCCATAATGGAAGCGTCACAAAACATATCAAACAACACACCCTCCTCTAGCAGTTGACGCACTAGAGAACTGACCAACTACCCCTTTAGGTAACTGAATGTTGCCTAAAGCTAATCATTCCACACAAAAGTATGGTAATTCATAGTCAAAGCTATCAACGGGGATACAACTCAAGATAAACCTGGTAAAAACTTCCAATAATATCCATTGAGACCAAGGAAGATTCAATCCTCTTCCACATTCCTGAGTACTTCCCAAGAAAAGACTGCTTCAAACTTCGATGGTTCTATAGCCACACCCTATTGAGACACCGCCTGCTTGAGGAAATGAACCTCTCATGTCCAAAAATCACACTTGTAAAACTTTCCACAGAGCTGGTGGCGTCAAAGAACATGAAAGGCAGTTCTAAGATGCTCAGCATACTCCTCGTCGGACTTCGAGTAAATCAATATATCATCAATGAATATGATGAAGAACTATTCTAGGAACTCATGGAACACATAGTTCATAAACCCAGTGAACATAGCTGGAACATTCGTAACACCGAATAACATGAATATAAACATGAAGTGCCTATACCTGCATCAGAAGGCAGTCTTCGGGATAACACATTCCATCCCCCTCAACTAGTGATGTCTATTTCACTGATTGATCTTAGAAAACCAACTCTACCTTATAAGATGGTTGAAAATATCATCTATCCTCAAAAGATGGTAACAGCTTTTTACCATCACCTGATTCAACCTCTAGTAGTCCATACACAACATCAGACTGCCATCCTTCTTCTTGGTGAAAAATACTGGAGCACCACAAGAAGACACATTGTGCCAGATAAAACACTTTTGTACTAGATCATCTATCTGAATCCTCAACTCCCCCAACTCAGAAGGTGTCATATGATAAGTATCCATTTAAATCAAAGAATCACCGGGATGCAAGTCTATCCCGAACTCAAGATCGCGTCAAGGGGTATCATAACAACCTCCTTAATAAAAAACATCCAAGAACTCCCCAATTACTCTGGGAACCTCTATCATCCTATCAACCATTGATTCCACCAACAAATCAACCAACAATGGTAGAAGGGTCTCCACGCACCGATTGCCAACCTGACAACTCCAATCACCAACAAAAACCACACACTGTCCATCCACATTCAAAAATATGACTCTCCTTCAAAAGAAATAGACAATATCATGTACAAAATAAAACCATTCTATGTTGAGGATTAAATCATATGGATGCATTGGTAGAAAGAAATGATATCAATGGGAAGGATGAGGCCCCATCATCAATCTACATTCCCAGCACACATCAAATAAGATGGTCTAAAATCTGACTAGGATAGTAAGCACCAGGGAACTGGAATATTATCAATGTTTATTCCCAGAGCATGGGATAGAGAGGGTGAAATAAAGGAGTGTGAATATCCTAAATCCATAAAGTCACAAAAAATGGAACTAAAAAAACCGATCATACCTCTAATGATCTAGGTCCCCTCTGTAACTACTACCTCGAATGCATGAAACTAACCACATCCATCTTATCTACCTATATGATGATGAATACCTTAATGAACATGCTTGGGTTGTAGTCCCTGAATGTGTGGAATATTCTAAGGTCGGCCTATACCTACTCCATCTCCCATAGGTGGATCATAAGCCTACTACCCCTACTACTGAAACAGTCTTACTAGAAACTACTATTGAGGATGGCGTTGAACCTATCCACCTACAATAAATTGTGAATGGGGAACCAATGGGAACTAGTTACGATGATGGCCACGAACCCCACCACAAAAACACAATGGAACAAACCTCCCTAGAAAATCATGAAAACCACTGGCCCCATAAGGCCGAAAAGGAGGCTATTGAGTTCGAATCCTCACTGGTCAAAACCTCAAAGTTCTCGGTTCCTAATACCTACCACTAACAACTCTTCTCATCGAAGAACCCTAATGGTTCCCATCACATGGTAAAATTCCTCATGAGTGAATCCGCTCAATCACATTTGCCTTCTTCTAAAACTCCATATATGTTGGAAACATAAAATGAGTAACTAGATACTAGATAGAAGGATGGAGTGCCTCACTAAGACATCTCGCATGAGACTCCTCATATAGAAACAGATCTATAAAAAATGAAGAAGGTCCTTGAACCTAATTCCTAACTCCTACACTAAAATTCTCCCCAGCTAAAGAGAAATAAGATAATGTATATTTATTTCCTTCATGGTTGAAGAAAGGAACTCTACCAGAACTACTTCTAGAAGTAGACCCAAAAAATGTATTCCTCCTTACGCTCTCCCGGATACAATATAAACCACTGATGCATAGCTCCCCGCATTTAACTAACTTCCAAAGGGAACCAGAACTTTGTTGGGGACCAGATCAAATTTAAAGTGATCTCAAGATATTCCATCCAGTTCTCTATCTCCACATCTGAAACACTTCCCCTCTACTTTCCCAGATCCTTTCGCTGGAAAGCACACAACTTTCTCTACCAAGCCTCATCCTCCTTTGTCAGATCAACCTTGCGGTGATCAACCGGGTCATCCTGTTAAACCTCAACTTCCTAAGACACACATGGATGATGAACATGATCCATAGCTATAATGAAAAAAATTAACTTACTATGACCGATAGTAAGTAATTTTTATTTAGATTTATTTTAATTCACTTTATTAATTTTAACCTTCCCAAGACAAACTAATTAAAATAAGATCACAAGTCATAATGATGCATGTACATTTCCTAGGTCTCTACCCTGCAAGAAGGTCCATCTCACTTGGCCTTTAAATAAGCTCAAATTCTATGAACTGGATGACAGGGGGACCTAAAACATCATGTACTAGCTAGTATCCATGGCTTAGGTCATGCACCAAGGTCAACAGACATTTTTCCCATACCAACCCATGGATTCCTCATTGTTCTAAACTCCAAACTCCACCCTATATCTCAATCATAACCTTTGATACCACTCTATCACGACCCCCTCCCCTCAAAGATACTCTAATGAAGGGTGAAAGATAATGACCCCTGAGTCTTATCTTTAGTAGGGCCTAGGTTGGAGACTAGCACTAAGGGTATAAAAATCTCACAATATGGTAGGAATTTCCATCTATAAGAAAAAAAGATCAGGAGATGGGATGAATCAACCACAATCAGCTCCATGACATATATATAAGAAAACCAATAACCATCCCACAATTCATGTATAAATAAGACTGATAAAGATAAAAAGTCTTCAAAGTAAATACCCAAAAGAAATGCTAAGGCAGCAACACTACATCTATCAAAAGGTCTGATCTATTAATGTTCAGCATGGTTCACATAATCCTCTTAGAAACCTGAAAATAGCTTTTATATATATAGGGTGATCATACAAGTATACTCAGTATGAAAAAACAAAGTCTCTAATGCACATGTGAAAGAATCATACTAATGAACCTGTGAGAAAATAGTAGAACCAAACAGCACCAATACAGGTATAATAGATAAACCTGGTCTCACTAAGGCACACTCACCAAAAAAATTAAAGTCAAGTAATATAATATAATAGGAATAACACCCATAAGGGTACCTCGCACCACTATCCCATTGATATGCCACACTCACAACCCAATGTCATATGTCCTCAAACTCCCATCCCTTTTGTATACCACACCTCCCCACAAGCACGGTCACAACACACCTTGCCTGAAGACACCTGGGTTCGCTGCCCCACAAGTACGACCACACCACATCTCACTCAAAAACACTTGGGCCATAACAACCAACATATAATGCACTAATAGACCTTTGACCATCACAACTTGTGCAATACCTACCCCGTCTGGAAGAGTGGGTGGGAAATAGAGGGTACCCAGCCATTTTTCCTCCACACTGGATGTCGGGAAAATCACCCCTCACATGACTATATGGGTGTTGGAACATAGTTATAAATATGGGTGAGGTGCGTATAGAAATCGTAAGATTATACAAGTATATATATATAATATCAAACAATCAATCCCAACCAATGGGTTCACAAACAAACTAACCAAATCACAATAGCATCACTTTTTCCACCACCTCTAAATGAATAACACCACACAACATGCCACAACCCCATTCATTGCATTATTTAGTATCAAAACATTTAAACACACAAGCCATTATTTATTCATCCATCCACCACTTCCATTCCATTAACCAAACCAAACCAATCCATTACAACACTATTAAACAATTATTTATTTATTTCATCACTACTCAGACATGTAGCACAAAGCAACCACCTCCTCACTGCCCCAAAATCACAAACACACAAACCACCTTGACACCTCAAAAGCATGACCACCAAAACCACCTCAACGCCCCAAAAGCACAGCCACCAAACCATCTACCCCACATGCCCCAACCACACTTCATCATCCCATGATAACGACCATACATCAGAGCACAACAATATCATTTTTCATATTTACAAGGGGGTTTTATCACATTTCACTTTATTTTAAGGGTGTTATAACACTAGCCATAATCCCGAGGCAACCATTTCCTTATCCAAATAAAATTTTTTAATCAATTTCCATTTTAGGGTGATATGATGATAATCACAACTAATGCATCATTCATAGAACATATATCCAATGCAAACAAATCCCCCAACAAAAATAATTTTCTATAGGGAATCAAGACCATACAATCCAAAATATCACAAATAATATTAAAGTTGTAAAAGCATGTGAATAAAACCCCATTTACCCCTTTCAATTAAATTTAACAAATTTTTTATCTTTGATTAAGTCAATACAACCATAATCTATAGATAAACAAAAGTAAACCCCTTCCACATGATACACAATAAATAGAAACAAGGTATTCCTTACCTTAAGGAAGATTTAAAACTTTCTACACACCATAGAACAAAGTAGAATGCCCAAAAACCACAACATCATCATGGGATCATAGATCAACCTATAACACACCCAAAAATACATCAAAATAAATACCAAACACAAAACTCAAACCAAATATCACAACCATAGTGAAACTCTGAAGAAGAACAGGAGAAAACCATCCAAGAAGAAGGAAGGGATTACCACAGATTGTCAAAGAACAACCACCGAAACCAATAGATCAAAGAGAGAGGAAGAGAGATTGAAGAACTCCCTGGGGAGACTAGGGTTCACCCAAAATGAGAGGAAGAATAATCCAGGACTGAATGAATGAATATTCATCTAGAAAAGAACTTTGAAAACTTCATGACATCAGGGATTTACACGCCGTGTAATCCCCTTTCACTTCGTGTAATCCTTAGAGTTCATTTTCACTGAAAAACACATCGCCTTTTCATTATTTACCCCAAAAAAACTACACATCATAAACCAGGCCTGGATAAGTTGTGAAACCAACTTTAATGTCATGTAATTCACTTACACGTTGTTTATTTCTTACAGTATTTCTTCCACAACCAAAAACTTCCAAAACCTCCCCTGAATGCCTCCAACAACCAAAACTAGAAAATAACGGATTGGGAGGGCATAGAAAATTACACAGGGGTAGTATCAGGTAGGTCCAACTGTGGAGGCCCTATTGGTTTCTACCTTGGGTAAATGATAAGGATAGGCTTGTAAGGATGTGCTTGGCCCTATTCTAGTTGTGTACCCAATGGAATAAACTCTTGATATTATATTGTGGGTTATAAGTATATTGGTTGTTAGTACCCCACATTGAGAATATGTTCTGGATCCCTTTTAGTTGTTTCGGAAAACCCTCTTTGTTGAGATATGTTGGTTGGGAGTGCAAGTTGGGGCTCTGTCTATAGAACGTATCCAAGAGGAATGTTGCCTCAAAGTAGTTCTACATTGATTCTTCTCAATTTCTTTATATCTTCTTATTACTAAGAAAGTATTTCCTAAAGTGTGAGGGGTTAGACCTCTTTAGGAGGTGTTTGAAGTATAACCTTACCTTTACCATTTTCCTTAATATACACTCTTTGTAGAGGTAATGATGTAAGGGCTGAAGCAATTCCCAAATGTAAGGAAATCCTCTGGTTCTGGGTACGCACACCTCCTTTAATTGTGTTGGTGTGTACCATATTATGAACCAAAATATCATCCTCTAGATCATTTGTATTGGATTCATGTTCCATAGATTCTACAGGTGAGGTTTTAATGATATTCATTGATGTGTACTTCATTTCAGGTGTTTCGTCAATATCTTTGCAAGACCATATTTGTTTGCACTCTCTGTGGGGCCATGTCTTCTTCATTATTGGTTCACTCATTATTGTTTGGTAGAAGGTAATACAAATGGAATCTCTATAAAAAAAATTTCATTCATGTTCTCAATGAGGATATCAGATCATGGGATAGTAATAACTGAGAGGATTTGTTCTGTGGAGTCCCCCCCTAATTAGGAAAAGACTGACTTCTGCTGAGGAGGAGGTTGTTGAGGTAAAAAATCCCCCATCCTTGAGTGTTGGGTCTATTCTTTCTCTACTTCCACTACATTTTGAACATGGTTTGATGACATTGAAGGTTGTGTTAAAAAAATACTCATACTTATGGAAAGGGGTTGCTCTTAGATTACCATGGATGCTATTATCATGGCCACCTTTTTTATTTTATGAATTTGGGTTCGAACATGGGTTGGGTGCATCATTAAGTTTGAACTTGAACAATCTTCTTCTGAAGACAGTTGCACTATCTGTGACATTTTCACTATATAGAAACTGACTTCCCTTAAGCGAGAGACCTGATCTATATTTTCATATGCTTTATGAAAGATACTTTTGATGATTCACTCCCTTCTGGCCCAACATCAATAAGAGTCAATCAGAACCTATTTCTGTTGAGCATACCTTTGGTTGTGAACAGGGTTTATTTGTTGAAGTTGATCTGAAGTTATGACATTTCATGATGTCATCTTTGGAAGATTTTTCTAATTGGGGGTGCATTGAAATTCAATACTCCATGTTCACCCTGTCCTGTGATATTAACACTGTATGCGGTTTTTCCATCAGTTGATGCAATTCTTTTAATGCACTAAAACATGCATTTTGAAGGGATCCTTGGCATTTCCCCAATTTTGGATGTCATGTAGACAAGAGATCCACTAAGTCAATTTGGCATTATATCCCTTCTATTACCTTGTACTAACTTTGATACTTATCATAAGGTAATACCCTTTCTCTTTATTGATGAAGAGTGTTCCATATATTGAGGTGGATGGAGTGAACACAATCTTCTAAAAATGCCTCTGGAATGCTGTATTGGGGAGTGAATAAATACCATAACATGAATAGTATTTCATCTTTAACCAATTGTATCATCATATTTAACACATCTTCATTGTATTTCTCCAAAGGTTCCTCAACCCGGTCTGAACAAATTATATGCTTCCCTATGGATTTATCATAAACAACAAGATTTTTAGGGACTTACTCTATCACTTTAGAAGACAGGTGGTCCTAAGGGTGGTTTGGATAGTGATCATCACCTTGGGATTTCTTTTGAATGAGAAAGGATTTCACATGCCAGTGACAAAGAATCAGACATGACTGGCCTCATTTTCCCAAGTTTCTAACGGTAGGAGGGATTTCTCATCATTAAACCACCAAGGGGAGGACCCTTTTTTGAAATCAAAACACTGTTGTGGAGAGAAATTTCATAGTGAATACCATTATGGGGAGGGCTACAATTATGTCCTGATTCCAGCTACAAGGATAATTCATGCAGCATATACCCTAGGGAGGGAATTTAGGGTGGACCACAATGAGGGGAATAACTTATTTTTGTTTGATCTTCTCGCCATGTGGAGGGCTTTCGTGACTCTCATCAGGATATAGGATCTTGAGATTAATCAGATTATGGATATGAATCAATCCTTTATAGTGAAGTGTCTTGGGAGGAACTTTGGAATTACTGCTATTGTTCCCATAAATTGGTAATGGGAGAGTTGTATCATGATCTACTATAGATAAACATATGAGGGCTTCAAGAACTAAAACATTTTTTAGAGTGGGATCGTAGATCGGATCTTCATTTTCCAGTCATCTCTGATGAGGCTTCTTTTTGGATTCCCTCTTGTGAGAAACTAGGAACACTTACAGGGGAAAGCGGTTTTCAAGTACAAAGGCTTGTTTGACTAGCTCCAATGTTGCTACCAGAATTTTCCCATAGGCTTATGGAATTTTGGTAGGGGTTTGTACCTATCTCAAAGTGACCATAGAAATAGGCCAATTACCTCCAGTTGGAACGAGACTATGTGTCTGATCCTATTGTCCATATATTGTAGGGGAGTTTCCCCCAAGACCCTCCAGGACAGGAGTAGAGGTGTGTTTCTACTCTTGAGTGACATGATTACAAGTCAACCCATTTGTAGGGATGGAGTTTTATATCCATCCCTCTTCCATTTTTGTCACCTTTATAATATCCTATAACTTTTTTAGGATGTGGGAAGGAATTTTTGTATGCCCTTTCACCATTTTCAGGATTTTATTTGTGACTTAAGCAGCTAGAAAAAGAATATATTTTGATTTTGTGGCTGGGCAGGGGTGTGTTCCTACCCCTTTCCTCCATTTCCAGTCAGTGGATACTTATAGTAGATAAGTTCAGGGGGGAGATTGGGGTTTCTCCCCTGTTTATAAATGGTTCATTCTAGCAAACTTCTCTAGATTCTTCCAGAAGAGACTATTGGTAGGCTTCATAAGTGCAGGCAGGTGTGTGTTCTTTCTCTCATTTTTCTGTCAAATTTAACTGACGGGATTCCTTTGAAACTTTCATATGAGGCTGTTGTAAAACTTAATAGATGTGGGAAGATGTTTGTGCCTAGTCACAAATTGCTGCCATGTTTGACTGGTGGACTTTCTGGTTGTAGGCAGGTGTTTCTTCTTGATCACTACGTGATGCCATATTTTGTTGGTGGGATTCTTTGGATGTTTCCAGATGAGTTTTTTGGAAATATTGATTGGTGTGGGAAGATTTTTATTCCTACTTGCATTTTTTCCCAAAATTTTATTGGAAGGATTCTCCAGAGGGGATAGAAGTGTGTCCTTATTACCCATTGACGGCTCACTACCATCGATGGATTGTCTTGTGTTCCCAAGTATTGATGACCCGCGATGGGCTCTTGAGGGTAGAAACCTCATCATGTTGAGGTTTCACTACCTCATGGCATTTTCAATGATGATTACTAGTAGGAGACCTTTGAAAGGACCCTTGTGTCATTTGGGTGAGTCCAAATGTGGCCTCTTTATCAACCTCACTAAGATAAGGGGGGGTTTATTTTTGTGTTCTGTGAATAATCTCCTGAAATGATTGGAGATAAAAATGGTTTCCATCTACCTATAGACCATTGGTCATCACTCAGTGGATGACTGGTGGGGATTTTCAAGCTGGAAGTCATGTTTAATAGCCTCTAGGGTCAAGATGGTGCCATTTTGGCAGTACTATCATACCAGTGCATTTGAGACCCAGTGTTGAAGACGTTGGGTTAGCGATGGTGTACTATACTTAGAAGAGGACCCAACATTAATGGTATACAAGGAATACATCTGTTAGAGATGGTTTTATTCCATTTGTATTGAAGGAATATCTTGTCAAAAGTTCTTGTAATATAGGTGAAAAACACAGACAAGAAAACCCAGTCAAAGAAGCATCTCGTTAAATTAACACATGCACAATTTAATCTCTTGTTCATCCCTATTTTATTTTGAGAGAGAAAGGGGCCTTGAAGGTGGGTGACACCATCATCTTGGTTAAGGATTCAATTTGGGTTCACTATTTTTATTTTTGATGAAAAATCATGCATCTGATGGTTGATTGAATGGGATTGAATTTTGTACAACCATTCACATCGGGTTCACCATTTTTGTTTCATCCCCAAAATGTAGTGTGAGGTTGGAATGAAATTTTGTGGTGTTTGTGGGAAACACTTCATTTTAGAAACATATATCCATGCCCCTTTCAAGAATTTTCCAACATTTTTATTTGTGGAACCAGAAACACCCAATAGTTCTCATATTTGTGATGACTCATGAACCTGCTTTCCAAAGGCATGTTCTTATTGGGGAACTTGACAAATGATACTTAAGATCTCACAGTAGTTGAGAGTATGGGTGTTCAGGAACATCACACCCTTTTGGGGGATTTTTTTCCCTACTCCATGACTCTCATAAATATTTAAGATATGTTCAAAAATCCTTCATTAACTCACAAGTATGACAGGGGTCAACATTGAATTAACAATGAATTATTAGTATGTGTGGAATTTATAATTTGGATGTATTTTAGGTTCTTTATCAATTTATATATTTATATGTATCTATGTTTCTTCATCAACGGTGCCCTTTAATAAACATATTAGAGAATATTTTTTCGTTAATTATTATGATTCTAGTTTTGAGCCACGCAGTGGGGCACTCTGGAGTTTATCATCATCCAGGGAGACAGGAGTTGTTTTAATGTTGGGATCATACCCATAAGATGGGCTTCCTATGTATCCTTGTAAAAAGAATTAGAACCCACATAATTTGGTTCCACTTAATGGAACACGTCATACCTTTTAAGGTCATGTGATGTGGACCAAACTATGTAGTTTAACGTCTTGTGGAAAGGACATCTAGGAAAGAGGTGCCTAGTCAAAGTTTGATGCGGGACTTATAACTAATTGGACCAAAGAACCTGGAAGGGATGTGGTCTCCCAGGTTGGTTAAGACCCTACTGGAAATCTGGCCCAAGGAGAATTAGGGTCGATTTGGGGTGTTGGGTTTGGACCTCATGCAGGCTTCCTACGTATCCCATTTGGATGAGAATAAAAGTCCATGAATTTCGGTAGTGAGTACCCACACCTATGGAGTCCCTTTGAAGGTTTTATCACAGGGAATGTGCCCCTTTGATATGATTAATGAGTGATTTTGGGGCTTACACTATATAGGAGGATGCCCTGATGGATGGGGTGATGAGGAATTTCTCAACTCATGCTAATTTGGAGGTTTAGTTGGGGATTAAATCTAAGGGGGGTGGTCTTTTTAAGGTTGTATGGTGACATGGTTAGGGATTATACTATGTAGGAGGCCCTAATGGTTAGGTATTACACTTGGAATGATGCCCAAAGTTTTGGGACCATGCGGATTTCATGACCACCTCCAACCTCTAAGGCCATGTGAGTCATGATCAGTGTGAGAAATAAGAGGAGAAAGTAGATATAGGAAACCACACAATCTAATTTTCCCATTGGTGGATGAGGGAGAGGCTACGAAAGATTGGGAAGGGACTTTGATTTGCCCATCTCCTCCCATCATTATACCCTGAATAGTCACGTATGACTACCCATCTAGATACAGCCTAGGGGCATATAGAATGATGAAGGAATGAAGTGGGAGAGGTCCTAAAATAGGGATTATGGGCTTACACTAGGGGGAATTCCCTCGAACTAATTCTTTGGGAAGAGAGGAGGATAATTAAATATCCCTCAAAGGGAAAATCAAGTTTGATCCTCACCCAACTAGTTGGGAATTAGAGGTCCCAAATATTTGAGACAATGAGGGAAGGACATGGTCCTGGCCCTCATATCTGAGACTGGGATGTCCCTAACATCTCCCCCAGGGCTAAGGTACTCTTGATTGAGAAAATTCATATCTTCATGAACCCTGATGACCCTTCCCATCTAGTGGGACAAGTGTGGGACACCTTTGACCGATGGAATTCATATTTTAATGTGATACTTTTCGATGTGTCTCTTACCATGGTTTTTCAAGTCCAATGACTTTAGTGGAGGTTTCAATTTGGTCCCCCTCAAATGAGGGATCCAAAGAAAGTGGGGTTCTGCCATTGGTGAAATGAAATAGGGTTTAGAAGGTATTGTGAAGGTCAAGTCGTGGTGAGTAGGAGGTGGTTCGCGTAGTACATGGGAGGAACTAGAAGTGAATCACATAGGGGGTAGGACTGCGCGAGCTGGATGTTCCTTGGGCGATGGTTAACCTGGGCGAAAACACTTGGGTGAGGCCTTACTCTATCCACCAAGGGTCACATCAGGTGTTCCTATAAGGGTATTGTGCAGGTCCCAGGTTAGGGAAGGGACTTTCGTGCTAGTGGTTTCCAACGAGGGGGAGAAAGGGGTACTCATTCGGGTGTCTTGTGTCTCAGACCCTAGAGGGGATTGTTTCTACTACCCTATTTAATTACCTCTTCTCTCAGGTTTTGGATATCTAACTGAGGCTTTTTAAGGACCTGGGTGAAGTGGCTATGTGACCATATCTTGGAGGATTCTTTCGATTTTACCATCTTGAAAATGAGGATCCATGAGGTTCTATTTATAGGCAAACATGGGACCCTGGTCGAAGGAGTTACCCCACACATATAGCTAGAATAGGTGACTGATGTAGGTATCATGTTCAAGGGTGGCTGGTCCTTCAATTCCACCTAAGGGGGTTTCTGTGAGCCTTCTTGTTCGAAATCTTGGTGCACGCAGACCAATTTTAGGAGAGTTACCTTGACCCTTATTAGGAATCTTCACCACTCTAATATTTAGGATATTATTTATAATATTTTCATCCCCTGTGAAAAAACAATGTCAACAACAATATTTTTGTTTTTATTTAACATAATATATTTTAAATAATTTTTTTTCAAAAAAAATCCATAAATAGATAAGTTACATAAGGGTAAACATGGTAAACTCAAAAAACAAAGATAATATAAATTAACAAATTAAATTATTAGTTATAATACATATTTTAATAAATAAAATAAAACTAAAATATATATCATTTTATGAAATTATAAAAAGCAAACCAAAAATAAACATATGTTACCAGTAATATTAGAAATGCACTAAAAGATTATTTTCCTGAATTCCTTCTTCATGATCATTCAGTATGGCATAAACCATGTCAACAACATGCTCGTCAATATTATCTTTTAATATTTCCATGGAAGTAAAGATCTCACATAAATCAGAATCTTCATCAAGTTTATGATTACCAACATACTAATTTTTCCTTGTAAAAAATATATCACTTCATATCAGATTTATTAATAACATAGAAAAAAAATTCTTTGGTTTCCTTGATAAAAGGATTAATTATGCATTACAATATATTCAGATTAACTAGTGTCATTACAAATTCATCATGTATGAAACTGTTGTTACCAATAAATCATTTTTAGTTAAACATTGTAACTTGGAATTTTATGTAATCAACCTCTCGTATTTCTTGAATGACTCCATAATTTTCCCTTGACGTATAGATTTGGTTTTTGTCTTTAGCACTCTAAAAATGCATTGCTTTTATAGACACCAATACACTATAATTATAAACTTCATTGTTGTTGTCCTGATCTTTCTTATGAAATGTATATCCATTAATTTCATACCCATACCATGTTATCAAAGTTAAACTTTTTCCTCCCACTAACCATCTCGATGTTTCTGATGCATCTAATATAGTGAGCATGGTCTCTTTAAACCATGGGAAAAAAGTTTTGTTATTCTCATTCAAAAACCACCTATGTTTCTTTGGATGCCATTATTTCAACACATTAATATGCAATGTTATATATGGTTTAGAATCATCTATGTTATCCATGATGTATAAATGTACCTTATTTATTTGTTCAACTATTTATGATTTTACTTTCAAGCCATATATCCCCTTTCCCCCATATTTGACTTGTTTATGGTGAGATTTAGGTAAACCAATGTGCTCAACTGCAGACAAGTAGCTTTTACAAAACTCTGCAACATACTCAAAAATATATTTCTCAACAATGGAGGCTTCAATTCAATATGGATTCATAACACACCCCTTCAATATCTTCATATAACTTACAAAATGATACATCCAACAAAGATATATTGGTCCACAAAGCTTTATTTATCACACCAAATGAACCATTAAATGCTCCATGATATCAAAAAAATATGGAGGAAAATATATTTCCAATTGAAAAAGTATATAAACAACTTTTTTATCCAAATTTTTCAAAGATTTCATATCATTCACCTTATTAAAAATTAAATTGAAAAAATAACTCACCTACATGATAGTCATTATGACATAGATGAACAATATTTCACACAATGCAACTGGTAGGAGTTTTTGCATCATGATGTGATAATCATGATGTTTCATAATTTTCAACTTCAAATCCATTAAAGACAAAAAATTTTACATTTTAAGAATAACCCCACGGCACTTTGATATCATGAAGACTCAAAATCTAATTTTCTCCCTCTTGGGGGCGGGAATGTTTGCCTTACATTGGAAGTGGTAGATAACTCCAAATGCATTCTCATTGAAATTAAATCCAATCATGCATTCAACCCATCTTTATTCTTTCCTTTAATATCAAACAATGTTCCAATAAATCTATCACATATATTCTTCTCCATGTGAATGAAATCAATGTTATCTTTGATCTCATGATATCTCTAATATGTTAACTCAAAAAATATTGATTGTATCTTCCAAATATTTATATCATTTCCATAATTTTATATCTCTAAATGTTACATTAATGTTTTTTAACCTATCAAAATACTAATCGGTGGACAATTGTTTTGGAGTAATATGAAATTTCTGTGAGCCATTGAATCCTTTTTTAATCTTTGATAAGAGTAATACATACAAAAAAACCTTCGATGACCCGCGTATACTGTTTTTCTCCCATGTTGTAGTCGATAATATGATGTTTATTGCTGAAAAATTAGATAATATTTATGATCTTTAACACTGTATCCAAACAAATTTCCATATACTAGGAAGCCATTTATAGTGAACATAATCATTTCATGCAGTTGAAAATATTCAATTATATAATAATCAAACACCCTAATATCTTACTCCCATAAAAGTTTCAAATCATCAATTAATGATGACAAGAAAACATTAATATAATTTCTGGGATGTTTTGGTCCATAGATCATTAAACTCAACATGACATATTTTCACTTCATAAAAAATTTAGGAGATAAGTTTTAAATTACCAATAAAATAGGTCATGAACTAGGTGTGCTACTAAGGCTTTGATATGGGTTCATTTAATCCATGTATAGTCCAAGTATGGGATTTATAACTTCATTTTTGGATGTAGGAAACTATTGATCAAATTTCTTCTACCATGGAAAATCATCTGGATGCTATAATTTTCACTCACATATCTGCTCATATGTATGTAATTATAACCTATTTTCATCATTTTAATTTGAAAATAAATGTTTCAAATGAGGAATTATAGGAAGATACCAAAATTACTTTTTAGGGGTCTCTTTAATTGCTAAATTAGCCTGTGATTTTTCTTTTAACTTATACTATTATGTCCCACATTTTGGACACCCTAACATAAATTCATATTCCTTCCTATATAGCACACAGTCATTCTTCTAGACATGATTTTTCTTCTACGTCAATCCTATCAAGCATTATATTTTCTTCTCTTTATAATGTGAATATGGAAGATTGTTGTCTTTAGGAAGAATGGATTTCAAAAATTGTAGAAACTCTGTAAAACTTTTTTCACTTCATCCATTTTTCATCTTCAAGTTAATCAATCTTAACATTGTTGATAAAATCATAAATTCCATACAACCTAGAAACAATGGTTTTTCAGCATCACCATATAGACACTCAATTTTAGGTTCTTTCTCAATTGTATCTACTTAAATATCATGAATAATTTATTCAATTTGATCAGCCTTGTCATTTTGTAAAGAATCATCATCAATAGATATGAAATTCTTCCCAGTTTTACCAAACCAAATCCAAGGGTTGTAACTTAGATTAAAATCAGAAAAATTAAATGATCTTTGATCTCTCTACTTTTCGAATTCTTCATATTTAAACATTTTTTGAATAGATATAAAACATTTCATTGTATGAAACATTTCCTTTAGAAAATTCCAAAATATCATCAACACCTTCCTCATATTCATCACTTATTCGAAGCGCAGTAATCCAACATTGACTCATTATTATCTATAAAAAATATCAAAAATAAATATCTTTTCAAAAGAATATAGTGGTGATAAATGTAAAGACCCATAATTTCCATCTAATTTTTTTTTAATTAAATGGAAATTTTACGAGTCCGCAAAAATTGACGGTGCGTGATTCCAAGGCCCGGTGTGCCTGGAATGAATTTCTGAACTTTTTTTCGAGTATGTTTAGTAAACGTGCTAGTGGGTTTTTGTAAATTTTGAACCGGTGCTCGGAATTGAAATCCTAGAAGACCGTTGAACTCGCAGCTTCGATATTCGCTTAAGGAGACCTTTACCTCGACCGTAGTAGGATTAGGGTCGAAGCTAGTTTTTCACTTATTCATGAAAGAATATAAATAAAATAAAATGGAGTAACATTTTTTTTTGAAACTCCCATGTGGATGTTTCATAGGTGGGGACTACCTGAACTAAACCTCCCTTGAGAGGTTATGGTGATGGGGACCACCCGAGTATAAACCCCCCTTCAACTCCCATTTAATGGGAGAAACCCTCAAACTTCCTATTAAATGTGGGGGATCCTCTTCAACTCCTCCAACATGTATTATTCCAACTGAGTTAATTAATTAAGCCTTTTTGAATTTATGCCAATGAACTAAATAGACAACATAATCTATTATGTTGGATACTTGGAATTTTTTGTGGAATTGGGAGGAAGGAGCCTTGGGAGGATTACACTTCTCCAACGAAGAACTTTTTCCACGAAGAATGTTCCACCAACGAAGAATGCTGATGCACAACTTTGACTTCTTCCTCGGGAAAATCGTTGATGAGAAACATCTTCAATGTCAACGAACTGATGATCGAGGAAATGTCGACGTCACTGACGTCTGTCTATTCCCAACGACATCGTCTCTTTCCCCACAGACAATCTTCAACAAATCAAACGAACGAGGTAGGGAGGGTGTTTGAATTATTTCCCTTACCATTTCTTGGTATTTTTGTGATTCAAGTATTATAGTCGTGTGCTACCACTCTAATGCGGAGAGTGCGGGAAAAACAAACATGGCCCGTACTCTCTGATTTTTTTTGGGATAATTCTTGTGTTCTTCGCGATGGAGGAGTATGGCTATTAACTACGATGAAGGAAACGGCGCTACCCCACAGCCTCCACCATCCGCGACCAGTGCCGCCGCCCGCGGCCTGCCGCGCCGCCCCGCGGCATTCCGCGTCGAGCCGCCCCACGGCATCCATAGCTTTCACCCTCCCAGCCGAGCCGCTCCAACCGAGTCACCTCGCAGCCTCGTGCCCTCGTGGCACCCTCGCAGCCAATTCGTCCTGCGCCATCGCAGTACCCCCATGGCCAAGCAGCCCCTCGGCCTCATCGTTCCACCCCACGGCCTCACCGCACTGTCACATGGCCTCACTGGGCCACCCCGGCCGAGCCGCCTCATGGAACCCCTGCGGCCAAGTCACCCCGCGGCCTCACACCCTCGTGGAACCCCCGCGGCCAAGCCACCCCACGCCCTCGCGGCACCCTTGCGGTCCAGTCATCCCACGCCCTCACGACACCCACGTGACCGAGCCACCCCGTGCCCCTACGGCACCCCCACGGATGAGCCGCCCCCGCGGCACCCCGCGGCCTCGCGGCCCTCGCGGCCTGCCGAGTCGGGCCTAGCAGGTCGGGCCGCCCAGCGGGTCGGGTGCGGTCCGGGCTGGGTCGACCCGAACCAGGTTGACTTAGGCCAGGTCGGGCCGGGTCAGTCTGACCGGGTCGACCCAGTCCAGGTCGGTTCGGGGCAGTCCGACCAAGTCGGACCAGACCCGGACCAGATATGACCCTATACTTTATTTGATCCATAACTTTGGCACCGGACATCCGTTTGACGAACCATCAGTGGCGCCGTAAACCATGGAGCGAGACGGTCCCTTTGGTATACTCCACTAGAGTTTTAGATAAAGTTGGGGAATGGTCAGGTTGGATCGAGTAGGAATCCGACCAGGCCCTCGGGACAAAAATGCTAATAACTCACAGACCGGGCGTCTGAATGACGTGTCATCTGTTGCATTGAGACCCCTATGACATGGCGGTCCTTTGAGATACTTCTTCATGGGACTTCATGGTAGTTGAAGTATCGACCAGTAGATTGTGGATCGGATCCTTTTGGAGATGAGCGAGCATATTGTGGGAACCCAGTAGCTAGTTGTGACGTGAAGAATGTAGAGCGATCCTGTGTGGGTCAACACTTAGAGTGATCCTGTGTGGGTCAGCGCCTTGCGATCCTGTGTGGTCTAGTACCTAGCGATCATGTGTGGGTCAGCACCTAGCGAACCTGTGTGGGTAAGCACCTTGCGATCATGTGTGGGTCAGCACCTAGCGATTCTATGTGGGTCAGAACCTTGCGATCTTGTGTGGGTCAACACCTAGTGATCCTGTGCGGGTCAGCACCTTACGATCCTGTGTGGGTCAGACTGTGTGGGTCAGCTCTGAGCGATCCAGAGTTGGTCTGCCTCTTAATAGAGTAAGATGATTTAGTTGTTATATCTAACTCTCTTTACTACTTTACTTAATTTATACCTGGTGTGATCTAAGTTCGTACCTATGTGGTACTTTCCTTCGTGGTAATACCTTGGTGGTATTCTTTTGTGTGGCGTACCTATGTGGTACTTGCCTTTGTAGTTTTCCTTCCTTTGTGGAAGATTTGAGCTTTGGGCTTTTGGGTTGGACCCTATCTTTCCTCATGATTGAGATGGGTGTACATGATAACTTAGGTATATGTTTGGGCATATACCTAAGTAGGGTTGACAGTTGACTTCACACTTGAGGTTTATCCTTTGTGGATTTTGTGACACCTTGAGGGTCTTGGGGTCCCTACTAAGTATTGTTATACTCACCACTGCACGGGCTATGCCTTCACTTTGTTGTTTTTGGTGCAGATGACAGACAGCTTTGATCGAGAATGAGGGTACCAGGACTGGACATTGCCTGGAGGAGGACCTTGTGACGAGTCGGCACACGGAGGAGACGATTGGACGTGGAGTGCTGAGGAGGCGATCTGTACCTACCCTTCAGGTAGGAACCTCAGAGGATGACCCAGTAGTTGTCTTCCTTTTTACTTCAGTTCACTTGTACTTTCTAGTTTTCCTTGTACTTTCTAGTTGGGCGTGTATTCTGGCCCCTTTTTACTTACTATACTCACTCTATTTTCTATTCAGTTTACTTGAGTTTTTATATTGATGTGTTCTTGGTTGTGTGTGATACAGGTTATAAAGACAATGCCTTCCTAGTTTTAGGGAATATGCCTTCGGTGCTAGTCTCCATCCCCTGGCCTATGGAAGGCGGGATTGGGGTAGTCACGGCACAGGCCCCGGGGGATGGGTCGTGACAAATTGGTATCATATGAGTTGTTTCTACCATAAAACATAGGACTCTGATCTTTCTTTTAATGGAAACAGTGTTAAGTGTTATGAGTGTGGTTATCAGTTTAGGGAATCCAGTGTTGGTGTGGCGACCGACGTATCCATACACCAGGACCCTGACTTCTGATTTACGACTCAGTGCATGAAAACACTGATTGCATGTCTGTTATCAAGAGTTTTCTTTCTGATCTCTTGATTTAGCTCACTATGTATAACTTATTAACCATGGAGAACCTGTTTCTTTTCAGGATGTCTCCACAAAGACAGCCATCTAGGGTTCTGAGAGTAGTACACACTGATAGCCCACCGAACGACGAGGACTCGGTGCAAGGCCTTTTTCCAGTAGAGGAACCAACGGAGGCACCAGTGGTACCATTACCTGTTGGGCCACTGATGCCACCAACCCCAGCAGTAGAGAGTGCACACCTCTTGAGTATGTTTCAAAAGTTCTAGTGCTAGAGGCCACCCAGATTCAGGGGAGAGACGGACCCACAGGCAGCTAAGGATTGGTTGGAGGTTGCAGTGAGAGTCTTCTGACAGGTAGGGACACCAGCCGATTTCATGGTGATCCTTGCAGCCATCCTTCTACAAGAAGTAGCAGGCAGATGGTGGAGCTTGATGCTTCAAGCTCACGACGAGGTGATGCTTCTCTGGGAAGACTTTGAGAGCCTGTTTCGGGCAGAGTTTTTCCCAGCGACTCTTTGCGCAATGCGCATTCAGGAGCTACTTCATCTGTAGCAGGGCAGCATGATTGTGGCTCAGTACTCAGCGAGGTTCCCTGACCTCTCATGCTACTCCACAAATATGGTGTGAGACCCATTCTTCAGGGCCCAAACCTTTAAGCAGGGGCTCAGGAGAGAGATCAGGGCTTTGATGATCTCACTCAGCATCTCGACGTAGGAGGGGGTGTTAGAGAGAGCCCTCTTAGTGGAGAGTTTCCTTTCTGAGCAATCACCAACAGTGAGACCCACCATCAGTCATCACGTAGAAGAGTCTTCTACAGCTGGTAGTAGACAATGACGTAGAGGTCCCAGAGGACTAGACCTATAGGTGGATGACTGTAGGATTTAGGGTCGGTTGAGTGAGACACATGAGGCATAACCAGTCATACCAGGAGCGGGCAGTGTTACGCATGTGGCGGGCAGGGTCACATGGCTCGTGACTATCCGACCCACCATAAGGATGATCAACAGATGGTCGAGGGACCGCCCAGGCAGAGACAGAGGTTCAACCGAGGATTTCTGCAGGGAGCAGGCAGACGTGTCAGAGGAGTTGGCCATGTAGTTGGCGGTGGGCGATGATTCGAGATGTTACCACCACCACCACCAGGTGGTCCACCCCGACCACAAGGAGCATGAGGATAGGGGTGAGCTCAACTCTAGGCAGCTGAGGCCTATGATCACTGTACTCCGGAGATGATACGAGGTACGATCTGTTTCTACTCCACTTTATCTGCAGTACTTATAGACACAGGTTCCAGTCATTCTTTTATTTCCACTACCCTCGTTCGGAGCTCGGAGATTCCGATGGAGTCGTTGGCTCGATCCTTATAGCTAGAGACTCCTACAGGAGTATATTCGACGATTACGCACTGGTTTCGGCAGTGTGACCTTACTCTAGGAGGTGAGAGCTTTAGTTGGGATATCCTAGTAGCAGCGTCGAGACCTTACGATGTAATCTTGGGTATGGACTGGTTATCTACAATTCATGCTCATATTGACTATATTAGGCACAAAGTGCGGTGTGTCCGCACATATGGGACCATGTTTACCTTCACCGGCGATAAGGGAGTCTTTGCAACACAGGATGGACTTACCCGGAGGAGAGTGCAGTTGATCACTCATAAATTGGCTAGCCTTACCCTCAGAGTAGTTGATGTGGAGAGTCCGAGTTATCCTGTAGTGGTGGACCAGTACGTGGATGTCTTCCCTGATGATGTTCTGGGTCTACCTCCTCGTAGAGAGGTGTACTTTTACATTGACTTGTACCCTAGGACATCACCGATATCTACACCAGCATATCATATGGCTCCCGCAAAGCTTCGTGAGCTGCGGGTACAGCTGGAGGACTTACAGGGGAAAGGGTTCATTTGACCCAGTGTTTCTCCTTGGGCAGTCTCGATTTTGTTCGCCAAGAAGGCAGATGGGAGATTGAGACTTTGTGTCGACTACCGGCGCCAAAACCAGGTGATCGTAAAGAACAAGTACCCACTCCCGATGATTGACGACCTCTTTGATCAGCTGAAGGGAGCACGGTGGTTCTCGAAGATAGACCTCGGATCAGGCTATCATCAGCTCAGAGTACGAGACAAGGATGTGCAGAAGACAGCTTTCAGATGTCGGTATGGCCACTACGAGTTATTTTTTATGCCATTCGGTGTGACCAATTCTCCAACAATGTTCATGAGACTAATGAACAAGATCTTTCAGTACTACCTTGATCACTTTGTAGTAGTCTTCATCGATGACATTATGATCTACTCGACTACTGAGGAGGAGCATGCCTATCATTTGCAGGTAGTACTAGACACACTCTGAGAGGACCAGCTTTATGGTAAGATCTCGAAGTGCTAATTATGGATCCGATAGGTTCACTTTCTAGGAAATTTCATATCGAAGGCTAGAGTTGTAGTGGATCCAGCGAAGATAGAGGCGGTACTTGCTTGGGAGCCACCCAGGAGTGTGACAGAGGTATAGAGTTTCCTGGGTTTGGCTGGATACTACTGGAGATTTGTACCAGATTTCTCCAGAGTTTCAACACATCTATCAGCATTGAAGAAGAAGGGTAAACCCTTCATGTGGTTGAAGATATGCCAATAGAGTTTTCAGAAGCTAAGGAATAAGCTGACTAGTACCCCTATATTGAGGCTTCCAGAGGAGGGCATAGGGTACGTAGTCTACTACGATGCATCAGGGACCGGACTCAGATGTGTCCTGATGCAGGAGAGAGTAGTTATCACTTATGGTTCTTGATAGCTGAGACAACATGAGAATAAATATGCTACCCATGACCTAGAGTTAGCAGTAGTGGTCTTCGCCTTGAAGATGTGGCGGCACTATCTGATGGGCAAATGTTTTACATCCTACTCAGATCACAAGAGTCTCAGGTATATCTTCTCTCAGAAGGACCTGAACCTGAGATAGTGATGTTGGATTGAGTTCCTCTAGGAATATGACTTTGAGATAGTCTATACTCCTAGGAAGGGGAACTTTGCAGCAGATGCACTCAGCAGGAGGTCCGGTATACAGCTGCTAGGAGAGCGACAGAGCAGCTGGCCGCTTTGCAGATATCCTTTGTGGATAGAGATGGAGCAACTTTTATTCAGTCTCTTACAGTCACTCCCCCACTTCCTCAGCGAGTCAGGGAGTTGTAGCGTGGGTACACTGACTGCGCGACATGACGTGCTCAGATATCCACAGGACAGGCACCTGATGGATTTTTTAAAGGTGGGGAGCACGTCATCCTCTTTAGAAGGCGTACCATGGTATCAGTGTCACTTCAGGAGGAAGTGTTGAGGGAGTTCCACACATCCCCTCTAGCAGTACATCCAAGAGTATAGAAGATGTACCAGGATCTCCGATGATAGCACTGGTGGCCGGGAATGAAGAAAGAAATAGCAGAATTTGTCTCTTGGTGCCTCACTTGTCAGCAAGTGAAGGTAGAGCATCCAGTACCAGCAGTCTTGGTTCAGCCTTTAGAGGTCCCAGAGTGGAATTGGGATGGGATATCCATGGACTTTGTGATAGGACTTCCACATACATCCAGGGTTCATGACTCGATTTGGGTGATTGTTGACCAACTCACCAAGTCGTCCCACTTCCAACCGATCAGAGAGTAGGGTTTAGTAGAGAGCTTGGGACGCCTCTATGTGAAAGATATTGTGAGGATACATGGAGTAACCTCAATTATTATCTCTGATCATGATGCATGTTTTACTTCCCGGCTATGGAAGGCTTTGCAGGAGGATTTCGGGACTCAACTTCATTTGAGCGCCGCCTTCCATCCTCAGACGGATGGTCAAACTGAGCAGACCATTCAGACCCTCAAGGATATGTTATGTGCATGCGTCTTTGACTTCGGTCATAGATGGGAGGATCACTTTCCTTTGGTGGAGTTTTCATACAACAACATCTATCATTCCACCATTGGGATGGCACCTTTTGAGGTGGTGTACAGGCGACCTTGCAGATCACCTTTGTGCTGGACTGACCTAGGGGAGTCAGCACTAGTGGGAACAGAGATGGTTCGGGCTACCACAGAGAAGGTACAGATCATCCAGGAGCAGATGAAGACTACACAGAGTGGGAAGAATTCATACGCCGACAAGAGACGAAGACCCATGGAGTTCAAGGATGGCAACCACGTCTTTCTATGGGTCTCACCTTGACGAGGTTTGTGCAGATTTGGCTGAGGTGGAAAGTTATCTCTGAGGTTCATCGGACCTTTTCATGTCCTCGGCAGAGTTGGCCAGGTGTCTTACCACTTATCTCTTCCACCTCAGTTGCACCGGGTGCATGAAATCTTCCACGTATCCAAGCTGAGGAGATACGTGCATGACCCTTCTCACATCATCGACCATGGAGAGCTTAACATCGATGATGGGGTGACTTTTATGGAGGTTCCAGTAGAGATTGAGGATCAATAGGAGTGGGTCCTTCGTGGATGGTTTATACCTCTGGTGCGCATTCACTGGCAGCACGGGAACCTTCAGGAGAGCACATGGGAGCGGGAGGCTCAGATGTGTGCTCAGTACCCCCACTTGTTCCCTTAGTTTGAGTTATGGCTTATGGGGACATAAAGCCCTAAGGTGGAGAGAATGTAAAGACCCAGAATTTCCATGTAAATTTTTTTAAAATTAAATGGGAATTTTCAAGTCTGTAAAAATTGATGGCGCGTGATTCCGAGGCCCGGTGTGCCCGGAATGAATTTATGAACTTTTTTTGGGGTATGTTCAGTAAACGTGCTAGCGGGTTTTTGTAACTTTTGAACTGGTGCTCAGAATTGAAATCTTAGGACACCATTGAACTCGCATCACCGATATTCGCTTAAGGATACCTTCACCTCGACCGCAGTAGGACGAGGGTGGAAGTTAGTTTTTTCACTTATTTGTGAAAGAATAAAAATAAAATAAAATGGTGTAACATTTTATTTTTATTTTTATTTTGAAACTCCCATGTGAATGTTTCATAGGTGGGGACCACCTGAACTAAACCTCCCTTGAGAGGTTATGGTGGTGGGGACCACTCGATTATAAACTCCCCTTGAACTCCCCTTTAATGGGAGAAACCCTCAAACTTCCTATTAAATGTGGGGGAGCCTCCTCAACTCCTCCAACATTTATTATGCCAACTCAGTTAATTAATTAAGCCTTTTTGAATTTATGTCAACAAACTAAATAGACAACATAATCTATTATGTTGGCTACTTGGCATTTTTGGTGGAATTGGGAGGATTACACTTCTCCAATGAAGAACTTCTTCCACAAAGAATGTTCCTCCAACGAAGAAGGTCGACGGACAACTTCGACTTCTTCCTTGGGGTAATCATTGATGTGGAACATATTCAATTTTAACGAACCGAAAATATAGGAAACGTCGACGTCACTCTATTCCCAACGACATCATCTCTTTCCCCGCGGACAATCTTCAACGAATCAAATGAACAAGGTAGGGAGGGTGTTTGAATTATTTCCCTTACCCATTCTTGATATTCTTGTGATTCAAGTATTATAGTTGCTTACTACCACTCTAATGTGAAGAGTGCGGCCCAAAAAAACATGTCCCATCCTCTCCGAATTTATTAGGATAATTCTTGTGTTCTTAGGGATGGAGGAGTATGGTTATCAACCGCGATGAAGGCGACTAAGGCAACGACACCGCCCTACAGCCCCCGCCGCTCGCAGCTTTGTCGTACACGGCCAGCACTGCCGCCCGCAACCTCCACTCCTCGCAATGCTCCGCTGCCCGCAGCTTGCCGCGCCGCCCCGCGGCCTCGCCGCGCCGCCCCGGTCGAGCCGCCCCACGACATCTGCAGCTTCCTCCCTCCCGGCCGAGCCGCCCCGCACCCTCGCACCCTCGCGGCACCCCCACGGCCGAGCCACCCAACGCCCTCATGGTTCCCCAGTGGCTGAGCTGCCCTGTGGCCTCACTATGCCACCTCGTGGCCTCAATGCACTGCCACGGCCGAGCCGCCTCGCAGCACCCCCGTAGTCGAGCCGCCCCGTGGCCTCACACCCTCGCGGAACCCCTATGGTTGATCCGTCCCGTGCACTCTCGGCACCCCCGCGGCCGAGCCGCCCCGTGCCCTCACGACACCCCTGCGACCGAGCCGTCCCACGCCCCCATGGCCCCCCTACGGCCGAGCCGCCCCGCACCCCCGTGGAACCCCTGCGGCACCCCCGTGGACTCATGGCCCTCACGACCTGCCGGGCCGGGCCCAGCAGGACGGGTCGCCCAGCGGGTTGGGCTGGGTCGACCCGAACCGGGTCGGGCCAGGTCGGTCCGACCGAGTCGGACCGGACCCAGACTAGATACGACCCTATACATTACTTGGTCCATAAATTTGGCACCATACATCTGTTTGACGAACCGTCAGCATCACCGGAAACCTTGGAGCGAGACGGTCCCTTTGGTATACCCCACTAGAGTTTTGGATAATGTTGGGGAATGGTTGGGTTGGATCGAACACAAATCCAATCGGGACCTCCGGACAAAAAGGCTAATAACTGAAAAAACCGGGCGTCCGAATGACGCGCCGTCTATTGCATTGAGACCCCTATGATGTGGAGGGCCTTTGAGATACTTCTTCGTGGGACTTCATGGCAGTTGGAATATCGACCAGTAGCTTGTGGAGCGGATCCTCCCGGAGACAAGCGAGCATAGTATGGGAACCCAGTAGCTGGATGTGATGTGAAAAATGTAGAGTGATCCTGTGTGGGTCAGCACTTAGAGTGATCCTATTTGGTTCTGCACCTTGGGATCCTGTGTGGGTCATCACCTAGCAATTCTGTGTGGGTCAGTACCTAGCGATCCTGTGTGGGTCATCACCTTGAGATCATGTGTGGGTCAGTACCTAGTGATCATGTGTGGGTCAGTACCTTGCGATCCTATGTGGGTCAACACCTAGAGATCCTGTGTGGGTCAGCACCTTGTGATCCTGTGTGGGTTAGCACCTAGCGATCCTGTGTGGATCAGCTCTGAGAAATCCTGTGTGGGTCTGCCTCTTAATAGAGTAAGATGATTTAGTAGTTACATCTAATCATATCTACTATTGTACTTAAGTTATACCTGGTGTGAGATGACTACGTACTTGTGTGGTACTTTTCTTCGTGGTAATACCTTGGTGGTATTCTTATGTGTGGCGTACCTGTGTGGTACTTTCCTTTGTGGTTTTCCTTCCTTTGTGGAACAGTTGAGATTTGGGATTTTGGGTTGGATCCTGTCTTTCCTCATGATTGAGATGGGTATACTTGATAACTTAGGTATATGTATGGGCATATACCTAAGTAGGGTTTATAGTTGACTTCACGCTTGAGGTTTATCCTTTGTGGATTTTATGAGACCTTGAGGGTCTCGGGGTCCCTACTGAGTATCATTATACTCACTCCAGTTTTCCTTGTACTTTCCAATTGGGCTTTTATTTTGGACCCTTTTTACTTACTGTACTCACTTTGTTTACTATTCAGTTTACTTGAGTTCGTATCTTGATGTGTGCTTGGTTGTGTGTGATATAGGTTATAAAGGCAATGCCTTCCCAGTTTTAGGGAATACGCCTTCAGTGCTAGTCGACATCCCCTAGCCTATAGAAGGTGGGTTTGGGTTAGTCATGGCACGGGCCCCGGGGGACGGGTCATGACAATAAATGTGAGTTATAGGGGGGGTGGCATATTATTTCAATGATAATCAAGAAGACACGCTTTTGGTTTTATTCATCAGTAAAATGTTGCTATGATTTTCAATGATAGTGAATGTAATGTTAAAGAAGATAATAACATCAGAGATAAAATTGAATGTTAATCAGAATGATTATACAACCAAATAGAAAATAAAGGAAATAAATTTATATCAATAGGGTGTAAAAGAGAGTATTATTGGAAAATAAATAATAAATGAAAGCCTTAGAAGACAGACTAAATATCATGAAATATAATGTGAAGATTTCATTGAATTGAAAGTAAAAAAAATGAACAATAATATAGGATCATTAGTGGATAGAATGAGTTTGTTGAATATAATAGATTAAATATAGAAGTATTATAAGTAGTAGTCTCCAGAAAAACAACATGGGGGTTTTAAGTTAAGACATTCACTGAGAAAAAATTTCTAACATTAGCAGTAACTCTAATGAAATGTCAAACACAAATCATAGTGAATAATCACAAATTTTGGAAGAAAATATTAATGTTGAATAATCTAATTTCATAGAAATATAACTCTTAGATTTTATTATTACATTCTTCAGCCAATGAAAAGAAATATTTCATTGAATAAAGGGATCAATTTTTTAAAGTAATTTAATGTAAAATTTTCTAACCACATTAAAGAAAATAGGGTGTTAAATACCCTAATATTTGTTTTTTTGTGAAATTATTGGTTGCCCCAAGTGAATTTCTATGGAATAAATGAAATTTGATATTCATGTTTCACCAAGGAGTGCTTCATATGAAAATTAGTATACTTTCCCTTGATATTTATTTTTGTATGTTGAATAATATTACAACGAATCTAAATGATGAAGAATATAATATGGGTAGATTATTTTGTAATAGAGAATTATTATACTAAGAGTATAGTTAAAAATTCTTTATATCAACCCAATAAAAATTCATAATTATGTGATTTTATAAAGTAGTGAAGTGATTATTAAAACTTGGATATCCCAAGACTTCGATGTTGGGAGTCATACGGAACTAAAATTAATATAACGCTTAATGCCACAAGACTGGATTCATACCTTGCTTCCTATAAGATTTTTTAAATTGATATATCCTATGGTTAGATCTCATAAGGCAGGTTTTAATTGTTTAGGTATAGAAACCCTTGGTTTTGAAATCTGCACATGAAATAAGGGGAAACCTTATTTCTTCCCCAAAGTGTGTGTTACCTACACCTGAAACAAATCACATTTTCCTAGTAGTTATAAATCAAATATCTGATTACAGAAAAAACCAATTTATATATAAAATAATGTTACAAAATATATATAACAGAATAAAATATAAATTAAATAAATAAATAAAAGTTTCAAGTAATTAAAAATGAAACTAAAACTAAATAGCATCCCAAAATAAAATTATAAACATATCAAATTTAAAAATGGAATGCATAATAAATTTGGGTACAAAACAGATTCGGTTAAATTAAAATTTTAAATACATGATAAATCAAAAAGAGTTTATATCTAATACTCAAGTGGGAAAATAAAAATTAATAAAATAGGATATGAAATACAAACATGAGATTTATCCTTGGAATGGATAGGGCTTTCGATGGGGTGCTTCTTCAAAAAAATTGTGAGGGAAGAGGGAAATAAACCAGGCATTTCACAAAATTAGGGATTCCAATAACATGAAAAAAGGAAGAAAATCAAACTGAAACCCTAAAAATGTAAAAAACGTTCCAGATCATCAATTTTTCAAGGAATAATTCATGGGTCATCTGACTAAGAGAGGATCAAGAATGTGTGAGGCTTACTTGAGAAATGAGAAAAGATATCTTCGAATGCGTAAGCAGAAAAAAACTGAGGGGTGGGTAGGAATCAGATCAATAATCCCACAATGAGGCCAATTGAGATATACACCAACCACCAGAGCTTAAAGTACATGCTTATCCCAAGGCTAGTGTCAATGGAGCAATAGTGATGGCAGGATAAGTTATCGGGGTACAACTTCGAAGTTATTTACAAACCTGGGAAAATGAACAATGTTGTTGATGCTCTTTCAAGGGTAACAACATGAGAAGACTACATGAACTTAGAAATTTATAAGCTGAGCTGGGAAGAGATTCAAGTGCTTAAAGAAGATATTAAACAAGATGGAAGATTATAAGCTATTATAGAAGCATTGCAGTTGGTAACACCTATGAAAATTGGGTATACCTTCTAGAATGGGTTATTAGTTTACAAACACTGATTACTTTTCTAAGAAAATTGGTCCTGATTCTAAAACAATTACTTCATTTTCATTCATCTCTAGCTAGAGGACACTTGGGGTATTTGAAGACTTATAAATGTCTAGTTAGTGGTGATTTTTGGGCTAGAATGACATGAAGTGTGAAACAATTTGTCTGAGTGAAATTTTTCAAAAAAATAAATATCATGATCTGAATCCAATAGGATTAATTCATCCCTAACTAATACCGAGTATGATTTTGGAGGAGGTGTCCATGGATTTTGTGTCCAGACTGCCTAAATCCCAAGGATTTGAAGTGGTATTTGTGATGGTTTATCGACTTAGTAAATATGCACATTTTATTCCTCTCAAGCACCAATATTCAGCCAAGATTGTGGCATATGTATGCCGGAATGAGATTGTATGACTACATGACATTCCTAAGATATAGAAATAGATAGGGATCCATTGTTCACAAGTTTTTTTTTTGTTAGGATCTATTAATGTTATAGGGAACAGTGATCAAGATGAGTTTATCTTATCATCTACATATTGATGGACAAACGGAAGGAGTGAACTGGTTCTTAGAGGTATACGTGAGGTGTTTTTCATTGAATCAACCCAAAAATTGGGTGATTTGGTTGGTATGGGAAGAGTACAGTTACAACACATCTTACACTTATTCTACTGTAAAAACACAATTTGAGTTTGTGTATGGCTCGAATACACCACATAAATGGCATTATACCAAGGGGGTTGTTATGGAGGATGTGGAGAATGCATTAGTGGAAAGAGATGAGGCACCATGAAAACTCCGAGTTAATCTACACAGGTCATAAAAAATTATGCCCGAATATACTAATAAGTGATGTTGAAAGTGAAATATGCAGTAGGGAGTCTAATGTTGGTTAAGATACGTCTGAATAAACCAGGAGATGGAACCAAGATTAATCCTAAATTAGCTACCAGATTCTATGGGACTTTCAAAATTGATAGAAAAATGGAGGTTGTTGCGTACAATATGAAACTTCCAAAAGACAGTAGAGTTCACCTAGTATTACATGTATCGCAACTAAAGGTTGTCATTGGTGAGCACAAAGAAGAAAGATCTTAGGTAGGATACTTGGTGAAGGAAGAGGTTTATCCAAAAGCTATTTTGATCGAAAATACATAGGGAAGAACCTTACTTTAGCAGGTTAAGTGACATGGGTGTGACAACGAAGAGGCCACCTAGGAAGATGCGGCATTGATCAAGGACATGTTCCTTGGATACTACCTTGAGGACAAGGCGATAATTAAAGGGGGCATTGATAGGAATTTCGGGGAGCCATTAGAGGATACTAGAGTTTGACCCAGACCTCCTATGTATTTTACTTACTATAAGAGGGGAGTGCATAATTGTTTTGGGGAGTTTTATAAGGGTCCTAGGGAATATGTGTAATGGTCCTCAAGAGCCACATAAGGGTCTTCAGGGAGTTGTGTAAGGGTCTTGGGGAATATGAATAAGGGTCCAGGGGATCCACATAAGGGTCCTGGGGGAGTTTTGTAAGGGTGATGGGGAGCTGTGTAAGGGTCTTGGGGTTCTTAAACTTCCAAGGGAAAGTATTGTAATTACATAACATATTAATTTTTTGTACGTAGGAGAGGGGGTTTAATAGGAGAATTGGGCTGGGGGAATTTAGTTTGTTAGTAGGAGGCGCGAGCCTTGGCCTAGTGAAGAGTCTTTCCCAGGAGTGTAACTCAATCTGGTTTGTTAATTGAGCTCGTCGGTTTGTTTTCCTTCTATAATTTCCTTTTCTTATTGAAACACCTCTATCACCCTCATTCAAATCTCCCCCTCCCTCACTCACTCTATCTCTCCCTCTCTCTCTATATATATATATACATCATTTATCTTTGAGAGTTCTAGAAAATCATGGGTGATGATAAGTCCTTCAAATTTATTCCAAGATTTAAAAAGTTGGTGGATCTCTTGTGCACCCACAAATCAATTGGTTGGTTCTTATGGTGTTTATCAAACACAAAAAAACGTTATAAAAAGCTAGTTAACTAATGTTAACCACTTCATTTTATCTAACAATTCCTCTATGGACCAACCTTTTGGTTTATATTTTTTTCACTTTTTTAAGTATATAAGATTTCCACAAAATCCAATAGTGCAATTAGATAAGCCCAACGATGAAATTATTTTATCTAGAAATAAAAAAGAAGAAGAAAAGTATCATAAGGTATTATATAGGAAATCCATGTGCTATGATATGATGTGGATCATTGTTACCAGATGAATTCATTAGTCCAATAGTATGATTGGTCTTATTGTATTGTACAATATGTGGAAAATCTAGTTTTGCAAAAACATCGTGAAAAACAATGACGGATGATCTCAAAAAACGAGAGTAAAAAAGGGAGAAAAAAGATAAAACAAAGAATAAAAACATGGGACACAATTATTTACAAGGTTCAAGAATAATCCATACATCCACGGAGAGACATAATCACTTCACTAAAATTGAGAGTATAATTATAAGGGAATTTTTTTGGAGTTTATACAACCCTAAATCGAATGAGATCTTAAAGCAATGTTGTGAATAGTAACCATTATTTCTATAGTACTCGTATAGTAAGTCCACTGTCCTACAATGACCCAACCACTCAAGTCCAATTTTCTATAGTATCGATGGTAGGAAATCCACATTGCTACAGTTCTTATATCATATGTTTTTGTAGTGAGTTTTCACTGGTAAAATGTACTTTCAGTATCTTCATTCAAATCTGCTACTATATGCGGGAGTTGCGGCCTAGTGTGAAGTATGGTTCATCAATAGATAACACAACTTCATCCAAGGATCAGGCTACACCAGTTCAAAAAAGAAAATTACATAAACATATTCATATAAGGGGATTGAGTAATGTTGCATGTTACGAAACTTTGAAAAATAAGTTTTTAAAAAATGTTGTATGATACAACACATGCGAGGAATATTTTACGAAAGTCATCAATAGCCAACAACTCATGTGTACAAGCCACTATGACTCAGGGTTGTTGTATCGTTATAGAAAATAATATCCAATTATCATATTATGCAACCCATAATCATAATGTATGGAATCTCCAATTGTGATCCATTTATGATTGTGCATCAAATGGGATCTTAACATATGAATTATGTAGATTATATTGTTAGGAATCCATGTAAAAAATAATTTTTTTAATTTATGAAATGTAATTTAACTTATGAATTTTTTACAAATTTTATATTTTAATCATATGAAATGTTCATATTGTATTTATATAATCATAAGAGTATGTCTCTATTATAATATGAAATGTTCATAATTCTCACATTTAAATATTTATGGGATATTTAATTAATAAATATGAATTGTTTATATTTAGGCACAATCATATATGGCATCGTCTATGCCAGGTTGTAGGGCTCGCACCAAGCATCCACGTAACTTTAGACCATACTAACACTACAACATAAATAGGGTTTAGCAGCGGTTTTGTGGTGGCGGTTCACAAAACTGCCGTTAAATGTTTTCCAAAAAAGTTTTAGCGACGGTTTTTAATAAACCGCCGCTAAACCCATATTTTTTTTAAAAAATCCCGACCCTTCCCTACCCTGACCCCCGTTTCCCCCAACCCTCCCGACCCCTCGCGCTCCCTTCTTCCTGCAACCCCCCCCCCCCAGCGATCTCGCGACTTCTCCGGCGAACGCGACCTCCGTCTCCGGTGACCTCGAGACCAACAACTACGACGGAGCCCACGACCGGTGACCCCGGTGACCCCCGACCCCCCTTTTCCCGGCGACCTTTCTCACTGCGACCGTGACCCCAAAGTGAGTTTTCCATTGTGGTAACATTTTTCATCTTTTTTTACAAGATTTTTGCAATATATGTTTATTATTTGATTAGAATGTTTGTTACTCCAAGTTTTAGCATGTTAATTTAAAGAAAATTGTTAATTTGATACCTAATTCATGTTTAATTGAAATTGTTATTCCATGTGTTAATGGAATTGGATATGAGTTTACAATATTTTCATGGTTTTTCTTGATTTCCCCTATTGATAATTCAATTTTCCCACTTTTTAAGGGTGGTAGGGAGTTCCTATGTTATAGTGGATTCAATACTTCCCTAGAATCCCTTTAATATAATTATTGGTAAATAGTGTTCCCTGATCACTAATGAGTGGTTGGGGAAATATAAATCTTGAAAACAAATTTTTCTTTAAGAATTTCATTACTACTTCTTTGGTTACATGAGTGGTAGCTTCAACTTCTACCCATTTAGAGATGTAGTAAATGAAAAAAAGGATATATAACATACCCTATGAATTGGGGAGTGTCCCAATGAAATCTATTCCCCAAATGTTGAAGATTTAGATATCCAAGATCGGGTTTTGGGGTATTTCGTTTCTTTTTACAATGGTGCCAGTTCTTTGGCACCGGTCACAGCTCTGACAAAAAATTCTAATATCTTTGTGAAGTGTGGGACAAAAAAGTAAACGTGGTTGGATTTTTTCTAATGTTCATTCTATTCCATGATGCGGTCTTGTTGGTGAATTGTGAAACACGTCTAAAACACTTTGGATCTCATCTTCTAGGATGCAACATCGCATTAATCCATCAAGGCTCTTTGAATGTGTCAAGGGGCCCTGATGAATGCACCACACCTGAAGAATAAGGATGATGTTGCATCCAAAAATAAGAATGAAAGAATGAAAAGATAAAGGGGTGAGTGAGGCATCCAAGGTTTGTGTGGATGTTTCCTGTTCCTAATAATATTAAAATATATCCCAGAAATAACGCAAAAAATTGACACACCAACGCACATCGTTTAATTCTCATGGGATGCAGTCATATTATAATTTCTTTTTACCCCAATCTACACTTTCTACAATGAAGTAGTATAGTTATAATGTGGGGTCGAACCCATGGGGAATGTTTCAGTGGGAATGAAACTAGGACTTTGAACCCTTTGTGTATAGTTCCTCATGAGATGGATTGAGTTTGGGATTTGATTAATGATATTGTGTTTTGTTTAGGATTTAAGAAGAAGGCAGGGTTCAAGGTAAATTTTTGGGTTCATGTAAAAAGTATTATCTCGATCCTAACTCAGAATAGTCTAACAGCTTAGGCTGCAAAGCTGTGCATAGAGAAATAGCTTTTCAAGGTGAAAAAAAAGATCTATATAAGATTTAACTATTCCTTGGCCCAAATATAGATAACAAACTAGATGCATTAATACTAACTTCTATGGAATAATATATCACATTCTAATGGTCATAGCCTACTCTACTCCAATCAGGTCCGGTCTGTTCATTTAAACATATCTTGGTATGTTTTTCCAAAAATAATTTAATAAAGAGTTATTATATAACCTGGTTACTTGGATTAGGGTTACCAAGTTACAAATTATATATTCAATAAGTTTATACCACCCCGATTCCTGAAACTTACTCTACTTATTTTAGTTTCTCATGATTGTAATATCAATATTAAAGAAACAATTTTAGTCATGCTTGGAATACTAATAAATAAGTTTTAATATGAAATTTCACAATTGAGGGTTCAAGAATCAAGTAGTTCTCAACCAAAACAGCTATTAAATCAATCAACCACGTACTTGAAACAACAAACAAGTAAGAACGTATGGTGTAGTAGCTGTCGAGTGAAGAGTCAATGTGAAATTAATTTCAAATGGTGAACATTGATGAATTAACTAAAGAATGTGTGTAGAACAATCAACAACAATTTGGTTTAATCAAAATGGTAACAAGGGACTAGAACATTGAACCCTTTCTATAGGAGTCATCAAGAGATTTATTGAGTCTGATATCTGAATAAATCTATTGAGTTTGGATTAGGATTTATGGAGATGGTATGGATCAAGTTTAATTTTGGGATTCAGGTAAAAAGGATAATCTTGATCCCAACTTGGAATATTCAAATGGCTTAGGCTGCAAATCCGTACATAGAGAACAATTTGATCATGGTCAAACCAACTAGATATATATAAGATGAAACTAATCCTTGGTTCATATATAGCTAAAAACCTAGATTAATTAATCCTATTTTATATGGAAGAATGTATTGCAGGATAATGTTCATAGCCTACTCTACTTTAATCAGGTCAAGTTCATTCATTTAAACTTCATGTGGTTAGGGCTTCCAAAAATAATTGAATGAATAGTTGTTATGTAACCTATTTACTAGACTTAGGGTTACAAAGATAACATTTATAGATTCATTAACTTCAAAACTCCCCTAATATCAACCACTAACCTAATCGTTTTAGCCTCTCATGATGGTAATAATCAATAATAAATAAATAATTTAAGACATGCATAGAACGTTAACAAGGAAGTTGAAATAGAACAGTTCCCAGTTAAGGGTTCAAGACTCAAGTAGTTCACAATCAAAATAGGTAATAAATCCATGAACAACTTACTTGAAATAATAAAAAAGTATGAACTTATGGGGAAGAAGATGTTGAATGGAAATAAAAATGTGAAATAGATGTCGAACAACAACATTGATGAATGAACTGAATAAAACATATAGAAAAATCAGTGAAACTTTGGTTTAATCAAAATAGTAACAAAAATTATATATATTTTCGTTGGTTGTGTAAATAAGTCAAAAAACAATAGAGGAAAAGAGAAAATTGTGATGAAATAAAGTCATGTGTTGTTGTATGCACGCTGGAAAGTCAATAGTGAGGATATTACATGACGTGTAAACTTCTCACATATTATAATATCGATCCATGGTTTTATCTGAAATTTTTTTTATGGTGTGAATCTCTACACGATTCTTCTAGTATTGGATATTTGACTCATCTCATGATGTGTACTTGAAACTCATGATATGAATCTTCTCACGTCTTGAAATTTAATTGGGAAGAGGCCTTTGAATCTTACATGACGTGTATTGTAGATTCACATCGGGTAATATTTTTCATGAATTTTAATTTCTTCATGACTTGATTTGAGACTTTTGACATGTCTTAATTGATTCCTACACGTCGTTTAAGTGATTTTCATGACGTTTAATGATCAATTTTGGACAGTTTTCACAGCTTTTCCTTTGAAGTCTTGGAAACCAATTCTCTAAAATAATCAACACATTCATGGTGAATTATCATGTAAAAACAAATAATACATAATTAAATGACTCCAAAATGCATATACGATTATATCTTATCAATGAGAACTTCCAAGGTTGAAAAATCTCCAACAGATTCGATGTTGTTTGATCAGGGATGGAGTACTTCCAAAAAAATCAGTGATGTATCTTTCATTGTTGATAAATAGTATGGGCTAGAGATTTATTCATATAAATTTGAACTAATGTTTCTTGGTTTGGCAGTTGCATTTGATAAAAAATATCTTCTATTTATTAATCATTTGAAATATTCACCTTACATAATATTTTTTTATAGCCAACACTTTTCCTTTTTATTCTATAATAAATTCAACATTATGGGTTATCTAACATGATTAGTATAGTGATTCAAATGTAAGAGTTCATAGTTTATCAATCCAATTCCATGTTAATGGATTCACATTAGTAATCCCCCTCTTGTAGAGATGTATGATAAATTCATCTATGCTAAGGATGTTTGGGATGATCCCCAACAAACAACAATTTTAGTGAAAGAGATGCTTATTATTGTGAAGTAGAAATTTAGGAAGGAGCTGAAAATGTGTTTTCTCATTTCTTTTAAGGATTGGATCCATATTTTTATCTATTACAGCGGGGACATGCCAACTACCATACACCATTATCAGTTACCTTCTCAGTAAGTCAGAAATAGTTCTAGCTCATATTTGCCTATCATAAAAGATAGGGATTATAAATCACGATTCTACTAAGTGAATTTGAAGATCTCCTTAGACCTTAGGCTGACATACATTATATCCATGTTTTTAATGGGTGGCTTTTCCCAGATTGGGTTATGCATTTAGGTATTAGTGTCAGCACTTTGGTGATGGTGGGGAGACTTGTGGAAGAAAATACCACAATTTGGTAGCGTTGATACTTTCACATCTTTATCAACTCTAGGGAAACATCCAATAAGGTAGAATTCCTTACATTACTAGGGGTACTCTCTAGTTTTTGTTTGGTTTGATAGAGGAGCACTTCTGTTGTTATTAATATTAAAATTCCACTAGGATCCCCAATGCTTCATCTCTCCCAATTTTTTTTTGAATATATCGGGAGTTCGGACCATGTCACAAAGCCCCAATGAGGTTAAATATGAAATGATCCAATCTTTCATCTTCGATTTTATCCCTTTTCATGCACCAATTGGGCCGATTATTGATAACTATAGCGGTTCCCTTGATGAAAGGTCGTACATGGTCTATCTTTGGGAAGGGGTACTTGAAGCCACGATGGATGAGATAATTATTTTAAAACCTTATACAACCTAAGGATTCAATCATTAGTTTGATTTCACCCTAAGTGTCACCCCTCTTCTTTTGGCGGACCATTGGAGGAGTGACAGCCTATTGTCATCCATCGATTTTGGATAATGCCGACATGTGAGAATATCGAAGTTGAAATCATACATCCGCTTGTTGATGCTCCTGCCTTCCTTTCCCAAGATTATGCCCAAGAGTAGGTAACATCTTGACTCTATGGTGTGATATGGTAGTTGGTTCATCATGTGGATAGTCGTTTTTCCTCACCAGCAGCATTGTTAGTGGTGATGATGGAGACGATCAAAGATCTGGGTGAGAAATCAAGAAAGCAAACTCGTTCTAGTGATGACTACCCTAATGGTGAAATAGATTTTATTGATGAAATTAATCTTACATCATAGGCTACATATGATATGCTTGTTGAGATAAGGTCATATGAGGCTTATTCTCCTTCTTCCTCATTGAGTCAACTAGTTATTCCTCCTCTTTCCACACATACTCCATTAGTCACACAGGTTGAGGCATAAAATAGGAAAAAAATTAGTAGATTCATGGCTTGATCACTCATACCCACATAGAAATATTCCACAACCAAGGGGAACACATTTATAAATTATTTAATGACTTGGGTGCTGGTGGTTTTGACCGACAACCTCTATATAAAATTATGAATCAAATTGTTTTAACTCAGTATGATTTGGAGACAAGTGAAATATATTTTCATGATCTTATAGATGAGGATCCTCTTTCTAGTAAGATAAGGGAGTCCTTAGAGGCATTGGAGCAAGTTCATAATTGGATATTCAAATTGTAGGCTCACATGGATTCTTAGACTATACAGATATGGAGATGTGAGGAAATCATAGCTCATCTGAGGAAAAATCTTTTAATATCATCATGTTTCTTGGAAACTACCTAAAAGAGGGTTGTGGAGTTGATGGATTTGGTCAAGACTCTTCATTGTAGAGTGAAATCTGAAGAAGGGGGTGATCGGAACTTCAGTGTTCGATTGACACTTCTTTCCAAACCTTTTCCGACATTTCATGTGTGATTGATCATATTTTATCATAGTTAAAACCTTGTAATTCATTCCATTTTTTATGAAACATCAGAGATACTTCAAAATGTGGAGATTCCTTCCTTTTTTTAAATTATGAATGATCGAATTTTTTAGACATTCTACATTATCGTCCATCTTCCTTTCATTCACGATATGCATGCTGTTTTTATACTGCGGTATTTCTGGTTTGGTTTGTCTTTCAGGGCAGTGGTGCAGCGGAAGCAAATTTTTTTTTTCTGGTCAGCTTTTAGCGGCGGTTTAAACCGCCGCGAAATGTACATTGGCGGTAGTTTAAACCACCGCTAAATGGTGAAAACCGCCGCTAAATGTAAAAAAAATTACGTTTCACGGCGGTTTTAACCGCCGCTAAATAGTCGCATCGTAGGGGCTCATTCCGCGGCTGTTCTCGTGACTTCAACGGCGGTTTTACGACCGCTGGATTTGAGTTTATTCGCGGCGGTTATAACCGCCGCGAATACACTGATGTACAGGGCTCGTAAAAACCGCCGCTAAACTCAGTAAAACCGCCGCGAAATGTGGCAGCTACGACGATTTCCATAAACCGCCGCAAAATGGAAATAACTGCCGCTAATAGATTGTTGACGCTGTATTAGGCGGCGGTTTACAGAAACCGCCGCCAAACCATGTAGCGGCGGTTTTAACCGCCGCTAAACGGCGATTCTCTTGTAGTTTAAAATGATTTTGGACATAAAATTTAGGTTTAAAAGTGAAAATAATATATTAAAGTTGATCATACATTAATAAATGAAGTATTCATATTGTGATCTCTTAATTGTTTGTAGATCATGAAAAATTTATGAATTATTCATATTTATATCTTATTGATTGTGGAACGCTTAATAAAAATTTTCATATCATTCATTTAAATTGTTACACGCTAAATATTGGATTTTATTTAATGTAATCCAATCAAAATTTATGATTCGGTTTTCTATAATTCCAAAGTAATGATTGATTTTAATATTTTATATTCTAACATATTTGGATTTGAAATAATCAATTAAAACCTCTTGAATACTAAATAGGTTCCTGGCTAGGTTTTTCAAAGGCCCGAGTTCTTAGGCTTTTTCTATAATGTTGTAAGTTGGAAAACTTCATCATCATACATACTTAAGAGTAGATTTTTTGTTTTCTATGATTTTAATAACTTGCATGAGATGAGATTTTTGAAACATTTTAATATATTGTTCGGGTATGGAACCTAATCTCATAATTAAATATTTTTATTGTGTATGCATGACAAAAAAAATTAATTATATAAGGGATTTATACTTAATGTCTGCTAATTTGGATTAATGTGTATATGATACATAAAATGAATGAATATAAGAATGCATGCATATATATATATATATATTATGTGAGATTCAATAAGATGAATATTTAATTTAAATGATGGTATCAACTAAATTCTCTCTGAAATGCCAGTGTTAGATTCCTCCCAATTACCATACTTTTCAAGGTATCAATAAACCAAACAAATGGTTCATACCAAAATTGGACACTTGCAATTTATCAAATGTAAGTTTCATTTGACAATAGTTGTTTTATTATGAGAGATAGATGCCTAGGTAAGTGACCTTGGTAGAATTAGATGCCCGGAGAAATGGAGTGAGTATGATTCATCAAATGAATTTGAGAAAGATGTTGTCTAAGTAACATGTTAACACCATGGTCAAAAGTGTGAAAGATCATTGTGCGAGGGTGAATCAGGGTGAATAAAATTTTTAAATTCATTTCCTTAATTTACCTTTTGTTGGATCTTGTCCCTTTATTAAAATGAGAAATCATAATATGCTAATATTCAATATAAATGCTACACCAATTAAAAAGTAATAACATGACCATAATAGATTTACTTGGTTCATCTTTCAATACAAATATTCTAATAAAATATATTATTTCACTCACTCACTATTGGAGATTCCAAGATTTCATATGGATTCACTATTAGAGAAAACAATATATGATATCTAATTGCATGCCTTTTATGGATGATATCGTTCTTGTTGATGAATCCAAAGAGATTATCAATTTAAAGTTAGATCTTTGGAGAGAGACATTAGAATCAAAAGGTTCCATCTTCGTAGGGAAAATACAGAATATATTGAATATCGTTTTAGCAAAGGATTGTCTAGTAATATCGTAGATATGAGATTTAAAGACCACATTATTTCAAAAGTTGATCATTTCTGATATTTATACATATTTCTACAATGTGATGTAGATATCAATGCATATGTCTCTCATAAGAATACTCAGTGATGCACCTATTAATAGATTAAGCTTTATGACAAACTCACTTATTAAAAGAATTAGATGTAGACCTAAAAGGACCCTTAAAAAATCATTCAAGATGATTTTGTTTCAAGTGATTTCAATGAAAACATGGTCTTCAATAGAACTAATTGGTGATGTTTCATCCATGTAACTGGACCCATTTAATTGGGTTCAAGGCTTGTTTTTTTTTTTTGTTCACTATCGATTCCAAGGGACGATACCTCTTTCTAACCACCACTCATTTCAAGAAATTCTTCTTTGTCCTTCAATTTACCTTTTTTTAGTTTCATCTCCAAAGCATTGTCACCTAAGTGCTTGTTTGGAAAGAGGAACAAAAGTTAACTGCCCTTAACAAGACAATACTAGATATTTTAACTTGTACGAGGATGAAATTGAGTTGGAGTGCATAAATGAGAAGATGGGTAAATGATTTGGGTGAAGGATATGTTGGGTGTATAACCCCACAATACTAGATCATGTGTTGGATCCCTCAGTGTGTATGAATGAAAAAAGTTATTTAAGACCAGAAAATCAAAGGGAAGATAAAGTTCAAGAGGAAATAGTAGACCATAGAGTAGTGGTTGAAGGATAGGAAATTTCTTGTGGGAGACTAGTTCAAGAAACTCAAGAAGACTTTCCTTAAGTTTTTGTTCAATAAGGTGGTACTCGAGAAGCTTCTTATACTGAACGTGCTAAACACCATAGTAAATATGGTGTCGAGTTTGAATAAATTTTCCTAGAAATTGAGGCAGACACACTAGTTAGTCAAGAGACTCATATGGCTCAAAAATCTATGGTAGTGGTTTTTGAGACAACTTTTCAAGAACATAAACATTTTTTTCTTGCTTTAGAAGACGCGCACATTCAGAGTGGGGGTGAATTTTTTGGACATAAATGAGCCTGCGAAATCCTTTCTAGTGGAACAAATAATTTCACCTATTCAAGGTGATTATAAAGAATACGATCCAAGAGTTCAGGGAGGTCTCATAACATATTTGGACACAAATAAAATAAAGCTACTGATGACATACCTATCATTTCACATCTATCCTTGTCAGAATTGCAGGGAACCATTCAAGTATTGAAATCACTTGATGATCCAATGGTAAAAATGGAGCTCCTGCTAGTGTAGAAGTGTTGGTAGAATTTTATTAAGAAGAAATGAAGCAATCTATGAAAGTTTCAGAGGACAATGTACCTATTTTATTAGCTCATTTTCCCGGTTTTTAAGACCTAGTTACAAAGGAATATTTCACAACCTTTGAATCAAAATTAAATGGTATATTTGATGTCAAATTGACATCATATTTCAATATCAGCAGTGGAGATGGAGCCTTCATATTGAGGAGTAAAACCCATGTTGTGGTTGCCCAAATCCTACCAAGGATGAATCCGAAAATTTATATTAAGCAATTAAGTAATCATGATTTCAGATCTTCTATTAAAAATCAGTTAAAAAATGTTTGCAGTAGCTCAATAGATGTTGCGAATAACTTAGAAAATTTGAAAATTGAAGTAAAATATTTCATTTCAGAGAAAATGAAGGAAATTGTGTTTTTAGTGTCTGAAGGTGTTTTTCAAATAGAAACGTAGAATTTGGTGTAGCAAATAGCTTCTAAAGCTGTTAAAGGAGTGGTTAGGCATCTCAACCATGTGTCTGAAGTAATTATCAAACACTATTTTTATTAGGAAAGAAAAATGGACTCACAAAAAGAATATAAGGAAATTACTCATGCAATGACTTATATAAGAAAGAGGGAATCACAAAGTATCTTCTAATCCTTGTTAGGAACCTAAGAATGTCCCCTCTTATAAGTTCTAAGAAGAAAGTGAAGACAATTGACGAATCATCTACGTCCTTTGAAAAAATTTTCCAATATGAAATTGAGCAGGAAAGGGAGACTGATGCTAATAAAGAGGCTCTTGCTAGTTTTAAAGGCTTCATTCAGTTTCTTATGATGCATTAAGGCAGAGGATCATTTCAACCTAACCCTTCACCACACCTAACCATGTTTTTCCTTCTTCAAAAGTTCTTTACCAACTGCCCTCTGTCAACCTGAAACCTGCAACTTAAAGGAGAATATAGTGTTAAAGGAAATTGATTCAAAGGAGTCAAAAGTACTTTACCAACCATTTTAATTTTCAAAACCTTTTTTCCCTTTGTACCTCATACTAGTGTTACTCAACCTGAAATTACTAATTTATTTTCACTTCAATTGCCCTTAAATGCTTTTGGACCCAACATAGATACAATTTTTCTCCTCTGTCAACATGAAACCTGCAACTTAAAGGAGAATATAGTGTCAAGGAAATTGATCCCAAGGGTATTAGTGATGTCAATGATATCGAATGGGAATATTTTTTTTTGGGATTCTTTTCTTGTAGTGTTGTGGTTGTTTTTGTTTGTTCTCGTAGTCTATCATGTCAAGTTTCTATGTATTTTTACTACTCTTTCTGGGCCATGTACCCATTTATGAAATAAAATATTTTTTGCTTTCCAATATCTTGTGCTAAATCTGTTTTTTGATTCAAAAATTACTATCTACTCATTTCCCTTTGCCTCAAGTTTTGAATATAGATACTTATGGATTTGAATCAATTCAGGTTTATCTCTTATGCCCTTGTATCTTATTTTTTCTTTTTTCTACTTTCAAACTCTTTTTAGCTTTGGTTATAGTTTGTAACCCTTGTGATATATTTTCAAATGTTTTTTCTTTTAAGGAAAATAGGGGGATAAAATTTGACATATTTTATGTATTTCTGAATTAATATTTATACTTTTCCTTTTAAATATTTGATATTTATCTAACTCAATGCTCTGGTTCTTTTAGTTTAAAACTTTTGAATTTAAAATCTCTAAGTTTAATTGTCATAAAATTCTCTGAGAATTAAGTGTTGTGTTGCATAGTAGAATAACTTAAATTCAATTTTTGATTTGGATCTGGCTTTACTTTGCTGAAGTTTGATATTATATTCTTATTTGAGCTGTGAATTTTTATTTCACATGTTTTTTATGATTTTATTAATTTCATGATTTTTTATCAAAAAAAAGGATAGAATGTTTGGTTCTCCATTTTTTGATTCTCAGAAATCATTATTATTGTGAAATTAATATATTTTAGGGAAAAAAATTAAACATAAAACATAAATGTTTTATCAATTTTACTCGACAAAAAAAAATGTTTTTTAACAAAAAAAATTATTTAAAAGAATTAAAATAAAGTTAGAAAAACTCTCCTGAAGTGAATCTAAATCTGAAACTGGAATCACACCTGCTAAAGAATACAACCCGCCTTCCTGGAAGATCAGCACACACATCTCCTATAGAAAAAAACCTGAAGAAGAATCACCTGGATCTTGTTCTGCCAATATCAGAAGTCTCTCTCCTGACTAGAATGTGCGCCTGGACTATGTTGATTCTGTAACACTGAACCACTGGAATTGAAAGTAATATAAAGTATCAAGACGAACATTACCTAAAACTCCATGAATAAGCCTGAACATATGATCACCACATGTCTGGATTCTAGCTCTCCGAAAGAAAGAAGGCCCCTCGATCTGATGCCACACGTCTCTCATAAAAAAGCTAAAGGAAGCATCGCTAAATCAATTAGTGACATTGTGATTGTTTTTAGGAATGGTTTGTTCCAGATTACAAGATTTTATATGTATTAACTATCGATTTGAAGGGATTCTAGCTCTTCCTAACCTCTACTCACTAAAAGTTTCTAAGATGATCATATGGAAGGGGAAGATGGGTAAATGATTCAGGAAAAGTATATACTGGGTGTAATAAAGTAACAAAGATGATCAAAGAGGAGGATGTTCAAGAGGCAAAGGTAGACCCTTGAATAGTAATTGAAGAAGAGGAAATCCCTTGTGATAGACTCGTTCAAGAAACTCGAGAAGAGTTTTCTCAAGTTCTATCGAGAAGCCGTATATACTGAACCTGTTGAACACCACAGTAAATATTATGTTGAGTTTGAATAAATAATCCTAAAAAATGATTTTTACCTAAAAAATTGATTTAAAAGAATTAAAATAAAGTTAGAAAAACTCTCCTAAAGTGAATCTGAATCTGAAACTGGATTCATGCCGGTGAAAGCATACAACCCACCTTCCTGGAAGATCAGCACACACAGCTTCTATAGAAAAAAACCTGAAGATGAATCACCTGGATCTTGTTCTTCCAACATCAGAAGTCTCTCGTCTAACTAGAATGTGCGCCTGGACTCTTTTGGTTATGTAACACCGAACCACCAAAATCGTAAGTAATATCAAGCAGTAGGATGAACCTCACCTAAAACTCCAAGAATAAGCCTGAACATATGATTACGACATGCTTGGATGCTAGCTCTCCAAAAGAAAGAAGACCCCCGGATTTGATGTCACATGTCTCTCATAACAAATCTGAAGGATGCATCACTGAAATCCATCAACAAGTTGGAAATTGTGTTTCGGAATGGTCTGTTGGAGATTACAAGATTCTATATGGAACCACTATCGAGTGGAAGGGATAATAGCTCTTCCTAACCTTTACTCACAAGAAATTTCTAAGATGATCACAAGGAAGAATAAGATGGGTAAATGATTTAGGAAAAGTATATGCTGGGTATAATACAGTAGCTAAGATGATCATAGGGAAGAGGAAGTACAAGAGGTAGTGGTAGACCCTGGAGTAGTAATTGAAGAAGAGGAAATCCCTTGTGAGAGACTGGTTCAAGCAACTCAAGAAGAGTTATCAAAAGGCCGTGTATACTGAACCTGCTGAACACCACAGTAAATATAGTGTTGAGTTTGAATAAACTATATTAGAAATTGGGGCCGAAGCGACAGTTGGTTAATAGACTCATATGGCTCAAGAATCTATAGTAGTGGTTTTTTAGACAACTTTTCAAGAAGATGAACATTATGTTCATGCTTTAGAAGATGCCCACATTCAGGGGGAGGAATTGGAATGTGGTGATTTTAATTTATTGAATATAAATGACCCTCAAACATCCTTTCCACGGGAAGATGAATTTTCACCTATTCAAGATGATTATCAAGAATATGTTCCAATAGTTGAGGGAGGTCTCATAATATATTTGGATAGAACTAAGTTCATGATGATATACCTATCATTTCAGATCTGTCTTTGGAAGAATTGTAGAAAGTCATTCAAGCATTGCAATCTCATGATGATCCGGTGGTAAAAATGGTCCTCCTGCTGGTGTGGAAGTGTCGGTGGGATTTTATTCAGAAGAAATGCAACATTCTATGAAATTTCAGAAGACAACATACCTATTTTAACTGCTGATTTTCCTGATTTTTAAAACCAAGTTACAGAAGAAGATTTCACAACCGTTGATTCAAAATTAAGTGGTATATTTGATGCCAAACTGTATTCATATTTCAATATTAGCAGTGGAGATGGAGACTTCACATTAAGGAGTAAAACCCATGTTATGGTAGACCAAATCCTTACAAGGATGAATCCGAAATTGATATTAAGCAATTGAGGATTGATTATTTCAGATCTACTATAAAAAGGCAGTTAAAAAATGTTGCCAGCAGCTCAGCAGAAGTTGCACTTAACTTAAAAAGTTTGAAAATTGAAGTAAAATATTTCATTTTAGAGAAATTGAAGGAAATTGTGTTTTAAGTGTCTCTTAAAGGTATTTTTCAAACAGAAATTTAGAATTTGGTGTGGAAAACGGATTCTAAACCTGAGAAAGAAATGGTTAGGCATCTCCAACATGTGTCTATAGTGATTATCAAACACTTTTCTGATTGGGAAAGAAAAATGGACTCTCACAAGAACAATATTGAGAAATAACTCATTCAATGACTGATATAAGCAAGAGGTTATAGCAAGAATGGCATCACAGAGTATTTTCTAAGCCTTTCCCAGAACCTAAGAATGTCTCCTAGGAGAAAGTGCATAAAATTGGGGAATCATCTAGGACCATTGATAAAATTATCCAATATGGCTTTGAGCTGGAAAGGTAGATTACTATTTAATGGAAAATCTCAAGCAAGAAGTCCAGATCCCATGGACATGCAAGAAGACAACGTTTGAAGCATCCAAGGGAAAGTCACCACACAGTCAATCTTCGCCAGGAAGAAGCCTCCTACGAGAACAAAAAGATGCAGACCTTAGAGAAGCTTCCACCAACTAGGGTGATGCTTTTGGAGAAGGGGATACAGAACAAAATATACTAGTAGAAAAATGGTTGATTGCCTTTCCCAGAACCTAACTGTTCCTAAAGCTTCCACCAACTAGGTTAGTTTGCACGTGAAAATGGTTGATTGCCTTTCCCAGAACCTAACTGTTCCTAAAGCTGCTCCTTTATCCCCAGTTTTCTCCGCTCAATCAAACCACATTCAACTGTCACCACCGGCAATCAACCATTTTCACGTGCAAACTAACACCCGATGATCAAAGATGATGGATGGAATTATACCATCAACCACCTCATGGGAAGCTGGTGACTACCCACTCCGGCTCTCCCAAAACTGAATCCGCTCCTCTGTAACATCTTCTTCCACCTTATGGATTTGGATTGGTTCCAAAAATATGTAAGCCAAGCTTGCACAATTCAGGATTTCAGCCCCAAAATTTCATTTCATTATTACAATCGTTTACGTGATTATATCAAACCAATGAAAACAGAAAGAGGCCATAAAAACAAGAGCATGGAAGCGAACCTATTTGAAACGAACATCTTCCAACTCCTCTAGAAACAAGCATTCTGACATGAATTAACTTAACGTACCTTAATAAAGAAAAACCAGCTAATGCATGATGCTACAATGAGGAAAGTGAAGATCCACACACCAACACCTAGGAGATGATTCTGCCTAGCCTCAACATAATACCACGAAGATTTGTGAACATGAATGGAGCCTTTTCATTTGTGCCATGATACGAGAACAGTAAAATAAGGTATTTATACAACAAACGGCGAGGTAAAACACACCTCAGTCTTAAACAAGAATGCAGTTTACAGATTCCATGAACAAGTTTCCAGAAGTTGCAAATGACCTGGAACTGTACACTGAGGAACTCAGTTCCTGGTGGACATCCCCAAATACCCATAAACAGATTCTATTGCCGCTCTGATCAGAGGGTCCTACATCATCATCCATTTCAGTGGTAAAAATTATAACAGATGAAAGAGAAACATATCTGGAGGACCAACAAGTGACAACGGAAGGGAGTAAAAAAATTAGAATCTGGATTTTACCCTATTCAAGGTGAGGACTAGGACGTCTGGCCATCCGTGAAGGTATCAGTTCCTGGTGGGAATCCCCAAATACCCATAAATAGATGTTATTGACGTTCTGAACAGAGGGTCTTGCATCACCAACCATTTCAGTGGTAAAAATTATAACAGCTGAAATAAAAACACATTGTAAGGAGGACCGAAAAGTGACAATTTATCTAGCAAAACACGAGATATCATAAAATTATCATGGCGTGATTCACTTAAAAACACGTAGTAAATGTCTTAAAGTTAACCTCAGAGTTTGTGGTTATAAAAACATAAATTAATTCATATATTTCATTATACTATCCGTGGGATCTTGTGTGTGTACGCAAAAGCGGAATACTAGTTCACTTAAAAACACATGGTTACTGTCTTGAAGCTAACCTCGAAGCCCGTGATTATAAAAAAATATAAATGAATTCATATATTTAATCACAATTTATAAAATTTATATATCAATTAACTCTATTGATGATTATTTTAGAGATGCATTGGATTGAGCTAATTCTAAATTACTTCTCATAAAATATCAAATATTTGATTTCATTAATTGTTAGATGAGTTAAAGTGTAGTTATATCATGAAAATAAATATAAGCGTTGTTGTTTAAATGTGTGAATTGTATTTTTTTCGGTGACAACATTAAATTTTAATTTTAAGAAAAAAATCTAAATTTTCGTGGAAGAATGTGATTATTGAATCTAAATGTGAATTTTACATGCAATCTTATAACATATATAGGGATGATAACGAACGAGTGGGGTACACATGAAATTCAGGGTCCCTAAATCCCAATCAATTTAATTTTTCAAAACATGAACCCATTTAATTTCTTAAATCACGATTAACCACTAACCTAATCCTATTTAATCAAATTGGGTAGTGTCAGATACCTATTATTATCCCTAAACATATCTTATTATCTATATACAAACTTATAATAAGATGTTTAATTTGTCATATTATCTTACCATCTATGTACAAACATATAATATATTTTATTGAATTATGATAAAATTGATAACAACAATTTTTTTTAAATGGGATTTAAAAAAAATTAAATGGTTCTATGTTATATATATTTATATAGAGAGAGAGTGAGAGAGAGAAAAATTTTAGAAAATATTTATTTTTTATTATATCTGATATTGCTTTTCATTAAATTGATTAAAAAATGCTGTTTAAAATCTCACTAAAACCCCCGTCTTATTAATAAGTGGCCCTTGAAATCCATTAAAAAAATCAATGTGGGATTTAGCTTCTCTTTATTCCACATTGGAATAATAATATGTTAATAATAATACTTTTTTAAAATTATTATTTTATTAATAATGTAAATAATAATGATAATAAATAATGCTGATGTAATTAATAATAACTGATATTCTAAATAATAACTCAATTAATATAATATAATTAATATTAAGTAATAAATACTAATCAATAATAAAATTTTAATATTGAATTTAACAATAATTTAATAATGTAATTAACAATAACGAATAATTAATAATACATAAAGTATTAATGTAATTAACAATAATTCATAATATAATTAATAATAAATAATGATTTAATAAAAAAATTAAAAAAATAATGATATCATTATTAATTACATTACTATCATTAATAAATACTAATCACATAATAATTATTTTTTATTAATGATAGTTATATTATTAATTATCAATAAAAATAATGTAAATAATAACATTATTATTATTTATCAATTAGTATTAACTAAATTATCAATCAATTAATAATCAAACAGTCAATTAATAATAATAAGACTATGTTTCAAATCTGGGTAGGGATGAGTTTTTGTGGTACTATAGCAGTATTGCAGCACCGTAACAGTGTGGGTACTGTAGCAGGTACTGTATTGGGGTATTGTAATTTTCACAAATCAAATCGGGATGTCATCCAACTTGACACCTGACCCGGTCTGAGACATGGTCCGAAGGGCGTTCTCAATCCCCACGGGCTAACAAATAGTGTTGGGCATTGTAACGCCCCGACCCCAGTTACCTAGAGTCGGTGCATTATTACATAACATTGACATGATCACAAGAAAGATCAAGTCTCGAAAGACCGATTAGTTTAGTAGTCTTGGAATAACTAGATACATTAATAAGGTTTACATTACATCATAAAATGAAAACTACAACAACATCTTTTCATCATAGTCCACACTCATGCCCCCACATACTATCCTTGCAGGTCATTCATAAATTACTTCTTCACATCCTGGGAAAAATAAAACATTGAAAGGGGTGAGCTCAAATACCCAGTAAGGATAACAATATAGCGGAAACTTTCATAAATAAGAATAAACATTTAAGGCAATGTATAACTAAAACAAAATCCTTTTAAACTTGAACTTCAACATAGTATGACAAAAATGAAATAATTCCATTTACTTATTCACATGGTTATTCTACTAATCGAATAATCACATGCAATATCAATAACCACTTTCATAATGATGGAATGCATAATGCCAGACTATCATAACCACATAGTCAAGGCCTCGTGCCAAGACTACAAATAAGATTTTTCCAAGGCCTTGTGCCAAGACACTAGTTTGTCTCACGAGACCTACCGATGCATCGAGGAGCTATAGCGGGCTCCACCCGTCACTTACTAAGTCCAATGCATTCCTCATATGAAAAGTTTTAAACATAACATAAACATTCGTATTAAAACTATCATACGAAATGTCAATACTTTATCCACAAACCATGAATGGTATAAAAATAGCACATCCACAGTCAAACATAACTCATTCGATACAATATGGAAGATTGTATTGTATCATAATAACCTCAATCGAGAATGATGAAGGATATTGACATAGATGAAAATAATCATCAAAACAATTAGAGTGAAATATCCCCCTTTTCTTGAAATCATTTAAAAGTCACACTATTTTTCAAGAAGCCATTTAAAAATAGATTTTTGAATCAAACTGTCCCATACCACTTTGAAACCTTTAAAAGGAGTTTTAATTTTAAAACTTTAATGTCCATATAAATAAATCCTTAAAACCATTTTTAAAACATGGACATTAATGAGCAAGATTTAGAAGAATAAGTCTTTAAAATATTTAAAAATGGTATTTTAGTTAGAGTTTCTAACAAAAAGAGAGAAACTTGAATAAAAATAATTGAGGTAATCAAAACATTGTAATATCATGAGAATAAAGGGATTCATGATATACTATGTCAAAGTACATTATATACACCACGTAAAAGTGATTTGGTGTATAGCAACAAAGAAGTCTCAATGGAATGTAAATTGAGACGAAATCTCTCATAAAGGCCGTATCCTTAGGTTAAGGATAAATCAACGACATAATTATGTGTCAAAAATATAAATACACTAAATATGATTGGATATTCAGTGTAAAACAATCAAAGTACATTCACACATATTCTAGTAAAAACAACACCAATGAATTGGATGTTTATCTCAACAAATCGAGATTGAGTAAAAATTACTCTTATCAAGTTCATACCGATGACTTGAGAATTTATCAATGGAGTGATTATGTGTATAAAAAGTATATCCACAGAAAGGGGAGTGGAAATTATGACATAATCAAATGAATATTGATTCCACACATAATCTTGGAGTAAAATAATCAATGAAGTATGCGTAAAGCCGAATGAGTGGAAATTGAAATTTCAAATTCCCTTATTGATTTGGTAACATAAAAAATATACACCCAAGAAAGAAGGATCATACAATGATGATGTAAATATACATGAATTAAAGTATATTCCACAATGAATACAAACATGGGCAGTACACACACCACATGTAATAAATAAGTGGTGAACAATGGAATTCTCACGGAATTAAAAGTGAGATAAGAAACCCCTTACTTTGCAATTTTTTCCTTGGTAGACGGTAGGTTAACCTCCTGTATAATGGTGAAATAATTGTTATTTAATTATAAAAGAATCATTTACATTAATATGATATCATATATGATCTTTTAACATTGATTTGTTAATAATATCTTAGTATTATCGTCATTTCAGGTGTTAACTTACTCGTTTTCCTTTATATTCTTTGTTACGTAAGCCGTGTTTGTTATGTATAGGTTGTATATTATTCATATCCAGATTTATATCAAGTCCTTAAAAATTATTTTTAATCATCAAACTAGAATTATACTTGAATGGATACGATGGAGAATGAATCTCATCACGTTCGTGGAGATGGTAGTTCGTACGTACACACGAGCAACAATATCATTCTTTTGATATTAAAATAATATATAATTGGATGGTATATAATATATATAGAATCATTATCATGTTATATTTATTATTTACATGAATTACACATCATTATTATACCCATCAAAATAATAATTTATTGAATAACAATTACACCACGACGTGGAGACGGTAAGCCGTACGTACGCACGTATGGTGACATGTTATTCAAAGGATGGATAGAATACTGAATATGATTGTACCATATTTATAATAACATCACATTATATATAATATACTGGAGTTATTATTTTATAATGGTAATAACAAAGAAATAAGAAGTGGAAGAAGAAAGGAACTTGAAAAAGGGTGGTGAAAACATTACCTCTTCTTCGGGTTCTTCCTTTTGATTTGATCAAAAGGGATCCTTAAGTTGGCTTTCTGACTAAAGTAAGGCCTCTAGGATGAAGTGAGGGAAGTTGAGAGAGTATTTGGGAAGAGTTTGGCCGAACCAAAAGGCTTTGAAGGTGTGAGTTAATGAGAAGGGAGAGTGCCCTTTTATAAGAGGGGTGAGGGGCACCTTTGGAAAAGCTAGAAATATTATTTTATAATAAATTCATATTCGGTTTCTAAAGGCTCCAAAGTGTATTATTTAAATTTTAAGGTGGGTATAGGTATAAAAACACTCAACCAATAGAATTTAGACAGGTTTGGGTTACTATATTAACCTTATCATTAAGTATTAACTCTTAGTTAATTAGTTTCACTTTTACAATGTCTCTTTGTATTTTTATATTATATGGTTAATAAAACTACTATATACATCCAAGAGACCCCCCAAGTGGTTCATTAATGATAAACCTATCATGATATAAGTCTCTTGGCAGAACCTTATATTTTTAGGAATTTAATATCAATTAATAATATAATATTTGTTTTAAAAATTCTTTTATGTCAATTTTGACACTATTCAATAATTGATTTTTGTGAACCTCATAACAGAATTATTACTTCGGAAAAAGTTACTTAAGTCACTCCTAACATATCATATTAACCTAGAAAATTAGTTTAATTCATTAAAAGTCTCAAATTATATTTATTTGGGTATTTATAATATCAATTATTTAAATTTTTCACTATTATGGTAATTACTGCATCATCATTGTGTCAAAAATAAATTAAATTATTTAATATCTAAAAATTATAAATAAAATATAATTATGTAGTAAATCTTGTTATCTTTCTAATTAATATTTATAGTTGAATATCAAACATATATAACCCTATGTAAAAATTAGTTTTCTAAAAGATATATGCTTGTGTCATTTTTGTATTCATTTTAACTTAATTAAAATAAAGTGTCTCTATCACTTACAAGTGGCACCATGGGGTCCCAAAATCGACCCAAAGATTCCCATGGTCGGACATGTATCAACCAATAAGGTTAGGACACGTTTTAGGGTAATTTTTTATTATTATAATATTATTTTTAACCCTTATTTACCGGATTTACCCTTTAACCATGGTAAATAAAATATTTACCAAAGTAATTATTCAAAATGTCTAAAAATAAAAGTTACCTATTTACACAATTTGAACATCCTGATTCCAAATATGGAATCCATTTTTCCAAATTCAAAACACAGAAGTGGCAGAAATTAATTTAAAATTAATTCCCGCTGTCAAAAGAAAAAGCGTGTTTTTAAGATATAATAACTATCAAAAGATTGACAATTGTTTATGTCCAATTTCAAATTGAAATTAATTCTAATGAACACCATTGGATAAAAAGGTAAAAATATATTCTAATTATACTTTAAAACCACTCAAATTCATAATTTATCACTATTAATTATTTTGATTAAAAAATTTGTTTTTAATTAAAATTTAGTAATTTTCACTATTCATCAAAATATTAAAGTTATCCGAAAAGTACCAAAATTCACCTTAGTATAAATTCGATACTCCAAATCCAAAAATGAAGTCCATTTTGAGAGATAAAATTTCTAAAATTTTAAAAAGTAGGTATTACTATTCATAACGGCTAGTTTGATTGGTTGTGGTGTGTTAGAATCTCAAAGTTGCGTACAATGCACGCCATTGCATTATTCATAGGGAAACATACCGTGGAAGCTTGAGATGTTACATTCTCCCCTCCTTCAATAAATTGCGTCCTAGCAATTTTTTTAAAATTGGGCTTGTGAATATAATGGAATGCCCCACATCGGAAAAAGAGTCAATAAAACTATCACTTCAAAAGAAAGGAAGATAGGTATAAAGGTCACCCAAGATAACCCATACTAGGATTCCATGTAGAAAAACATGGATATGAATGATAAACTAAGTGTTTAGTTCTGATGGAGAGGGATATAAAACATGATCAGGAGAAAGTTAACAATAAGAAAATCACAAACTTGTGTTGGGACAAACGGTCCTTAGTCTCCCAGTAGGAAAAGTAAACGGACAACATTTTTTGTTTTAAGTTACATTACATAAGGATGAGGAATTCATTTATGATATTGAATAAGAACATAAAGAGATATACTTACTTTTTATGTAGAGTTTCATTCTTTAATAACTTTTTACCACTACCTCATTTTTTTTAACAATGAGTATTCAAGAAGACTTGGTCACAATGGAAGAGCTAGAATAATCTTCTATAGAAATACATGATCCACGTAGGTTAAACTATATATTTACCTTTTCCTTAGAGATTAATCAAAACCAAAATGGTTAGTATAATATATGATGACCCCCCAAATGGATATTCCATTAGATAAAAAAAACACTAATCTTAATTTCTAAAATTAAACCATCAATACCCCAAAGTTAAATAAATACCATTCAATAATAAATTGTCCTTAAAATCCTTTAATATAATCCAAACTAATATTGAAACTCAAAACTTATAAGAATATAGTCTTCCATGTTAAATTGTATCTCCAAATGACATTAATTACTCTTAAAGTCGCATACTTAAAAGTAATTAACCTAATAATTTCCATAAACAACCCAAATCACTATAAATCCACAATAAAAACATAGATAAAAATCCACCATTACTCCTCAAATGAAATCCCATACTATTCTATTTTCCATACAACAAAGTGAACAACTTCCAAAATAACATTTATCACTTAATTACCAAATCATTTTCCTATACTAAGGGTATTCATTTGATAAGACATAAGATCCCAAATCAAATTATTAATGATCAATAAAATCATTTAACTAAAAATAATAGTCACACTAACCAGGGACTTCACGTAGGCCAGTGGTAGGCGATAAATCCCAATCACACTTTGGTTGTCGGTTCAATTCCCACAGCTTTGTCTGACGCGACGGGTTGTCACACGGTCTGCGTGTTGTCCCTATTCAAAAACTATATTTTATAACATTATCAAAATGAGATAAATTCCTCAAAATAACCATAACATAATTTAACCCCAAATGTTATGTCATACCTTGCATTTTCATCCCAAATTATAATAACTTATAATTGCCTCAAACTCAATGATCATATAAAACCAAATGGTTATTCATAACTATATCCACAATAGAAAAGATAATTATTCCTCAAATATCATTCTCACATGGAAAACTGTAGGGTTACAAATACAAGAGAAAATTATTCCAAAGTAAACCCATAAACAAGGAGCACTAACACTTTTTAAACATTTCTCCAACCATTTATTCCCACACAGATTCTTCTTTGACCACAAAAATATCCTATAGAATAGGGCATTCACTCGGGTAATGGTCAGGTCCCCTACATTTACAGCAAATAACTGTAAATGGATTCTTGGGACCATTTTTATCTTCTTCCATATTACTCTTCATTTTTCTTCGGCAATTCTTCACTTTATGTCCTTCCTTTCTGCACGTAAAGCATTTCCTTGTCCCATTGAGACACTTTCCTAGGTGTCTCCTTCCACATTTCCTACATGATGGAAATTGAGGATTCCTTTCTCCATGGTCTCCACTATTGGAGCTCTTATCATTCATCACCTTTCTTTTCTTTGTTGAGTCCGGGAATTGGTTAATATATATATTGTTGATCATATTTTTGGAAAATTGATTTGGCATAAAGACGATATCTTTTATGCCTATCAACATTCCATTTTTTTGCTCATTTCCACCACCGTTCCCACCTTGTACATCATTCTCAAAGTCACTATGACTTCCTTGGAATCCAACCATTGACTAAAACTAGAAATCATTGTGTGAGTAACAGTAGTCATAAAATCATTTAGAGATTAACATGTCACCATATTCTCAATTTGAAACACATTAGGATTAACCGAGGTCATTTACTCTCATCTTATATATATAATACCTCAAATTGGTTTGTAAATAAATTGTAAATTATCCTAAGCATATCCCCCAGGATTATCGTAACCAAGAGTGCAGTAAGTCCCATTTTCGTGCACCAGTTCCCGTTTGAGTCTAGCTCAAAGCGGTGTTTTCGGGTTTTACCCCTAGGTACATCTGTGCCAGAGCCGCCTCTACCTGCTCGTATCCAGACATGGATGTATTTCTCGGAAAACTCACAAAATCTCTACAATACCAAAATTCTATGAAGTTCTTCTATACTAATTCTCAAAGTCCATCTTAGGTCTATGTGTTCTAATCAGAGTTTAACTAAATCTAGCTTCCAAGGTTTGTACTAAACATCCTCTGATACCAACTGTAACGTCCTGACCCCAGTTACCCAAAGTCGGTGCATTATTACATAACATTGGCATGATCACAAGAAAGATCAAGTCTCGAAAGACCGATTAGTTTAGTAGCCTTAGAATAACTAGATACATTAATAAGGTTTACATTACATCATAAAATGAAAACTACAACAACATCTTTTCTTCATAGTCCACACTCATGTCCCCACATACTATCCCTGCAGGTCATTCATAAATTACTTCTTCACATCATGGGAAAAATAAAACATTGAAAGGGGTGAGCTCAAATGCCCAGTAAGGATAACAATATAGAGGAAACTTTCATAAATAAGAATAAACATTTAAGTCAATGTATAACTAAAACAAAAGCCTTTTAAACTTGAACTTCAACATAGTATGGAAAAAATGAAATAATTCCATTTAATTATTCACATCGATATTCTACTAATAGAATAATCACATGCAATATCAATAACCACTTTCATAATGATGGAATGCATAATGTCAGACTATCATAACCACATAACCAAGGCCTCGTGCCAAGACTACAAATAATATTTTTCCAAGGCCTTGTGCCAAGACACTAGTTTGTCTCATGAGACCTACCGATGCATCGAGAAGCTATAGAGGGCTCCACCCGTCACTTACTAAGTCCAATGCATTCCTCATATGAAAAGTTTTAAACATAACATAAACATTCGTATTAAAACTATCATACGAAATGTCAATAATTTATCCACAAACCATGAATGGTATAAAAATAGCACATCCACAATCAAACATAACTCATTTGATACAATATGGAAGATTATATTGTATCATAATAACCTCAATATATAATGATGAAGGATATTGACATAGATGAAAATAATCATCAAAACAATTAGAGTGAAATATCCCCCTTTTTCTTGAAATCATTTAAAAGTCACACTATTTTTCAAGAAGCCATTTAAAAATAGATTTTTGAATCAAAGTGTCCTATACCACTTTGAAACTTTTAAAAGGAGTTTTAATTTTAAAACTTTAATGTCCATATAAATAAATCCTTAAAACCATTTTTAAAACATGGACATTAATGAGAAAGATTTAGAAGAATAAGTCTTTAAAACATTTAAAAATGGTATTTTAGTTAGAGTTTCTAACAAAAAGAGAGAAACTTGAATACAAATAATTGAGGTAATCAAAACTTTGTAATATCATGAGAATAAAGGGATTCATGATATACTATGTCAAAGTACATTATATACACCACGTAAAAGTGATTTGGTGTATAGCAACAAAGAAGTCTCAATGGAATATAAATTGAGATGAAATCTCTCATAAAGGACGTATCCTTAGGTTAAGGATAAATCAACGACATAATTATGTGTGAAAAATATAAATACACTAAATATGATTGGATATTCAGTGTAAAACAATCAAAGTACATTCACACATATTCTAGTAAAAACAACACCAATGAATTGGATGTTTATCTCAACAAATCGAGATTGAGTAAAAATTACTCTTATCAAGTTCATACCGATGACTTGAAAATTTATCAATGGAGTGATTATGTGTATAAAAAGTATATCCACAGAAATGGGAGTGGAAATTATGACATAATCAAATGAATAGTGATTCCACACATAATCTTGGAGTAAAATAATCAATGAAGTATGCGTAAAGCCGAATGAGTGTAAATTGAAATTTCAAATTCCCTTATTGATTTGGTAACATACAAAACATACACCCATGAAAGAATGATCGTACAATGATTATGTAAATATAAATGAATTAAATTATATTACACAATGAATACAAACATGGGAAGTACACACACCACATGTAATAAATAAGTGGTGAACAATGGAATTCTCACGGAATTAAAAGTGAGATAAGAAACCCCTTACTTTGTACTTTTTTACTTGGTAGACGGTAAGTTAACCTCCTGTATAATGGTGAAATAATTGTTATTTAATTATACAAGAATCATTTACATTAATATGATATCATATATGATCTTTTAACATTGATTTGTTAATAATATCTTAGTATTATCGTCATTTCAGGTGTTAACTTACTCGTTTTCCTTTATATTCTTTGTTACGTAAGCCGTGTTTGTTATGGATAGGTTGTATATTATTCATATCCAGAATTATATAAAGTCCTTAAACATTATTTTTAATCATCAAATGAGAATTATACTTGAATGGATATGATGGAGAATGAATCTCATCACGTTCGTGGAGACGGTAGTCCGTACGTACGCATGAGCGACAATATCATTCTTTTGATATTAAAATAATATATAATTGGATGGTATATAATATATTAAGAATCATTATCATTTTATATTTATTATTTACATGAATTACACATCATTATTATACCCATCAAAATAATAATTTATTGAATAACAATTACACCACGACGTGGAGACGGTAAGCCGTACGTACGCACATATGGTGACATGTTATTCAAAGGATGGATAGAATACTGAATATGATTGTACCATATTTATAATAAGATCACAGTATATATAAGATACTGAATTTATTATTTTATAATGGTAATAACAAAGAAAGAAGAAGTGGAAGAAGAAAAGAACTTGAAAAAGGGTGGTGAAAACATTACCTCTTCTTCAGGTTCTTCCTTTTGATTTGATCAAAAGGGATCCTTAAGTTGGCTTTATGACTAGAGTAAGGCCTCTAGGATGAAGTGAGGGAATTTGAGAGAGTATTTGGTCAGAGTTTGGAAGAACCAAAAGGCTTTGAAGGTGTGAGTTAATGAGAAGGGAGAGTTCCCTTTTATAAGAGGGGTGAGGGGCACCTTTGGAAAAGCTAGAAATATTATTTTATAATAAATTCATATTCGGTTTCTAATGGCTCCAAAGTGTATTATTTAAACTTTAAGGTGGGTATAGGTCAAAAACCACTCAACCAATATAATTTATATAGGTTTGGGTTACTATATTAACCTTATCATTATGTATTAACTCTTAGTTAATTAGTTTCACTTTTACAATGTCTCTTTGTATTTTTATATTATATGGTTAATAAACTTACTATATACATATAATAGACTCCCAAGTGGTCCATTAATGATAACAATATCATGATATAAGTCTCTTGGCCGAACCTTAGATTTTTAGGAATTTAATATCAATTAATAATATAATATTTGTTTTAAAAATTCTTTTATGTCAATTTTGACACTATTCAATAATTGATTTGTTTGAACCTCATAACAGAATGATTACTTCGAAAAAAGTTACTTAAGTAACTCCTAACATATAATATTTACCTAGAAAATTAGTTTAATTCATTAAAAGTCTCAAATTATATTTATTTGGATATTTATAATATCAATTATTTTAATTTTTCACTATTATGGTAATTCCTGCATCATAATTGTGTCATAAATAAATTAAATTATTTAATATCTAAAAATTATAAATAAAATATAATTATGTATTAAATCTTGTTATATTTCTAATGAATATTTATAGTCTAAAATCAAACATATATTACCCTATGTAAAAATTGGTTTTCTAAAAGATATATGCTTGTGTCATTTTTGTATTCATTTTAACTTAATTAAAATAAAGTGTCCCTATCACTTACAAGTGGCACCATGGGGTCCCAAAATCGACCCAAATATGCCCATGGTCGAACATGTATCAACAAATAAGGTTAGGACACGTTTTAGGGTAATTTTTTATTATTATAATATTATTTTTTAACCCTTATTTACCGGATTTACCCTTTAACCTTGGTAAATAAAATATTTACCGAAGTAATTATTCAAAATGTCTAAAAATAAAAGTTACCTATTTACACAATTTGAACATCTTGATTCCAAATATGGAATCCATTTTTCCAAATTCAAAACACAGAAGTGGCAGAAATTAATTTAAAATTAATTTCCGCTGTCAAAACAAAAAGCGTGTTTTTAAGATATAATAACTATCAAAAGATTGACAATTGTTTATGTCCAATTTCAAAGTGAAATTAATTATAATGAACACCATTGGATAAAAAGGTGAAAATATATTCTAATTATACTTTAAAACCACTCAAATTCATAATTTATCACTATTAATTATTTTGATTAAAAAATTTGTTTTTAATTAAAATTTAGTAATTTTCACTATTCATCAAAATAATAAAGTTATCTGAAAAGTACCAAAATTTCAACTTAGGCTAAACTTGATACTACAAATAAAAAAATGAAGTCCATTTTGAGAGATAAAATTTCTAAAATTTTAAAAATTAGGTATTACTATTCATAACGGCTAGTTTGATTGGTTGTGGTGTGTTAGAATCTCGAAGTTGCGTACAATGCACGTCATTGCATTATTCAAAGGGAAATGTACCGTGGAAGCTTGGGGTGTTACCTTATACCCTCCTTCAATAAATTGCATCCTCGCAATTTTTTTAAAATTGGGCTTGAGAATATAATGGAATGTCCCACATCGGAAAAAGAGTCAATAAAACTATCACTTCAAAAGAATGGTAGATAGGTATAAAGGTCACCCAAGATAACTCATACTAGGATTCCATGTAGGAAAACATGGATATGGACGATAAACTAAGTGTTTAGTTCTGATGGAGAGGGATAAAAAACATGATCAGGAGAAAGTTAACAATAAGAAAATCACAAACTTGTGTTGGGACAAACGGTCCTTAGTCTCCCAGTAGGAAAAGTAAACGGACAACATTTTTTGTTTTAAGTTACATTACATAAGGAAGAGGAATTCATTTATGATATTGACTAAGAACTAAAGAGATATACTTACTTTTTAAGTAGAGTTTCATTATTTAATAACTTTTTACCACTACCTCATTTTTTTTTAACAATGAGTATTCAAGAAGACTTGGTCACAATGGAAGAGCTAGAATAAACTTCTATAGAAATATATGATCCACGTAGGTTAAACTATATATTTACCTTGTCCTTAGAGATTAATAAAAACCAAAATGGTTAGTATAATATATGATGACCCCCCAAATGGATATTCCATTAGATAAAAAAACACTAATCTTAATTTCTAAAATTAAACCATCAATACCCCAAAGTTAAATAAATACCATTCAATAATCAATTGTTCTAAAAATCCTTCAATATAATCCAAACTAATATTGAAACTCAAAACTTATAATAATGTATTCTTCCATGTTAAATTGTATCTCCAAATGACATTAATTACTCTTAAAGTCGCATACTTAAAAGTAATTAACCTAATCATTTCCATAAACAACCCAAATCACTATAAATCCACAATAAAAACATAGATAAAAATCCACCATTACTCCTCAAATGAAATCCCATACTATTCTATTTTCCATACAACAAAGTGAACAACTTCCAAAATAACATTTATCACTTAATTACCAAATCATTTTCCTATACTAAGGGTATTCATTTGATAAGACATAAGATCCCAAATCAAATTATTAATGATCAATAAAATCATTTAACTAAAAATAATAGTCACACTAACTAGGGACTTCACATAGTCCAGTGGTAGGCAATAAATACGAATCACACTTTGGTTGTGGGTTCGATTCCCACAGCTTTGTCCGACGCGACGGGTTGTCACACGGTCTGCGTGTTGTCCCTTTTCAAAAACTATATTTTATAACATTATAAAAATGAGATAAATTCCTCAAAATAACCATAACATAATTTAACCCCAAATGTTATGTCATACCTTGCATTTTCATCCCAAATTATAATAACTTATAATTTCCTCAAACCCAATGATCCTATAAAACCAAATGGTTATTCAAAACTATATCCACAAGAGAAAAGATAATTATTCCTCAAATATCATTCTCACATGGAAAACTGCAGGATTACAAATACAAGAGAAAATTATTCCAAAGTAAACCCATAAACAAGGAGCACTAACACTTTTTAAACATTTCTCCAACCATTTATTTCCACATAGCTTCTTCTTTGACCACAAAAATATCCTATAGAATAGAGCATTCACTCGGTTAATAGTCAGGTCCCCTAAATTTACGGCAAATGACTGTAAATGGATTCTTGGGACCATTTTTATCTTCTTTCATATTACTCTTCATTTTTCTTCGGAAATTCTTCACTTTATGTCCTTCCTTCCCACACGTAAAGCATTTCCTTGTCCCATTGACACACTTTCATGGGTGTCTCCTTCCATATTTCCTACATGATGGAAATTGAGGATTCCTTTCTCCATGGTCTCCACTGCTGGAGATCTTATCATTCATCACCTTTCTTTTCTTTATTGAGTCCGGGAATTGGTTAATATATATATTGTTGATCATATTTTTGGAAAATTGATTTGTCATAAAGACGATATCTTTTACGCCTATCAATATTCCATTTTTTTGCTCATTTCCACCACCGTTCCCACCTTGTACATCATTCTCAAAGTCACTATGACTTCCTTGGAATCCAGACATTGACTAAAACCATAAAGAATTGTGTGAGTAACAGTAGTCATAAAATCATTTAGAGATTAACATGTCACCATATTCTCAATTTGAAACACATTAGGATTAACCGAGGTCATTTACTCTCATCTTATATATATAATACCTCAAATTGGTTTGTAAAGAAATTGTAAATTATCCTAAGCATATCCCCCAGGAGTGTCGTAACCAAGAGTGCAGCAAGGCCCGTTGTCGTGCACCAGTTCCCGTTCGAGTCTAGCTCAAAGCGGTGTTTTCGGGTTTTACCCCTAGGTACATCTCTGCCAGAGCCGCCTCTACCTGCTCATATCCAGACAGGGATGTATTGCTTAGAAAACTCACAAAATCTCTACAATACCAAAATTCTAGGAAGTTCTTCTATACTAATTCTCAAAGTCCATCTCAGGTCTATGTGTTCTAATCAGAGTTTATCTAAATCTAGCTTCCAAGGTTTGTACTAAACTTCCTCTGATACCAACTGTAACGCCCTGACCCCAGTTACCCAGAGTCGGTGCATTATTACATAACATTGGCATGATTACAAGAAAGATCAAGTCTCAAAAGACCAATTAGTTTAGTAGCCTTGGAATAACTATATATATTAATAAGGTTTACATTACATCATAAAATGAAAACTACAACAACAACTTTTCTTCATAGTCCACACTCTTGTCCCCACATACTATCCCTACAGGTCATTCATAAATTACTTCTTCACATCCTGGGAAAAATAAAACATTGAAAGGGGTGAGCTCAAATGCCCAGTAAGGATAACAATATAGCGGAAAGTTTCATAAATAAGAATAAACATTTAAGGCAATGTATAACTAAAACAAAATCCTTTTAAACTTGAATTTCAATATAGTATGGAAAAAATGAAATAATTCCATTTACTTATTCACATGGGTATTCTACTAATCGAATAATCACACGCAATATCAATAACAACTTTCATAATGATGGAATGCATAATTCCAGACTATCATAACCACATAGCCAAGGCCTCGTGCCAAGACTACAAATAAGATTTTTCCAAGGCCTTGTGCCAAGACACAAGTTTGTCTCATGAGACCTACCGATGCATCGAGGAGCTATAGTGGGCTCCACCCGTCACTTACTAAGTCCAATTCATTCCTCATATGAAAATTTTTAAACATAACATAAACATTCGTATTAAAACTATCATATGAAATGTCAATACTTTATCCACAAACCATGAATGGTATAAAAATAGCACATTCACAGTCAAACATAACTCATTCGATACAATATGGAAGATTGTATTGTATCATAATAACCTCAATCGAGAATGATGAAGGATATTGACAAAGATGAAAATAATCATCAAAACAATTATAGTGAAATATCCACCTTTTTCTTGAAATCATTTAAAAGTCACACTATTTTTCAAGAAGCCATTTAAAAATAGATTTTTGAATAAAAGTGTCCCATACCACTTTGAAACTTTTAAAAGGAGTTTTAATTTTAAAACTTTAATGTCCCTATAAATAAATCCTTAAAACCATTTTTAAAACATGGACATTAATGAGCAATATTTAGAAGAATAAGTCTTTAAAACATTTAAAAATGGTATTTTAGTTAGAGTTTCTAAAAAAAAGAGACAAACTTGAATAAAAATAATTGAGGTAATAAAAACTTTGTAATATCATGAGAATAAATGGATTCATGATATACTATGTCAAAGTACATTATATACACCACGTAAAAGTGATTTGGTGTATAGCAACAAAGAAGTCTCAATGGAATGTAAATTGAGATGAAATCTCTCATAAAGGCCGTATACTTTGGTTAAGGATAAATCAACGACATAATTATGTGTGACAAATATAAATACACTAAATATGATTGGATATTCAGTGTAAAACAATCAAAGGACATTCACACATATTCTAGTAAAAACAACACCAATGAATTGGATGTTTATCTCAACAAATTGAGATTGAGTAAAAATTACTCTTATCAAGTTCATACCGATGACTTGAGAATTTATAAATGGAGTTATTATGTGTATAAAAATTATATACACAGAAAGGGGAGTGGAAATTATGACATAATCAAATTAATACTGATTCCATACATAATCTTGGAGTAAAATAATCAATGAAGTATGCGTAAAGCCGAATGAGTGGAAATTGAAATTTCAAATTCCCTTATTGATTTGGTAACATACAAAACATAAACCCATGAAAGAAGGATCATACAATGATGATGTAAATATACATGAATTAAAGTATATTACACAATGAATACAAACATGGGTAGTACACACACCACATGTAATAAATAAGTGGTGAACAATGGAATTCTCACGGAATTAAAAGTGAGATAAGAAACCCCTTACTTTGTACTTTTTTCCTTGGTAGACGGTAGGTTAACCTCCTGTATAATGGTGAAATAATTGTTATTGAATTATACAAGAATCATTTACATTAATATGATATCATATATGATCTTTTAACATTGATTTGTTAATAATATCTTAGTATTATCGTCATTTCGGGTGTTAACTTACTCGTTTTCCTTTATATTATTTGTTAAGTAAGCCATGTTTGTTATGGTTAGGTTGTATATTATTCATATCCAGAATTATATCAAGTCCTTAAACATTATTTTTAATCATAAAATGAGAATTATACTTGAATGGATACGATGGAGAATGAATCTCATCACGTTCATGGAGACGGTAGTCCGTACGTACACATGAGCGACAATATCATTCTTTTGATATTAAAATAATATATAATTGGATAGTATATCATATATACATAATCATTATCATGTTATATTTATTATTTAAATGAATTACACATCATTATTATACCCATAAAAATAATAATTTATTGAATAACAATTACACCACGATGTGGAGACGGTAAGCCGTACGTACGCACGTATGGTGACATGTTATTCAAATGATGGATAAAATAATGAATATGATTGTACCATATTTATAATAACATCACAGTATATATAAGTTACTGGATTTATTATTTTATAATGGTAATAACAAAGAAAGAAGAAGTGGAAGAAGAAAGGAACTTGAAAAAGGGTGGTGAAAACATTACCTCTTCTTCGGGTTCTTCCTTTTGATTTGATCAAAAGGGATACTTAAGTTGGCTTTATGACTAAAGGAATGCCTCTAGGATGAAGTGAGGGAAGTTTATAGAGTATTGTGTCAGAGGTTGTCTGAACCAAAAGGCTTTGAATGTGTGAGTTAATGAGAAGGGGAGTTCCCTTTTATAAGAGGGGTGAGGGGCACCATTGGAAAAGCTAGAAATATTATTTTATATTAAATTCATATTCGGTTTATAATGGCTCCAAAGTGGATTATTTAAAGGTTAAGGTGGGTATAGGTCGAAAACCACTCAACAAATAGAATTTAGATAGGTTTGGGTTACTATATTAACCTTATCATTAAGTATTAACTCTTAGTTAATTAGTTTCACTTTTACAATGTCTCTTTGTATTTTTATATTATATGGTTAATAAACTTACTATATACATCCAAGAGACCCCCAAGTGGTCCATTAATGATAAAACTATCATGATATAAGTCTCTTTTTCTAACCTTAGATTTTTAGGAATTTAATATCAATTAATAATATAATATTTTTTTAAAAATTCTTTTATGTCAATTTTGACACTATTCAATAATTGATTTTTGTGAACCTCATAACAGAATTATTACTTCGAAAAAAGTTACTTAAGTCACTAATAAAATATCATATTAACCTATAAAATTAGTTTAACTCATTAAAAGTCTCAAATTATATTTATTTGGTTATTTATAATATCAATTATTTTAATTTTTCACTATTATGGTAATTCCTGTATCATCATTGTGTCATAAATAAATTAAATTATTTAATATCTAAAAATTATAAATAAAATATAATTATGTATTAAATATTGTTATCTTTCTAATTAATATTTATAGTCGAAAATAAAACATATATAACCCTATGTAAAAATTGGTTTTCTAAAAGATATTTGCTTGTGTCATTTTTGTATTCATTTTAACTTAATTAAAATAAAGTGTCCCTATCACTTACAAGTGGCACCATGGGGTCCCAAAATCGACCCAAAGATGCTCATGGTCGGAAATGTATCAACCAATAAGGTTAGGACATGTTTTAGGGTAATTTTTTATTATTATAATATTATTTTTTGACCCTTATTTACTGGATTTACCCTTTAACCATGGTAAATAAAATATTTACCGAAGTAATTATTCAAAATGTCTAAAAATAAAAGTTACCTATTTACACAATTTGAACATCCTGATTCTAAATATGGAATCCATTTTTCCAAATTCAAAACACATAAGTGGCATAAATTAATTTAAAATTAATTCCCGCTGTCAAAACAAAAAGCGTGTTTTTAAGATATAATAACTATCAAAAGATTGACAATTGTTTATGTTCAATTTCAAAGTGAAATTAATTCTAATGAACACCATTGGATAAAACAGTGAAAATATATTCTAATTATACTGTAAAACCACTCAAATTCATAATTTATCACTATTAATTATTTTGATTAGAAAAGTTGTTTTTAATTAAAATTTAGTAATTTTCACTATTCATCAAAATATTAAATTTATTCGAAAAGTACCAAAATTTCACCTTAGGATAAATTCGATACTCCAAATCCAAAAATAAAGTCCATTTTGAGATATAAAATTTCTAAAATTTTAAAAAGTAGGTATTACTATTCATAACGGCTAGTTTGATTGGTTGTGGTGTGTTAGAATCTCGAAGTTGCGTACAATGCACATCATTGCATTATTCAAATGGAAACGTACCATGGAAGCTTGGGGTGTTACAGGCATCAAAATAATCACAATGGGAATGATTTTAGCCCAAAAAAACCAGGATGAAAATAAAGAAACTTAACATGCGGAAGAACCAACAACAACTCAATATCAATAAATACAAAACTAATCCTAATAAAACTGAAACTGAGTACAAAACTAAGACTGAACCACACAAAATGATCTCCATGCGGCCTTTTGGTCACCACCATCCACAAGACTGACCTTCTCTAAAGGAACACACCAGAACCAGAAACCTACACCTGCAAAATTTCTCGGGTCTACCGATGTTGAGTGGCACAAGTAGGGTGTGAGCTTAAACAGCTCAGTAGGCAATCACCATCGAGTCCATGCATTTCCTTTCCCGAAATAGTCTACAAAAACTGGTTTGAAAATAAATTTAGAAAATAATCTTTTAAAACATTTTCGCTGAGTGAACAAATCTTTCTACAAAATTCCTTTTTTCCAAAACAACACTCGCATATTTCACTTTCAAAAACGGTTCCCCTTTCCAAAACCCATTTAAAAACCAAAACCCAAATACAAATCCAAACTAGATAACCAAAAAGGGGGCTATGTAGAAAATAAAGGAAACCAAACAAGCAGGAAAAACTAGAAAATTCAATAACCAACGATCAACTGAACTAGACGGAACATACAAAAAGTAGACCATGAGCATTTTCTGAACATCCTTAGAGAAATCTCTGAGCATACTCAGTTTGGAGCCACCTACCGATATATGGTGTAACTCCATAGTCAATAACCAACTAGTCATTCTAACTACTAATCCAATGGTACACCCCACCTGACCTCTCAACAAATCCAGGGGTACAACTCGTCTAATATGGGTCGAAAAGAAATCATCGCTCAACCCTCTAGATGACTCCCAAGAATCCCATTGATGATAATAATATTAATACTTAGAAACACATGATATAAAAACCATAACCCACAAAATTCTTGTGCACGATCCATTAGAGGGGATCTCATCCCAAGGTCTAATAGTCTCAATACCAATAATGTTCCCATACACAAGCCACTAGAGGGGATCCCATCCCAAAATTCCAGTGGTCTCCAAACATAAGCCAATTCATCACGAACATACATGAAAAACCATTTCTTTCACAAGAACGCTCATCCAACATTTAAATCTTACATAAAAATCACCATTTTCCATAATCAAGACCATTTTCCCAATCATTTTAAAATATCAACTGGGCCTTCAAGATAGCCAAGTATTCAATCCATTTTCCAAAACATGCCAATATGCCCACCAAGCCCATACATCACTTAAGTTCCAAAACCAATTTCCAAAATGTCACAAGGTTCCAATCGGGCATTCACATCACTTCACATCGAACCAATATTTCAAAGATAACATAAAGTGTCAACTAGGCCTTTAATATTTTCAATTAAAATATATCTACAATCCCCCTTTTCACACCATTTCTAAAGACAACAAAAAACACCACCTTTACATGCACAATTCCAAACAACCCTTTATACCACTTGAACAAATCCTATATCCCATTTGAAAAACACAACAAGAGGGACACATAATATATCTATCCATTTTAATGGGAAAATCCCTTTCAAATTTGTACGCACACCAAATTCATTTTTAGAACACATTTCACATAACATTCACAATCCACAAAACCCATTCAAGGTACATGACAAGGAATCCCACATGCAGTAAGGTTCGTTTCTTTTGGAAAACCAATTTTTAAAAAAAAATCACCTTTCACACAATCCATTGAACACATTTCAAGCACAACAAATAGGTAAAAAAGGAACACAATCACTCTCTTTTTAGAAAATCATTTTCCAACACATGTTTACTTCAAATTATTTTGAAAGAACCTTTAAAAGGGGAACATCACTTGTTTTTAAAACAATGTGACACATTGAACATAAGTGTCGTACTATAAAAGTCACCCAACTCCATATAAAATTCCCAACTCATAACACAACCACATTTCCAAAACATAACCAAGGTAAAACATCTCCAGAAGCACCCAATTTCATCTTAAAATATAAATTGGCATTTTATCAAACATCTTACATGCAGTAGAATATAGGTATAAACAAAGAAACTCTTTGGGAACCATTTCACACCGATTTTCAATCATGAAAATACAATAAAAATTTACACTGACACATCACAAGAAAAATTATAACACTTTGAAAACATTCATGGAAATCTCAAGAATCAACGAAATTTGCTAAAATAGAGATAGATAGAAACACCTAACTCAATGATGTGAGAATGCAACCAAACTTCAGGAGGAGGAATATCCAAGCCTGAGAGACAATCCGAACACCCCTAGTATTCAAGAAAACAACCCACACATCATCCCTTGCCTCTAGGGTTTAGCAAAGAGAGAACCCTCACCAAGAAACCAAGAGAGGAGGAAGGGAAGAGAGGGAAATCAACCAAAAATCCAAAGCAACATACCTAGGAACCTTCGAGGAGCTTCAAAAATGGAAGGGGAGAAAAGTAGGAGGGTTTTCTGGATCCCCTCAATGCACCTAGGTTGAGAAAGGGTAGGAAAACTAGAAATATGATTAAAATATCGGAGGGGAAACATGGAATTTCACATTTTTAATGATATGGGCAATTCGTTTTTGGTAAATTGTGCACCAACCGTGTGCCCTATGCTGGACAAGGGTAAACCCCACAAATTTTGGCTGCATAGTTTCCCAAATCGTTCTGTAACCATGCTAAACACCTCCATCCAAAAGACAAAACCTCCTGAACGGTTTCCACATAGTTTCCCAAATCATGCACAACCAGTGTGCCTAACCCATAGACCCCAAAACAAGCCACATGGTTACCAGGGAAAGGGCACACAGTTTATCCTAACCATGCGCCAACCATGGGCCACTAATAGTTAGGCCCAAAACCTCAATTTCTCAATAGAAACTCACCCGAGAACTTCCAAAACTCAAAAATTCAAATCAGGGCTCAACTCGAACCTCAACCAAATGATCCAAATCTAAGGGAAGAATAAAATAAAATGATTTTCGAGGTTTGTGTGTGATAAAAATAGTGGTACTATTCATTAAAAATGGGCTTTCAAGAAATGTAATTGGGAATTTGGGCCATAGGGGCTCTAAACCATCACGCTACTAAATATAATTGTTGAAAAATAACTTTAAACATTGTTTTTTAACCTTTAACATTAGTTTTATATCCAACACCAATTCATATAACATTATAAGTGCTTTTTTTAACATCAGATAAATAAAACAATGTTAAAATAAGTATTTTTTTTGGCTTTTGACATCGGTTTTTTGGATAACTAATGTTAAAAGTGAAACTTTCAGAATATTGATGTCGTTTTTTGGATAACCAATGTCAGAAGTCACTTTCCACACCAGTTATCAAAATAACTAATGTGGAAAGTGTGTGATTTTTTTTTAATTTTTAGATGTAGATTACTCGTTTGGAAGAAAACAAGAGACATATGAACTAAAAATTGCATAAACCAACTAATAATAAGAAAATAAACTTAAAGCTTTAACTTAATTTCATTTATTATGGTAGTGTCCTTAAAATTGATATGTTATTTTTTGATATGTCTCTTCTTTTGAGTAAAGAACTTATATGAAATCCACAATAGTGGTTGGTAAGGAATTTTAAATTTTAGTTGGTAAATCTCATGCTGAAGATTCATCTTATTAACTTGATCGGAATAAGTATTCTTCATCATAAAAAAATAAATCATCAAAAATTTTATCAATGGAGAAAACCAATAATAAAGAAACTAAATGATGAGTTCATACTGATAAATACTATTTTGAAATCACCAAATAAATAAGTGATGGAATGTTGATGTGGATCAAAAAGTACTAGAAAAAAAATATTAAAAGAGACATAATTAGAAGCAATATAATGTACCCAAAAATATGTTTGTCTGTGATGTAATAAAATTTAGGGTGGGTTTTAAAAATTGGAACCGCATTGTGACAAATTAAAATATCAATTTCACACAATTGAAATTTTTCTTTTAACATTAGATATTGATGCACACCTATTGTGGGGCATGAAAAAATAATTTTTTATTACCTAGTATAGTATAGCAGTTAACCTACATAGTCTCTCAAAGAGGAGTGCACACAAAACTAGTTTGTCACTTTTAGTTGATTTGGGAAAAATTCCACATTAATTGACATTTAGAAATTTTGAGTTTTGTAAAATAGTTTAAATTTATTGATTAAAACCAATTGATGAAATATGGTTACCAAAATGGGTTTGGATAAACCTAGTGCTATTCTATCACTGTTTCTAATTTTTACCAATTCTACTTTTGTTGGCTGGTAAGAGAGAGATTCCTCTGTTAATTCATTTATCCTCTTGGATAAATGGTAACGGTAAGGGAATTCTTAATCAAGTCTCAATCGGTATACCCTCCTTCTTGTGTATATGGTGTTATAATGGGTTCTTTTGATAAATTAAGGTGATTCCCAAATACCCACAAACATACACTATTGACGCCCTGATCAAAGGGTCCTACATCATTAACCATTTGAGTGGTAAAAATTAGAAATACTGAAATAAAAACACATGGTAAGGAGGACCAACAAGTGACAACATAAGGGAGTAAAAAAATTAAAATCAGTATTTTCCCTTATTCTTGGTGAGGACTAGGATGTCTGGCCATTTGTGTAGCTATCAGTTCCTGGTGGGAATCCCCAAAGACCCATAAACAAATGTTATTGATGCTCTTGTTAGAGGGCCCTGCATCATCATCCATTTTATTGGTAAAAGTTAGAATATATTAAATAAAAACACATGGTAAGGTGGGATAACAAGTGAAAAAGGAAGGTAGTAAAAAAATTAGAATTTGGATTTCCCCCTATTCTAGGCGAGGAGTATGACATCTGGCCATCTGTGAAGCTATCTGTAGTCCAAGGATGTTGATCAAATTATGAGAGAACCCTATGAAAATTTATTTATAAAAATTAATCAACACCGATCAAAGAACCCTATAACCACCTTATCTCATTCATGTGAATAACTAAGAATGATTCTATATGGATAGAAAGTCCTGAGGGAACTCAAGCCAGTATTCACGCTTTGATCATAGATTCATCAATCTTCATCTAGGTTTAGGCCCTTGTCTCGATAGTTGCATCTGACAGGGAAGTACGAACCTATAGGACATATCCTATTTAAGTAAGGTTGTGACAAGGATCTTCACCCAAATCACTTATAAACTGCATGAATTTAGTTCTCCAAATTTGATATGGGGTTGGATTGATAGCATTTTAACAAAAAAAATTAATTTGTGGACTTTATTGACAAATTCCAATTCTATGAATATAAATTACATTTAAATTATATGATAATTTTTCTAATAATATTCATATAAAATTTATGAAAAATTATCTATAAAAACACAAGAAATTATAAAATTATCATCACATGATTCACTTAAAAACACAAAGTGAATTCCTTAAAGTTAACCTCATATCTTGTGATATAAAAAACATAAATTAATTCATATATTTAATCATATAAATTAAATTTATTAAATTTATAAATCAATTAAATAAAAATAACAATGACCCATCTCCATTGTATTGTAATATCGCTATGAAGCGATAATTAAGATTAAAAAACTGTTTGACATAAAATGTTATACAATACTATTCATAATGTTTTTCTTCAATTGTAATTCTTATATTGTGTTATATAGTAATTAACTTCAAACTTACATTTCATTTTTTTATAGTATTATATGTTATTGGAATTCATATACACAACTCTATTAAAACTTAATTTTAAGTTATTTCATTATACCATATGTGGGATCCCATGTATGTATGCATGGGTAGAATACTAGTTCACTATAAAACACATGGTTATTTTCTTAAAGATAACCTCCAACCCCGTGATTATAAAAAAAAATTAATTCATATATGTAATCATGTTAATTCAATTTATTAAATTTATATATCAATTGACTCTATTGATGATTGTGTTATAGATGCATTAGATTGAGCTAATTTTAAATTAATTCTCATAAAATCTCAAATATTTGATTTCATTAATAGTTAGATGAGTTAAAGTGTAGTTATACCTTGAAAATAAATATAAGAGTAGTTTTTTAAATGCTTGAATTGTATTTTTTTTCTATGTACTACATTAGATTTTAATTTTAATAAAAAATATAAATTTTCATGGAAGAATGTGATAATTGATTCTAAATGTGAATTTTACATGCAATATTATAACATATATAGGGATGACAACCAATGGGTGGGGCACACATGAAATCTGGGGTCCTGCCCATTTAACTTTTCAAAACATAAACCCATTTAATTTCTAAATGTATTACCCTAACCCCACCTAGAACATTTTTAAATACCCATTCAATAGCCTCATCTCATTTAAATACCCGTCTGTAATTTAAAATTTTAAAAATTCATTTATAAATTTAAAATAAATGGATTTCAAGTTAAATAAATATCTTTTTATAATTTTATAATCCTTTAAAGAAATATAGATAATGAACTAATAATGATTAATTTAATCAGATTTTGAATTCACTATTCTAACCCTATAAAAACCCCAATTAACTAGTAACCTAATCCTATTTAATTGGATCAGGTAGTGTTAGATACCCATCCATATTGATAAGGAAACTGAGCATGTGTAGTTTAGGAATTTTTCTATGATGTTAGTGGAGATTGATATCAACTCCACTATCATTGATAATTTAACTCTCTCCATTCCCATATATGAAATCTACATTGATGTTGAGTATGAGAAAAAACCTATGTTTTGTGATTCTAGTATGGTTGTTGGCCACTCGTCAGATTTATATCAGAGGAAGGTTACTAGTGAGAGGTGTGGGATGAAGGGACACCCTACTATTCACTATTGTAGGAAGGAAAATGTGAAGGATACTATTATTCCAAAGCCCCTATCTCATGATAGAGATGTCCCTGGTAGGCACGTGTCCACTGGGGTTGATGTGCAGGCCCCTGAGAAATGAAATTATCATATGCCTAGTTTGAAGGGAAAGGGATTTATATTGAATAATAAATCACTGGTTGGGATAAATAGTGTCCCTTATAATGATTGGGTAGATCTTGAAAAGGAGGGAACACCGATGGAGCAGGATCAGACTAATAATTTAGTACCTCCTCAATAGTTGTTTTCTTGGATTGACTCAGTAGCAGAAGCACACCATTCCATCTCATTTAGGGATGTTCTTATCACTAATATGGAGGATAAAAAATAGGCAGAATCTATAAGTGATCATGAGGAAGGTGAGGTGAAGGACATAACTGGTCAATATATATGGATTGAGGAAAAAATGGTTAACTCTGAGATCCATAAGTTTAAGAAAAGAGTTTTTTTGATTATAGTAAAGGATCCAACTATAAGAAATCCTCTATCTCACAAGGGATGATAATCCTATTAAATCTTGAAATTACCATGGAACACTCCAAAAAAAAAAATTTCCTGCTATTAATGTTGTTGGGACACTTGGTTCCACCATTACTGACCTCAACAGGTCCTCAAAAGAACATGGTGTTTGTGAAATTTATGCTGATGAGACACACAGGTCAAATGGACATGATACGATTCTAGCTAGCTACAAGGGTGAGGACACCCTAGGGGTAATGTTTATAAAAGTATAAATGAATAGTGGATGAAGAGGGATTCAAAATGGATATCCCTCGTAAGTCCAAAGCACACGATCCCAAACTCATGTGCATGTTTCATATAATCTTCCCCTAATACAGGCTGATCCTTTAGCTCATTTGAGTAGGAGTGATGATGGTTATGGGAATGAAGAGTGGTCATATCCACCATAAATTACTAACCTAATGAAGAAGGAATACACCTCTTTTGGAAATTCCTCATAAAAGGAATGTGGTACTTTGTGGGAAAAATATGAGTATCATATCCCCAGATGATAAAGAATGTGAAAGGCCTACTAAAGGCCTCAATAAGAAAATGGATGATTGGTTTTTTCCACAACATGAAGTTATTTTCTCTATGATGGATCCATAATTATATGGTTTTAATGACTATTTAATGGTTTTTAAGTTTTTATCAGTAAATATTGAGGATTTTTTCTTTTCTAATCCAGATATGGACTTTAAGGATTTGTCCTAGAAATTTAGGGTCTGCTTCAATCCAGTAGGACTCTCTGATTCATCATCGGATGAAGAACATTAGCCCCCCTCCCAAGGTCCAAGACATGGATGAGGGGTCCAAACCCAAAGGGTATAGGAAAACACCATAGGAATGTGGGTTCCAAAGGGTCATGTAGGGATTGACTTATTTTATATGGATATTCTATGTCCTTCTTTACCCGTATCATATTCTTGTACATCTTTATCTTATTAATAAATTTGGAGTCAAGGGTTTGGATTCAAATCCTTGACTAAGTAATCTTGAATAAATTATCAATTAGTTAATAATCAAACTATGAATTAATAATAACCATACTTTGGTTCAAATCTGGGTAAGGATGAGTTTATGTGGTATTATAGTAGTACTGCACCATCGTTGTAGTGTAGATAATGTAGTAGGTATTGTAGTGGGATACAAGGATAGAATTACTATTCATTAAAAATGGGCTTTAGAGCTATGTGATTGGGCCTTACGTCCATAGGGCCTCTAGACTATCACACTCCAAAATATACTAGTAGAAAAATAACTTTTAACATTATTTTTTAACCTTTAATGTCAATTTTATATCCAATTACAATTCATTTGACATTATATGTTCTATTTTTAACATCAGATAAGTAAAAGAACATTAAAATAATTATTTTTGAGGCTTTTGACATCGGTTTTTTGGATAAACAATTTCAAAAGTGAAACTTTCAGACTTTTGATGTCGGTTTTTTGGATAATCGATGCCAAAAGTCACTTTCAACGTCAGTTATCAAAATAAACATGGAAAGTGTATGATTTTTTTCAATATTTATATGTAGATTAATCAATAGGAATAAAACACGATACATCTGAACTAAAAAATGCATAAACCAAATGAAAACAGGAAAAATAAACTTATAGATTTTACTTAATTTCATTGCTTGTGGTAGTGTCCTTCAAATAGACATGTTATTTTTTATATTTATTTTTTTTTCGAGGAAATAATTCATATGAAATCCACAATAATGGTTGGTGAGGAATTTTAAACTCTGGTTGTAAATTTTACATGGAAGATTCATCTTTTTAACTTGATTGGAAGAAGTCTTCTTCATCATAAAAAATAAATCAACAAAAAGTTTATCAATGTAGAAAACCAATATTAAAGAAACTAAAAGACGAGTTTGCATTGATAATTCCATGAAAAAATCATAAAATAAATAAGTTATGGAATTTTGATGTGGATAAAATAATAATAGATCAAAAATATTGAATGAGAGATAATGAGAAGTTGTATAATGAACCAGAAAATATGTTTGTCTGTGATGTAATAGAATTTATGCTGGGTTTTAAAAATTGAAACTGTGCTGTGAAAAATTTAAATATCCATTTCACACAATTTAAATTTAAATTTTAATGTCGGATATTGATGCACACTAATTTTCGGGCATGGAAACACAATTTTTTATTACCTAGTATAGTATAGCAGTAAACCTAGGCAATCTCCTGAAGAGAAGTGAACAAAAAATGGGGTTTTCAATTTTAGTTGATTTTAGAAAATTTGAATTTAATTTAATTTTATGAATTGTGAGTTTTGAAAAGTATTATAAATTGATTTATTAAAAATAGTTAATTAAAGATGGTGATCAAAATGAGTTTGGATAAACCTAGTTCAATGCTATCATTGTTTCCAAATTTTACCAATTCTATTTATCTTATCTGGTAAGAGAGATATTCCACTATTGATTCATCTCTCCGCCTTGGGTAGATGGTGATGGTAAGGTAATTCCTAACCAAGTCTCAATCGGTCTACCCTCATTCCAACATTTGTGGTGTCATAATGGGTTCTTTTGTTAAATTACAATAATTTCTAATTGGGAATTGTTATTCCCTAATTAAAAACATTCCTTGTCTCAATTCCTCACATGTACTGGAAATTGCCGAACACACACCACCAAATCTTAATCTATTTTGTAGAAAAAATATAGGAATTGGGTGGAGGGAGATATGGATCATCGACTAAGGAAATTGAAATAAAAAAGAATCTAACCATAGCATAGATGCATTTAGAATTTAAAACTGAACAAACAATTGAAACCATTTGGTAGGAGGAAGAGAAAAGGTTTACTCCATTAAATGAAGATACTCAAACACTGTAGTTGTTAAGACTCCTCCTTTCCCAATCACTCACAAGGTCTACCCCTACATGGATGGGTAATTTAAGTTGATTCTAGAGAGGGGAGGCATCGAATAATAAAGAAAATAAAATAATTGGAAAGCAGGGAAATAAAGCAGCAGTTGGTCATCAGCTAGAGATTTTCCTTGTCAAGAAATCATCTTCAATCTCCCATAGCCTCTTATTTATAGGCATAGATCATGTCCGGGGTGCCATAAATTTAGAGGTGTTAATGGGGTGGGGTAGGTTGGACATGGGGCAGATCATGTGAGTTGCAGTTTTTATTGAGTGGTCTGACCTGGTCCAGAAAGAACGTGGGCTTACAAAATAAAGCCCCCACCCTATCCATATGGGACTCATGGACTAAATGTTCGGACCATAGGATTAAAGAAAATAACATATAATAATATTTTTTTTCTTGGTGAACCATGATAAAGTTGAATGGTAAAAGAGAAAGTTTTATGATTGGGTAAAAATAGTTAGTTTTCAATTAACAATGACCCTAACAACAACAATCCTTAAAAATTATATCATTGATGGTTTACTTAAGGATGTATTAGTTGAGTATAAAATTGAACTTTTTCCCCACACTCATGTTAATTTATTAGCCTAAATTTTTTATTTGTGTTTTTCTAAATTTTTATTCAGTTTTATGGTATTAGGGTCTTAAAATTTGGGGATATGGGTTTCTTAGGGAATAGAATCCATGGTTGGAGTCAATTCACTTAATGCTACTCATTTTTTTCCATTTCTTTCCGTTATTTGGACTTTGAATTGTTTTTAAAATCATTTTATTAATAATTTAAAAACATGTTATAAAACATTATAAAATAACATTTTTAAAGTGTTTTGAAACATTTTATTTTTTAAAAAGGTTTTTATAATTTTTAAAATTTAAAATTTTGTTTTTAAAATAATTTTTTTCTAAAAAAATTAATAATTGACATCAAAAATAAAAAAATATTTATTAATAAACAATAATTTTATTATTTATTGATAATTTAAAAATAAAAAAATTATAAACTTTTTTGTCTATGTGATCGAGAGCCCGCACATTTACAAATATAATTAATCATATAATTTATATAAAATTTAAATAAATTATTATAAATTATTATACAATAAATAGTATTGTAAATTATTAATTATTAATATTTATTTATTTATTATTTAAATTATATTATAAATTATTAGTAATAGTAAATTATATTTAAAATTATATAATTTTATAAATTATATAAATTATATAAGTTTATAAATTATATAATTTTTTATAGATTATTAATAATTATTAATAATAGGAGTATAGATAATATAAATTATATAATAAATACTTATTATATTATAAATATTTTAATTACTAGTTATTAATTTTTATTGAATTTTTTTTAATTAATTAATAATATAATCAATTTTATTAATAATATGATTAACTATTAATTATTAATTGATAACTATTAATTGATGATCATTAATTGATAATTATTAATTGATAATTATTAAATTATATTATTAATTACTATTTATTATTTAATATATTAATTATATTAATACTCAAAAAGGTTCGAGTATGAGTTGGTAAGCCAACCCACACCCACCAAATTTATTAGAAAAAAAAGTAAAGTGAAACAAATGAAAGAAAGTGAGGAAAGATAACATGAGAAATTCCCACAAAATGGAAAACAAGAGACTAACTCCTCATGCTCCCTCTGGAACCCAATTTCCTGGGATATCAACCTCCGTCCTTTGGGTTCCTCCCTCTCTGCCATGACATGGCCTATTAAGGCAACAATGAGTTCATCACTTAATGAAAAATCTGAGGAGGCCTCTAGAATGATGTTGCTCATGTATTTCCATGATACAACCTGAAAATCATGTCTCAAATTATCTCAGCAATCATATTCAATGTTTTTTATGGTAATTATTGGACTATAAGATAATATGTGTATACAACTTTCTTTCTTTTGGATAGAGTATCCACTGAATGACACCACCTATCTGCCTCTTTACCAGCCATATAACCCTGAGGATCTAACACTTCAACTGGTTGAGTGATGTCCACAATAATTTTTCTAGGAGAGTCACGGGTTGAAGCATCAACCAAAATCATCGGAGAACGATCTAAAGCCAGATAAACATCGAAATTGGTGCTATGAACACATTCATCAACGTTAACATCCTCATTATGGTATTGGTGGGGTCTGTAGGCAACCCAAGAATTTTATAACTGTGTCTCAGTCCCTCAACTGACCCTTAATCCTTGGAGGAATCTTCTGAAAAAATCGGGTCCTACAGGAAAAGTATAGCCACATGTCCAGAGCCTTATGCATCAGTGGAAGAAATGACAAAACCCTTGTCATTCAGATCCTTGCATCCTTCCATACCCATAGAAGGGGCCTCAACAACATTGAAATACTTTCTACAATTCTCTCCAGAGTGACCTCCCCTCCCATAATTTCTACATATTAAAGACCGACAACACTTCTCAAAAACATGACCAATGTTGTAGTATCCTTGACAGAACGAAGGAATCTTTTCAAATTCCACTGATAAATTAAATATAAATTCATCAGCACTGAGGATTATTTTTTTGATCAAAGGTGTTCTAAGGTCAACTTACACTAGGAGGTGTGAAAAGTTCCCATACCTAGCCCTTTCTATTTCCTTGTCCATTTTATTCGGGACACCCATTACAGAGGCAATCTCCCATAAAATATCAGGATGCCAAAAAAATAAGATCAACCCCAAAATTTTAATCCAAGTCGGTGTGATAGAGTTCTTCACGTTGAGAGGGTTAAAATGAGGGGCTCGGTCCTGAATTATTAGAAAACGAGGCTTGAGATTCACAAATCTGAAGCCCCATGCCTTAGACTTTAAATCTGTTGATGAGAAAAAAATATGAAAGAAGCCTCTGCCCAGTGAGGTCATTCTCTATCCATCAAAAACCTAACAATCTAGAAGGTGTTTCCTAAGATCAGGTAGACTCAATCTATCTTCATTCAATATTAAAGAAAGATGAGCAATAATAGAGCACCTACATTCTTTATGTCTCTCAGAAAAGAGACCATGATTGGCCTCCATAAAGGTTGTGTCACCCTTATTCATTATTTTTTGAGCCAAGGGGATAGACTCATTATGAATACCATTAAGGGTTATTACATTTAGTGTCCGAGTCACATCTTGTAAAGGGGTACCAATAGGAGGAGCAGTGTCTTCTATTCAATCCTTAGTAATTATGATATTCATTATATTAATAATATTGTTGCCTATTTATTGTTTATTTTTTAGTTATTAAATATTTATTATATTGGTATTTCTTATAATAATATAAAAAAATAATTATATTGTAATTTAATATTTTTATTGTTAATTATTATTATATTATAAATTTTTAATATTTAAATTATTAATAAAAAATTATATTATTAATTATTAATTATTGATTATCATATTAATTATATTAATAATATTGTTAATATTTAAATTATTAGTAATAATTAAATTATTAATTATTAATAAATATTTATTATTTTTCATGTTAAGTAATAATTTTTTTCATAAAATTTTATTTTGAAAAAAAAAATAAAAAAAAATAAAAAATTATAATAGCATTCTTAAAAAGTAAAACATCTCAAAAAAATTTTAAAAACTTTTTTTAAGAACATTTTGTAAAACATTTATAAATTTTAAATTTTAAATTTTTATTGGATCTTTAATAATTATATAAATTATCAATAATTTTAAATTATATTTTAAATATTGTAAATTATATTATGTTTTAAATTATATTATAAATTATTCATAATTATAAATTATATCAATTATCTGTTAAAAAATTAATATATTATAATTAATTTAATTATTAGCTATTTATTTATAATCAATAATATTATTCATTAAGTAAATGCTAATTCTTTTAGTTATTTTTTATTTATCCATTTTTAGTTATTAATAAAATTATTTATAAATAATTATATTTCTAATTATTTATCATATCAAGTACATCAATAAATTACTAAGAATATTATTAATTATTATTTTTTATGTTAATTGTTAGTTATGCTAAAAAATATATTTAAATTATTAATAAATATTTATATTATTAATTAGTAATTGTAAATTATCATATTAATTATATTATTAAGATTGTTATTTGCAAACAAGCCTATACCCGAGTGGTAAAGGCTTCTACTTGGCATCCATGAGGTCCTGGGTTTAAGCCATGTTAAGTGCAGGTACAATTATAGTACTATGTAGGCGGTGATGCAAATGATGACATAAGGAGGTGGTAGTGTAGACATAATGCAGGTAGGCAGTGACATAGGCTTGGTGACATAGGTAGGATGATGCTGGCATGACGTTGCATTGGGCTTTTAGGCCATGTTATGGACTACATGACCACTAGGCCTACATGCCATGTACTAAATAAATAAGGCTTGTTGGATGGGTTATCCCCTTTAGGGGGCTATGGTCTGCCTTTTCGGCCTGTGTGTGTGGTGTGTGTGTGTTTGAATGTAATTGTACCCCCCGAGCACATAATATATTAAATATTGGTATTTATTTATTGTTATTTCTTTCGTTATTGGTTATTTATTATATTATTAATTATTGATAATAATATTAATGAATAATTATATTATTATTTATTATTTTTCATGTTAATTATTATTATTATTTCAGTTTTTAATATTTAAATTATTAAAAAATAAATATAATACTAATTATTAATAATTAATTATCATATTAACCGTATTAATAATATTGTTAATAATAATTAAATTATTATTTATTAATAAATAGTTATTATTTTTCTTGTTGATCATTACTTTTTTTAGTAAAATGTTATTTTAAAAATAAAATAAAAGGAAAAAGAAAAAAAATAACATAACAAAACACAAAAAAGGAAGCTGAAACACAATCAAATAGAAAAATAAAAAAGGTCTAGCATCAAAATGAAAAACAACGCTATTGACGCCACCTGTGGCCTCAATTCTTTTGATGTTGGGGAAACCTAGAAACTAAAATAAAACAAACTAAAACCTAAAAAATTAAATAAAAATTAATTTAACCCAGATAAAATATTTAGTCTATTTTATTGTTTTACATTATTTTATTTTATTTTTCAAACATAAATTTTTGGAACCCTACTTATAATTACAGGTCAAATGGGACCTGCAAACACTTGGCAGGTTAGTGCGCACAGGCTGTGGGTTTCGTGGGTTGGATCAAAATCGGTCTGAATTTTTGGGGGTCTAAATATTCAAAGCCCTAACCCACATAAATCCACAGGCTAACAGATCAATCCATAGTCTTTCTAATTTTTTTACAAGTATACATAAAGGGCCCATTAAATATTTATGGGTCATCCTGGGTCCTAAAAGAGAGGCAACAATATAAATTCTCATCAAAACGGCTATTTTTGGGTCTGTTTGAAAGTTTCACATCGTGTAAGTGATATTCATGATGTGTAATGTATGGGATTACCCCCTAATTTCCAAAATATTTCACACAGTTAATAGTGGATTCACGACGTGTAATGTACAAGGCTGAAATTTTCATAGCTTGTTTTCATACTATGTAATTCTTTATATTACACATCATGAATGACTTACACAACATGTAAAGTTGATTTCCAACTAGTTTCACTTTGAATCAACCTGGTTTTTTATTTTTAAGCTTCAGACCTAGTCCTTCACTTGTCCTTTAATCACAAACCATTATATAGATCATCATATCACCATATTTTAGCTTCAAAAATCTGATGTTAGGCCGTGACGTGTTTTTAACTCACTATATTCATCTCTTTTTGTTCATTTATTATAAAACTCTATATCCTACCACAAAACATAAAAAAATCAGAATTTTCCATGTTTAATCAATTAATTTATACAAATGGTCCATTTTATATCAAGAAATACACACATAAAATGAAACTGTTAGATATATATATAATTAAAGTTAAAACCCTTCTCACATCAGGGTTTTAATGATGGTTATTTATATAAGTGACATCAAAACCTCAATGTTAAAAGATATTTTTCTACTAGTGATAGTAGTGTTGTAAAAGTGGTAGAGTGACATGAGAATGCGAAAATGGACAATGTAGGGTGATATGTGGGCATATCTGTAGTGGTCGGTGATGAAAGGCATTGGTGGGGTGATGTCTGAGGAGTTGGAGGGCACTCTCGAGTGATTTAATCCATCCCCAACCACTCATATTCTCAATGTTTGATGGTGAGTTTCCTGGTTGGATACAATGTTGTGTGGATATCCAAACCATTATGGGGAGCTTTATGGTACTAGCAAGGTGCATCATAGGGAACTCCATGAGGATCCTTCATTGTAGGTGTAGGGCTTAGTTCATCACTGGGTTCTCCATTAGGGATCCCTATGGGATTTGACAGGCCATCACATAGGGAACCACAAAAATTCCATGGGTATGGTGCCGCTCCTTTGGGAGTTCCACAAATTTATCCATAGTTCAGGCTATGCAGACTCACAATGCGCCATGGCATGGTGCTAATCATGGCGATACCATGAGGGACACAATTTCATGGAGCCTCAGTTCTAGGAAATGAACCACAATGCGACCATGTTGTCTATGTTTCATATGGGAATGATAATAGTTGGAAACTTTGATGAATTATACCAAAAAGCCTTTAGGTCTTGAACTTCCTAGGCCTTCAAGGGTCATTAATAAGTTTTAAAATAGGTCTAGTGGGAGGATGTCAATCCTTGCGTGGAGACTTTACCCACAAAGGTGTCTGTGTTTGTGCATGTTTGGTTGTTACAATCCCCTCTATATAGTATAAATTATTAAAAATATTATTAAACATTAAAAAATATTATCAATATTATTATTAATTATATTATTAATCACATTGTTATTGTTAATTAATAACAATAATGTGTATTTGGTTAAGGGGATTACAAACCACAAACACACATGCACCCAGACACCTTAGTGGGTTAAGCCTCATATCTATCCATAAGGAATGGAAAACACGAAATTGAATTATTTTATTACATATAAGTGGTCTCATGTCCCAAATTTTCAATGGACAACTATCCCAACTAAATATGGCTCCAAAGACTATTCTGATGAAATGAACCGATGGCCCTGAGACTCATCGTGTTGTGTCTTCTTCCATTGCGCTATTGTAGGAAAACCCTCTATCCCACATTGGAAATCCACATGGGTTAAGGGTAGGTTGATAAGGTAGTTATAAATCAAATAGAGAGGTAAAAAACATCATTCTTAAACAAGAATGACCACGCGGTTTACAAATTCCATGAACGAGTTTCCAGAAGCACCAAATGATCTGGAACTGTGCACCGAGGAAGCTAGTTCCCATAAACAGATGTTATTTACGCTTTCATCATTGGGTCCTACATCATCAACCATTTCAGTGGTAAAATTAAAACAAATCAAATAAAAAAATGGTAAGGAGGAGAAATAAGTGACAACATAAGGGAGTAAAAAAATTGAGAATATGAATTTTTCCCTATTCTAGGTGAGGACTAGGATGTCTGAACGTTCATGAAGTGATCAACAGTTCGAGGACATCCATCAACTTATGAGAGAACCCTATGAAAATTTATTTATAAAAAGTAATGGACACCCATCATACAACCCTATAACCACCTTAACACATTCATGTGAATAGATAAGAACATTCCTCTATGGATCAAAGGTCTTAAGGGAACTCATGCCAATATTAAAACTCTGATCATAGAGTCATCAATGTTCATCCAAGTTTAGGACCTTTTCAAAATTGTTATACCAAACATGAAAGTACAAACTTATAGAACATACCATGTTCAAGTAAGGTCATGATAAGGATCATGGCCCAAATCACTTATAAACCACAAGAAATTCATTCTCCAAATTCAAAGCGGGATTGGATTGACAACATTTTAACAAAAAAAATTAATTTGTGGAATTTATTGATAAATTCCAATTCCATGAATATAAATTACATTTAAATTATACGATAATTTTTCTAATCACATTCAAATAAAATTAATGAGGAATTATCTAAAAAACATGAGAAAACATAAAATTATCGTCGCATGATTCACCTAAAAACAAATAGTGAATGTATTAAAGTTAACCTCAAAGATTGTGATTATAAAAACATCAATTAATCCATATATTTAATCATGTAAATTTAATTTATTAAATTTATATCTCAATTAAATTGGATGTAAAATTATCCCATCTTCATTGTATTGTGATATCGATATGAAGACAAAATTAAGATTACAAAACTGATTGACATAAACTATTCGACAATATTATTTTTAATGTTTTTCTTCAATTATAATTCTTAGATTTTGTTATATAGTAATTAAATTCAAACTTACATTTCATTTTTTATTATAGTATTATATGTTATTGGAATTCATAAACACAACTCTATTTAAACATAATGTTATGTTATTTCATTATACTATCTGTGGGATCTTGTGTGTGTATGCATGGGTGGAATACTAGTTCACTTAAAAAAACATGGTTACTGTCTTAAAGTAAGCCTCCAACCCTGTGATTATAAAAAAAATTAATTCATATATTTAATCACATCAATTCAATTTATTAAATTTATATATCAATTAACACTATTGATGATTATGTTAAAAATTCATTAGATTGAGCTAATTTTAAATTAATTCTTATAAAATTTCAAATATTAGAGTTCATTAATAGTTAGATGAGTTAAAGTGTAGTTATATCTTGAAAATAAATATAATTTTAGTTGTTTAAGTGTGTGTTTTTTCCCATAAGGACTACATTAAATTTTTATTTTAAGAAAAAATCTAAATTATCATGGAAAAACGTGATAATTGAATCTAAATGTGAATTTTACATGCAATATCATAACATATATAGGGTTGAAAACCAATACATGTGGAACACATGATATTCGAGGTCCTTAAATCCCAATCCATTTAAGTTTTGAAAACATGAACATGTTTAATTTCTAAATTTATTACCCTAACCCTACCCTAGAACATTTTGAAATACCCATTTAACTGCCCCAACTCATTTAAATACCTGTATGTTATTTAAAATTATAAAATTAATTTATAAATTTAAAATAAATATATTTTCAGTTAAATAAATAAATTTTTATAATTTTATAATCCCTTAAATAAATATAGATAATGAACTAATAATGATTAATTTAATCATGTTTTGAATTCACTAATATAACACTATAAAAAATATGATTAACCACTAACCTAATCTTGCCTTGCAAAAAAAACACCAACCTAATCATATTTAATCAGATCAGGTAGTGATACCCATTGTTACCCCTAAACATATCTTGTTGTCTATATACAAACTTATAATATGATGTTTAATTTTTCATATTATCTTACCATATATGTACAAACTTATAATATATTTTATTGAATTATAATAAAGTTGATAACAACAATGGGGTTTTAAAAAAAATGGGATTTCTAAAAAAAATATTTAAATGGTTATATGTTATAAATATTTATTGATAGATAGAGTGTGAGAGAGAATTTTTTTAGAAATTTTTTATTCTTTTATTATATATGATATTAATTTTCATTAAATTGATTCAAAAATACTATTTAAAATATCACTAAAACCCCCATCTTATTAATAATTGACCCTTGAAATCCTTCAAAAAAATCCAATTTGGGATTCAGGTTCACTTTTTCAGCATTGGAATAATAAAAAGTTAATAATAATATATTTTAAAAAATATTATTTTATCAATAAATTAAATAATAATAATAAATAATCATGATGTAATTAATAATAATTGATACTCCAAATAATAACTCAGTTGATATATTATAATTAGTAACAAGAAATAAATAATAAATAATAATACAATATTTAATATTAAATATAACAATAAATTAATAAAGTAATTAACAATAACAAATAATTAATAATAAATTAAGTGTTAATTTAATTAAAAATAATTAATAATATTATTAATAGTAATTAATGATGTAATCAATAATAACAATAATATTATTATTAATTACATTATTTTCATAAATAATAATCACATAATAATTATTTTTTATTACTGAAAGTTATATTATTAGTTATCAATAACAATAATGTAAATAATAATAATAATAATATTTATCGATTAGTATTAATTAAATTACCAATTAATTAATAACCAAAGTACCAATTAATAATAATCAGACTCTCGTTCAAATCTGGGTAGGGATGAGTTTATGTGGTACTATAGTAGCACTACAACACCGTAGTAGTGGGGGTACTCTAACAGGTATTGTAGTGGGGTACTATGATAGTGGTACTATTCATTAAAAATGGAATTTTGAAGCTATGTAATTGGGACTTCAAGCCATAGGTCCTCTGGACCATCACACTCCTAAGTATACTAGTAGAAAAATAACTTTTAATGTTGTTTTTTTATTCAATTCCAATTCATCTGACATTTTAAGTGTTTTTTTAATGTTGGATAAATAAACCAATGTTAAAATAATTATTTTTTTTGGATTTTGGAATCGTTTTTTTGGATAACCGATGTCAACAGTGAAACTTTCTGACTTTTGATGTCTGTTTTTTGGATAACTGATGTCGAAAGTCACTTTCCACATTTGTTATCAAAATAAATGATGTGGAAAGTGTATTTTTTTAATATTTATATATATATATTAATTGTTTGGAAGAAAACATGAGACATGTGAACTAAAAATTACATAAAATAAATTAAAATAAGAAAAAAAACTTAAATCTTCAACTTAATTTCATTGATTTTGGTAGTTTCCTTCAAATCAATACATTATTTTTTGATATTTCTCTTATTTTGAGGAAAGAAATCATATAACATTCACAATAGAAGTTGGTAAGGAATTGTAAACTATGGTTGGTAAATCTCATGCAGAAGATTCATCTTCTTAACTTGATTGGAAGAAGTCTTCTTCATCATCAAAAAACAAATCACCAAAAAGTTTATCGATGGAGAAAACCAATAATAAAGAAACTAAACAATGAGTAAATATTGATAAATACCATGTTTAAATAATAAAATGAAGAAGTGATGGAACATTGATGTGGATAAAAGAGGACTATACCAAAATTATTGAAAGAGAGATAATGATAAGATGCATAATGTACCTGAAAATATGTTTGTCTATGATGTAATAAAATTAGGATGGGTTTTAAGAATTGAAACTGTGCTGTGAAAAATTGAAATATCAATTTCACACGATTTAATTTATTATTTTAACATTAGATATTGATGAATTACTATTGTGGGGTGTGTAAAATCAATTTTTTTACCTAGTATAGCATCACAGTTAACCTAGGTAGTCACCCAAAGAGGAGTGCACACAAAATTGATTTTTTCGCTTTTAGTTGATTTGAGAAAATTTTGACTTTAATTTACTTTTAGAAATTGTGGGTTTTGAAAAGTAGTTTAAATTGATTTATTAAAAACAACTGATGAAATATGGTGACCAAAATGGTTGTGGATAAACCCAGTGCTATGTTATCATTATTTCCAATTTTTACCAATTATACTTCTGTAGAATGGTAAGAGAGATATTCCTCTATTGATTCATATCTCCCCCTTTGCTAGATAGTGATTGTAAGCGCATTCATAATCATGACTCAATAAGCCTACCCTCCTTCCTATGTGTGTGGAATTATAATTGGTTCTTTAGATAAATTAAGGTAATTCCCATTTGGTAATTGTTATACCAAATTAACAATAGTCCCCGTCTCAATTCCTCACACATGTTGGAGATCGCCGAACACTCACCACCTAACCATAATTTGTTCTGTATCAAACAAATAGGAATTGGGTGGATGGAGATATGGATCATAGAACAAGTCAATTGAAAAAATAATCTAACCCTATCACAAATGCATTTAAAATTAAAAACAGAATAAACAGTTGAAAATAGTTGGAAGAAGGAAGAGAAAAGGATTATTCCATCAAATGCAGAAAATAAAACACAACAGTTGGTAAGCCATCAAATTTCCTAATCACTCATAGGAACTACCTATCCATAGATGGGGAATTCGAGTTGGTTTAGGGGAGGGGAGACATTAAAGAATTTAAAAAAGAAAAGAAAATAAAATCATGGAAATAACGTAGCAACAGACCCTCATCTAGATCTTATCCTTTTCAAGTGATCCTCTTCAATCCTGTTGACCCCTTATTTATAGTCACAGATCATGCACGAGGTTCCATAAATATACCATTAAATCTTCATGGGTCGTCCTGGTTATAAAATATAGGCGGTATCATAAATTCTCTTCAAAACTTTCGTTTTTGGGTCCGTATGAAAGTTTCACATCATGTAAGTGATATTCACAACATATAATGTGTGGGACTGGATCCAAATTTCCAAAAGATTTTATTTTATGAACAGTGTATTCATAATGTGTAATGTGAAGGGCTTAACTTTTCATGGTGTGTTTTCACATTGTGTAATTCTTCATATTACACATCGTGAATGACTTACATAATGTGTAAAGTTGATTTCCAACTGTTTTCACTCAAACTAAACTGGGCTCTTTACGTTAAATATTCAGACTTGGTCATTCACTTTTCCATTCATCATTATCCATCATATACATCATAAAATCATCATATTTTATCTTCAAAAATCTATTGTCATGCCATGATGTGTTTTTGGCTTGCTATATTCATCTTTTTTTGATCATTTTTTATAAAACTCAATATCCTGTCATAAAACATAAAAAAATCAAGATTTTACAAGTTTAATCAATTAATTTATACAAACAATACATTTTATATAAAAAAATACGTGCATAAATGGTTCTCTCAGGTATATATATATATATATATATATATATATATAAACAATGTTAAAACCCTCTTCACATCAGGGTTTTCATGTTGGTTATTTATATAAATGACATCAAAACCTTGGCATTAAAATCTATTTTTCTACAAGTGATATTAGTGTTGTGAAACCAATAGAGTGACAACACGATTTGTTAGAGGATGGTGTAGGGAGATCATTGGGAAGCTGCATGGTGGTCGGTGATGGAAGGCATTGGTGGGGTGATGTCTCTGGAGTTGGAATGTAATGTCCCAGCTCAAATGCCACTAAACTGGTGACCTGTGTCAGTTCACCACAAGACCTCAAGAATTCATCCTCATACATCAGAGGATTCCGACTAGAAGTAGGGGTCTAAGGTGGAAGTGTGAGGAGACTATACCCCCATAGCAGAATGCACAACCAAAAGTAAATAACCAAACATCATACACATTATATAATGCATAGGAATAATAAATTGAAACTGATACATGCTGTAATAAAATGAAATATAGTAAAGCCTGAATAGACATTCCATACATACAACACTGACATCCCACTAGGTCTATCACATATAAAAAATAAAAAACTAAAAAATAAATACATCAGGACCTACTGCCAACTATGGGCCACACCACATACCAGATCTCCAATACCCTGTAAAGCTTCTCCAACCCGACCAGTCAACTCCAAACGATCATCCCAATCAACCATGAAATCCTGGGACACAGACTGATCCATCATGCATATATTCTCAACATGAAAGTATACATAAGGTTTACATGTACATTGATGTGGATGTATAGGGGTGAGAAATACATCTTAGTAGGCTACGCCCAATAGTGAACCTATAAACTGCTGCCATAAGTGCATGCTCGTGCAACATTCTCATCTTAACAGAAATATGAATGAAAATAAATATAATTAAAAAAAATAACAATCCATAGGTCCAAGAAATTTATCTATTGTACCTTGTTCATCTAATGTCGTAGTGTCTCTAAGCCTATATCCATGATCAGACATCCCAAACAACATGTGGTCTCTATATCCATAGAAGCCGCAACCAAACCTGGAAATTCTAATAACCCATCCTATGATAGACCTATCATCTAGGGTACTTGTCTAAGTTATCCCCTACTATATCCCATGACCCAAACATTATCTAATACTAGGAACCTTGAAAATTTTGTCCCAATTACCACAAATAAGTACTATCAAGCCTATACCATTAGTCCGACCTCTATCTCATGTATCATAAAAAATAGTGCATGGAGCATCGGTCTAGTACCTAAACCATATATCAAATCTATCATGCATGGAGCATCAGTATGATGCCTAAACCATATGTCAAATCAATCATTCCTATTGAATTAGTATGGCACCTAAACCATGGATGTAGAGTATTAGTCCTCCATCCATCACATCGAGTATACAAACATTTCTAGAAAATCAGTCTGGAACATAAATAACAAGTATACTATGTATGTCTAGATCCTTAATCCAACACATAACCCATATAGTATACTATCACTACCCAGAGAATAAATCCAACATAAAACTACATACTTGTGATGTCACATCAACTATACTCTAAAATATAAAACATCATGCCTAAAACCTTGGTCCAACACTCAAACCATAAACAAACTATCAATACTGATACAGATCATCCTGTCCAAAAATCTCAATTATGAATATCTAGAACCATACTTATGGATCATATGTCCAACTCTATTAGACACCAAATCCCTTACTAGTAAATCGAGTTCCAAATTTGTCAAACTAAGCATATCAAAAATTCCCTATGGTAATAATCCAAGTCTCAAACTCAATAAACAAAAATATAATAAGGGATGGAGAAACATCCATCTTGTCCATCAACATCTTATCCCCATCATCTCGTACATCATCCTAGGTCCCAAGGTACATCTGTAACCAATAATACTTAAGAAACACACACCCTCTTAGGGTTTCTAATCAATCAATCCCAGACTTGTACCATTGGGATCACATATAAATAGAGGCATCCCTCTTTGGATCCTTTGAACTAGCACTTAAGTGGAGGCATCCCACTTCCAATTTCTGATAATAACCAAACTTTTTGTCCAAGGAACATCTATCAGGTTAACATGTCTCAAAACCCAACCTCTACCATCTCATGACCTAAAAGGACTCAATATAGTAAAACCTCATAATGGAGATGGAATCAAGCCCAATATTTTTTCAGGTCACCCTAGGTTGGCTGATACACCCAACCTATCCTCCACCTAGAGTCACAACTCAATCCCACTAACCAATTAAAAACTCATCCCCATCATGACTTGATGTCTCCAAAAAAATCATGTTATTCCCTCCAATAATTATAATGGTCCTTACCCAGGTCTCATCCCATGTCTCACCCTCAGGATAAATCTAAACTCACTCCTGGGAGGAAAAAAATCACTATCATAACATACTCACCTTAAAACATATCTCAGAAGTCCTTAAGTAACCCAAAGGGTTCTACCCTTGTGGTTTATGTAAAAAAACACTCAAAATGGACCCATCTTATGTCCCATTATGACTCCGGGGTGAAAAACCACCAAAAACCTTCCAAAGGTAACTAAGGGGAAGTACATGGAATATACTCCCAATACATGATGTGTACCCCAAAACCTTCCATGTGGCCATCTAATTCTACATGGAATAGCACACTTAGGGTTTGAACATGTACTACTACATGGAAACAACCTACATGAGGTATTTCTGTGTACTTACACATGGAAATGACCTTCTACATGGACACCTACCCATGTATCGAACCACACAACCATTTCCCTTCACATGGTGTGTGCTTATCCTACATGGTGTGCACCTCTACATGCTTAGTCTGCCCAAGTACTTGGATACAAGTTGAGAAACACTACATGGAATGTACTATGGACTACATACTGTGTAGTTTTCCTTTTCTATTCTTCCAAAAATAAGAATAACAAACATCATCTGTTCATAAAACCACACGATGTGTAGTTGGGTTTTCTGAACCATAAACCCATCAACCCCCCCCCCCAACCCTCGTTTTCCTAGATTAGGTACAGATCGACCCCCATAGGGTCCTTAGCAGTCGAAAATGCTCTAAAACTTGAAAACACTGTATATACAAGGATTGGGGCATAAAAACTGGCATACCTCATGGTGTAAACACCGAAGTTTTGAGTACAAATCCGCTCCTAGAAGTTGTTGTTACTTGATTTGGTCCTTTTCTACACCATAGATAGATTCTGGTAAAATATCCTCCCCCTATCCTCTATGTCCATTCATCTCCCTTAGGGAGAATCCCCTCCCCCTTTCCTTCCATGCATGGGAAGCCCTAAATGGGGGGGGGGTGTTTTACTTTATTAATTAAGTAATCAAATTCTCATTTCACACTCATCCTGAGTTCTGGAACCCAAAGTAGTTTTATACCTCACCTAGGAAAAAACCCCAGTTCTAGACTCAACTGCAAAGTCAAAATCTCATTCTGATGCTCTAGTAAAATGATACAGACACCCAAACCTACACAAATAATTTAATATTTAATTAATTAAATATTAAATATTCTTCTAGAACTCGAACTGCTTGAAATTCTACCAAACTCCTATCATAGGGTAAAAGCTCTATTTTGGGATCAACAGAGTGGTCAAAAAAATTATTTGACATCATTTTATAGAGAAAAATGACCATTTTACCCCTCATGAGCACCTGAAAACAAAAATTCAAAAAAAAAATCTCAAATTTCCAATCCTAGAAAAACTCAGGTCTCTATAACCTCTCCAAAATAAACCTTATTGTCCTTGAGAATCCTCAATGGTCTTCTAGACACACATCCTGACCCACCTTGGTTGTCAAATCAAGCACAACTTGTTGTATTCTACTCAGATAATCCAACCAAGTTTTTCTGCGCAACTCCTAATATAAGGTGTACAATCTATCAAAGGACAAGTCACTGATTTCTACCATAAAAAAAACTTTGAGAATAGTGCCTATCTACACCTGTCCATCCTGATATGTCACAACACATTTTAAAACTCATCTTCAACCTCACAGTGCTCCCCACCATAGAACTCAAACCACATCTACTGATTCTAACCCACGATGCCTCCCATTGTAGGATTATCCTTTCAATATATATCCTCAGTGATCTACCAAACCACTTGATGTAGTCCTCACTAAATCCGCAATCTTATCCACACAAGGGTCGCATTATCATACTCGATCTGGTACTCCCCATAATAATGGTATCCTTACTTTTACCTCACAACCAAACATCTTTTCCACAACCCATTCCCCAATCCCAACCAAACCTTGGAATTGTACATGGACATCTCTCTCTCCCACAAGATTGAAAAAATGAAATATATACTATCTCCTATTCCCATCATATGAGAATAAAAATCATGGTATTCATCAACATATAATCCATAATATGGGACTCAATAACAGATTGCTGATGGTCGCTCCCTACCATACGACTTCACATACACCACTCCATGAGCACAACCTCCCAAGAGGCCCCTTATCAACCCAAGGAAATATATCTATATCATGGCATAAATCTGGTTTTTTATTTTCATACTCAGAATAATGTCAATATATTGGCATGATCATATCTAAAAAATGAGTATACTAAGATGTCGTCGATGAATACCACCACAACATTACCTATTATAGAACATCGTAGTTCTATCCCAAGGGCCTCAGGTCACCATTCTCAAAAGCCACTCATCACTCCTGTAATGATTCTGAGCCCACTCATGGATGCCTACCAAATTCAAGCACTGTAGATGTAAAATCTTGTAATGTATGATTCATAAGAAAAATGATATAGAGCATAACCAATGCTCACATATCCAAGATTCCTCAATCACATAACTATTACACACTCTTGTGTGACCCAAACACAAAATATGTATCAAATCCAATGAGTAACATCTCATGAAAACTCAGCTCATAAGACTTAACTATGAAACTAGAGCACTTTATGTGCTCCTGATCCTAATCAATGACACCTGGATCAACTGTCCTACACAACCATTTCATGGGATAGACACCTGAATGAACCTACCCCTCTCGAAACCAACCACAAGTGATAAAAACTGGCACATAGGTACTCCCTCTCAAAACTAAGGCATCAAACGAGCCTAAATATCAAACCCAACTACACCATTTGCGCACCATTTTCAAAAGTCCTAAAACATCCATATGTGCATAAAACACCCCAAAATACCTCATAACATTGGTTGAAGCCTCTCATGGGTAACCCTCAAAATTCAAACATCTCTAACTCCCTAATCTAGTTTCATGTCAAAAAGGCCATTAAGCTCTCCCACATAGCCCTATGGATCAAGTCTCACATCAAGTCACCAGGTCCAACAACCTAGGGTTCATGCAAACTCATAGAAGGACACAAATAACAGGGCATAAAACATGATACCTTCTCATCATCACATAACATCAGCAAATAAAAAAACCATTCTCTAGGGTATCACACTATAAAGGTGTTTTATACCAACCAACTACCCATAACTAGGTTGTTTGTCCTCTCCAAGCATCTTCACATCAAACTGCTCCATGGAGGACCTATACATTCAACTAATCTTGAACAAAAACTATCCAAAATAGGTCCAAAAGTCTCACACTTATACCATAATGACCCACCAAGGTCACTTCATGAACTGTACACAAGAATTAACTAGACTCCTCATCATCGAACGCCTCACCATAGATCCACATAACCTACCATCAAAAGAAAACCCATAAAATAAAACACTAGTAGGCCTATCACATGTGGATCCTATATGTCTAACAAGATGCATGAGATGCCTCCTACCTTTATAGGATAAGAGTCAAAACCAAGTCATATGACTCTTAACAATAGGTTAAGAGCCCGAAATTCATCATAAAATATCAAAAACAAAAACAATGTGCATCAACCAAAGAAAAAATAATATACAAACATAAAATTACAAATCCAAAACATCAATCTCATCCCCCGGTAACCTAGAATTCCTACCTAAACAGGTGAACCTGATTCACAAACCGATTATCTATCTCAATACCCAACACATTCCTATGTATCTAGTCTACCAAACCCCAAATAGAAAAATAATAAGAAATTAAACACCTTTGATACCACTTTGTAACATCCCAACACAAATTCCACTAAATTGGTCCCAGAGCTTGTTCACCACAAGACCTCAAGTGCTCCTCCTCATACACCAGAGATTACCAACTAGCAGCGGGGGTCTAAGGTGGAACTATAAGGAGACTATACCCTCACATTAGAGTGTATAACCAGAAGTAAATAACCAAACATCATACAAATCAGAAAATACAGAATAATAATAAATCAAAAATGATACATATTGTAATAAAATAAAACATAGTAAATACTCGAGTATACATGTCATATATACAACACTGACCACCCACTAGGAAAATCTCATATACAAAATAAACAACTGAAAAATAAATACATCGGTCCCTATTTCCAACTTCGAACCACATCACATAATCAGTATCCAGTATGCTATCAAGCTACTCCATCCTGGCCAATTGACTCCACATGATCATCTTACTCAACCATAAAATCCTAGGCCTCATCCCGATCCATCATGAATCTGTAAGCAGACATAAGGTCTGCATGAACACTAAGGTTCACGTATAGGGGTGATAAATAAATATCAGTTGGAAAACCGCAATAGTTAACCTATAAACTACTTCCATATAAGTGCATTCTCAGGTAATATGCTTAGCCTAGCTAAAACATAACTGAAAATATATACAATTAAAACAATCATTAATCCTTAGTTCCTAGACCTCAATCAACTATACCTTCTTTATCTAATGATGGATTTTCTCTAAGCCTGTATCTTTGACTGTGCATCCCAAAAAACATGAAGGGTCCATATCCATGGTAGCCACAACCAAACATGAAAATTTTGAGGACCAATCCTACAATATTCCTATCATTTGATATACTAATATAAGTCATCCACTACCATGTACCATGAACCAAACATTATCTCATACTTGGAACCTCGACACATATGTCCCAGTTATCACCCAAAATTAAAACCAAGCCTAAAACATTAGTCTAGACTATATCTCATGTATCATAAGAAATAGTGCCTGGATAATTAGTTCATCACCTAAACCATATATCAAATCAATTTTTATTATAGCATTAGTCTGAAACCTAAACCATATATCAAATCAATTGTGTTTGGAGCATTATTCTGACACATAAACAATGGATATAGAGAATAATTCCACCATACGTCCTAGCTAGTATACCATCATTTCCTAGAGCATAAGTCTGGAATATAAACAACAAGTATAATATCTATATCTAGAGCCTCAATCTAACAAACAATCCATATAGTATACTATCACTACCCAGAGCATCAGTCTAACATCAACCTATATAAATGTGATGTCACATCCACTATACTCAACAATATTAAACATGATTCCTAGAACCTAGTTCCAACACTCAAACCATAAAAAACTATCGGTACCTATATGAAGAATCTTGTCCATAAATCTCAATTATCGGTATTTAGAACCAAACTTATGGATCGTCTTTCCAACTCTCTCAGACATCACAACCATTACTAAAAAACCAGGTTCCAAAACATGGAAACCCAGATCAATTATTATTTCTACAAATTTCTCTTTGGTGTAGGATACATAGACACACAATGCACCATGGTGTGGTGTTGAGCATAGAGATTCCATGAGGGACACCATGTCGTGGAGCCTTAGCTTTAGGAAATGAACCACGGTGCAGTTAGGTTGGTCGTGATTCATATAGGCACAATAATAGCTGGGTGATTTGATGAATTATACCATATATCATTTAGTTCCTCAGATTACTAGGCCTTTAAGGGTCATTAATATGTTGTAAAATAGGTCTAGTGGGTGTCTATAAATCCTTGTAGGGAGGTTTGACCCACTGAGGTGTGTGGGTGTGTGCTTGTTTGGTTGTTGTAATCCCCAATATATAGTATAAATTATTAATAATATTATTAAATATTAAATACATTATCAGTCATATTATTAATTATATTATTGATAACATTTTTATTGTTAATTAATAATAATAATCCGTATTCAGTCGAGGGGATTACAAACCACAAACAAACATGCATCCAGACACCTAGTGGGTCAATCCTCATCTCTATCTATAAGGAATGATAAACACCAACTAGAATTATTTTATTACATATAAGTGGTATGAGTACCAAGTTTTCAATGGACCACAAGACCAACTAAATATGTACCTAAATCCTATTTTGAAGAAATGACTCGATGGTCTTGATACTCATCATGTTGTGTCTTCTTCCATTGTGTTTTCATAGGACATCTCTCCACCCCACATTGGAAATCCAAATTCATGAAGGGTGATTTGATAAGTGCCAACATTCCACCCTCTTTTGAGTGACTCACCCAGTGCCTTCACTACTACTATCATGGCATACCACCCTTGTTAAGCCATATTGTCATTGTGAAGGTTTTGGGCATAGTGGAAGCACCTTGGTGCGATAATGACCATAATGGTTTTTTTATTCGATGGATCATTCAAAATGTTTTACAAGATGTAAAATTTACAACCAACAAAATTTTTCCATCAAATATTAACATAAGAGAAACTAAAACCCATAGAGGATCTTTTCATGTTAAATTTATAATTAATATATATTATATCTGAAGAAAGGTTCCCTAATCCTAGGAAATTTATTTTATGATGATGATGTTGATCATCTGAAAACCTATTTCTAGATTAAATTCATTGTGCTTGTAGGATCCAAGTGTAGAATTCATCTAGCAGTGATCCACATGTCCTCCTTTAATCTCCAAATGACACTGATTGATTACTGGGTTCTAGCATGGTAGATCAATTATATTTCATTGTTTGTATTTATTTCTAGAATATTATTCAGGCTTGAAGGAGTTCTTATCATTCTTAAGAGGAGGAGAGAAATTGGATTTTGAGAGAGAATTATGTTGTGTGCAATGATTCTCAAAACGTGATTTATGATTAACCCTATACAATAGACATAACCATCTATTTATAGAGATAGGGTATAGGTTAAAATATTATTTAATTTTGTATCGACACTTAAATAATATTATAATCATTATCAAACCCCATGCTAAATAATAATAATAATATTATTATTATTTTATGGTGTGTGCTAACTAGATTAATGATAAATATTATTTTACTAGTCTAAAATTAATATTTATCACCAAACATGATCATAGTTCACTCTAACTCCTCAGTATTTATTGAATAAACACTTTATCCACAATCCAAAGAATAAATATTTATTAACAACTTAATAAATATTTGTGATTAATAAAAGATGAATAAAATTTTGGAATTATGAATAATATTTATTCCATTCATTAAATTCAAATATAATTTAATCGAGATCAATGGAAACACATAGTGTGTAACCCTCTAGGATTTTTTTCACATTATCATTAGGCAGGTTTACCTAATGTTCAATATTACTATCTATAAACGGGTCATGGAAAAAAATAGAGGAATTTAATTTCACAATTTCGACAACAACATATGATTGATCATTGTATAATAAAATCCCTTTATCACAATATCTCATCAAGTAGGTTTCCATTCATGTCATCAACATATATGATTGATACGTATTTCTTTCAATATCTTAAATAAACATTTCATTAACCCATGAACATGAAATTTAAGGAATCAGTTTCATTCCAATCAAAGGGATTAGATGTCAACTTCCATAAATATGGTAGGGGAAAATCCTTCCTCGACTTATCCATTAATAACATGTCACTCATGACACACCTAACATATCCAACTTCTCCATGATATGTATTATTAAGGATTATGAAATGAATATAAGTTTTTGAGTCTAACATGCATTAATAATAATATTAAAGTATATGTACCATTACACATGCTCACGTATAATAATATTATATGACACCAAAACATGTAGAATTTGTACTGGAGAGTCTGTTCTCATAATCTCCCATATTAAAGATCACCAAGTGAGAACTTCATGAGAGGAAGTCTCATCTAATTATGAGTACTCACACATGACTGTATACATATTATGTTCCTTATCATAGTACATTATCTGGCCATATAACTATATTTAAGAATATCATCTTGTCACTTCAATCTTCTCACCATAATGGTGAACTTCTATGACCTAATAATTATGATAGACACCCTAGGATGTTATTATATAATTGTAATATAGAACCATGAACAATATATAATAATATATTTTATTAATACTAAAATATTAAAACATCCATAAAATCAAAGTATAAACCATTGGTTCTATAACACCAACTCCAACAAACTTCTACTTGGACTGGAGACAACTACCTATCACTTCCTATCCACCAGACCTCACATGAAGATCAAATTTTTTCTCATTTAAGTCTTTAATAAATGAGTCTGTCATGTAATATTTTTTATATATTCTTATCAATGAAAATTCACCTCTTTTAAAAAAAATCCCTCAAAAGATGATACTTCTAAAGTATGTGATTTTTTCACTGATGTGACAATGGTTCATTATCAAGGGACACTACAACTGCATTATCACAATAGAGTGTGATAGGATAATTATTGCTAGGTACCACATCTAGCACTTGGATGAAGTTTTTTATACATACTAATTATTTAGCTACCTTATAATCCATAATATACTTCGAATCTATTATAGAATCTATGACCATAGCTTACTTTGATCTCTCCCTACTCACAAAACCTCCATTGAGAGTGAAGGTATATCCCATATATGATTTCATATCATCTTGATCTATTTGGAAACTATAATATGCATATCCTATGATGACTAGTTCCTCATAGCCTCTATAGACCATAGAAATATCCTTTGTAATAATCAAATACTTAAGTATATTCTTGAATTCTATCCAATAATAGACACCTAAATCAGATTAATTTATTCCTAGCATGATTAAGGTGTAGGAAATATCTAACCTAGTACATAACATAACATACACGACTGACCCAATCATAGATGTGTATGTAATCCTTTCCATCCTCTGTCTTTCTTCATGTGTCTAAGGAAACATTTTTTTGGAATGATGAACTCCATGTGACATTGTCCATAATACTATCTTAGATTATTCCAAATTTAATCTCTTAGGTATGTTTTCAATATATATACCTTGAATTAGGATGAGCATCCTCTTGGATTTATCATGAAGGATCATGATCTTTAGAATATATATTGTTTCACATAATTCTTTCATGTAGAATAATTTATTCAAATAGGCTTTAATAGACTGTAAGATTGGTATTTCATTCCCAATAAGAAATATGTCCTCAAAATATACTATCAATAAAATGAACACATTCCCACTAAACCACTTATAGACACAATTCTCACATTCATTATTTATAAAACCAAATTCTATTATGGATTCATCAAAATGAATGTTCCATGACTTGGATGCTGGCTTTAATCTACAAATGGATCTTTGAAACTTTCATAACATGTTAGAATCCTTTGGAGCCACAAACCCTTTTGATTGTTTCGTATAGAAATATTCTTTAAGGTTTTAATTAAGGATGACTATTTTCAAATCCATTTTTAAATCTCATAGCCATGGAAAGATACAATGGAAAGTATAATTCTGATGGATTTTATAATTTAAACCGGTGAAAATATTTATTTGTAGTCTATGCATTGATGTTGTTTGAACCCTTTTAGAACCAGTCATTCCTTATAAGTGCTAACTTGTCCATCCATTTCCAGTTTCTTCTTAAATACCCATTTATAACAAATGGTATTTATACCCACTAGTAGATCTTCCAAAATATTTACTTGGTATTGGTACATGGAATCCATTTTAGAATTTATATCTTTTTCCCACTTGGTAACATCTATTCAACTTACTACTTCCTTATAGGTTATAGGATCATTATTATCTACTAACATTGATTCACCATACTTGATGACTAGAAAATGATACCGTTCTGGTTCTATAACCTCTCTTGTACCCCTACATATTACTTATGTATCTGGAACTTCTTATTCAATGGGAATTTGTGGAATTTGTTCCTATTCCAACTATTTTGTATCTTGATCATGGAATTCATCAGAGTATATTTGACTCCCACTATATATTTTATACACCTGATCATTCTCAAGGAATATGGGACGTTTTTCAAACCCAAACTTTTTTCTAAAGAGTTTTATAGGTAGTATCCTCTTGTTTCCTTGAGATATCCTATAAAGCTACACTTTGTGCCATGGGGTGAATGTTTTTTACCTGAATATGCCTTAAAAATGCTTCACATCCCCACACATATAAGTACGACAACATGGATTTCTTTCCACTCCACAATTGGTATGGAATATCATATTCTACTTTATATTTAACTCTATTTAGTATGTGTATTCTTGTTTATAATGAGTATCCACAAAAAATGGAATACACACATATCTCATCATTGATCTCACTATGTAGAGCAGGTTGTGGTTCCTCATTTCACATACACTATTCCAAAAATGTTTATAATAAGTATTGAGTTAAGATAAAATTAAAAACTCCTGTAAATAATAAATGAAATCATGATTAAGATATTCTCCACCATGGTTTCAGTGGAGTTTTTTAATTTTATTATCAAGCTGGTTGCCAACTTCATTATATTATTACTTGAATATATAAAAGGAATCTGATTTATCCCTCATCAAGTATATATATCCATAACTACAAAAATCGTCATTAAAAGTTATAAAGTATGAGTACCCACCCATTTCTTTAAATATAAATGGTCCAAGAACATTTTTATAAACTAATTCAAGAATCTCTTTATCCCTTTCACCTTTTATACTAAATGGGTCTTTGATAATTTTTCCCTGTAAACATGCATGACATAAACCAAGTGGTTTTATTTTGTAGGAATCTAAATATCCATGTTAGTGAAATTTAGCCAAAAAAATTACATCTACATGACTTAGTTAGTGATTCCATATTTTTCCATGGTATGAGTCATATGAAGTAATTTTTTTATTGATTTTCATTACTTGCTTTGCATAATCCAACACATAAAGGCCATTATTTAAATTTTCCTTACCATAACAAATTCTATCTTTATAAAAGAATCAAAATTTATTCACAAATTTGAAAATAAATCCATCTTTATCAAGTACAGACATAGAAATAAGGTTTTTCATAATAGATGTAACATAATAAAAAATTTTCAAAACCAATATCATTCAAGTTGGAAGCGTGAGGTGGGAGTCCTCGATAGCCACAACAGCAAGTTTGAATTCATTGGATGCTCGTAGATCTACCTCCACTTGGTCAATATTTCTGAATTTACTTGATTCCTATATTTGAATACATACTTGAGTACTAAAAGATATATCTAATACCCAATTTTTAGTAATAGATAAATTTATCTCGATAAAAAAGACATCTAAATCTCCCCCTTGCTTCTTTGGTTGGGTGTAGTTTTTCTTCCAGTGGACCTTCTTTCCATATGTGAAATTGATATCACCCCATTCCCTTAATTTCCCTTTTATATTTCACTTCTTTGATAGGAATTGTGAAGAATATTTTGGGTAAGAGATCTTTATTTGGGAAGTACATTTATTCACCATAAGGATGGAAGTATTTGTATGCTTTATCTTTTAATCAACTTTGTGATGAAGAGTGAGTGGATCTGGGAGATACTTCTCAATGTATTTCATATTTAAATTAATAACAAAGATGGAGAAACTCTGAGGGAGTGATGTAAGAATGAGATTGGTGTGTATTACTTCAGGTATTTTAAACCTTATAACCTCTAGTTTCTCAATGTAGCCAATGATTTTGACTACATGGGGACCATCTGGTGAACCCTCTCCAAGCCTACTATGAAATATCACCTTGTATATCTCAAATTGTTCATGTCTTGCTCTATCATGGTAAATACCAAGAGATACTTAAGAATGCTTTAAGTATCCATGCCTTCATGATACTTAATAAAACACTATTTTGTTGAATATTTTATTGATAATAAATGATATAATTTCCTCACATTGTGCTAAATATATTCATTTATGAAATATTTGGTATTAGATCATTCATTTGAAAATTTGATGAAAATTCCATTTTTACCCTTTTAAAATATACTGTAGTATTTTCAAGATAAATATTTTAATATTAATTATTTGAAATTAATATTTTGTAATAGTGGTTATAACTTAATTTTATACAACTTTTATTCAGGACACTAGAGCTAAAGAGTGCATTTGGATGGAGTAAATGGGTCATTAAGTCAATGGTGGGCTGGACTCAGCAGAATGGACACGGGTTCGGAATTTGGGCCATAACTTCCTCATCCATGCTTGGAGAAGGAAAAAATGTTAGAGGAGCTACATGACTCATTTTCGCGTGAATAATCCTTATGTAAGGACAGCTGATTCACGCGTTTTGGTGGTCAAATGGGCGGTGCAAGTTGGAATAAAATATTTGGCTGAGATTCCCCATTCACACTTGAAACCACTTTGAACCTAGCCTCCCCACCACTCTATAAATTGTTTTTTTTTCTCATTTGGTGGGGTTGGGACATTCATTGGGAAGTTTAGATAATAGGATAAGTGTATCCACTCCAATTATCCAACCATTTCAATAAGGTTAGCTCTTGAAGCAAGGATCCCTTCGACGAATCCTTCTTCTCTTTCGTGTTGTAATGCTTTTGTTTGTGTAATAAATTTCTTTGTACTGCTTTTATTTATTCTCTTTTATTCTGTTTTATTCAAATTTATTCTTCTATTAATCTTCCTATTTGGGCTGGAATTATTGAGTATAGGAGTTATTGGGTTATACCCATTATAAATAGTTGCAAATGCAATTCGCTTCTACGATGATTACGCCACCCATGGAAGAGTAGTCTTTTAGTAATCGATCTATCTCTATCCTTATTCATTAATTTATTTTAAATAAATGAGCTACTGTAATTCATATATTATGATATATTAATTTATTTTTTAATTTAAATGAAACTAATCAAGCAATTGAATAGTTAACACAAAACACGCGAGGTCGGGAATTGTGTGAACTGTGAGAGCGCAACCTTAACCGGTAATTCAAAACCACCTGAGATTAATTTGTAGAGTTCAAACATAATCCCTAAACACAATTATTACTCATTTCAAGAATGTATATGTGCCTTAATTTACCACTGACCATAATCTATCCTTATAACATCAATCAAATCAGGGTGCTACGATTACATTTTCTAAAGATAACCTAGGGTTTAATTCACTTCATCTTTGTGGTAAGGTTAATTCTCATAGGGTTCGGAGGTTAACAAGTTAAGGGATCATAATTAGGTGTATGATAATTTAAATGATAATGATAAATAATTTATTGAATAGGTAGAGTTATATCGATTACGTCTTTTAAATATTGTCTAAAAACATCTTCTTGTTATGTCATTTTAATTGAAATTCATTTCAAAACTAAAAACAAAAAAAATACGATCTTCTTCCAGCAAACTACTTAAAAATTTATAAAAAAATCCCCCCTAATTTTAGGTATTGTTCTTATTATCTCTTATTTTTATTTTAAAATACCTTTAATAAGTTTTTAAATTCACTTCCTCCTTTGATAGACGACCTTGGTCAGCCACTCTACTGCACCTAAGTACCCCAAAATCACACCAATCATTTGAGGGCACCCAAAACAGTGCTCTTTCAAATTGGTGTTGTTTCTGGGGAGGAAAGTAATTATTTCTACCAATTAGAGGTATTTATTTTATTTTATATTTTATTCTCTTCCTCTCTTCTTTCTTCCTTCTTTACCCAATCTGATTTTTTTCTTTTTCATTTATTTTCTTCTACTTCTTTTTGGACCATCAACTCAAACTTATTATTTTTATTTTACTTTTGTCCAATTTCTTTCTTTTCATTTTTATTTTATTTATAACACGAACTAATCCCAAATATCTCTTAGATCTTTACCCTGAGATTTAACGTATCCTTAGGGAACAAATCAGACATTCTCAGTCTACTGGAAGTTTCAACATTCAACTAGTTGTAGAATTACTCCAATATCAGAACATTGAAATTGAAATCAATTCAAATTCAACCATAAAACAAGAACCAATGGATAAAAATAATGTAAATGAACTTAATAGAACCATTTGATAATTGGATGCACTTGATATTAATTATCAACCAAATTGCATTGCATATCCAAATCTCAAATCAGACTTTGAACTGAAATCTGGATTAATTCACCTGCTTCCAAAATTTCACAGCCTCTCTGGTGAGGATACCAATAAACACATTAAAGAATTTAATGTGGTTTCCTCAACCTTAAAACCAAGAAATGTTTATGAAGATCAAATAAAAATAAGAGCATTCACATTCTCACTTGATGGAGCTGCGAAAGACTGGATGTATTATTTACAACCCAAAGATGTAACTTGTTGGAACGATTTGAAACGTCTTTTCTTGTAGAGATTTTTTCCAGCATCAAGGACCACTTCCATTCATAAAGAGATCTACAGGATCAAGCAAGAACAAGGGGAGTCAATGTATGAGTATTGGAAGTGATTCAAGAAGTTGTGTGCAAGCTGCCCACATCACCAAATCAGCGAGAAACTTCTCATCCAGTACTTCTATGAAGGACTCACACCTATGGAGAGAAGCATGGTGGATGTTGCGGCTGGAGGAGCATTGGTGGACAAGAAACCAGTAGCTTCACGTGCGTTGATCGACAAAATGTCCCAAAAATACCAACAATTTGGTGATCAAGGTACACCATATGTCAGGGGAGTACATCAGGTAAGTCCTTCTTCTCTTGAGAGTCATTTGATTGATACCAAGTTAGAAGAATTGACAACTATGGTGAGGCAGATTGCTTTGGCACAAAAGACATCCCAACCCCCTCTTTCAAGTCCTTATGGCATTTTCACTGAGACAAGCCACCCAACTGACTATTGCCCCCAACTACAAGAAACAGAAGATTGTGCAGAAGTGTTTCCTGGGCAACCTTATCAGCAACAACAACCATATCCCCAAAATAAGCTTGATTCCTTTGCACCAACATACAACCAAGGGTGGAAGGATCAATAAGACATGAGTTATGGCTCTGGATAACAACAAAGGCCACCCTTTCAACAAAACTTCCAGCATCCTCCACCTTACCAGCAGGGTTTCCAACAACCCCAAAGGAGATTTGAATCTCAAGCATCAATAATCCAACAATAAGGGAATCCCCCATCCAAGGTATATTCTAACACTGATGACCTTCTGAAATAAATTTTTCTTAATCAATAGAATGATCTGAAGAGTCAAGGTTCAGAGCTAAGGGAGTTAAAGACTCAAATGAGCCAGATTGCCACTGCCCTCCATGAACTGTTAAGTAAGAATTCTAGAAATCTACCATCCCAACCTACTCCAAATCACAAGGGGAATGTCAGTTCCATCACATTGAGAAGTGGGAAGCAAACAAATGATACATCTCCACCTACCGTTCTGCCTGGATTCACCTCAACTCTAAAAAAGACCAATTCAACATCAACTGATGATAAACCTAAGGATAAAGATAAAGGTAAGAAAAATATTAATGATGTTCCTCATAAAAACCATCCTTTTCTAAATAGGGTTGTTCAAACCAAGAAGATGTATGAAGAAGAAATGAAAATGAGGTTTTAGACAAATTCAAGCGTGTGGATATCAACATTCCTCTACTTGAATCCATTAAGAAAATTCCAAGGTATACGAAATTATTAAAAGAACTTTGTACCAATCAAATAGGGCTCAAGGGAAATGAAAGGATCAATCTTTCAAGGAATGTGTCAGCACTCATTACACCAACTCTAGCAATGCCGACAAAGTGCAAGGATCCCGGGACATTCAAAATCCCATGCACCATAGGGGAGTTACACTTTTCTGATGCTCTTTGTGATTTAGGAGCTTCCATAAATGTGATGTCTCACTCTGTATTCTCTTCTTTGCAGGTTTGTGAGCTAAAACCGATGAGTGTAGTGGTGCAGTTGGTGAATAGAGCTACGACATATCCAGCGGGAGTCCTTGAGGATATACTTGTCCAGGTAAGAGACATGATCTTTCCAGCAGACTTCTTTGTGCTCAAAATGGAGGATGATCTAGTAAGTTCTCGTGCTCCCATTATCTTAGGTAGACCCTTCCTCAAAACTGCAAAAACTATCATAAATGTTCATGAGGGTAAACTTTCCATGGAGTTTGGAGATGAAGTTGTAATTTTTAATGTTATGGACTCCATGAAGTACCTCTCTGAGGACCGTTCTACTTTTGTTATCTCCCATTTTGAACCACCAAGTAAAAACTCCATGGATTTTGATTGTCCTATTTTTAGGGAGATTATGAGTATTGGTTCTAGTTTGATGTCTAAGAGTACTTCCACACCTGTTTTTGATGGACAAACCTCTCTTGGATTTTATTTTGATGTGGATTCAAATTCTGATCATATAAACTCTGATTATGACATGGATGTTGAGTATGCTGATGGATTTGAGGCATTATTTTCTAATTTTGATGATTTTTATTCTGATACTGATGTTCATTGTGCAGATATGTCTGTTGCACCAATTTCTCCATCCATACATCACCCCCAACATTGTAACTCAATCCATTGCCCCTAAATCTTAAATATGTATACTTGCTGAGTGGTGATAGATTACCTATTATCATTGCTAACAATCTCTCTTTTGAACATGAAGAAAAACTTTTGAATCTTTTGAGAGATAACATTAGGGAAATTGGTTGGGCATTGGCAGACATATTAGGTATTAGCCTTTCCATTTGCATGTATAGGATTCTCTTGGAGGATGGGGCTAAACCGATTAGGTAGCCACAAATAAGACTTAATCCAACACTTTTGGAAGTTGTTAAGAAAGAAGTTGAAAAATTACTTGAGGAGGGTATCATTTACCCTATTTTTGACTCACAATGGGTTAGCCCTGTCCAGGTTGTACCAAAGAAAATAGGTTTCACTGTTATAAAAAATGAAAATGATGAGTTAGTAACTGTGAGAGTAAAAAACAGTTGGAGAGTGTTCATTGATTATAGGAAACTAAATAAATACACTCGTAAGGACCATTTCCCACTTCCATTCATTGACTAGATTCTTGAGAGACTTGCAGGTATGACACATTATTGTTTCTTGGATGGATTTTCTAGATATTTTCAGGGTCCTATTGCTCTTAAGGATCAGGAGAAGACAAAATTCACTTGTCATTTCGGTACATTTTCCTACTGAAGGATGCCATTTGGACTTTGCAACGCCCTAGGTACCTTCCAGAGATGCATGGTGAGTATTTTTTCTGATTTTATTGAGACCTACCTGGAGGTATTTATAGACGATTTTACAGTGTATGGGTCTTCATTTGATGAATGTCTAAGTAGTTTGGGAAAGGTGTTGAATCTTTGTATTGAGAAGAATCTAGTCCTGAACTTTGAAAAGTGTCATTTTATGGTGGATCATGGCATTGTCTTAGGGCATGTAGTGTCAAAACATGGGGTAGAGGTTGATAGATCTAAGGTAGATATTATTTAATCCTTACCATATCCTTCATGTGTGTGTGATGTTAGATCTTTCCTAGGGCATGCAGGATTTTATCGGTGCTTCATCAAAGATTTTTTTAAGATTGCTCTTCCTATGTCACGATTACTTCAAAAGGATTCTGATTTTGTGTTTGATGATTCTTACAAGACTTCCTTTGATGAGCTAAAGAAGTGTCTGACCACTCTACTGATCATACAGCCCCCACGTTGGGAGATTCCTTTTGAACTTATGTGTGACGCCTCCAACTTCGCGGTTGTAGCCGTCTTATCTCATAGGGTGGAGGGACATTCACATGTGATAACCTATGCATCGAGGACACTGGATTCAGCCCAATCAAATTACACAACCACAGAAAAAGAGTTTCTTGCTGTCATATTTGCTTTAGATAAATTCCTTTCATATTTATTGGGCTCTAAAGTAGTTGTTTTTTCTGACCATGTAGCTCTGAGGTACCTCTTGAAGAAGCCAGATGCAAAGCCCAGGCCGATCCGATGGATTCTCCTTCTTCATGAATTTGATACTGAGATAAAGGACAAAAATGGGTCAGAAAACTTGGTGGCGGGCCACATGAGTAGGCTTACTCACACACTAGAGGATGAAACCTTCTACCAGGTACCACTTCAGGACACTTTCCCCGATGAGAATCTTTATTCCATCTCAGGTACACATCCTTGGTATGCAGATTTAGTTAACTACCTTGTTGCCTCTGAAATCCTTGCAAATTTAAAGAAACATCAAGTCCAAAAATTAAAAATTGAGTCTCGGTATTATGTTTGGGATGATCCATACCTCTGGTGCATGTGTAGTGATCAAGTTATTAGGAGGTGTGTTCCTGATCATGAGTTGGAGTCTGTTTTACATTTTTATCATACACTCGCTTGTGGTGTACACTTTGGACCCCAACAGAAAGCTAGAAATGTTTTGGACTCTGGATTATATTGGCCTAGCTTATTCCATGATGCCCATGTGTTTTTTAAGTCATGCTATCATTTCCAACACACTGGGAACATTTCTAGGAGACATGAGATGCACCAACAACCCATACTATTCTGTGAGATTTTTGAGGTATGGGGCATCGATTTTATGGGTCCTTTTCCTAGTTACTTTCGTTTTTTGTACATTTTGGTTGCTGTTGATTATGTGAGTAAATGGGTGGAGGAAAAGTCCACCAGGAATGATGATTCTCATGTTGTTGTGGACTTTGTCGAAGCACAATTTTTTTGCAGGTTTGGAGTACCGAAGGCCATCATCAATGACCAAGGGACACACTTCTGCAATCAGAATTTGGATTCCCTCCTTCGGAAGTATGGGGTTACACACAAAACACCGACACCATAACACCCCTCAACTTATGGCTAGGATGAGGTTTCAAATCGTGAGTTGAAATGAATTTTAGAGAAAACCGTGCAGCCAAATATGAAGGATTGGAGCAAGCGCTTGGATGATGCATTGTGGGCTTATAGGACAACATACAAGACACCCATTGTGGAGATCGCACAAGAGAACACAGAAAGGAGATTTACAGTAAATGGGAAACTTTTTAAGAGATACATTGAGGGACTTCCTACTGATGCAGTGGATTTTATCACACTGCATGACCCCATCATCACTTGAGCACATCAGGCTGTTCCTAACCCTTTAACTTTTTTATTCTTTGTCATATTTAAAATTATAGATTTCATGTGCATATATCATCTCATGGGTTCACATTGAGGACAATTCAATATTTTAAGTGTGGGGGAGGGAACCTTTTAGTTTATTAATTTCAATTGTTTTCTAGTTTAAAAAAACAACAAAATAATTGTGTGTTTTTAAAATTTTGTGTGTTTTTTTTAATTTTCTATGTGTTTTTGAAGCTTTTGAGCTGAAATGATTCTCATCACCATTTTGAAATCCATATCAATAAGGGAAAAAATTTATCCCTCGAAACTAATCTTAAATGAATGTTGAAATGACTCTGTTTCAAGTTCAAATATTTAGTAATTTCATGAAAAGTACACTGAATTTTGAATCTCATGCCACATCTCACTATCTTTATATTTGAAATCAATTTTGTGTGAGGCTTCTGAACCATTATTTTCATATTCTTTACATTCACCTCACTTCTTGAGAGTACCAAACCATGCTTGATTTAACCAGAATTTGATTTATTCCTATCAAAACTTGAGGGTTTGAGGTACTTATGTTTAAATGATTGAGGCATTTGTTTGGTATTAAAGCCCCTATTTGAGAGAATATTCTTTTTATAATGGCCTACCTTGAACATTTAATCCTTTTATCCCTTAGAATCCATGAACAGCATGTTAGGTTAGCCACATTACAAGCCAATTTTCCCTATTCAACCAACTCTTGAAGTGAAATTGCATAATCTAGTTGAGCTTAAGTGTGGGGGAAGCTGTCTTGGTTTGACCTACCACATTTTGTGATACTTCAGGTGAAAAATTAAATTATGAAGATATGTGTTTACTCTGAAGAAAAAAATTATATTGAAAGATGTGCCTTTCTGGAGCTTTCATGATAAGAGAAGTTGTGCCTTTTTGGAGCTTCTAATAGAGGGGGGAAACTATGCCTATCTAGAGCTTTTAAGAAAATCATGTTCGAGAAGATTGAAATTTTTACTGTTGAAATGTTGAATGGTGTGAACATTCATTTATTTTTCATGATGATGAACATGAATCAATTCTATGTCTATTGAGGAGGAGACGATATTTAAGTGAAAATTAGATTAATGCAATTTTTCTTCAAAAAGAGTCAAGCCCTCCTCATTCAACCTCAGAATTTTTCACATCTAAATCCTACCAACCAAAATCCACAGAACAACCCTGAAAAGTCCTCATGATAAACATATATCCTTTAATCACATCAGGTAGTTATGTAGGAATTTATCAATCCTATGTTGACCCTTGTATGGGTTTTGATGAGAAAGACATTGCAAAAAAAATGACATTTGTGTGATACGAGAAAATTCAAGTGAGGTAAGTGTTTTGTGCATGGGAGGATAAATAAAGTGGAAATATATTAAATGATATAAATGAAGAACATGAAATAATGTTTTTTATGAGGCATTATATCTTTTGTTTTTTGGTGTGTAATTGTTTGATCTCAAGGATATGTGTTTTCAAATTGGTTTTGATTTGATATTGATGTTTACATGATATGAGGTTTTTCCCAGGAGTGCAAAATGGTAAGTGTGCGGGAGTTAATAAAACACTATTTTGTTGAATATTTTATTGATAATAAATGATATAATTTCCTCACATTATGCTAAATATATTAATTTATGAAATATTTGGGATTAGATCATTCATTTGAAAATTTGATAAAAATTCCAGTTTTACCCTTTTAAAATGTACTGTAGTATTTTGAAGATAAATATTTTAATATTTATTATTTGAACTTAATATTTTGTAAGAGTGTTTATAACTTAATTTTATACAAATTTTATTCAGGATACTAGAGATAAAGAGTGCAGTTGGATGGAGTAAATGGTCCATTAATTCAATGGTGGTCTGGACTCAGCAAAATGGACATGGGTTCTGTATTTGGGCCATAACTTCTTCATCCATGCTTTGATAAGACCCAAAGTTTGAGAGGAGCTACATGACTCATTTTGGAACGAATTATCCTTCTATAAGGACAGATTATTCCCGCTTTTTTGTGGTCAAATGGGCGGTGAAAGTTGGAATAAAATATTTGGTCGAGATTCCCCATTCACACTTGAAACCACTTTGAACCTAGCATCCCCACCACTCTATAAATTGGTGTTTTTCTCATTTGGTGGGGTTGGGCCGTGAATTGGAAAGTTTAGTATAGAGTAGAAGTGGATCCACTTCAATTATCCAACCATTTAAATAAGGGTAGCTCTTGAAGCAAGGATCCCTTCGACGAAGCCTTCTTCTTCTCCTTCATGTTGTAATGTTATTGTTTGTGTAATAAATTTCTTTGTACTTATTTTATTTATTCTATTTTTTTCTGTTTTATTCAAATTTATTCTTCTATTAATCTTCCACTTTGTTCTGGAATTCTTGAGTAGAATAATTATTGGGTTATACCAATTATAAATTGTTGCAAATGCAATTCACTTCTATGATGAATACGTCACCCATGGAAGAGTAGTCTTTTAGTAATAGATCTATCTATATCCTTATTCATTAATTTATTTTGAATCAATGAGCTACTGTAATTAACATATTATGATCTATTAATTGAGTTTTTAATTTAAATGGGACTAATAAAGCAATTGAATAGTTAACACAAAACACGCGAGGTCGGGAATTGTGTGAACTGTGATAGCGCAACATTAACCGGTAATTCAAAACCACATGGGATTAATTTGTAGATTCCAAACATAATACCTAAACTCAATTATTCATCATTTAAAGAATTGATATTTTCCTTAATTTAACACTAACCATAATCTATCCTTAGAACATCAATCAATGCAGGGTGTTGCGATTACATGTTCCGAAGATAACCTAGGGTTTAATTCACTTCATCTTTGTGGTAAGGTTAATTCTCGTAGGGTTCGGGGGTTAACAAGTTAAGAGATCATAATTAAGTGGATGATAATTTAAATGATAATGATAACTAATTGATTGAAGAGTTAGAGTTATATTGATTATGTATTTTAAATATTGTCTAAAAAACATCTTCTTGTTGTGTTATTTTAATCGAAATTCATTTCAAAACTAAAAACAAAAAAAATACAATATTCTTCCAGCAAACTACTTCAAAATTTATAAAAAAAAATCCCCCATAATTTTAAGTACTGTTCTTCTTATCTCTTATTTTTATTTTAAAATAACTTTAATAAGTTGTTAAATTCACTTCCTCCTTTGAGAGATGACCTTGGTCAGTCACTCTGCTGCACCTAAGTACCCCAAAATCACACTAATCATTTGAGGGCATCCACGACAGTGCTCTTTCAATACTTCATGACTTAACTAGAAAAATACAAAAGAATTAAAAATTGAATTTCAACCGTGATGTTCAATTTTTTCATAGACATTGAACTCTTCATCACTTTCCTCCTTTCTAGCTCGATCAGGCAGTAAGGATTCTAGCATGTATGATTTCTGTTCATGAAAAAACACAACCCATAGGCATCTAAACCATTATTAGAAGTTACTAATAGTGAGAAGATGGTATTTCTACGATATTTATTTTAGGTATAATGTGGATGATGAACTTTCCATTATTCCACAATTATAAAATGTTATATTTTTAGTAATTTTATTGATTACAAAATATATGAGAAATAATAATAATTAATTCTATTAAGACTCCCACTATTTTATCAAGAATCAACAACCCTAACCATTGAACTAAAAATTTCCCATCACTCAATAAATTTTAATGGAAAGAAACCATATTTATTTTCGTATAATCTATACACATGCCATGAAAATTACAAGAAATTGTTTAGGCATGAGTTCTTTCCAATTGTTGGCTTGAAACTCCTTGATCCACTGAGTGGACTCCACAATACTGAAATCCTAACTGAGATTTCCTCAACACTCACCTACAAATTTGTATAGGATAGATATAGTCTATTAAACGTATTAAAGATTTAGTTAAGTCGACCTAGTATCTTTGTTGAGACTTCATAATAATTAAAAGTGCCCCTGACATAGACTGAATTGACACTTTAACTATGGTTTATCTTAATTTTAAAAATTAAATGATTAATGAATTAATATTAACTTGACGGTTTTTGTTTTATTATACATAAATGTATTTATTTTTACCATTTACATTTCTTGTTAATATTAATTGGATTTTACTGAATTTATTAAATATGTATTGAGATAACATTTAAACATAATCCATTTATTTAATTTCTATATTTAAATATTAGTCCAATTATTTATGTAATCTTAGTATTTCATCATAAACTAAATAATTCATAAGATATAAATTAATAAATAAATAAATGACCTGATCATGAGCTTATCTAATGGTACCTATGACCTAGGGTAAAAAACTCATTGCACCAGTCTTTTCATGAATTTTAGCATTCAACCTATCTACATATGTATCACTCGAGTTGGTATCATCTTAGTTATTCCTTGAACTACCTCTACACACCTTGGGATACTCCTTTTATTACATGTATTTATAATTCACATGTAGGTGAGAGGAACCAAGTGATTGGTTAATGGAATTACATGAATCACCCTAGACATGTAAATCCTACATAATAAAGGAGGGAGGGATGACTCATAGACGATCATTTTAATTTAATAATTAATAATTTAAAAACCATGGAATAAATTAAATTAAATAAAACTAATGAATACACAGGACATGGTCAAGATCATAAATAGTCATACACATGCAACCTATGTACAAAAGTATTCTGAATAACATTTATTTCTATTTTTTCTTTATTATTAAGATAAAAACACTTGAACTAATTGATTGATTGATTGATTAATTACCTTTTATCTCAATAACCATATTAATTCTATTGTAGATACCCATTATAAATGAATTCATGAAAAATAAATGACATGACCAATAATCACAGATAATTATAATAAATTAATTGATCAATTTTAATTTTTTAAAACCTTTATTAAATTTTCAAACATATCAAGAGAAAATCAATATAATAGAGATTTAATGTTGTAATTAGTAATTTATTGCTATTTAATTATGTCCATTAATGAGAGACTACATATGATGTACTATTAAGCTACATACAATGTACCTCATTTTCCATGTACCCAAGATAAACTTAGGGGGCTTCGGTATGTACCTCAGCTAGACTGCATGGTGTTTACTAGCTATATACACACTGTGTATCAAGTTTTTCATGTTTATTTTCAATACACTAAAGGATTCAACATTTTATTTAGATGTCGAACCACACGACATGTACTCCATCTACACACCATGTGTTTCTCTAGTCGCGTGTCTATATAACTCTCCAAATGACTCGACGTGTATTTTAGATATTTAAATTAATGAACTAAATTCCATGTAAACTAGATACACATTGTGTATTTCATTATTTCTCTAGGATTTCAGTTTCATGCAAGGTTTAACTATGTATTTGACCACACAATTTGTGAAAATTTCATCGGTAAATCGTGTAGACTACACGACGTGCAAACCAGCTACACACTCTGTAATTAAAAAAATCCATGCACTAGGTTGGACCAACCTACACATGGTTTGAAATAAATTCACTGTGTGTATTTACTGCTTGGTGTGTCGTGCATCCCAAAAAATTGACCAGGTTCATCGCACTTAGGTAAACAACATGAACTCTAGCCACACACTGTGTAACCCAACCTTACCGACCAAAATCCTTAGCACTTACTGATGGAATATATGATCATTATTTATCTATTATTAGTATTTTTAGAATATATTAATCACTAAAAAAGTAATAAAAATGTTGAAATCATGTTAATTAAAAAAAATTAAAGAACGAATAATCTAGAAATGAAATATCTTACCCCTATTGTGCATAATAGATCAACAATCAAATAAATAATTATAAATTTAAAACGTGACATACTCTGATGCCACTTGTGAAGGTTTTGGGAAAAAATAAAGTGCCTTGGTGAGGAAATGACCATAAAGGTCTTTTCAATTCTATGGATCATTTCCAACACAGTACATGATGTAAACATCAGGACCTATGAAATTTTTTCATAAAATATGGACATAAGGGAACCCAGAACCCAAATAGGATCTTTTAATGTTAAATTTATAATTAATATATATTAGATAAAAATAAAGGTTACCTCATATTAGTAACTTTATTTGATGATGATGATTATTATTTTCTGAAAAAACCCTTTTTGGGTTACCTTTGATGATCTTATAGGATCCAAGTGTAGAATCACTCTATAGGTGATCGACACATGCTCCTTTGATCTCCAAATGATGATGATTGATTGTCGGGTGCTATTGAGATGAATCGATCATCTTAAATTGTTTGTATTGATCACCACAAGATACTTTGAGCTTCAATGAGCTCTTATTTCTCTTGAGAGGAGAAGATAATGAGGAGTTCGACAGAGAAGTCCATTGTGCACAATGATTCTCAAAACTCGATTTATGAGTAACACTACATAATAGACAAAACCATCTATTTATAGAGCTAGGGTTTATGTTAAAATATTATTTAATTGCATACCAGACCTTAAATAATATTATAATTCTTATAAAACACCATTATAAATATTATTATTATTATTATTATTATTATTATTATTATTATTATTATTTTATGACATGAACTAACTAGCACAATGATAAATATTATTTTCTCGGCTTGAAAATTAATATTTATCATCGGACATGAACTTGGTCCTCTCGAACTCCTTGTTATTTATTTAATAAATACATTATCCAAAAACTAGGGAATAAATATTTATTAAATATTAAATAAATATTTGTGATTAATAAAACATGAATAAAATTATTATCCAATATTAAGAATACTATTTATTCAATTAATTAAATTCAAAAAGAATTTAATCAAGATTAATGGAAACACATACTGTGTGACCTTCTAGGATTATTTCTCATTGTCATTAGGTGGGATTACCTAAATTAGAATATTACTATCTAGAAATAGGTCAAGTAACCCAATATAACAAACATAATGTTGCAACATGAACAACCACATATAAAAAATCATTGTGTAATATAATCCTTTTATCATAATATCTCATCAAGAAGGTTGCATAGATGTGACATCAACCTCTATGCTTGATATATATTTCTTTTACCATCTAAAATAAACATATCATTATGCCATGACCATGACATTTAAGGTGAAAGTTACATTCCAATCAAAGGATCAAGATATAAACTTCCATAAAGATGGAAGGGAAAAATCCTTCCTCGACTTATCCATTAATAACATGTCACTCATGATATTCCCATTGTATCCAAATTTTCCATGAACTGTATTGTCATGGTTTATGAAATACATCTAAGTAAGTGAGTCTCAACATTCATTAATAATAATCCTAAATTCTATGAACCATTACACATGCTCATGGATTGGAATATCCTATGACACTAAAACATGAATAATTCCTATTAGAGGTCATGTTCTCATAATCTCAGGTATTTGAGATTACCGAGTAAAAAAATAATGAGAAGAAGGCTCATCTACTTATGAGTAATCACTCCTGAAATTATATATACTATTTTCCCTATCATAGTACATTATCCGGTTGTAAAACTATTATTTAAGAATATCATCTTAGAACTTCAAGGTTCTCATCATAACAGAGAACTACTATGACCTTATCAATGCGAAAAATGCCCTAGGATATTATTACATAAAATTCATATAGAACAATTAAAAATATATAATAATATGTTTTATTAATATTCAAATATCTGAATATACATGAAATCAAAGTACAAATAGTTGGTTCTAGAACACTAACTCCAACGGTCACCCACTACACCACACTACTCCCTACCACTGTTGCAACCCATTAATTTTTTTCCATAATTAATCTATAAATATCCCCTCAAAAAAAGACCACAAGAATTTGAAGCCTAGTGAGATGAGGGATAAAATGGTGACATTACCACCCATATAAGCCCCCCAACTTCATTAATTAAACAATAATATTATTAATATTAATAATAATACCATTATTATTTTTATTACATTGTTATAATTTATTTAACTAATAACTTATTATAATTAATAATTAAATAATAATAATATATTATTAATAACAAATTATTATTTCAATTCTCAAAAAGAGTAACCTAAATCCCATGTTGAAAACTCAGAAATGATAAAGACCACTCTCTAGTAAAACTAATGTTTCAATGATATTGTAAGTAATATTTTTGGATTAATTTTATGAATGTAATAATAGACATAATAACAATGAAATATTATTTAAAATTTTATTATATATATAATTCTAAAAAATCCTTAAATTGATAATGTTTTCATTAAATTAAATAAATTCTTAAATGAAAATAATTTATTTCATGACTATACTCATAAATATTTATATCATGGACTCATTTAAATATATTTTTATAAAAACCCATTTAAAAAACATGACAACGACATGAGTAAATTCTATATTTGTTTCTGAAGCTTTTGTCAAGGCCCTTCCTGCACGTCATAGTTTCGTACACTGGCTGTTGTAGCCATGAATCATCACTTCCAAAATTTAGGAAACTTTCATCACTTTCAACAGAGTTGTATTCTCCTAGATAGAAATAGGATGATGGGATGTTAGTTACTCCTTCCATGGATTCATCATTGGAGATCACCACGCAGTCTAGGTCTCCATCATAGATTAAGTCGTGTTAATGGAACTCATTCTTGGTGCCTTATTTTTGTGGATGGTGATTAATTACACTGCTTCTGTCTAGAAAGGGTAGAAACCTTTGGTCAAGGGAGTAGTCACATTGGGCATCACATGGCATGTCTAGATATTAGGTGCATTGGTCACCTGTAAATATTTCTCTTGGGAGGGCATCTCAAATGAGGCATCTTAGGCATGAAACCAAGGCATCCCATTTTGATTGTGAGGTAATTAAAACTATGGGTGTAAGTATTCTAAGTATTTTTACCTTAGGAATCCCATGTTTATTACATGAGGTAGGCATTTTGAGTCAGGTTACACATTCTACATCCTATGGAGACGAATCATAATGTCCTATAGAGACAGGACAAGGCACGAGTTTAACATCTTGTAGAGGTGGATCAAACGCCCTTTAGAGGTAGATCGAGGTGTATCCCTAGGGGGAAACACCTGGATGGTTTACCAATTGTGGGATCAAACACCTTGTGAGATGGATTTGAGGGGTTTTTCTTTATAAGGGGAGATGTCACACCCGCATTTACCAAAGTAGATCAAATTCCATGTGAGGTAGATTTAGAAGGTGAATCCTTAGGAGTGAAAACCCGAGTTTAATAATTAGATCAAATTCATTATGATCAGGATCCAGAATGTTGATGGATCGAAAACCCTATAAGGTAGATCCAAATTTTACAAATTTGGATTGGATTCCTTGTGAAGTAGATCCAGAGGTGTGTCCCTAGGAGGGAATATGTCACACCCGAGTTCACCAAAGTGGATTAAACACCCTGTGATGTAGATCCATAAGGTGCATACCTAATAGGGAATACCTGAGTTTACCAATTTTCAGGATTGAACCTCAAGGAGGTGTCTTAGGTACCATGTTTTTAATATAAGGATCAAAATACATGTAGTTCGATGTTGTAGTTTAAGGTCGCATGATAGGACTGATCCATGCAGTTTAACATCATGTGTTAAGGATTAACGTGTCATGAAATGAGTTCCGATGAGGTATTGTGTGGGTCTTATGCATTTAATATTCCTTTTGAAAGTAGATCACTCTTTAGGGAATGATATGGGGCTTACACATGGTAGTTTCTCAGAATTGGAGGCTTTTTCACCATGGTGGGAGAGTTTAGAATACCATTATGATCATACATGGGGAATCCTATGTTTATAAAATAGGGTAAGAGGTGTGGAATCATCCCATGTCAATCATACATGAGGAATCTTGTGCTTGTAACACAGGGTAATCATAAAATTTTACTTCATGTGATGAGGAAATTGTCATGTAGTTTACATCATATGACTATGACATGAAACTATGTAGTTTTAGGTGATGAATCTCGAATTTGTGGGGACTCACTCCTCATCCCTTGGGCTCACATGACGACCTCCCATGTGCCTTTGGGTGTGGCATGGAGTTGGCACTTCCATGGAGGAGTGGTCAATCATGAGGTCCATGTTAGGGTCCCTATTATTAGAATCAATTAGCTTTAGGGTAGCCATGATTAGAAGTAATAAGTAGGTAAAATACTTGATCTTCACTTTGGGTGAAGTGTAAGGAAATATGAGTGGGTGTCACAGGTCACATGGGGACTTCAGGTGCAACTAAACCGATCCTGGATTGGCGGGGGGGACTCAACCTTTATAAAAGGGTGTCAGCAGAAGGGAGGCACCATGGTGAGGCCTAGGAGGAAGGTTTTAGATGTTTGGATCCTCTATGAGAGGTTCTTCATGAATCTTAGGTGCCTATAAAAGGTTAGGGGATTCACAAAGGGGTATGCTTCCTGAAACAGGGTTCCCTTGCCTCAGAGTGAAGTCCTAACTCATAGGGGGGGTGCTTCATGAAGGCCGCATGCTTATCAAAGCCTCAAGTGACTTAGAAGGAATTCTTCTTCTACAAAGGGATTAGGCCTTTGAAAAGGGAATATTCAATTTTATTAGAGGATATCAATAACACAAGGGAAGTAGTTTTTTTATTATTGGATACCTTGTATGATTGAATTTCTCTTTTGTTTGTGATGATTAGGAGCTTTGAAAATATAAAGAAATTTTGGAAGTTAAAAGGTCACAGTCCATCCCTAAAAGGTTATAGTGAAGGGGGTATTTATAGTGTTTGTTTATCATGAATATTGAAGGAATTTGAAAATAATTTACGAGATATTAAAATGTGTTCATCTTGGAAACTCCAAATTTCACTCTTGAATGGCTATCGTCAACCCTTTACGCTTTAGAAAAGTTCTCGACTATGAATGTCATTACACTGAGGTATTGTTAGGCCTTCATGTAGTTCATAGATAATTTTCTTGGTTAGGGATATTTTTGTGATATGTTTATCTGTAAAGCACATTAGCTTTGTGAACTAGACCATTATAGGGATTTTTGGACCGTTTTGGATCAAATTTGTCTTTAACTGGCTGTTCATTACTAGACTATTCCTATGAAATTCATATTTATGAATAAATAAATGAAACCCCTCATAATGGGAGATGATGGGGAAAAGGAGGTTCAGATTATGAGGGATAAGTTCCGAAAATTGGAAATTAATCCCTGTTCATGAATCTCATTTGCGAAGATCATTTTCAATGGTCACTTCATGAAACCCATCATGAAGATTGTGGCCGACCATACACCTAAAAATAGGGGAGGTGACCTTGATAGTGACCACCTAACTCTCACAACGAGAAAATATAGTGCTCACTTTTCACTAATCTCACATCCTTCATGAGTGCTTTGTGATCTCAATCCCAATCGCTCGTGAAGTTTACCTTCTCCATAATACAAGCTCCATGAACTGTTCTCTGTTAGCACTGCTCTGTTAATGGGAATTTCATGAGACGAACTTTTAAAAACCAATATTCATGAACTGATATCTATGAACCAGAGCTCTATGAACCAGATCTCCATGAATAAATCTTCATGAATAGGACCTAGAAATTAACTAAGACTCAAATGAAATGGCTACTGAAGAATCAAACATTGTTACCACTCTTCCTAAGGAAATGGATGGGAACACCATGATCTGGGAGAGTGTCCAAAGTGTGTCGGATCATGAATCACTCTTCGCACTATAAAAAAAAGATCGAAAGGAGTACATGCTTCACAAGTGGATTCATATTTATATATTTTGGTTAAGTTGTGATGTTTTCATCCATGAGTTAAGTAGAGATGAGACTATATACCGGTTTAGGAGGTCACTAGGAATATACTAGTGGAACAAGGATACTCAGGGACATATTTGGAAGGATCATGCACCACTAACAATAGACACTCTCTATAACCACATTAATAAAATCAAAATGGATAATATAGATGATAAGACACCCCCATGAAGTAAGAGATGATTCTTAAGGTAGGTTTGGGGATCTATTTAAGGGATGGATTGAAAACTGGGGCATACACCAAGGAGGTAACTTCATCGATGAATGGGCTTGGGCCTATTAGGCATGCACATTGTTCCATGAATTCAAGGCTGAAATAAATCAAGTGGGGATTTATGAGGTAAGATGTGTCTCATAGTTTCATGTTTACCACCACCTGGACATCACTCTAGAGATGTTAAACGGGTCATCACTGGGGACCAACACTTTCCATCTACACCCTAGGGAGGTTGGCATCAACCTATGGGATATTCACCAAATTAATGGGATCCCAATTTAGGGAGATATGTACAATGAGTTCCTACCCACATAGAATGTGTGGTATGACCATAAGCATATTCTATCTCTTTTGAGGTAATTAATGAAGTTGGTGAATATAATGAACAAAGAAAAACTAGGGATGAAGGAAATCTCTTTCAAGCATCAGTTTGGGTACTTCCTAAATGAACTAGCAGAGGAGCCTATCGAGGGGGAGACGCCAACATAGAAGCTAACGGGGATCCCACACACATTCCTTGAGGCACAAAAATAGATAAAGGATCACTCCTACTATTGGATCTTATAGGCAAGCCAATGGAAGCTATGGGTCCACAACATTAAGCCTGAATATCTAGTGGTCAGGATGGAGGGGTTTATCTCCATGCTCATATCTGGATGGATGTTCCCTGTGAGGGATGCACATATGAGGGTGTGGCTAATATACTTCCTCATAGAGGGGATGCTGGTGATGGGGTATCATGTCAAACTAGTTGTCACAATACTAGAGAAGCTATATATGTTTCTTAATCATATAATCCAATGGAAGACCCTACTTTGTGTATGTGGCCCCCTAAATTTTTTGTATAGTTAGGTGGAGACACATATGGGAGGATATGAGTACCCAAATCCAATTTCTCTTCTAAGTATAAAATTTCTATCAATAATTAGAAAAATCATCAGGAGTCGCTTGCACAAGTTGGGAATTATGGATGTGTTGGAGAAGGTCGGGTTGGCAAAGCACTTCATATTTCAACCATTTCCCCTTCCAATGAGGATGGTTACTAATGAAAATATATGGGCCTTAGAGTAGTGATCATACCTCCTGGCCTTACAAGGTGGGGTAATAATGGAGAGAGTCGACTACAACATGATCTATGAGCTATAAAACCTACATCGGTTCGCAAGGTAGCACAAATTCTTATAGTGATTGACACCAAAGGTCTCAACGGGGGGCACAACATGAATGTCATCCTTCAGTGTTGAGGTAGATTTAGAACATGTTCACATGTGAGGATGAGAAAATACATAATGAGTTACCACCACTGACCACTGCATACAGGCTCATCTATAAATATTCACTAAGTAGGGATAATGCATATCATGGGGATATGTTGAGGCATCAGACTACTCAGGTCGGTGAAGGAGTGTCCCCACAAGTACGAGGTCGGGGAAAAGTGGTGGATGAAGCATGATGTGGAGTTAGGGTCAATCTGTTAAGAAAATATATTGTTGTAGGACTAGTATTTCTTTCCTCAGTAGAGGAAAAGGTTGTAGGGACATGAGTGGGAGCATCGGGTCCAACACTCTTGGGAAAGTGGTTATGGGAAGAAGGGGATCTCTCTGGGGCGATCCCAAGGGTGCATGTCCAAGGACTAGGTAAGTGAGTATGGTGCTCAAATATTCCCTGTGATTCCATTTTTTCTAATGCATGGGAGTCTTGGGGACTTCACAAGCATCTCACAACCCCTTGGGGGTGTGGAAATATCTCATCACTGATGGGATCTACCTCACCAGTTTTGGCCACACAAAGGAAAGTTTCCACACTCCTTATGCTGATTCAATTCAATATATGGTAGATCTGGTGGATGTGGTCTACTATTGAGGTACCACGTATACCTTAAATGATTGGTCAAGGATGCTTCTAGGCATATATTTCCCTCCAGTTTCTCCTAAAGGTCATGTGGCTACTGGTGTGGCTGAGGGATATGAATCAGGACAGTCTTGGGGAAGTGATTCCTATCTGGTCTTAGATAGATATAGAAATTTTATTACTAATAAGGTAAATACTCTAATTTCATGTGATATGAGAATCACTCAACCCTTATAATTGTTTCTTAATTCCTTTCTTATATTGTGTAGTAAATAGAGAGAATAGAAGAGGGGGAGGTCCATGATGAGCCTCAAGCGGAGGGTGAGGGAATCTCATCCTTAAAAGGGGCAAGAGTGGGGGACCTCCCCAATGTTGCAACCATGGATAGAAAATCATTAGTTAAACAAATGCATGTGACCAAGGTAGTGGATGCAGAATAAACCTTACATGGGTCTTAACTATGAGCCTCCATGATCTCCTCAATGGGATATACTAATAACATAAGCCTCTTATTCCATCACACCTTTAGTTTCTACAAATTTTCCTTTATATGTTTGGATAACATATTTTGAAATGGAAGTTTGAACCACACTTGAAACTTATCCAAAAACATACACATCTGGGTTAATATAGATAGAGACTGAGGCGATGATAGTGGGTGATATCATCCCAATGGAGATGGTCAGGGAGACCATGGAGGTCAGGCCAACCATGAAGGTGCCACTGGAGGGGACTACTAAGACTATTCCCTTGATGGAGGGGATCAATATAGTACCTATGGAAGGGATGACTGAAGGAGATGTAGTGGTAGATCTGATCATAGGGGCACCATATAAGGTAGCTCTTGGAGATGAAGTCGTGATGGGGGAGGCAAAATTGTGTTAGTATCTAAGGTGACTCGAGAAGAGGTGTTAGATTTCCTACTCCCGAATTTCCAATGGTGATAGCTACAAGGGATAAATCTAATGTTTCACCACCAACAAGGGAAGATAAGAAAGCTAGTATGGTTGCATCCACCTCAAGGGTTCCATAGGGGGTGGTAGAGGACTCTATTTCAAGCAAAGGGGATGACGAGGATCTATTTCCAATAATATATTTCCATCCACTAATTCCCAAAGACCTATTCCTAGAAAATCCAGATAATGATGTATTGGTGATCTTCCCTCCTTATGAGACTGCATTTCCTGAATATTTCAATGATTCCGACTTAGAGGATACTGAGGATAATCATATAGTGTTCCGCAGGTCATGGAGGTATGTTCAAAAATTCATCACCCGAACACATATAGTTGGCCTTCCAAGTCGAATGGGATCTCTCTAGCACTGTATAGTCATCTTAGGGGTCAGTGGGGTGAACTAAAACAACCTTCACACACTATATTGGTACTTCTTCATCGATCAAGCACGTGTAGAATGGAAGGTAATCGACATCTCCTAGAAGAAACACAAGGTTGAGGGCTCTAAGGATCTTTAAGAAGCTAAATAAGAGATCTCCTACCTAGAAAAGCTGCCGCAGGAGCATGTAGTGGTTGATACTACTCAGGGTGAAGTCATTAACAGTCTTAAGACCTATTTGGTAGTTGTATAGGCCAAGGTGATGGAGGAGAAATCCTTGGTGGTTTAGTGTCATGATGAATAGAATCAGAAGAAGGTTAGGTCCAAGGAGGTTCATCTGAATGCCAATGAAGAGAAAGAAAACCTAGTAGAGCAGCAATATAACCTGGAGTCCACTCAGTAAAGGCTGTATAATCATGAGCACTTGATTTTTTGGGTTAATCCTTGAGGTAAATTTTTCAAAGGAGAAGCTACAATATGTGGATGACCCTCTGAAACTTTGATTTGATTATTTGAAACTTATATATGCTTGGACATATTTCTCTCTTACCACACTTCGATCATATTTACGAGATGATCAAAAACTAATCCATAATATCACATGAGTCATTCTCAATGTGAGAAACAAGGTATTAATATACGATTTCTCATTCATATGACAACGTTAGAAAATCATCAAGACCTCAAGTTTTTTCATTTGGTTACTGACCACTAGTAATTTTTAGGCTGAGAGAGACCCAGACTGGAGAATGATGTCCTATGAATAGATGAATTTATTTCCCAATGTTCACTACTGCATGAATTGGGTAATTCCAGGGACATTGATTTATAAGAGAACAAAGGGGGAATGAAGATTTTGAATTACATTGCCCAAAATTTGGAACACAACGGGAGTGGTGTGAAAATATAGGATAACTACTAACTAGGTTTTAAACATATCATCCATACCATTTTATCTAATAATAAGGAAAAACAACAAAGGTTTGAAAAATGACCGGTTTGAAACATGGGACCTATCTCAGAATATCAGCCAAAGTCTTTTGGGGTGTTGGCCTAGGATGGTAGGTGGGCCAGTTTGGCTAGGAAACATTCTGTTAGGGGGTCTCATCAGATATGGAGAGGGATGAGGATCCAAATAGGGGGAACTAAAATTGTTGTAATTAAGTGATGGAATGTTTGAATAGATTCCAATACTCCCAAAATTATGCCACCTTGTCTTATAGAACATTGGTTTGGGCGTATTAGTATGAACAAATTCCAAACCTATGTTCTAGAGGGTGAATCATCTCAGATGACGATCAACGGTCAAATAACATGCACGATGCAGTAAGTAACCAACACCAAAGGGAAATGGATTCTTGGGTAAGGTCCAAAGATACCTTAGAGTTTTATGTCATGAAATTGATGATAGATATGTAGTTTAATTTCATATAATGAGGATGCATCAGATAGTATAACATCATGTGATCGAGAGACATCACACAGTTTAACATCATATGATCAGGACGTATCACATAGTTTAATTTCATGTGATCAGGACGTAGTGATCCAATGTGAAGAATACCCTCCCAATCCATAGTGATGAAGGGTACATGAGGGAAATATTTTAGGAGTGAGTTGCAAATAGTTTATGGTCGTGATTCTTAAACTAGAAGAAGATAGTTTATTATCATGATGTTTTGACTATGGGGTGGTGTGTCTCGGAGGAATGTGCATGAAATCAAAGGAAAGTAACCAGATGTGAATTTTAGGGGACTAGGAGGCAAACTGATATTTTGATAAAACATCCATGATTAAACAAAAACATAGTTTATGTTGATGATGTTTAGACTAGGGAGAACCTTGAATGTATATGCACAGTGCGGTGAGTTTACAAACTTGATTTTAATGAGGTTAAAGGGGTCCCAATTCCACACAATCCATTTCCTAGATGAGCACCCTAAATTGTTTGACGCGGAATGAAGGAGTAGTAACCCAATGTGAATGAGGGACAAGAGAGGCCTATGTTCCATAAGAAACAAAAGGGGAAGATTTCATATAGTTTAAGGTCATTATACTAGGACCATGACTTTTAGTTTAAGGTCAAAGAGTTTGTACCTCAAGTGAGTACTCTCAAAGGACATGTGTAGAATGAAAGAGTGGAAACCTAACATGAATAGAGGGTCAAAGAGGCACAACACCACACGCCACATTATCGAGATGTCATGAATACATTTTAAAGTCATGATGCATAGACTTGTGATATTAGTTTAAGGTCATGGAGTTTAGACTATGAGGAGAGTATCCCAAGATGATCTATGTAGTGAATCATAGTGAAAAACCTGATGTGAATGAGGTCCAAGGAGTCCTAGCATCACACAACACATTCACAAAGTGAAACCACACATAGTTTAAATCATGACGCTTGGACTTGGGGTGTTTTTCAGCTTGACCACAATAGTACACTTCCTACCAAGACTTCTAAGCCCACATAAGTCATACTCAGTATGGGAAATAAGGAGTGCTGAGGTAATTTACTTGACACATGGAAGCACGCAATATGGGAATTTATAATGTTGGTTGATAATGTCCCAATGATATTGACTTTTTTACTTGATGTGCACAAACACACGAGAGGGTAACACCAAGGGTGTTGGAATTCCACCAATGCATAAGGAGGTGTAAAGCTGGTAAACCAATACTTTTGAGGCCTATATAATGGGGTTACTAATGGGAAGGGATTAACTATTGATCATGTTCAAAACACAGGATCTATAACTACACCAGTCTATAATGGGGAGAGAAAATACAGGATCGACTATTGAACAAGTTTGAAATAAAAGATCCATTATTTGTTGTAAGAGATCCATAAAGGCATTAGAAAATGATGGGATGTGGGACTTCTTGACAGGAAACCATCACCATTAGGGGGATCATTTAGATTTTAAGGATAATAGAGATCTGAACCAAGAATGACTCAATGTGTGAATATGGATTGAGGGAACTTCTGTGTGGGATTCAAAATTCGGGGTCTCACACCATAATGATTTTGATCATGTTGATGGGGAATATCGAGAAGTAAGATCCTAACCTACTCTTGAGTACGGGGTCCTTGATATGGTACTAGGGATGGTAGGGAGACCCTATTTGGTAAGGGTATAGGTCATCTCACTTTAGGAGGAATCCTGATTTTATACAGGGTAATGTGTTCATCTCATACTTGTCATATGAGGCATCCTGATTTCGGATGGGGTAAAAAAATCTCTCTTTAAGAGAAATACCAAATGCACATGGGGTAAAATAATAGTTTAACATCATTCATTGAAGATGTTATTATTGGTAGTTCAAAGTCATGCAACTCATACTACGTCTGTTACTAGTTTATAGTCATAGAGATTGAACTATAAGGACAAATTCTAGTTTGAGGTCACATAGCTTTGACTAGGGGGTAAATATGGTTTTCATGACATTTAAGAGTGATAAAGCAGCATTAAATTAGTTCCAAACTAACCCCCCTTCCATGTGAAACCCTTGAAAAAACCGACCCCTAAGTTTCCATCATATAATTGGGGAGGAAGAGGCCCCATAGAGAGTCAATGAAAGGGGTTGGACCCAAGATAAAATATCCAAGATGTATCCCATGAATATGGGATTCAATCAACACATAGTTTAGAGCATGATGTGGTAGGGGACCAACACTATTAGGGGATACCCTCTCGAACAAGGATATTGATTCTTCACATACTTGGATATGAGGAATCCCATATTTATATGGGGTAAGTATATAGTTTAACATCATTTGTTGAGAACATGGGATGGGTTTTTCATAAATATAACCATTATTTTCTTTCTCATATTGGGTTATGAGGTTATCTCTACCCATTGATAGGTTAAGGTAAATGAATGGGTATTATACCTAAAAAGGAGGACCATAAAACATTTTGAGGTGATAGCACTGTAGGTAATGAATGGTTTTGCAGTGAATTTGTGGTTGTGCCCAAAGAAAGTAAGTCTAGGAATCACTATGTATCCTATAAGGATGTAAATAAATCAATACATAGTTATAGAAGGTAGAATAATTGGATTAATATAACACCAAGGGTGAATTATACCATATAAATTAAGAGATAATGTACATAGTTTTAGGCCCTAGTTCTTGGACTGGGGGTAAATATTTTGAGGTCATAATTATTAGAGTATGGAAAATATTTTAAATCTGTGTTTCTTGGACCATGGGAAATCAGTTTAAAGTTGTGATGCTTGGATTTTGATGTGGGATGTTTGTCCCAAGGGTATATGTGTATCACTAAATAGGTAAAATCTATTTTGAATGGATCCAAGGGAGGCTCATGTACCACACAATTACTAGGAAACAAATGAAACATAGTTTAAGGTCGTAATGATTGAACCATGGGAAAAGTATTCTAGAAAACTGTTTAAAGTTGTGATGATTAGAATGAAACAATATCAGTCTCAAGGGTATTTTTGTGGAACAAAAGAGGTAAAATATTATGTGAAAGGATCCAAGGAGAATCGTATACCACATGGATACCTTGAGATGAATGAAACATAGTTTAGGGTCATGATTCTGGGACCAGACAGGGGCCAGGGGGCCAAAGGGTTAGTAAATTTGTTAGTGGGACCAAAGGTAGAAAGTCCATGAATCACTACGTATCCCATAAGGATGGGATCATGCAACACATAGTTATAGAATATGGTTTGGTATAGGTCCAACACTGGTGGGGAAAATCCACTATGGATAGGGAATTGAGACATCCCATGAATGTCATGGGGTATCCCATGTTCAGGGCATGGGGTAAGATTTATCATCCTATACTTATCATACAAGGCATCCTGATTTTAGATAGGGAAAACATAATCTCTTATTTAAGAGGCATCTCGGTTTCATATGGGTTAAAAATCATATATTATTTAAGAGGAATCCCAATTTCATATGGGGTAAGATAGATGGTTAATGTCATGCATTGAGTACATCAGGATTTGTAGTTTAAAGTCACCCAACTCAGACTATAGGGGCTAAAAATAGTTTAAGGTCATAATTCTTGGAACTTATACAAGAAGTTTAAGGTCATAATGTGTAGATCATAGGGTGTAAATTAGTTTATGGTCTTAAATATTAGACCAAGGGATCTTAGTTTATGGTCATAGATTTTGGACCATGGGATCTTAGTTTATGGACATAGATTTTAGACCGCGTGGAGGAGATTCTCAAGTGGATATATGTAGTGTGGAGTAGTAAAAACCCTAATGTTAATGAGGGCCTAGGAGGCCCAATTCCACACAACATATTCCCGATAATACTCACACATAGTTTAAAGTTCTGATTCTTATACACGAACTCTTATTTTAAGGTTATAGATTTTGGACCCCACAAAAATTTTAACGTCATGTTCTTGGGAGGTGGTAATCTCCTCATGCGAAGTATTAATTGAGAAACTTAGTATTTGAGGGAGATTTGATATGATCCTCATTCATGATGATCAAAGAGTATGTACCATTGGAATATACCTTATGAATAATATGGGGTCCTTCCCAATTGGGGTCCAAATTTGGTGGATTTTTACCAAACATCATTGGCATCTTATGGGCCAATACCGTATCACTCTATAGGAAGTAATGGAGGTGAAAATTTTTGTTGAATGATTTTGATATCCTATTCTTATTCCTATCCAAATTGTGAAAGGCCTAGAGACTATTCTCTTTGAGGGATTACTGCTCATCTAGATGGAATTCTTCTATTTTTTTGGAATTTTCTAGTAATATAAAACTATTCAGATTGATGAAAAATGAACCTTAATGGGTAGGAATACCTATGTTTCACACACTAGGGAATATGGGGTCACCTAGGTAGAATTCTGAGTTGTCTTCCAAAGGCCCAGAGGACATTGGGGAGCTTTTATAGACAAATTTTTTTGTTATGTACTACCATATTCTTTATAATGTTAGAGATATACTTTTTTAATGTCTTGATCTAACCATTTTCATGCACATGATAGTGGAAAGTATGGTTTGAATAGATGTTGTACTTGCTATAAAACTTCTTCAGCTCATCATCCTGGAATTTGGTGCCATTGTCTTTGTGAATATCATGAGGAAATATTAATTGATTTATGATGTGGGAGATCATGAACTCAATCATGTATTGGGACTTTAATTCCTTGATGGGAATTTCTTCTAACCACTTAGAGAATAATTCTATCGTGGTTAGAATGAACCTACACCAGTGATCTATTTTGGAAGGTATGTCCCTAGAACATTGAGTCCTTGTACTAGAAAGGGATAAGAATACTTGGTGGTGTAGAGAATCTTAAGTGGTCAATATATAAAGTTAGCATGAATCTAACATGCGTGAAACCTCTTGTATAACTCAATGTAGTTGTGGGCCATGGTGGTCCAGAAGTAGCAGAAGTAGCCCATTCTCTGAATCTGGTTGGAGAGTTTCAATCCCTCCTGATGGGAAGTGCATGACCCGACATGGAATTACTACATAACTGAGGGAATATCATCTCCTTGAATGTAGTAGAGGATAATACAATCAAACCCAACTTTGTAGAGAGTTTTTTCAAGATTAGGCCCACCCTAAAAGTTGAAATATGTTTCATGTTGATGAATTCGTTCATTCTTGTCCTGGTCTGGTGGGAGAATGACACAATAAAGATATTCAATGAAAGGAGTTGTCTAATCAAGTGTTTCTTCTATTGTGGGGGAACTTGAAGGTCCTGAAGTAGAAGCACCAGTATCAAGCTAATTTACCTGTTTCATGTTATCATCATATGAAATTATGGGGGTGATGACCCTATGGTGTGCCACATAAATTAATAGGTCATCCTAGTTGCACTTTTGTGAGGGATGTAGCTAAACTAGCCAAGGCATTGGATAAACCATTCTATGGATGAGGGACATGAGTCACTTCTAGATGAGAATATAACTGGGGCATCATCTAATGAGTACACTTCAGTAGGGGGTCATGTTATGTATTTATAATTATATAGTCACCATTTATATATTTGATGACTAATTTGGAGTCTCCCTTCACATGAAGGTGGGGAACATTAATCTTGAGATCCACCTTGATACTAGTAATTAGAGGCAGATACTCTACCTAATTATTGGTTCAGTCTTCTAATAGTAGGAATGAGTATGGAAATATGGCTTATACTGGAGTGATGAAGATGATCCCCAGACCTACTTTGTTGAGATTGGGGCCATTAATCCTTTTATTGGTTAGGATTCGGGACCCACAAGCAAAATGAATCTTCCAAGATGGAATAACCTGATCTACTAAGAGGATAACCTTTCTTAGAAAATGAACGTACATGGTAAATTCTTCGAGGGATAGATGGGCGACCAAGAAATCTACCAATTCCTGAAATTTAATTAATTTATATGGCATGAACCTAATGTAAAACTACTATAGGATCACTACCCATAATTCTATCCATATCTTAAACATGGGATGATTGAGAATATACTTTAGTGGATCCATGTGGGACACCAATTGTATCTCATGATGTTGTAGATAATGTTGTAGTTTTTTCACTATAATAACCAGCATGAGATAGCTCTTCTCGATAGGTATGTATCTGGTCTCTATGTTGAGGAGCATGTGAATGAGATAGTATAATTTTCTTCTCTTCCCTAATTGTTTTTCTGGGAAATAAGGGAACTGAGGGACTATTCCAGGGTGGTCACATAGGGGAATAGAGGCTTCCCTGAGAAGAGTGGAATCAAATCCTGATGGTGTAGAAGATACTTATTAATTTCCTCAAACACGATCTGGAATTCCTCATCCCACTGGTAGATGGTCCCTTTCTTCATGAGCCTCTAAAAGGGATTATACTTTACAAGTAGATTTATAATAAATCAGTGTATATAGGTTAAGTGGCCTTAGAGGCATCTTAGTTTTTTTTGGGGGGAGGAATTTGGATAATGACCTTGATATTTTCTAGGAAAAAAACTTCCTAGAGGTAACCCTGAATGCACATTTCAAGGGGTTCATCATAAAATGTTGGGAGTGGAGGAAGCCATACACTTTCTCAAGGACTTTTAGATTGTCCTAATACTAGAATTATTTTACAACTGAGTCATCCATGCATAATTCCACCAATGTCCCAAGAATCAATTTGAATATGTTGTTTATGGACCACTAGTATGTGGCTCTGACATTCTTCAGGATAAAGGGCATCACCTGATAGCAGAGGGTCCCTTGTGGTGCACTGAATATAGTGGAATCCTCATAATTAGGGGTTATCCAGATATGGTTGTACCTAGAGTATCCATCCATGAAGGAGAGTTCCTAGAACTATTATATTAAATTAACCAAGAAATCATCACTAGAAAGGGAAAATCATTATTCAGGTAGTGGTGGCTGAGGTCTTGGAAGTCAATACAGACTCTGATATGCCCATTCTTCTTCCTATACGGGGTGATGTTTTCTATCCATCTAGGGTGCTGGAATTACCTAAAAAAATTGTCTTTGAAAATCTCATCAATATTAGCCTCATCTATACCACCATGAGTAGGGTGCATCTTTCCTGGAGGATACTTGAATCCGCGGTGACTCAATGGAAGACCAAGATGGTGGACAGAGATCTGAGGTTCCATCCCTAGAATCTCATCATAACTCTAACTAAATATGTCACCGTGCTTCTTTAGGAAGGCCACATACTAATTTTTTTCCTCTAGATACATGGCTACACTAATTAGCATTGGCCTTAGGTATTCCTCGGTACTAAGGTTCACCTGAATCAACTCATCAATGATGGTGGATAAACCTTATTAAAATTCAAGAGTAGCATATTTTAAATCCTCTTCATTGTCTGATGTAGGGGAATCAGTGGGAGAATGTGACTCTTATAGGAATATTGACCTAGGAAAAGAACTGGTTCCTTCTTGGGTGGACATGGAATCCTCCCCGATGGATTCCTGCTATGTTAAAATTTGTGAAACAGAGACTATTGATCTAATTCCATAAAATATTCGACTATGGGTTCCAATCTTGAGGTCAAATCAATGGTGGTGATTTGGATTCCATAAATTCAACCCTTCTATTTGAAATATGTGGTAATGACATAAAATAGTGTCCATAGGGTGAACCTCTTGGTACTTTAGGAGAGTATGGGATTCTGGTATCACTTGATATTATCTTGTATAAGAGTACAAGGTAATCTATAGATGTTCCTTTTTCTTAGGGATGATGAAACCCTTTTTCATGGAGAAAACGATGTAAATTACTAGGTTTGACATTGTGGGACCCAACAGATGAATCAAGAAGATGAAAGAATCACCCAAGTCTACCCATGGATTATCTATGGTAGTTTTCAGGTCATTTGTGTGCTCAACCCTATTGGTCTAAACCTACTTCCCATGTCTATTGTAGTAGCCTAACTCCATATAGTAGGCTTCACAGGAGTTGAAGGGAGACACATCACCCTAGAGTACCCCTACTCAACCATTTTGGGATTAAATAAGGAATTGGTCATACGAGGAGGGGACCATCATATGAAAATGAAGTTAGGGCCTACCCAATAGCACGTTGTAGGTGGTATCCTGTGAGAATAACATGAATTCAAAACTTGATATCAAGCCTATGAACTGGGTCTTAAACTAAATATTACTACACATTTTATTCTTTGTATATTCATAACCCTGAATTTTCTAGTCAGAGGGAGTCATATCTACTTTAGTCAGTCTCAACCTATGGATCTTCTGAGTTGGGATGAGGTTGATATGAGAAATTGTGCCCACCAGGCAGTGGAAGATCTCTATGCCATTAAACTATCTTGGAATGTAAAGTGGCTATATGTTCCCCTAAATTAGGGTTCCCTCATCTTCCCTAAATAATGAGATGATGGATTGGTATTCATCCTACTCAGCCTCCTATGCACAGTCAACTTCTATAGTAGTTACCTCTGTTTCAAACTGGATGGGTATTTATAATGATTTTTCAAGGTCCTGATGCATTTATTTTGAAAAGATGAGGGACTTGAGGATCTAGATCCTTTTAGGTATACTTGTGAGGTGTTTCAATGCATTGTATTTCCATTCTAAAGGAATTATTTCCCAAAGTGGGTCTCTCTTTGGAAGGGTTCACAATAGATTCCATTGGTTGTACCACTGGATTCTGGCTGGTGCTGGAGATATCTTTCTACTGACTAGATGATCCACTCTAAACCACTATTGGATGAATTTTAGTTGTATAAGGATTGGATTTGGATGGACACGAGCATTCATGGCATGTTCATGAATAATCTTCTTAGTCAACAATCATCATTGGTTGTGGAGGCATACCAGAATAATCAAACCGAGAGGATAGTGTATGTTGATCCTTGCGGAAAACCTATTTCTTGGTCTCAGTGGCATGAATGACCTGATTCAAAGAACCGACTTGAGTAGTTTGATGGCTCTCATGCCCTAAAATATTCCTATTATGTCATCATCCAAATAAATTTAGTTGATTCTTAGATCATTACTTTCTATTGTGAATTTTGAATCAATCTACCAACTTGATGGTGTTCACAGAGGCATACTTCAGATCATAATTAGTGGAGTCATCCAGCACTGGGATGACCCTGGGCATGGTTCCCAACACAGGAGGCATAAAATCACTGATATTGAGAGAAATATTCATCACTTATGGGTTATCTAATTTCACTTATTCCCCTATCTCCCATTCTTCCAAAATTTGGAAGATTATGATGCAGATGCAGAAGTAGTGGCTGGAGGAGGCGTAGTGATAGTAGGAGATTCCAGCCTGCCTAAATAGGAATGGATGACACCATGGGAATGGGTGACTACCTTATGATCCAAAAAAGTCATCATATTTCTATATTTATTGTAAAGAATCCTACTTCCATCCATTGTATCCTTCGTTATCACTTTCGGGGTCGGTGTAGACATGCGTCACCCATGCTGGGAAATCACCCAATTTGAAAAATTCATGATTCACTTGGTCCTAGAGATAGTTTTGAACACATAGTATTCTTTGATGGTATTTCCAAGGATCCTTTGGTATAGGAAATGGTTGGTACAGTTAGTGAATTTTTACTCATGGGGCCTTATGTATTATGGAAGCTTCAAAATTGCCTTCTATGGGGAGCATATAAAATAGCTCGGGACTTACACATCCTTGAAGGAATGGATCAAGTTTTTCCTATCTGGGAAGGGAACTCTAGGAGCCTGGCCATGATAGGGGGCTAGATCCTGATGAGGGTATGGATCCAAATTATCTCATTTAGGCGTCTATGTTTAGTGAGGTGGTTGAATGCGTTGTTGTAACATGTCAAATTGATTATGTTTTTAAAGTTAATTTATATTATATGGAAGACCCTAGGCCACCCCTCAAGGATCATTCTGAGTTTAAATAGTGTATTATTAATAAAATGGAATAAAATAGGGGGTGGTTTTGAAATTTTTTTTAAAAATAAAATGAATTAATTAAAGAGTTTAACAGTTGACAAAGGAAGGTGGTGTTTTTAGAATTATGAGAGAAGGAGGTAATTTCATGTTCACTACACATTTTGGATAGTTCTTTGTTCTTAAAATTTCACATTATTTAATGTAATTCTTTGGTTGAGGTTTTTTAGGATCTTGATTCCCCTCTTGCCTCTTAAAATAATTCACAAAGGGCCAACCCTTGACACAATAATCATGTTGTTAAGGTTTGGATCTCAAGCATAGAAAAAGGTCTACCAAATCATAATGAAATATCATGTATGTGAATGTGAAAAAAGATGTTTGTGGTGTCTAATAGGATCATACCAAGATTCCTACTTGAAATCTCAACCCAATCAGTGTTGAGATAAAAAGTGTTTCACATCATTAAACCAAAAAAAAGTATTAAAATAAGAATCATGTTAATATAAAACATAAATAAAATGTTTCACACACAAATAACACAAGAACAGTATAATAATAAGTGCCAAAACTCCATCCCAAGTGTGTGTATCTCCCTCTAAATGACCCTCCATCATTTAGCTCGCCATCGAGAAGAGGAGAAGGCCTAGGTGGAACTTCACATTCATCCTTGATCCCTATATGAGGATAGGGGCCTCCATAACTTCTATTATGAGTAGATTAATTCTCTATGACTCCAAAATATCATAACCTTTCCTCTTGGTCGAAATTTGAAATGGGGTTCCCATGGTGCCAATTTATAGGCAAAGTGGAAGGTGGTTTTGGGCACCTTGATTTTGAGAAACCACTTGGCCCATAGTTTTCGGTGGACATAATCTAATATCACTTTAAAAAAACTAAAAAGTTATTTTCCTACATTTTTAATAACTCCAATGAAAATTTGGAATCATTTTTATAACTACATCCTGAGATATGTATGAAATATAGAACACAAAATTTGAATTCGTGCAGATTTCGTTCCTTGGAAAAATCAGTCTGGTTGGGCCACCAGATGGCTGAATTGGGATTGGGTGTCTTCATAAAAGTTTCATACCATTTAATTTTGGATCATTAAAAAAAATCATCATAATTGGATTTATGTATTAGTATAAGTACGAAGTTTAGTCCACAAATGTTCTTGGAATCCTATGCAATTTGGACCATTTTCTTCAACTTTGTATGAGGCCCTCCAAATCAACTCCAATTACAAAGAAAACATACAAAAAAGTGAAATTACCCTTTTAAATTGTGATCAACACACAATAATGGAATCAAACATGAATTCAAATTTATTATTAAATTTTGAATTTTTTATAAAAAATCAATTTAACATATTGGTATAAGGGTGGAAATGAATGGTGAATCACTACATGATCACACCCTCATGCCTAGACATTTACACTTTTGGGAAAAGTAAAATTTACAAAAATTATGAATTGAGATATTCCAAAAATAATGAATATTTAACATTAAATGAAAATTTAATCTGTGATAGCAGTGTGATCAAAGATAAAATCACACCAAGGAGTTATTCTCAATGATCATGGAAAAAGATGTCTCAAAAATTGTATTAGAATGAAATTCTAAGAGATGCATGATACAAATATGAAAAAATAATTAAAAAAATTAAACATGTCACTAATTCTACACATGTGTATGTGATAACCATTTCATGCTATTTTTTCACTTTATATTCAGGAAATATAGGTTATTTTAATTTTTTTTGCTTAAATGATTTTGTCCACCAAACCTTCCCTACATTATTTGCAATAAAATTTCAAGACCCTCTCACTTAATCATTCCTGGAATTCAAACCTTAAGTTCTTAACCAAGATATCCCCATGTGTTTTACATTTCATCAATCCCCTCATTTACTATTATTATGTTTTTTTTCAAAAGATAAACTTGGAACAAATCTCACACTCTTTACTCAACCCGTGTTTGATCTCCTCACTACACTAATTGTAATAGTTATAACATGATCAATGATCAAGGAAGAGTGGTTTTTTTACTTTAAAAACCTACAACCCATATTTTTTTGTTTTTTAAGGCATACAACAGTCAGATAACAGGTACACATAGGTAGGTATATCTAGTATAGCGATGAAAAAGATCAGATAAGGAATAAATGTATGGAAAAATAATTTTGGTAAGCTGATAAATATTAACATAACTTATATGTACCTTCTATTTAGTAATAAAATTTCACACTTCAAGGTTGGGAGAAAAAATATGTGGAAAAATTAAGTGGAATAATTTTCCAATCAACTACTCACACAAAGAGTACCGTTATTATCAAAGGTTTCAAAGTGATACAACCATTTATATCATCGAAAAACGACCAATTTTCTATAAATAGACACACCTTAATGTTAAATTCATGCTAAAACACACATTCCATCAGCAAAAAGAAAAAAATGTTAAAATAACTTGATATAGGGAAATTACTCACACATTTTCAATAATTTCCATGATTAAGTGGGAATCAAAAATGAATATTCCAGAATAAAATTGAGGGGGGAAGGGGGGAGGTAAAATAAAATTTAGAAAGAGAAGAAGAGAAAAAAACAAATATGATAAAAATTCCTAACTAACTCAGGAATATACCCACCCCCCACACCTAGATTGTGAAGTGTCCTCACTATAATGAAAGAGAATGTGGGAAGGATAAAAACTAGTGGGTTTATTCATAGGTTACTTATTCAACTTGGATTTCCTCCATCGGGTACTCCGAAAGGGCTTAGTAAAATTGATTCATCCACTACCCATTGACAGTGAATGTTTGTTTTGTTTCTTCATTTTTAACCTAAAAAACACCATATGGATAAACATTAGTAATAGTGTATGGGCCAAACCAGTGAGAATGAATCTTAACTATATGTAACTTTATCCTTGCTTTGAAAAGGAGGACCTTCTTCTCTATGTGGAATTGATGATGAATGATGAGGTGGTCCTGGGTAGCCTTGGTTATCTCCTTGTAAATCTGGGATTTCTCATATGAGTATCTTATTATTTCCTCTAGATCTTGGGTATATATCTTCTTCTAAGAACCTACACTATAAATAATAGAATTTCATTGTTTAATGTCCCAGTAGGCTCAGTTCTCTATGTCAGTTGAGAGGTGAAAACTCTTTCCAAAAACAAGATGATAAGGTGACATTATAATGGGAGTATTAAAGGCGGTATGGTAAGCTAATAATGAATAATCAAGTATAAGAATCCAAAATTTTAAGTTGGGTTGAACCATTTTTTCAATATTTTTTTACCTCCCTATTTGATACCTCTAGTTGGCCATTGGTCCATAGGTGATATGAAGTAGACACTCGACGATCAACCCCATATCGACACAAAAGTGATTTCATTGTTTGGTTGTATGAATGAGATCCCTGGTCACTGATAATGAATATAGGTAACCTAAACCTCTAGAAAATTTGGGTTCTCAAAAATTCCACAATTTTCTTGGAATCATTTGTCCTCGTGGATCATGACTCTACTCATTTTTGCATGTAACCAACTACCAGAAGAATTTACAAGTTTCTAAATGAATTAGGAAATGGCCACATAAAGTCAATTATCAAAACATAAAAAATGTCATGAAAGAGAAAGGTTTGTTGTGGTATTTCATTTATTTTAGATACATTCCCCATTCTTTGACAATGAGGATAATATTTACATAAATCATGGGTGTCTCAAAATAATGTTGGCCAAATGAGACCAGAATTGAGGACCTTGCGAGTAGTCTATTGGGGACCAATGTAGCCCCAATAAGAAAAAGTGTGATGAAACCTAAGGATAGACTGAAACTCACTATCAGGAACACAATTCTTGAAGAATTTATTAGTACATGTTCACCAAAGGTAGGGGTTATCCCAAATATACCAATGAGTATCATGTTTATATATTCAACTTGTTTTTTTAAATTAGCAGGAATGTAAGATGCTAAAAAATAATTTAAAATTTTGACATACCAAGGAATAATGTATTTTCTATGGTAAAATTTTTTATCTGAAAACATTTCATTTATGGTAATATAAGGGGATAATTCAATGTTCGAGAATGGGAGGATCCTACTGATATGGTCAAGAACCACATTCTCTGCTACTTTTTATCTCTAATTTATAGGTTAAATTCCTAAAGGAGGAGCATCCAGTGAATGAGACATGGTTTGGATTATCATTTCTTAAGGAGATACTGGAGGGTTGTATGGTTTGTGAACACAATTACTTTGGGCCGTAAATGGTATGACCTGAATTTATCCAATGAAAACACAATTTCATGTAATTTTTTTCAGTTGTGGTTTAGTTTTCTTGGGAAGGTTCTAGTGTGCATGAGGCATAGGCTATGACATGTGGATATCGATCAACCCATTATGATAAGACTGCCCCAACTTCATAGTTAGAGGCATTACACGTGAGCTCAAATAGTAAATCCCACCAAAGTGGTTGGATTACCAGGGGTGAAATGTGACTCCATTTTAATTTTTTTAAAGATTCTTCACTTTATTTATAAAAAACGAATTCTTTTTATTTTTGGAGTAATCAGAAGATAGGGAGTGAAATATTACTAAAGTCATGAAATAAATGATGGTAAAATACTAAATGACCTAAGAAATACCACACATACCACATATTTTTGGGGAATGGTAAGGAAGAAAATAAATCCAATTTTGATTTGTCTACATGAATACCATCCCCATAAATGAAATATCCATGTACTATACCTTATCGCACAATGAAATGAAATTTCTCATAATTTAATATGATATTCTTTTCAATATATTGAAATAGGAAAGAACCAAGGATACTCAAACATTCATCAAAAGTGGATCCATATATAGTGAAATCATCTATGAATACTTCCATGAAATTCTCAAGGTAATCTGAAAAAATACTAATGATGCATCACTGGAATGTACCTGAATCATTTCATAGACCAAATGGAATTGTCCTATAGGAAAATTTACCAAAGGGGAAAGATAATTTCATATTTTTCTCATCCTAGGGGGAAATATGGATATGAAATTATTCAGAATAACCATCAAGAAAATAGTAACGGGACATCTCCACTAGCCTCTATAGCATCTGTTCAATGAACAGTAATGATAAATATTTCTTCCTAGTGTGTTGGTTTAGTCCATGATAGTCTATATAGAAATGTTAACTATTCTATACATGGGTTGGAACCAATTCATTATTCTCATTTTTAATTACATTAAGAGTAGTTTTCTTGGGAAATACCAACACTGGACTAACCCATTGTCTATTGGAGATGGGGTAAATGATTCCAGTGGCCAGTAATTTTGTTTCCTCATTTTTAACAACATCTAGGAGGTTTGGGTTTAGTCTACATTGTACCTTTCTAACCAGTTTTTTCTCATCATTTAACAATATATGATGCATGAAAATTGATGGGTTAATATTAGAAATTTCAGTAAGTGTTCATCCTAAATCTTGTTTATACTCCCTCAAAAGGTCAATAAGTTGAAATTCGTGATCTATATAAAGTGAAATAGAAATGAGGATGGGAATCGTTTTTCCATTCTAAAGATATGAATATTTCAAATTTTTGAGGAATATGTTACTGTTCCAATTCAGGGGGATTTTTGATTGATGAGAGTGAATGTGGAATTGAGATGTCAATGATATCATCTAACTACTCAATGGTAACATACTCAAATGATAAATGAGCTTTTACAAGATTATAAATATCATCGATGGTCATGGGATTCTCATTACTCAATAAATCATCAATTAACAAACATGCATGACATTTTTATAGACCACTACAACATTAAATGCATGATTCATTACCTAGAATTTCTATAAATGATGAAAACTCAGAAAGGGGATTAGGGGAAAGAAAATAAGATTTTTAGGGGAAGGTAGTACATCAATTGAATTAACTGAAAGTGTGAAATGTTCTTCTGAGGTGTGATTCATGGCATAAAGGATGTTGAAGTGGAAAATTTAACCACCAAACTCCATATATAATGTACCATTATGGATATTAATTATGGTTTTGGTAGTTTTTCAAAAAATTATGCCCTAATATAATTGGGTAATTTCCATTCATCCTATCATATTCCATTTTAAGAATATAAAAATTAGTAGGAAAAATTAAAATTTTCACCCTCACATGAACATCCTCTAACACACCAGTGGGGTGTGTTGTACTTTGGTTTTCTATTTGAACAACAATTCCAGTGGGATTCATTTCCCCAACCTATAATGAGGAGAAAATAGATTGAGGAATCACATTTATAGAGGCACCCAAATCAATCATAGAATCGTAAAATAAATACTCTTCTATGGTCCAAATAATTGATAATGTTCTAGGATCATTTCATTTTGTGGGAAGTGATGGATCTATGAATAATGAGACATTCCTCCCAAATATCACCTTTTCATTACCTTGAAGTCACCTTCGATATGTACACATCTCATTTAAAAACATGTTGTGATGTGTAATTTTATTCAAGACATCAATCAAGGGGATATTAACATGAATTTTTTTGAATGTTTCTAATATTTCTTTATCAAGTTCAGTTTCTTTTTGATTCCTTGGTTGGGTGGCCTTTTGGGGAAATAGAATATTAATGGATTGGGTTTATGGTCCATCAAATTAAACTCTCTTTAATTTGGTGGGGATTCTCTCATGATAAGGTTTCTTTGTATTTGGTTCATTTGATATGGTTGGAATTGAAGTTTTGTTGGGAGGGGATAACTCTATTTGAGAGGTCATTTGGATTTTAAGTTGATTTCCACTCTAAAGGGAAATGGAAATGAAATTTCCCTTATCTTTAAGGTTGAATAGTGGTTGAGAGGGAAGTTTACCCAAAACATGACTTTGTATTTCCCCCACCGAGTTGGAAAGTTGGCATAATTGGGTTCTCAGGTCCTGTATGGAATCTTGGGTGGTTTATTATAAGTAGATATTATTTTCATCCATTTGTTTCATCATGTATTCTAGAATAGGGTCAGGTTTTGGAGGGTGTTTTTGAAAAGGCATTTGTGGTGGTTTAGGATTTCTTGGTGATGGAAGAGGATGAATACTCTACCTCGGGTGGTTCCAAGATTATTTAGGTTGGTTTTAATATCCCCTTTCATATAGGCATGGTTTTATATCAACCTAGGGTTTCATGGATAGTATGGTTCTTTCCTAATGGGTTGATTATAGGTGAATCCTGAAAATATTTCCTCACAACTCTCAGAAGATTATTTCAATTGAGGGCATTGGTCATAATAGTGGGTGTCGGCAGAATAGAAACCACAATGTATGGGAGGAGGAAATTGGGATTTTCCTTAGGAAAGAGAAAGTTTTTAAATAAGGGCACTTACCTCTTCAAACTTCATGTCCACATTTTTCTTAAACTCAAAATTTTTCACCTCATGGACACCTTGAATGGGTACACTTGACCTTGAACCGAATTTTTGAGTGTTTTTCAACATGTTATCAATGAGATTCCTTACAGAAATTGGGGTTTTATCAATAGTACACCACCTAAAACAATATCAATCATGTTTCACCTTAAAAATACTGTATTAAAATATGATCAAATATTTGGTGGTGTGGGAAACTTGAAAAAATCCTTTTAAATATTTCCCAGTATTTATGAAGTGTTTCTCCTTAAGATTATCTTATCCCAAAAATTTATTTCATTATTATTTCAGTTCAAAAGTATGGGAAATATTTTTCAAGGAAAAGTAATTTCATTTCCACCCAACCTCTAATATGGGAATTAACATAATACAACCAATATTTTGCAGTTTCTTCTAATGAAAAAGGGAATTCCATGATATTTAATTTTTCTTCATATAAATTATTAGGTTTTAATTTTGAACACATAATTTGAAATTATTTTAAGTTATTATGTGAATCATATCCCACGAGTCTATGGAGTCTTGGTAATAAGTGAATTAAACTTGATTTACGTTCAAAATTGGGTGCCTCACCTTGTATTTGATTGTATGTGGGATGAATCTCCACATTAGGTGAGGATATTTATTTTAATTTCTTGTTATTTTCATACATATTATACATGATTATTTCAATTTTTATGTGTTTTCAAAATAAGAATAAGTATTGATAATATTTTTTATGTTTTTTGCATCTTCCTTCAAGGGGTTATTCATTGCTTCTTGGTGTCGATGACGTGAGATCCTCTCTAGTTCATGTTCAAAAGGAAGTATTTTATCTAATGAAGATCCCATCATGAACAATTAATACAAAGGGAATTTTTTATAGAACAACTTTAAAAATTTAAGGAAGAAAATAAGAAAAAAAATATTTACAAAATACACAATGTTTTTATAAAAAACGCACACTAAAAATAAATTTATAACCGACAATGATGCCAAAATTTGAACACATTGTAATGAAACATCAAATTGATTATGTTTTTAAAGTTAATTTATAGTATAGGGAATAACCTAGGTCATATATCAAGGATATTTGGGGGTTTAAAGTGTTTATTTTTAATAAAACAGACTAATATAGGGGTGGTTTTGAAAACAATTTTGAAAATAAAATGAATTAATTAAAGAGTTTAATAGTTGAAAAAGGAAGGTGATGATTTTATAATTATGATAGAAGGAGTTCATTTCAAGTTTACTACACATCTTGGATAGTTCATTGTTCTAAAAATTTAACATGGTTTAATGGTATTCTTTGGTTGATGGTTTTCAATATCCCTATTCCCCTATAACCTCTTAAAAGAATGCATAAAGAACCAACCCTTGACACGAAAATCATGTTTTCAAGGTTTAAAAATGAATAATAGAACAAGTTATACCAAATAATAATGAAATATCATGTATGTGAATGTGAAAAAGGATTCTTGTATTTTCTAATCTGATCGATCCATGATTCCCACTTGAAATCTCAACCCAATCAGTGTTGAGATAAAAAGTGTTTCACTTGATTAAACAAAACAAAAAACATTTAAAGAAAAATAATGTTAAGATAAAACTTAAATAAAATATTTAAAACACAAATTACACAAAACCAATTGCATAATAAGTGATGTAACTCCCTCATAAGTGTGTGTATCTCCCTTTAAATGATTTTCCACTATTTAGCTTTCCATTTAGAGGAGTAAAAGGATTGGGTAGAACTTCTCCTTCATCCTTGACCCTCCTATGAGGATATGGGCCTCCTAAACTTCTAGGACAAAGAGATTACTCTTATGGGAATAAAAAATACCAGAACCTTTCCTTCTAGTCAGACTTTAAAATGGGGTTCCTAAGGTTCCAATTTATAGGCAAAGTGGAAGGTGGTTTTGGGAACCCTAATTTCAATAAACTATATGGGCCATCGTTTTTAATGTCCATACATCCTTATATAACTTTTGAAAAAAAAAATCCCCAAATCTTGAATAACTCCATTGAAAAGTTGGCATAATTTTTACAACTAAATCCTGAGATATGGATTAAATATATGAAACAACTTTTGAATTCATGCAGATTCAGTTCCTTGGACATATTAGTCTGGTTGGGCCACTAGATGGACAAATTAGGATCAAGTGACTTTATAAAAGTTGTATACCACTTAATTTTGGAGAATTAAAAAAATATTAGACCAATTGAATTGATGAATTAATATATGTGTGTGTTTGACTCCACATATGTTCTTGGATTCTTATGTAATTTGGACCATTTTATTCAAATTTGTCTGAGGCCCTCCAAATCATTTACAACTACAATGAAAACATTGAAACAACTGAAATTAACCTTTTTAAAAGTTATTAATAAAAAATAATGGAATAAAAAATGAAGTGAAATTTATTATTAAATTTGTAATTTATGATACAAAATGAGTTTAACATAGTGGTATAAGGGTGAAAATGAATACTGAATCGCTACGTGATCAGCGATGCCTGATGGTTCTATGTTGGGAGATTCTATGCCTGAAAGGGATACTATGCTCAGTGAGGATCCTTTGAAAGAGGGGCCAAAAACTCTACTAGTTTAGGTACCTCTGTGTACATGATGGTGGTATTCTCTTCTTTGATCGACCTTCTCACTGGAGCTAGAATAGGCAACTAGTGAAACTCTCTAGCATACTGCGTGGATTCCTCCAAACACTAGGCCTTATAATAAAACCTCTAACATCTACATAAATTTTTTTTAGTGATGATGGTATGGAATATTTCAACCTTGACATTCCCCACACACATCAATAACAAATTTTCTTGAGTTAGTAACATATCTAGTGAGTACATGAGCACTTTACATGGGGAAAAAAAGCCTTTGGCTCGCTCATCAGGCCCCCACTTGAACTTTAAGAGGTTGGATATAATTTTATTGCACATAGTGGTGATGAACTGGTAAATTAATTTCCTACTAAGATCTTCCAAACCAGAAATAGACCCTATGGGTAGTTGGTTGTACCATATGAATGTAGGTTCTTCAAGAATTTGAACAAAACATCAGAGCTTGCCAACCTCCTACTACTATGGGGTCCCCAATATAGGTTATCGTATTGATATTAAATGATAAAAATGTTTTATTAGGTCTATTGTCTCATTGAAAAAGTAAAATTTGGGATTTCCAAACTTTGGGGGTTCTCAAAGGTTGTTCACCCACACCGGGTATGGATTCTTATTTGGAGGGATCGCCACCCGTTGTGTCTCCAGGGCCTCAAGGTGAGAGTAGCTATTAGGTTATCTTGGTGATGGTATCTATCTTGGTTGGATTACTTGACTAACAATTCATTGATAGGGTCGTTATCTCATAGAGTGAGCTCATCGACTCGAAGAATGACATGTTTCTGATCCTAAGGAGGATAATGACGCTGCTCAGGTGGGTTTAGTGACTCGTATCTCGATCACTTTCTATACAATCCTACCTCTACTCTACCTAGATGTGTGGGGTTCCTAATATCTACTGGGGACATCTATATAAGGAGTAATTTTTGTTGTTTTCCCACTATAGGAGATATGGCATCTCTTAGGGGGTGTCAAAATCGAAACATCGACCAATAATGAAATCGGTAAGGAGATTTTTATGCTCTGTGAGTTCCTAGAACAAGGCGGTAATTGTGGGATTTGCTTATATATTTGTCACAACCTAAAATATATTATAGGGTCCAACATGCTCTTTTACCTTGTTGTGATGTTGAACAAGAGGCAATGTCTTGACAGGGGTATCACCAAGACCATGTGCATACCTCTACAAATGTGTAAGTACACCTGTTTGAGGGTCTATCAGGCACCGTTCAACCTCTTGCGGTAGATCTTCACTGCTAATACCTAAATTTATGACTATATACCATTGATCCTATAGAAGGTTAGGTATTAATATATTTACTACAACTATAGGGGAACCCTCATTGTTAGCAGGTAGGTTAGGATTTCACAAGATAGAGATGAAGTGGAGAGTCGCGTACTGTTCGTAGCCCCTGATCTGTACATGTAGAGACACTTATTCCATGACTCAGTAGAGCACTGTAAGTCTCTTGACGCAGGTATGTTGAAGGGTTTTGTGGTAATTGTATGAAGTGGTGTGCTCGGACACTAAGAGTGCAGTAATCTTAACCCTTTGGCACTAATAGTCGATGGCCTTAAGGTGATCTTGGATCCCTGGATAGGAAAAATAATGATTGCATAGGAAATAGAACATCTTTGAGATGATCTAGAGGAAACACATGACCTATAAATTGATAAGGGACTCCTGGATGACAAATTTTGGAGTTGCAGCTATCCAAAACACTATAGAAAACTAGTCAACGGCCAGGACTTCCCACATACCCTCTTGCTTAGAGGAAAGTTCCTACTCTTGGTTGGACCAAAATATGATCAATGTTGGATAAGATATGGGTGTAAGCACCAATGTAGATTAGTTCTATAGTTGTTTAACTAGTATAGTATTTTCTATATGAGTCTAAGTTTCACTACAAGCTAGGATATGTCTCTGGGGCAGTACCAACTGCATCATCACATCTCTGTAGGATGGGGTGTTTTCCACCACCTCATGTTCTAGGGCAATGGTGTTCATTTATAGCTCAAAATAATTTTCACCATCTGAAGTTTCCAATTTTTACCTTGATAACACTCTGACTTCTCGAGCGGAGGTGGTGAGGAGGGAAGCTGGTGATGGAGGGAACTTCACTTTGAGCTCCCGGAAGGGTACTAGAACTTACTCCACCTACAAGTACCTATGGAGGGATCTGGGGATCATGTGGATATCAACTTCTAGGATAGATAATCACACTTTTTTGGATCCTACCCCAGACTCTTATAACTGGGGTATTGACTCCATTATCGTGTCTTCCATCCCCTCAAAATCGAAGATACTAATGAGGTCGATGATGACTTGATTTTTCCTAGGATTTCACCTTCTATGGTGAGTGTTCACCCTTCTACCTCAGATGATTATTTTGTTAAGGGTACATTTTTTTATAGGGAGTACCTACAAGCGTATTTTTTAGGAAATGGGGTGGACCTCCATGTTGAGAAGGAGTACATGGAGGACCTATGTACTGGTTACCAAAAGAGTGGGGTGGACCTCCACTTTGGTTAGTGACGACATGGGGAGGAACTCTATGCTGACTTTTGATGAATAAGGGAGGACCTCTTCTATAGTTGGTGATGGTACAGGGAGGATCTCCACACCGAGTCTCATAATTATGGGTTGGATTGTAATGTCTATCAGTGATGCTGATTATTGAAAGAGTCAACTCGGTCTTCCTATGAGGCTAATGCAGTCTCAATACCAATTTGGAGAAGATAGATCCATGTTTTCCTACTATAGTAATCATGAAGAATGTACATAAGGTGGTATGTCCCATTTTTTTCATAAAATTCATCTCCCATTGGGAGATGTTCAAGGCCTACCCCTGAAGTTGGCATCAGGTGCCTCAGATGAGGGTCGACAGAGCATGGGTGAATTCTACCTTCTCTTCAGTCTAAGGGACTAGTCATTGCTGGTGTTGACATATCCTAGTGGTATCCCTCATGGGTGGCTCCCTAGGGGTAGTCATGGCTTGAATGAATCGATCATCACCTACCTCCTAGTCATAGGGGAGCGAGTTGTAAAAATTCTCTGAAGAGAGACTCCCAAAATAGTTCATTGTTGGAATGGGGGGGGGTCCCCCTATATATCCCTTTAGGGAGATGGTGTTGATGAGTAAATGATTCCTCCAGGTCTTGGAAGGTCATATACCTTGTGGTAATGACCCCTACTACTCGTACCAGTATACGAGGGTGGAAATCACTCTCCTATGGATGATTTCTGAGGGTGAGACCGGACGTGGGTGCTTGATAGTCAATATTTTGGTAGAATTCATGATTAAAATAGAGTTTTTAAGGGTTGAAACATAGATATTATCCCTACCCAAATACCTATAGGCACTAGGTTTCAAGTTTCTTGTTGTTTGATCCCTATAAGATATGTAGATTCAGATGTTAGTAAAGGTATAAGAAAATCAATGACCAATTCCCCAACACCGTCCAATCTTATGAAGACAAAGATGGATCCACACTGAAAATTTCACAGACTGAGGATACCCAAAGCTAAAAACCACAACACATGGGTGAGTTTCATGCTAGGTCAACCATTTACTTGGTGGTACCTAGAACCATATGTTTTAATTCAGTGACATGAAAAATCTACTGGTTCCCTAACACTACTAGTCACCATGTTGAGGAGAAGATTTTCACATAGGGTTCACCATTTTTTCCAATACTTTCATCAGGGTCCCACCTTCACATAATAGTTGTGCACAATGGATACTGTATCCTAACATTCCCACTTTCCAAAGGTGGGTTACTTTCATCACTTTCAATAGTGATTTCTGCTCCTTGATCAAAACAGGATGATGGATACTTCTTCCATGGATTCCTCTTTGGAGATCGTAGCCTAGTCTGGGTCTCCCTCATATATTAAGTAGTGTTCATGGAACTCATTATTTGGGCCATATCTTTGTGGAAACCAGTTAATTAGACTATTTATATCTGGATAGGGTAGCAACCTTCAGTTAGGGGAGTATTTATGTTGGATATCATTGGGCATGTATAGATATTGGGCGCATTGGCCACATGTAAATCTTTCTCTTGCGAGGAAATATCATATGAGGAATCTTAGGAACAAAACCCAAGGAATTTCATGTCAATAATGATCCAATTTATTCTAGGAGTGTATGTACTCTAAGTATTTTTACCTCAGGTTTTCCATGTTTGTTGCATGAGGTAAGTGTTTTGACTTAGTTCACAAGTTCTGCATCCTGTGGAGATGGATCAGAACATCATATAGAGACGAATTAGTGAATGAGATTAACATATTTTGGATATGGATCGGATTCCCTATTGAGGATGATTGAGGTGTATCACTAGGGGAAACACTTGAATGGTTTACTAATTTTGGGATCAAATGCCTTGTAAAGTGGATCTGGGGGTGTGTCCTTATAAGGGGAGATGTCACACTTGAGTTTAACAAAGTGGATTGAACACCCTATGAGGAAAATCTATAAGGTTCATACATAGGAGTTAACACCATAGTTTACCAATAGGATCAAATTCCTTATGATGTGGATCTTAATTTTTTATGGATCTAATTCCCTTTGAGGAGAATCAGTTGTTTACCAGTTTAGATCGGATGCCTTACGAGGCGAATTCAAAGGTGTGTCCCCTAGGAAGGAAGATATCAAACATGAGTTTACCAAATTGTATCATAAACCATTTTATGTGTATTCATAAGGTTCCTCCATATGAGTTAACACCTAAGTTTACCAATTTTTGGTTTTTAACATCAAGGAGGAATCCTACATACCCTGTTTTGAAGATAGAGATCAAAACCCTTGTAGTTTGATACCGTAGTATAAGGTAATGTAACAGGACTAATACATGTATTTTAATATCATGTGGTAATTATAATCATGTCATGAAAGGAGTTTCTATGAGGGATTGTGTGGGGATTATGCTTTGAAGCCTCCCTTTGAAATAGGATCGCTCTTAAGGGAATGGTATGGGGCTTACGCATGGTAGTTTCTCTAAATGGGAGGCTTGTTCACTATGGTGGAAGAGGGTGTCATCCTATGATGATCGTAAATGGTTAATCATATGCTTAGAACATAGGGTAAGAGGTGTGGGTCATCCCATGTCAATCATACATGGAGAATCCTGTGCTTGTGACATAGGGTAAGGCTACAGTTTTACGTCATGTGCTAAGGATGTTGTCATTTAGTTTAATTTCATATGACTAGAATGTGGAACTAGGTGGTTATACATCATGAAACTCAGATATTGGGGACTCAATCCTCACCCCTTAGGATTATGTGACCACTTCTCATGATTCTTTGTTTGGGGAATGTTGTTGTCACTGTTGTGGAGGAGTTGTTAATCACGAGGTCCGCATTTGGGTACCTATGCTTAGAAGAAATGAGAATTATGGTGACTATGATTAGAATCAATAGGTATTTAGAGGTATTAATACATATTTGGTGTGATTTGGTAAGATACAGGAGTGGGTGGAACAGGTCACATGGAGACTCGAGGTGCAACCAAACTGGTCCTGAATTGGTGTGGGGGGCATAACACTCAACCTTTTTGAAAGGGTGTCAGTATAAGGGAATCACCATAGAGAGGCATAGGAGGATGGTTTCACAAATCTTGGAACCTCTATGATATTTTCTTCATGAATATCAAGTGCCTTATGAAGTTTAGAGGATTTGATAAGGGTAATTCTTCAGGAAATAGGGTGTTCTTTCCTCGGTGTGAAGTCTTGATTTGGGGGGGAGTTCTTCACAAATACTGAATGCTTTGTAAAGCCTAAAGTGACTCAAAGGGAATTATTCCTTCACAAAGGGCTTGGTAATTCATTAAAGTAATCTCCACTTTGAGTGGAGGCTCTAAAAAACACAAGTGAGGTAGTTTCATAATGATTGGATACCTTGGGTGATCCATTTTATCTTTTGTTCATGAAGCTTAGGAGGTTTGCGAATAGGGAGTGATTTTGGAAGTTGAAAGGTCATGGTTCATCACTATAAAGTAGAATTTAAGGGATTATTTATATGGTATGGGTCTCACCAAGATTTTATAAATTCATAAATCATGTATGAGCTTCGTGAATGTGCATGGCTTGGTGAGTCTGAATTTCACTCTCATGAAGATACCATCAAAACTTTATGATTTCATGAAGTGCTTCATGGATCCTAATATCTTTGTTACATGGTACCATTAGACCTTTATAATGTTTGTAAAGAAGCTTATTGACTAGGGAGCTTCTCAATCTAAAGCTATTTGTGAATCTCATTTTCTTTATGAACCATAACCTTAGAGGTATTTTTGGGCAGTTTTGGCTCGGATTCATTTCGAACCAGTCATGCCTTCCTCAACTATTCCTTTAAAAATCATATTTTGGCATCAAAAATAATATTTAAAACTAATGTTGTTCAAATAGGTGGGTTGGTTTAGTTTAAAGATAAATATCACCCAGAATTCAATACCCCAATATTTTTTTTCATAAAACTCAACATGGTGGGATGAGGTTATTTAAAGGGTGGGTCAATTTGATTTAGAAAATAATTATAAAAATTAACAAAAATACATAATTTTTTTAATTCATAAAGAAAAATAATGTTTCAAATTCAATAATTCCTTTAAATATCACATTATAAAGTTATCATTTTTTGAAAACCCCATATTTTAATCTAATAATTTAAAAAATATATTTTTTTTATATCGAAAATTAGTTATATTGTAAGTCACACAACAGTCTTAAGTGAGAGTTACCCTTAGTGGTGCTGAATTATGGTATGAAACTCGTCCCAACTTAAACACTTAATCCTCAAAGTATCATTTTTCTAAATTATCTTAACCTCATTATTAGTAGGTCCAGACTTAAGTTATTCTTTCAACAATGATCTGATTTTTATTTAACTAGTTTGATCGATGATGGATCAAACCACACTCTCCAATTTATTTCTTTCAAAATATAAACAAAACATGTACAAAAGACACAATAATTTACATGGTTCATAGACACTGGGCTAATCCAAGGATCATATAATGATAATGTGTTGATATACCAAGATCCACTAAACTCACTATTTCATGGTGGTTTTAGGGTAGGTCACTCTAAGACTAGGGTCACTCACATTACAGCTATTTAGGGATGGTTCACAATCCCCTAGGTAAACTCCCTTACTCCTATATCTTTTTCACTACTTCATGAAAGGAAAAAAACATTGAAAACCCACACCAACTCAAAAAAAGATCATTGTAGTTGTTTATGCACTCAGTATAGATAGGTTATCCTACATCACCACATGTCTCTCTATTACAGACTATGAACATGAACATGATAGTAACTTCATATTCCATGATTCATATGAAAGTTCTCGGCACAATGAAATCACCTATTGTGGGCATTAAATTAAAATTTATTTTATCATAGAGTTTCCCAAAAACCTAATAGAGGAAATTTTCATGTTAAATTTACAATAAATTATTTAATATTAAAATAAATGATTTACCTTGGATTAGTATCCTTTATTCTATGTATATTTTTATCATTTTAAAACCCTTTTTGGATTACCTTCATTATGGTGTAAGTATCTAAGTGTAGAATCCCTCCATTGGCGATCCACACACGATCCTTTGATCTTCAAGCAATGCCAATTGATTTTCGGACACTAGTGTAGTGACAAAATTATCTTTAATCATTCATGTTGATCACTCATCCTTCAATATTTAAGGAATCTCTCTTACAAATCTCTTTCTTAAGAGGGAGAGAGAAATAGGAATTCGAGATTGAAATATGTTGTGTGTAACGATTCTCTATTTCTTGATTAACCCTACACAATGGACATAACAATATATTTATAGAGTTCGAGTTTAAGTTAATATATTATTTAATTTCATGTTGAACCTAAAATAATATAATAATTCTTAACAACCCCATGCCACATAATAATAAAATAATATTATTATTTTATGTCGTGCACTAACTTCTGCAATTACAAATATTATTTTTCTAGATTTTAAATTAATATTTATCATGAGACATGGTCTTGGTCCATTCTAACTACTCAACATTTATTGAATAATAAAATAAACATTTTATTCATAAATAAATATCTTTTTCCAAAAAATAGTGAATAAATATTTATTAAATATTCAATAAAATAAATAAATAAATTTTATTCACAATCCAATGAATAGATATTTATTTAATTTATGTGGCCATTAAAACTTGATAAAAATTATTCCTCCATATTGAGAAAAATATTTGTTCCATTAATGAAATTCAAATATAATTTAATCAAGATGAATAGAAACACTTAGTGTGTGAACCTCTAGGATTATTTATTATTAGAATTTGGAAGGTACTTCTAATGTCCAAAATTATTGTCTAGAAATGGGTCAAGGCACCCAAGAGAAGAAACTTATTATCACAATGTTGATGAAAAAATATGAATTCTCATTGTGTAATATAACCCCCCTTTACCAATATCTCATCAAGAATGTTATGCATTTGTGTCACCAACTTATGTGCTCGATATGTCTTTCTTTGACTATCATAAATAAACTTCATTGCACCATGTCCATGGAATTTATGTGAAAGTTTTATTTTAATCAAAGGGTTAAGATATCAAATTACATAAATATAGAAAGGAAAAATCCTTCCTTGACTTATCCATTAATAAAATTTCATTTATGACACACCCAATGTACCATACTTATACCAATATATTAATTGATGGTTTTTTTCAATAAATCTATGTGAATTTCATGACATGCATTAATTATAATCTTAAAGTATAAGGACCATTAGACATGCTTATAGAGAGGAATATCTGATGACACCAAAATATGTAGAATTCCTACAGGTGGGTCTATTATTATAATCTCATATTTTAGAGATTACCAAGTATGAACTTCATGATAATAAGCCTCGTCTATTTATGAGTACATTCACCTGATAGTCTATGTACTATGTTCCTATACAAAGTACATTATCTGAACATAGAACTAGTTTTAAGAATAACATCATAGCATTTCAAGTTTCTCATCATAGATGGGAATTGATATGCCCTTTTCAATTAAAACAATTATATATGACATTATCAAATCAATGTTATGTGTAAGAAAAATCAACATGTGATAATATATTTAAATTAATAGGAACATCTTTGAATATACATGTAATCTTAAGTACAAAACTAGTTGGTTCTAGGGTGCCAAATCCAAAAAACTCCCACTTTCACTAGAACCACCTTCTAACCACCTATTAGTTCTCACATGTGGAAACCTGATTCTATTGAGTATGGAAACCACTACTCATCCTATTACGTTTCCATGTATATGGTTGGAAAAAGACACTTGTCTTTATAGAAAATCCATTTACTATAACATTACTATCTTGAGAAAATCCATCAAGAAGTGATATAACTGAGTATCCACATATTTTTTCCATGTCAAAGTCTTGACTTCCTGAAATTATCCATAGTCAAATATTATCATAAAACAATCTCTTTATTTTGGTATAACCTAAAATTGGAATAGGAAACTACTAAACCACTTCTTATGCTGCATAAAAATCCACAACATACTCAGATATTGTAGATATGACAACCACTAGATATAATAAGTTTTTTTACATATTACCATAGCCTATTATATGATACTAGATCAAATTGTATTAAATTAAGACAAGTGTTAAATTTACTTGATCACTAGTATTCTCACTTCTCCAGACACCATGAATTCATCAAATTCTACTTTGTGAAGTACAATTAGATATTTCTAACTATAATTTATGCATTTATGTTGGATCTATTTAATATTCACATACTATGAATCATGCATTAGTAATATCAAGTATTAATATATATCTTAGAACATGAGATAAATTTCTAGAACTTAATCTTGTGAAATTATATTAATATCAATAATATTTTCCTACACCTATGAATGTTCCATTGGAAGGATTATATGCCAACAAAATTTCATTCTTCATCCCTAAAATATCTTGGGATTGTCCCAAATTCTTCATTTTGAATCTTCTGGACAAGTCACGCTTTAGCTTATGGATCGTTCCTTTTTCTAGTCCATCCAAAAATATGTCATACAAAAAGTAATATGATGAATATTCCATCATCCATTTACTTCTGGTAATAATAATGATCTGTGTTTCACCTTTATAACTCTTACTATGACTAAATCAATCAAATTTTTGATTTCATTGTCATGTCGCTTGCTTCATCCCATTAAGAATTTTCATTAACTTAAAAACCAAATTATGGTTCTCATATTCTATGAAACCTATTAGTTTCTTAATTTATTTTTCTTCCTCCAAAATCCCATAAAGAGAGGTAATATTTACATACATCTATTCGAGGTAGAGATATTTCACTCTAACCATGCTCAACATCATCTTAATAGTTGTATATTTAACTGACAGTGAGAATATTTTTGATAAATAAACATCATCCATCTATTGAAATATATTTCACACCTTCTGTGCTTTATATTATTTATATCATACACAAATTCCTTAAATCTGGAAAAAAACTTATTATTCAGCGTCTTCTTCTATTCTGGTAATTCAAGGATATACCAAGTTAATTTTAACTTTAATGAAGTCACATATTTATCCATCACTAACTTCCACTATTTGGAATCATGTGTGGATTCCACTTTTAGGCTCTATGTCTCTCCTACATCTATTATAAGAAGAATTTTTATATAAGACCCAAATATATGAATTGGATTTCTAACTCTGGTTGAACTCTTCAACTAAGTTCAGTTCATTACACTACTCAACTCAGATATTTCTTTTAGTAACTGATCTTTTGACACTCTAACTACCAGAGCCTTAAATTTTGGTTCTCCTACTCAAGATTTAGCTACCATTGAAATTTATAGAACATATTCTATTAGACTCACCTCCATAATTTTGTTTCTATCATCTATATCCTTCAGAACTTATGATCTTCCAGTGATCTCATTCAGATCAACTTAGATTTTGATAGTTTATTTATTTAATTCAACTTCTTTTACCACCATGTTCTGGTCCTTCCATAGAACACCTTCATTTAAGTGAACATATTGACTTATGATGACTTATCTTTTTTCTTCATACCATAACAAATAGCTAAAATTCTCATCACCATACCCAAATAAAAAGGAACTTGGACTTTGAATCAATACTATACCAATCCTTAGAATCAATATTTATGTACTCCAATATTCTAGAGACTTTATGGTTTTAATATTCTAGAAATTTTACATACTATATCTCATCTAAAAGTTCCTTCCCAAATGTAGATGTTATACTTCTATTGACTAGATATGCTTCTCTATTAAGAGATTCTGCCCAAATTCCCTTATAAATAACAAAAGGTAGTCACATAATTTTAGAATTCTTTATCAACATCTTATTTATCCAATCATCCACTCCATTTTGTTATATAGTTTCAGGCACTGTCTTCTCATACCATGTCCCCTTCTTCTTGCAGAAGTTCTGGAAGTTGTATCTGGTGTACTCACAACCTTTGTCAGAATGTAAGAATTTTATCTTCTAACCAAATTACCTTACCACCATGTATTTCCATTGAATGACATCCTAAAACACATTAGATTTATAATTTAGAAATTAAATATCAAATTTCATCATAGCATTATCAATAAATTTTGAAAAGTAAAATGAACCTTTGAGGGACTGAATAAGTGAAGATCCCAAAACATCAATGTGCACAATTTCTAACTTCTAAGACCCAGGATTCCATTTATCTAAATTAAAGGGCACTCTACTTTTTTCTAGCACAAAGATTTCACATATTTTTATGTCCATGTGATTAGACTTCAGTATAAATTTAGCTACTAAAACCTTTATATTCCTTTCACTGAGATGTCCAAGCATAAAATGACAAACCTATGGATTTTATGAAATTCTATCCAATTCAATTGAGTATGTGCTTTTATTTAAATAAATTTTCCTATCCTTTACTCTTTTTGAAACAACTATGGATCCTTTAGTAACTTTCCATAATCTATTAGTAAAGGTAGTTCCATAACTTGCATCATCCAATTGTCTACTTAAAATTAAGTTCTTTCACATCCCTGGGACATGTCTAACTTCTTTTAGCTTTAGGACTCCTCTATTATTCTTTTGGATATTCACATATCCTTTTCTAATGATATATATAGTTTCATAATCCACAAACTATACTTTTTTGAAACTTCTAGATACATAATTTTCAATGCATCTCTCCACCCCCTTTGAATAGAATGATGTACCCAAGTCAACCACCCATGACTCCAATAGAATATTGACATTAAGAAATAGTTCAATGCCTCATTCCATAGTACCAATAGAATTTGATATTCTAGAAATTGAAAATGTTCCAGTGATCTCCTTGTAACTCCTACAGTTTTTCTTGATGTGTCCTTTTTTCTAAACTTCCAACATATAGGGCTTAGACCAACCTAATTTTCTTGGGTATTTTTCAGTGGCTTATCTTTTTTTATTTCTTTTAGTAAATATACTTCTATTAGGGTAATTGTCCTTATCCATTATAATTAAGAGAATTTTTTGATGGTGCTTGGACCTCCCTCTGAAAAATTTATTCATTGAGAATCATCTTCCATATATCATCAAATACTAAATATATTTTTATTCCATAGTTATTGAAAATAATCATTATTGCATCCAAAATATCTGAACGCAATGAATATAGTAGGAGTTCTAACACACCATACATATACTTTACCTTCACCAATTCATTTTTCCATAAAATAATATTGAAATCATTTACATGATCTTCCATTGGTCGTCCTTTTGATAACCATAGGAAAAAACCTCTACATTATGAACACTTTGTTAAATATTGTAGGTTTCTCATACATATCTAATAATTCCTTTATTACTTATATCATTTTATTTATTTTATTAATTTTAAAATTAATATTATTTTCCAAATACATCTTCACCAATGACAAATCTTTCTTATCTATCTGTTCCTATTTGTCCATTTACATCTTCTCTAGAAAAACACTAGTAAGTAAAGAATTAAGGTCCTTCTAAATCAGATGATATTCCATATGAATTCTCTAGAATCAAAAATACAATCCATTAAACTGGTCTACCAAGACCATTATATCCTAAAATTTAGATATCATCAAGGTTAGAATGGGTGAGGAAACCTGAGCTGCTTGAACCATGTGTGTTGAGACAACTTTTTGGGGAAACACTAATTTGTGATTCTGATAAAACCACTCAAAGAAGAAACCATGGTCCACCAAAATATTATATGTTGAAGGATCTACATAGAAGATATTAAACCTCTATAATTTTTTTTCATATATTAGCTGTAAAAATACTCAAGAGGGGGTGGGGGTGAATTGAGTTCTTGAAATTCTCTTCACTTAAACCAACCTCTATTAAGGTGTGATTGTTTCTAATATTTTCTTATCATGATCACAAAATGAAAATTAATACAATAATATAAGAATAAACCATAGAATATTTATGGTGGTTAGAGGTATATATATTCCCCAGTTAACTCCACCAATAGTCAACTCCTACATCTTGGTGATTTCACTAGTACCAATCATTTTTCTAGGGACTGCCTGGATGAGTGAAAGAATCTTTCACTTGGTAAAAATCCATAATATTTTTTTAGGATACTAAAAGGATTTTAAAAAACAAAAACCTTTAACACTCAATACAAGGAGTGTTTACTTTCTGTAATGATAAATAATAATGAGATATTACAAGATGAAGTATACAGTTGAAAGATTCCATTGACAAAAAAGAATAAATCTCCAAGAGTGAAAATATGAATAAATAATTGTTCAAGAAGAGTCTTCAAAACATGGTAGGATTCATTTTGAAATCTCCACTATAGAGAATTTTATTCTCCATTTTCTTCTTATCATAGAGAAGCAACAACACAAAATACTTTAGGAGAGAGATTGTGAGAATGTCGGACCTTCTATTCTTGATGTTATTGTTTGAATGTTTATTATATGTTCCCCAAAACTATTGTTAATAGCACATATAAAACACAAAAGGATATGAAAAGACTCTCTAGGTTCTCTTTACTTAAAATTACCTTAGAAAAAATCACTAATTAATAGAAATAATAACCTCTTATTCCTTTCTTATTACTTGAATCCTTTTGGAAATTAATTTTATTTAATGCATTTAAATCAAAATTAATTTTCACTTTAAATACTCCAATAGTAATAAATAGAATGTTTTTAGAATAACTTAGTATATTTTGGATCACCATGTAGCTAAAATTAGCATATTTGAATTCATGTAGTTGAATTGATCCACGTAGTTATTCATCATGTAGGTGAATTTTTCACATATCCATATTGATCATGTAGACATAATTACATAGTAAAATTGATCATGTAACCAAAATTCACATATCCTACTAAATCACAAAGCTGATTGGAGCCATGTAGCTAAATATTTCATGGATCTAAATCACGTAGCCAAATTCTCGACATGGTCGATTCCACAAAGTATTTTCATCGATGTATTCATTTCTCAAGTAGTTGATTATATGATCTATGCAATTATTATAGGAAATTTTATCACATATCTGATTTGCATAGACTAATTGTTGATATAGCTAAACTAAACACACTTAAAATAATATTTATTAAAATAATAAGGGTTTTGAGGATCATTAAAACATAAATTACATGATATATATTGGGAAAACATCAATAGTCCAAAAATATCCACCTTTTAATGATAAAAACCCATTAAACATTAAAAATGAAATTTTAAATAGTTAAAAGATTTTTGGAGAAAATATCTAAAATATATAATACTCTTTAAATTTTTTATTGATCCATTATTATCCCCATTTATCTATCTTATCCCCATTTTGTATCATTAAAAAGAAAGGAAAAGGATAAGAAAACAGATTAACTATAGCATATTGAGTCATTAATAGTTAAAATATAAGGAATAAACTGAATTTGAATAAGGATTGACTAAAATTCAGGAATTATAGTAAGTAAAAAATTCAAGAAAATGGAAACCATTAAATGAAAACAGTTACATCATACAATAGGTAGAAAAATAAAAACTTTATCAAATGTGATCACTTTTACTAAATACTGATACATAACACATATATAAATACATATACAAGATATCAGTCAAATGAATTTGGCTTATGGATGGGTTCAAGGTCATATGGAGGTTTGGGTGGTGGTTTATTAATGGTTAGAGAAGAGGAAGAGGTACTAAGTGGTTTAACCACTAGAGGAGTCACTACCCTTACAATCTCTACTGTAGTACTATCTTGAGCTCCAAAATCAAATCTATCTGGAGGCCACTATGTAGGCATGCTCAAAAAAATTCAAAGTTTTCAAAATAAATACTGAAATTATAGGAACTATAGATTGTGAAGGTTATTTTATTTATAGAAACTAAATGTGTAGCTTCTATTATAGTGGGTTAAGTAGAATACTTTAATTATTCGTGTTTATAGATAGTGTCTGGATCAAACACAATTTCCAACTTCTATTGGTATCCCTTATAGATATTAGTAGGTGTTGGGAAAATGGAACTTATTCCTCTGAGAAAAAAAGTACATCAACACACATGTTAATTTTCTAGATAATATCCATCTTGAAAATTTCCAAAATGGTTGCAAGACCTTGATGATGCATTGAGATAAAGTGGATAAAGAGTTTTTTAGAAACCCTTTAATAGCTTCAAGATATCCAGTAAAAACCCTATGAGAAGAAGTACTAACTATAGAAGTTGGATGAAAATAACTAGATGGAGCTACAGGGGGTTTTAAAAACTATTCTACAAGAATCATATCTATATATATTTGTAATCAGATCAACCTCCGTTATAATGAGGTTAGCTTCTGTTATATGTGTTCTAAATACTCAATAATGACTTGAGAAAACTCAATTACATTAATTTAGGATTATTGAGAAATTAAATCTCTAGTAGCAGCTGGGATAGGTGAAATAGGTCTCTTTGGAATGTTCATAACAAGCTCCTCCCATTTTTATCTATCTAATCAAATAAGGGATTCATCAAATTCTGAATAACTAGTCTCATATTTAGAAGAACATAAGTAAAAAATATGTAATACCCTCACAGATCTTACCTAACATTGATGAATTTTTTTGATGGTTCCTACTAACTGTCCCCAAGAGAGTAATAAATCATGTGTCAAACATCCTTATACACTATTATATTTTTATCCATATTATTACTAATCAAGGGAAAATATTTCCTAAGAAAACTTATTATTTCATTCAAATAAATATTAGTTCCAAGTACATCTCTTCTTATAGCTTCCTTAGTTTCCTTAAACTCATACAATTGATCCTTTCTAAAATCTTGAAAAATCACTGGAGTAATTATGTCACCTTTCAATGATTGGAATTGGGATGAAACTAAATTCAAATATAATGAAATTTAATCAAAATGAGTCTAAAGAACATAAACCATTGAAGGTTTTGAAGTGTTTGTAGAACTTGGATAAAATATCTTAATGAAACCAAAGTATCTCACCACTATACTTCTCAAAGTATTAAAGTACTATTTCACATATGATTTGAAACTTTTATTCTCATGAAGGGAATCCTCAGAAAGATCTTACTGAACCATAGGCAGGTTCTAAATAACATATCTTAATGATGCCACTAGAACTCCAAGCTTAATCACTTACAACTTGGTAGCACATAAACTTTCTAGCTCACTTACTTTATCTCCCATAGCCACAAACTTCTTATCATTTACACCAGAAGAAAATTGTTTCACTAGTTCAAGATTATTAATCAAATTTGTATGGGAAGCTATCATCCCAACTAACCTATAAAAGTTATATATAGACACTTAGGTTTTCTTAAAATTTATAATCTTAACGTTATAAGAGATCAAATACCTCTTTATATCATCACAATCTCCCTTTATATTATTAAAATTAGTGAAAACCACTAATGTAAAGGTCTGTATTTTCCTATCAACATCATATCCTTCAAAACCTTTTCTCACTGAGGGTGCATTCTATTACACATGAGGAGGAGATGGAAGGTTCTAAGGGGTATGTAAATGAATGTTATATTCTTATAAGATCAAATTCATAGTTCCATATCTATCAATAGTAGGTGATCCAAAGGGTGGATCAACCACTGTATGCTCAGCCTCAGAATCCACAATAATAACTAGTATGAACACTAGTCATTCCACTCTAGCTCCAGTAGTTGAAACACTAGGATCAGTATCAACTGGCCTTTATACTATGATATCTGCAACTATCTCAACAGTGAGAACCTCTTCCTATACTGATTCAGCGGCATTGAGATCTATAACTTTCTGAATCTAATAGATCTTCACAATAAGTATTACCTCTATAAATATAGGCTCAGATATCTCAACAACTATCTCTTCAACTACCCTTGTAGGAACCACCTCAGTTTTTGTTTCATCACTAGGAGGTGAGGTCCTAGTCTTCTCCACCTAAATTGGTGTAGGAGTTGGCATAACCACATGAGTATCACTCAACTAAACATAGGTTTCAAGGAGTTGGAGTAACAATCCTAATTTCACCCGAAGGTCTTCAGAATAAAAGTAGATAAAGTGTTGATCTTATGACACTTAACTACCACTCCTTCATTTTAATCAACTTCATTAATCTTCAAAATTAGAGACAAATTATTCTATAGGGGGTTATAATTGTGCATCCCTTTTCCCTAAAAAATAGTCCATTAACCTTATCATGTACCTTGGAAAGTTTAGCTTCATATTGGTGATATGGACATATATAAGATAAATGTACTAAGACAACACTATTCTCATTTCACCTACTCTCTAATAAATTCCTATTTGAATGAATTTACATAAAACTATCCATTCAACCTCTAAATCTTTCATTACTTTTTTCTCAAAATTATGTGACCCAAAAAGAAACTTAAAAACATATGAGGGTGATAACATGATTGTTCCAATTAGGGACTAACTAAATTTATACTCACCTTCATGAGGACAATACAAAATATCTATAATATCCATTATAGAAACCAATAAGGAATCCCCATTCATATTTGTAGATATAACATCCTCTATTTCACCAAATTGGAACTCAACATTCCTCATAAACTCATTGACCTGTTGTTCAAATAAGAACCCTGACTTCTTCTCATTGAAAATAAACTCCCACCCCTTTAATTGAAATACCTTACTCAACAACAACTCTTTTCCATTCAACCAGTCCATGTCTATATCTTTCCCAACAATCACTTGGTATGGTACACCTCCAACCTTGGATTTCTTTAAAGAACTAAAATTTTTATCATCTCCATGCTTAATCTTCCCCATTTACAATAGTTTGGTTGAAGGTTTATAGATTCGAGAGGGTGGAAGTTCAGTTTATGGAGAAATGAATTAGTCAAATATTGAGAGAGGTGAGGTTCAATTTAAGGGTTAGGTTACGTACCTAATTTCAGAAAAAGAAATGTAGGAGATTTGGTTTCAAGGTGAAATATGAATTTAAATAAGTAATATAATAAAATCAAATAAGGAAAAACAATTTTAAAATAGAATAAATAATTTTTTTAAAATTAAATTAAGGCATAAATAAATACTAAAGAATAATTGATTTTTTTTAAAATAATTTAAAATGGGATAAATTCATTTATATTTCACAATACATTAAAATATAAATAAATTTACAATAAATGCATGCATTGAAATAAAATTAAAATAAAAAATAAACAAGTCAAGTTAAAATCATTCGAATTCAAATAACGTCAATTCTCACTTAAAAAAACTAATATGCAAAGGGCTTAGTAAAAATATTATCTAATTGATTCTTATTAGAGATAAATTCAAGAGGTATATCACCTTTCTAAGTGTGATACCTCAATAAACGATTTCATAGATATATATTCTTTATTCTTTAATGATTTCTTGAATTCTTGGTAATGTTTATGGCACTAGTGTTATAAAATTTGATTTAAACTTGATTAAAATTGAATCCAAAATCCATCAAGGTGTGTTTCATCGATAATACTTATACACAACAACCACCATCAACTATGAACTCTGTTTTAGTAGTAGATAATGCAAATGATCGTTGTTTCTTACTAGACCAAGATACCATATATTTACTTATAAAGTGATAAGTTCCTAAGGTACTATTTATATCTAGTCTATAACAACCAAAGTATAATATGAATTCAAATTTAAATCATAGGTTTTTAGAAAGATAAACCATTCCTTTCAAATAGAAAAAAAAATTAATTTGTAAACTTTTAAATGAGATCCCTTGGTATTTTCTTGGAATCTATCACACAAGTATACCGCAAACATAATGTTTTGTCTACTAGAAGATAAATAGAGTAGACCCTCAATTATTCATCTATAAAACTTGTTTTTAACTAATTCCCCAGCTTCATCCAAATCAATATTTTCATTATAACTTATAGGAGTTTCATGTATCTTATTATTTTCAACTCAAACTTTTTATGTAAGCTAAGTATATATTTTATTTGATTTAGCACATTCAAAAATCCTTTTTGATAAATTTAAAATATAAGAATAAAATTTAACTCACCCATCATACTCATTTCAAATACTTTTTCATGAGTTTTGAAAAATCATCACACAATATTTTATTTGTGAAACAAAAAATCACATCAACAACATAATTTGAACTAACAAAATATATGAAGATTATGTTTTATTGAAAAGAGTTGGATCTTTCAATCCTAATTAAATTTAATTTAATAAAATAAAAGAACTCAAATGATCATACCAAGTTCTAGTTGTGTTTTTAAGACTGTAAAGATAATAAATATGTTTGAAAATAGAATTTGGAAATTGAGGATTTTCAAAACCAAGAGGTTGTTCAATATAAAATTCCTCCATAAGAAAACCATTTATAAATGTATATTTAACATCCATCTGATATAGTTTTAAATCCATATGATATTCATAAGAAATAAGAATTATAATGGATTATAATTTGGATATAGTGGAAAATGATTCCTTATAATCTATTCCTCCCCCTTGATTGTACCTTTTAGCCACTAATCTATCCTTATTCCTAGTTATCACAAAATGTTCATCCTATTTATTTCTAAAAACCTACTTTGTTCCTATAATAGGGTAATCATAGGTTCTATAAACTAATTATTATACCGTGTTCCTCTTAAACTGGTTCAAATCATCTTGTATAGATAAAACCCAACTCTCATTGGCTAAATCTTCTTCTAAGATTTTAGGTTCAAGATGGGATAAAAGGAAGATAATTCTGAAAGGTTTACCACACTCCTTATAGTACTAATTCATTTATCTAATTTTCCTATTATTGAATCTAAGGGATGATTTTTAAGGGTTTTGGGCTATATAGGAAACACACTTTAAGGTTCACTGGTGTCAATCCTTTCAATGTTGGTTTTACTAAAGTCAAGTTCCAAATATCTATCTTTTATATTATCAAAAATAGGATATGGTATCATGTTTTCAAAAGAATCACTTTAATAATAAAATTGAGTCATTTTATGATCAAATGGATCAATTTCATCAAATTTCACATGATTTGATTCTTCAACAATCTTTGACCTTTTGTTGAAAACTCTATAAGCCTTATAAGTAGTATAATAACCAAGAAATATTACTTCATCATCCTTTGGATGAAATTTACCAAGATCATCATTGGTGTTCAAAATGTAAACATTACATCCAAACACTTTAAAGTATCCAAAATTTGGTTTTCTATTATTCCATAGCTCATAGGGAGTTTTATTTAAAATATGCCAAATTAGAACATTGTTAATGAAATGACATGATATATTTAGATATTAATCCCAAAAATGAGTGGAAAATTTATATTCATATAATATAGTCCTAGAAATTTATTATAAGGTCATATTCCTACTTTCCACAAAACCATTATATTGAGGTGTCCTAGGAGAAAAAGGTATGTTTGATACCATGTTTTTAATGAAAGAATTGAACTCATGATTCTCAAATTAACCTCCATGGTCACTCCTATAAGAAATAATTAAGTAATATTTCTCTATTTTAACCAATTTATAGAAACTTATAAAAACAGAACAAGCTACATTTTTAAGACATAAAAAAGAAAACTCAAGTAAACTTAGAGAAATTATAAACTCACAAAAAATATTTTCCTCTTAAGCATTTTATTCTAGGAGGTCCAAACAAATCCATGTGTATATGTTATATAGGACTATATATAACAACATATTTAATTGATTTAAAATTTGATTTGTGTTTCTTACCCATTTGGCATGTTTCACATGGTTTCAATTTATTCAATTTATATTGAGGTAAATCTGAAATTAAATTTTTCTAAGAAAATTTTATCATAGAGTGAACATTAAAATGAAACATTATTCTATTCCAAATAAAATATTTATTTGTTTCAGTATTTAAAAATTTCACATTTTTTCTACACAAATAATTAAGATATACTCAATAGAAATTCTAACTTATAAGTGACTTAAAATTAAATAATTTATCTCTAAAAAAAGTACATGAATTATTTGAAAAATCTACAGAGTAACCTTTATCACAAAGTTGGTAAATAATTGCTAGGTTGTGTTTTAATCCTTACATATAAATCATTTTTTTTATGATTACTAATATTGGATTTCCAACTAATATAACTCTAATAATATTCCCCCCTAAATTTTCACCAAATGTGACATAACCACCATCAATTTTAGATAAAGAATGGACATTTGAGAAATGTTCAATCATATGCCTTGTGCATCCACTCTCCATATAACATTTTAATTTGATTCTATTGTAGATTTGTCCCTATAAAATAGATCAAAAAAGAAGTTTTTTCTATACCCATATTCTCTTGGGTCCGGAAATGTTAGTAACCAAAGCTTTAGGAATCCAAAACCTCTCTTGATTTCAAGAAAGTCCAACATTTAATTCTGATAAATTTCATGAAATAAAATCATTATTAACACCAAAAAAATTGAGGGTTCCTTATACCAAAACCATTTTCATAATTTCTAGGTTCTCTATAATGAAACAATAACTTTATACATGTTTTTGTTCTTTGAAATAGTCATTAAATTGTTTTTTATAGATTTGGTGTTTCACATTTTCTTCCAATTCCAAACTTATATTTTTGGATTTTATTATTACCAAAGATTTGGTTTAGGTAATTTTACCATTTTTTAAAAACACTAGTATCATCTTTAAAGGATTGAACTTTTTTTCAAGATTTCAATTCTATTACCATGTTCATCATAAGAAGCAATAACAATTTTCTTCTTAACCTTTAGGTCTAAAATTTGTTTGTTTAAGTCCTCTTTTTCACTTATAGAAACATTATAAGAATTTTTATGGCCTTATTTTTCTTTTTCAAGCATTAATATTTAGTTTCTATAATGGAAAAATATTCATTCATTACTTCAAAAGTGAAACTTTCAGATTTAGATATCAAATTCATGACAAGAAGAGTAAAATGAATGTAACTCCTCAGATTGTTCCATACATCGCATGTTGGCCTTTTTAATTGATATTTAATATTCTAATTTAGAATATGTTTTATCAATATAATACTTATAGGGACTCAATTTGGCCTTAATATCTATTATTATATTTACATTGAATTTTGGTTTCCATTTTTATTTCTTATCATATTTTTTTTCTTGAAGTTATGGAAAATTTGGCTTCATATGTCCAAGATTCTTTCACTTATATAACTTAAATTCCTTATAAATTCCATCATATTTTCTATAATTATTGAATTATTTCTCAAGTCCTATTATATTATTATAATTTTTTTTTAAAATTCTTAGAAAATTGATCAACCTCAACATCAAAATTAGAAGTATTTAAAATACCCTTATCAGATGATTAAAAAAATTGTATATCTTTTCTCTTGTTATCATCCTTTAAATTAGAAACTTTAAAAGAATCATTATCCTTTTTAATAATTATATTCTCACTATCCTTAGATTCTATTTTAAAATTATACATCATGAGTATTCTAATAATATCTTTTATTTTTAAATCTTTCACAATAGTAAATTTCATGATGGTAGCTGAAATTCCTCTCCATTTGGATGAAAGAACTCTTAGAACTTTTAAATATTGATCAGGATAAAAAACTAGTTCTCCTAGAGAATCAACATTATTCACAATATTTTCCAACCTTCCGTTCATATATGTAATTATTTCTCCACCAATCATATGAATGTGTGAAAATTTATCTTCTAAATATTGTACCTCAACCATATTAAATTATCAGTTCCTTCATCTACCAATATAGTTTTCCATATTTTATGTGTTGTAGCACATTGAGAACCTATGTTAAACTCATCTGGACCAAGTCCACATATAATAACATTCAGGTATTTTGAGTTCAAATCATATTCACCTTTTCAATAACATCACATTTTTCTAGATATCCTTCAGGAATTGTGTAAGGATTAATGACTTTCAAATAAACCTTTAGACCAAGGTTCTTCAAATAAATAATCATCTTTTCCTTCCAACATCGTTAATTTTTTCTATTGAAATAGAGTTATCTGACCGTATACATATCCTATTTATTATTATCCAAAGTATCTATTTGAATATGATCTTTATGATTTCAACCTTTTAAATTTGAGAACTCAAGAGTCTCAAACTCAGTTATCAATTTTTGGTCAGATAAGAGCTACACAAAGACTCAACAGTGGTGTGAATTGAGGTTATGAAATTTTATTCATTTAAAACTACCCTCTGTTAAGGTATTATTTTTTCATATATTTTGATATCATGAGAAATAAAATAAAAGTAAAATAGTAAGATAAATATAAAACATAGAATATTTATAGTGATATGGGGCACAAATATCCCCTAGCCTACTCCACCAACAATCAACTCCTAGAGCTTGATGATTTCACTAGTATCAATAATTTTCCTAGGGAATTATCAGTTGAGTGAAATAATATTTCACTTGGTACAAATCCAAGAGATTTATACAGGCTTCTACAATGCTTTACAAAAACAACATATTTCAACACTCAATACAAGGAGTGCTTACTTCTTACAATGAGAGATTATAAGATGAACCATACAGTTGCAATATGCAACTAACAGAAGATAAGTATATCCAAGAGAGAAAATAATAATAGATAATAGATCAAGGAGAGTCTTTAAAACACAACATGATTTATCTTGAAATTTCAACTATATAAAACTTGATTCTTTATCTTCTTATTATCACATAGAAGAATCAACGCAAAAGGCTTTAAGAAAGAGAGATAGAATATGTTGTAGCTTATATTATTTATGATCTTATTCAAATATTTCTATATATGTTCTCTAAAACTATTATGAACAACACATATAAATTAGAAAAGGATCTCAAGAGAATATCATGTTGTCTATTTCTTAAAATTACCTTAGCAAAAATCACTGCGTAATAAAAAAATTATGCTTCTTCCATTCCTAGTAGTTACAACCTTTTAGAAATAAATTTTACCATAAAGAGGTATTCCACTGTTTAATGCATCAAAATAATCATTACCTTTCAATTGAAATACTACAATGGTAATAAATAACTAAGTTTTATAATTACATAGTTTATTTTGTATCACCACAAATTTAAAATCCATGTATCTGAATTCACATAGATGAATCAATGCACATATCTATTATTTACATAAGAGAATTTCTCATGTAGCCAAATCATGTAGGTATCTTGATCACATAACCAAAATTATTTATCCAATTTAATCTCGTATATGATCTTCACATAGCCAATTGAATCATATATCCTGTTAGAACCATGTAGCCAAATATTCCAGGGATCCAAATCATGTAGCTGAATTCTCAACATAGTTGATTATGCATAGTCATTTCAACAATATATCTGTTTCTCACGTAGAAAATTCTTTAAAGTAAGGAATTAATGTAACCGATTCTATCTTGTATCCAATTGTTGGAGTTGACTTCTAAATTTATCTAAACTCTATGTTTCCAAAGTCCTCACGTAGATGATTTTTTCCAGACTTAGCCAAAATTTCAGCATAAATGTACATTATAGAAGAATTGAACTATTATAACATAGTTAAAATAAATAAGATTAAAATATATTGAATACACTTAAAATAAGATTTATTAGTAAAATAGGAATGGTGTTTGGTTCATTAAAACATAAATCACATGAGATATGTTATAACAACATTAACAGTCCAACAATTCCCTTCCCTACGACTGTGTGTATCAGAAGTGTGTAGACTTAGCACACTACACACTAAACAAAGTCATACTTTGACTACAAAATAAATATCACAAAAATTAAAAGAATACTTAAGTACATACAATTAAAATATAGAAAATAAGAAAGAATGAATGAGTTTTAACATGCTTCATAAAATGAGTCTAATATACATTGGAGAAACATCACCACAACCTTTTCCATTAGAATCATAAGATACAAGAGATTACAAAAACAATATTACTAAGTATACGTAATCTAAACAATCTTTACCACTATCCTTAATCTTTTATTGTTTTTCTTGAATTATTCTCCTTATTTATCACTAAAGTCCCATTAGTTACATACTAATCACCATTCAGTCTACCTGTAAAACTTTCTCCCCTAAAAACATAGATAACTAATCATGACCACCTCACCTTGGTTACCAAGTCAATGAACCTTCATATTTTCTAAATTTCTAGAACTCTAACACTCCTTCATAAAAACATTTAAGAATGAGAAATTATTATGATACTTATACCCATGGAGAAGACTCATTTCTTTGTCATCACACTACACCGCTTCACCTTCCAGTGAATAAAATTTCAATAACCTGAATCTAGTGAATGAAATTCCAATGAAGTGAAACTTATATCAACTCCCAACATTTAAAACATGATTTCTATTGAGAGTTTAAAGGAAATTTATAAGCATGAATGTCTAGGACCCTATGTTTTTAATGTATTCATGAGGTTCATTTTCAAAATAGGTTTGTTCAATAATTGATATATTTTTTTAATTATACATAATAATATTCATATTTTCTACCAATATATATATAACTACTATGTGAAGGGACAAACCTTAGAAGAAAATTTTAAACTCATTAGTCCTCATATCACTTCTACATAATAATTTTCAATGAGAGAAGCTAAATTTTAAAAAAAAAGTTAATAGATACAATTTTTGAACATAAAATAATAGATAATAAGATATTATTAATACCTACAATGAAGGGGTATAACTCTAAAATCTAATCATATAAAATATATTTCCATTTTTTTCATTACATATTAATTTTTATTTTTATAGGAAACATTGGATGCTCATTCCAATCAATTTATATACTCAAAAATTTTATTTATTTTGGATCCAAAGAATCTATTTCCAAAAAATTAACCACACATGATTTACTTTATCAATCTATAATACACTACATTCAACATTTTACAAATAAAATTCAAATTATAAATTTTATGTTATGTTTTAATTAAAATTTTATTATAATAGGGAGATTTTTACTTATCAAAAAAATCATGGTATGTGGATGGACATTGTGCAAAAAGATACTATGGATTACTTCAAATGGATAAGTATTATGGTATATATAATAAGACATCACTATAAAAAATCAACATTGAGTGCTTATTTTTCTCAATGTTTCTGCATTTTCTGAATCAAAGTAGTGACAATGATTGTGGATATTAAATTTTTTAATTTATAAAATATATTATATTTCATCAACAAACAATCACCCCAAAGAGGTATTTCTGAATGTAATTACAATTTCATTTAAAATATTTATCAATCATTTATATCTATATTTTTCTAGTAATTTCATGAATTTCAAAAATCCAAATATTCAATATAGAAATTATTATTTTTAAATGAGTGGGAAACTTATATAGTGTTATAATGTTTCCAGACATCATGAATATGTGATTTCCTATCGTGTTGGAAATTTTTTTTATTTCACAGAGATCATAAAGATTTGGTTTATCTTATACTAATTTAAGACTATATTAATTGATTGATTTTTGAAATATAGAAATAGAATCCAAAATAATCGGAATTATGATTTAAATCCTAAAATATTTCCCCCTTCATAACCCCACTTTATGAGTTATTTTGTGCTTATGAAGAGTAGAAAAGGTCACTATATAAAGTTCAAGGTCCTTCTTGAAGAAAACATTTCCCACCCCCACTTCATGTCAACTCATGAAGTGGAATTATGAAGAATAAATGATTTTAGACTTAAATACAGACCATGAACTATGTATGGAGGTCTTTTATTCTCTTCATAGGCATGAAATGTTTGGAGAAAAATCAATTCTCAATGAAGGATTCTGTAAGAATGATGCACTCATATACTATTTAGTATCATCTCCATGGATAATCTTATCTTTATTTTATTTATTTATGTTTATTAATGATGTATTGAATTCACTATTGGGTAAAATTACTTTTAATAACATACTAGTGATATAACTTTTTGTTTTATCGATAGAAAAAAAGTTATTGAATTTACAACAGTGTGTGATTTGGGAATCCAAATATCAGTTGTATATAATTCATAAAACTCCCTTTGGGGTACTTGAATACGTTTATGCATACTCCCTTTGAGATTGTCCAAAGTTTATTGAGGCTATAAATTCTCCTCAAAGAAACATTTTATTTCACAAAACATGTCACAAACACAAAATTGATCCAACTTGCTTGGATTTACTTGATACTTCAGGAAAATGATCTATGATTCATTTTTTATGTACATGAATTAATCACATGTAAATTCGATACATGGTGTGGTTGGTGTGATTGAAAAATGTGTTTTCATTAAAAATATATATTTTAATTCAAAACATATATCACATACTCAAATATTATAAAACATTCTATGATTATATTTCTATTTTAGGAACATGATTCATAATTCATTTTTGATATGTATGAATCAACTACATGTAAATCCAACACATGGTGTGGCTATGATCACGTTGTCATGAAACGTTAAATTGATTATGATTTTAAGGTTAAATTATAGTATAGGTAAGACCCTAGGTCATCTATCAAGGAGCATTGATAGGTTTAGAGTATGCATTTTTAATAAAAAGTAATAAAAAGGGGGGTGATTTTGAAAATAGTTTAAAGAAAATAACTTAACTTAAAAAGTTTAATAGCTGATAGATTAATGTGGTGTTTTGAGAATTATGTGAGAAATGGGTCATTGTGATTTCAATATAAACATTTCAAGTTCATTGTTCTTATAGATTCATTTAGGTTTGGAATAATTATTTGTTTGAAATTAATTAGAATCCTGATTAATTCCTAAGCCTTTATTTCATTGCTTCAAGAACCAAACCTTAACATTACAATCATATTGTTAAATTCATGAACTTATGCATGGAATAATAGCTTCCAAAGCAGATTGAAATCTCAAGAAAGTGGGTAAGAAAAGGATTCCTGTGTTTTCCAATAGGAACAATACAAGTCACACACTCAAAACCTCACACCGATTGGTTATAAATTAAGATAAAATCAATCACATGCATCAAAAGAGACATTAAAATAAGAAATAATTTAAGATACATGGAAAGAAATGTTTTAACACCCAAATCACTCCAAACTAGTTTCTAATATATGTGATAGAATGTTGAGTCAATAAGGTTTCCTTATGAATTTTCTATTCCTCTATGTTTTGAAAATAAAAAACACTTTATCTTAAGGCAAATTATCTTTCCCTAAGGATTATTTTCTTAAGGAAAATTTCCCTTTTCTAAGGAAATTTTTCCTTACACTATTTTTCATTATCCTTTTTTAAGTTCTCTCAAAACAAAATCTATTTTATTACTAATTCTAAAATTTGGAACCTTAGTAAAAACCTCAGAATCTTATAGTTCCTTGGATATAGAGACTTCTATTTTCAGATTCTGAATTCAATTAAATTCAGGATTCATATACTCTGAAATTTAGATTCTGAATTCTATGAAATTAAGACTCTGAATTATCTGAAATTCAAACTCCAAATTCTCTAAAATTATAACTCTGAATTCTCTAAAATTTAGATTCCAAATTCTATGAAATTCAGATTCCAAATTCCTCAGAATTCAGATTCCAAATTCATTAGAATTCATACTCTGAATTCCTAAGAATTACAACTCTAAATTCCTTAGAATTCGGACTCCTAATTACTTAGAATTAAGAATTCAAATTCCTTATAATTCATACTATGAATTCCTATAAATTAAAACTCTGAATTCCTTAGAATTTAGACTCCGAATTCCTCAGAATTTAGAATCTGAATTCCTCAGAATTATGAATCTAAATTCCTCAAAATTCATACTCAAAATTCCTCAGAATTCATATTATTAATTCCTCAAAATTTAGACTCTAAATTCCTTAGAATTCATACTCTAAATTCCTCAGAATACAGACTCTGAATTCCTCATAATTCATATTCTGAATTCATTGGAATTCAGACTCTAGAATCTATAGAATTCAAATTCTAAATTCTTTGTAAAATAGAATCCGAATATCCATGATTTCTGGAATCAGATTGATTATGCATTTAGATTCCAAAATATATTTTTACTTAGACTCTAGATTTACATATTTACTTAAGTTACTTCATTTTCCATACACATGGTATTACTATGAAATGATGTTGTGCAATCTATTTCTAACTAACAGTTGGTTGAGTGACACGTGTACAGGTCCCTATGAAATTCAATAAAAAATATGATTGTTGGAGGAGGGAGCCGACCGTTGGATTTTTTCCTATAAATAGGATCTCATTTGAACGAGATTATAACTATTCCATCATTGTAGAGATTACATGCTGTGAAGTGATTTCTAGAGAGAGAGACTCTCATGCTTTGTGAGGATCTGAACATCTTATTTAGTTTGCTTCATGTGACTCTGAGTGTTACTGAGCACAATTGAGGGATTCTGGGGATAGGGAGACAGAGGTGTTGACTACCTTAAAGTTTGAGAACTTCCGGGGATTGGAAGACAGAGGTGTTGACTACCTTAAAGTTCGAGGACTTCCAGGGATAGGAAGACAGAGGAAATGACTACCTTAAATAATGAGGGCCTACAAGAATAGAAAGACAGATTCCAATATTCCTATCTAGGGCTACCATGGTGTGAGTAAGACATACTTTCTTTAAAGTATAAATCAAGGTACCTTTATCCAAGATTTTTAGATACCATACTCTTTGGGTTAAAATATTTCCTACTTGTTACTTGTTTTGTTTCAAGTTTTATTTCTGTTGTATTTTGATAAAGGAAGAATGTATAACTTTTTTATAATTTCTTATACTTTTATTTACTCTAATAAATAATATTCTACATGCTTTAAGGTAGAATATTTTCCAAAGTAAACTTTCCTTAAGTATCTTGTCTGGAACCATATTTCTGGAACCTAAGAAAGTTTGTATCGTAGTACTATTTTAGGGTTTTTGAATTTACCTTGTTTAACCTTGTTAAACATAGTTTTCCTTAAGGTTAAAAATAAAAGTTTTTAACTTAAAATTCACCCCCTCTTGTAATTGAGCATCTACATTTACTATTTTGATCCTATAATTGGTATTAGAGTAGGTCTCTGAAATACTTATACTCACATATAAGTTTTCTTGATCAAGTTTTTCCTAGTTCTAAGTTATTCTTGCTTAACTTTTCTTGTTCATTTTTTGCTTTGAAATTTTTATCTTTGTTTATAATATTTTACTACTAACAAGTTCTGTGGAAAAGAATTTTCTTATAGAATGGTAGGAATGAATTTTGGTTCTATTGATAATATAAAACCTACCAGACCACCTATTTTTTATGGTAATTATTATGAGTATTAGAGAGATAGAATGAAGACCTTTGTTATTAATACTGGAGTAGACAATTTTTTGATGCTTACTGGAGATAACAAAATTCCATAAAAGGAAGTCAAAACTTTTACCAACCAAGAAAAATCATAATATCAATTAAATTAAAAGGTGATCAATACTTTGTTGTGTTATATGACCAGGAATATATATAGTTAGATATCATCTTGTGAAGCTGCCAACTGCATTTGGAAGAAACTTTAAGTTACACATTTTGGTACTTCTAAAGTGATAGAAACTAAAAGATATATGTTGAGAGCAGAATACCATGGATTCTTATTTACCTATGGAGAACTAGTTTACAAAATGAAACAAATATTTATGACCATTGTAAATAGTCTTCAATCTAAGGTATAAAAGGTTTATATGATGAAGTTATTGTGGACAAGATTATAGATATTATGCTCAACGAGTGGGAATACAAAAGAACAACCATTTATGAGAACAAGAAAGTTTCTAATATTAATCTTGATGAATTTTTTGGAACTCTTCTTCAACATGAGACATGAATGAAAAGATATGTTGATATGAATAATAAGAAGAATGGAAATGGAAGTGTAGCCTTTACTACTACTAAATCCAAGAATCCAAAAAGGGTTACAAGATCTAAGTCTAAGAAAGTCATTGTTCTATCTGAGTCTAGTGAAAGTGAACATTCTAAAAATGAGTTAGCTAATCTTGCTTGAAGGATGAACAAGATAGTTGGGAAGAAATATTTTCAATATAGATATAAGAATAAATAAATAAAAGACAAGAAATAATTGGAGGTCACTTATTATGAATGCAAAATAGTTATACCTATCAGCATAGATTGTCCCATGCTCAAAAGAAAAGATAGAAATGAAAAGAATTATGAGAGGAATATAAAGAAGTATTATAGGTCTAAGGCTAAGAAATTATTAAAGGCTAATGATACATGGAGTGCTGGTGGTGGTGACTCATCTGATGAATCTTCAGAGTATGAAACTTCTAGTCAGAAGAATCTTGGTCTACTAGCCAAACTACCCATTGAAAATCATTGTCTAATGGCTAAGGTACAAAATGATGAATTTATAAATAATGTATATTTGAATGTAAATGATACTGATAATAAATATTATAAGTCTTTAGATAAAAAATATTCTTATGTTGAATATAACTCTTTACCTTCTTATAAAGAAGTTTCTAGGTTCTCTAAACTTCTTGAAAATGAAAATTGTAAGATAAAAAAGAAGTTAGAGAAAGAAAATTCTATAATTTTTGTTTTAACCAAAGAAGTATCAAATATTTCTAAGGATCTTGATTAGAAAACTTTTTATTTTGAAAATATTTTAAAAAACCTTAATGAAGTTAATTTTGAGAAGGAAAAACTTTCTAAGGATCTTGAAAGTGTTATTTCTAAGAAAAGTGTTTTAGAGAATAACTCAGTTCCAAAAATTAATGACTTTGAGGATAAAAATTTAGTCATTAGAATAAAATATAAATTTTTTTCCTTAAATAAACTTTTATCAAATTTTACTTCAAGAAGGAAATAATTTGATAAAATGTATTCTCAAATTCTACCTCTAAGGAATCATTTTGGATTTGGTTATACTCATTCAAAACCAATTTTTAGTAATAATTATTTTGTTCCCCAAAGTGATCCTTTTTGCACCAAATGTCAATATGGTGGAAATTGGGAAAGAAATTTTTCTTTAAATAAAACCCAATCATTAGGTTTTCATAAAGATTATTTTTTTATGAAAATGTGGATTCCTAAAATCTTACTTTTTAAAATTTCCAAATCCAAGAAAGTCTAGATTCTGAAAGTCTAACTCTTTTATTTTCAGGAAAATAAAGAAAGTACAAATAGTAATACATGGTACATGGATAGTGGATGTTCTTATAATGTGACTGGTAACATAAACTTCTTTGAAAATATTATCTAGACGAAAGGAGGGAAAGTAACTTTCAGAGATAATGCTCGAGAAGAAATTGTTGGTATATGTAACATTGTTCTTCTTGGAAAAAATTTAATTTCAAATGTTTTATTTGTTAAAGGTCTTAAGCACAACCTCATTAGCATAAGTCATTTATGTGATGAAGGTTACCTTGTGAATTTTAGGAATGATAAATGATTAGTATACAATTCCAAGGAAGAGTTTATTCTTTCTGCCCATAGGCAAGAGATTGTATACACACTAAACTTAGAAGAGATTAGGAGCCAAGATATGCCTTTCCTAAGTAAAATGGAAGATCAATCTTGGTTTTGGAATAGAAGGTTATGACACTTTAATCTTAGGAACCTTTTCAAACTCTCAAATAAAATACCTGTTAAGGATCTACCAGATCTCAGATTTTATTCTTCAAAATTTTGTGATCATTTTCAATGTGGAAAGTAACATAAATCAAGTTTTAAATAAATTGGTGAAGTCTCAACTTCTTATGCTTTATAGTTAGTGCATATGGATCTTTTTGGTCCAACACAAACTAGAAGTATTGGAGGTAAATATTATGTATTTGTTTTATTTGATGACTACACTAGATTTACATGGGTATATTTTATAGCAAAGAAATTCAAAGATTTTTCTTATTTTAAATCTTTTAGAGACCAAGTTAAAAATGAGAAAAACCTTCTATTGATAACTATTCATAGTGATCATGGAGGAGAATTTCAAAATTCAGATTTTGAAACTTTTTGTAGCAAAAAAGGCATTACTCATAACTTCTCAGCTCCAAGAACTATTATGCTTCAGTAGCTAGACTTGAATCTATTCGCATTTTACTTGCCTTTGCAGCATTCTTTAATTTCCAACTTTTTTAAATGGATGTAAAGTGTGCTTTCTTTAACAGATATGTTCAAGTGGAAGTTTATGTTGAACAACCTCCTGGTTTTGAAGATAAAAAACATCATGAACATGATTTCAAACTTACCAAAGCTTTATATGGACTTAAACAAGCCCCTAGACTGGTATGACAAACTTACATGATTTTTGTTACAAAATAATTATGTTAAGGGAACTACTAATCCATCGCTTTTTATAAATAAAGATAATAAAAATATTTTTATTGCTTAAATTTATGTTGATGACATTATATTTGGTTCAACATCGAAATATTTAACTGATTAGTTTGCGAATCTAATGAAATTTGAGTTTGAAATTAGTATGATGGGTGGGTTAACATTTCTCCTAAGTTTTCAATTTTATAAAAAAAACTAGAAGGAACATATATATCACAACATAAGTATATTAAATATATTCTTAAAAAGCATGGATATGAAAATAATAAAAGTATAATTACTCCAATCGGTACCTCAAACTCTCTTGATCTTGATGAAGCTGGGAAACCAGTAGATCAATCATCATTTAGAGGTATGATAGGAAGTTTACTATACTTGACATATAGTCATACATACTTAATGTTTTTAGTATTCTTATGTGAAAGATATCAATATAATATAAAGGAATATCATTTAAAAGTACTAAAAATAATTTTATACTATTTAAAGGGAACCATGGATTTAGAAATTTTCTATACTTATGGAAATGATTTGTTCTAAAAATATTTTCAGATGTTGATTTTGGTGGATGTAAAATGGATAGAAAAAGTATATCCAGAACAATTTATTTATTAGGAGATTCATTAGTTTCTTGGTAATGCAAGAAGCAACACTCAGTAGCACTTTCCACTACTGAAGCTGAATATGTAGTAGCTGGAATTTGTTATGAAAAAGTGTTGTGGATGCAACACACACCCACAGACTATGGCATAAGTTTTACCAAAACACAGATATTGTGTGATAACACTAGTGCCATTTCCCTAAGAAAAAACTGTGCTCATCACTCCCATGAAAAACACATAGATATTAGGCATCACTTTCTTAGGGATCACACACTCAAAGGAGATATCATTCTTCAATTTATCGGAACGCAAGATCACCTTGCTGATATTTTTACAAAATATTTACCATTCGATAGATTTGAATACATTGAACAAAATTTATGAATGAAAACTGTAAGTTAATCTTCCATATTAACTTATTTTTAAAGTTATCTCCTTATATTAAGTAATTTCTTTACATAGGGGGAGTACATTTTCTTGTTTACTGAAATTTTTTTCTTAATCAAAATTTTTGTAACCAATTTTTTTTTCATTAATCATATTTTTCGTAATCAAATTTTTCTTAATCAAATTTTTTGTTAATCATTTTTTTAAACAAATTTTTGTTTTAATCAAATTTTTCTAGAACTCAAAATTCAAAAACTCAATTTTTTTTCCTTTACCTGCAAAAAATTTTTCCAATTTCAAAAAATTCCTTTTCTTAATAAAATTTTCCATAACCTAAAGTTCTTCAAGAAGAATTTTCTTCATTACTGATAATTTTACTAGCAATCCGGAAGTTATGTTTCCTTACATAAATTTTCATAATTGAATATTTTACTTGTTGGTATTTTTTTATCCTATTTTAAGAAAAAATTTCAGATTCACTTTCCTTAATTCTGAATTTTTACCTTAAAAACCTCAAAATATCAGAACCTACCAAATCCTTCTTCATCTTTCATCTCAACCATCATATCCAATCATGTTTGATTCAAACATTGGATTAATTTGGGAATTTGAACTGTTACTTCAATGCCTATATAAAGGCCCCCTATTCTTTGTCCCACATTAGTTGTCAAGACTTTTCAAGATGAAGCTCTGCCTCTCTTCAAAATGGTCATTCCGTATTTCTGAGTTTTCTTAGACTACGGATGTCTTTGGAAGCCTCTCCTCAGAATAAAATGTCATCATTCAAGGAAATATCAGAATGGAAAATTTAAAGGGAAAGGTTAGTTGATCTGAGGTCCTTTTCAAAGTATAATTCTCTCATTATGCAAAATATTAAGCTGAATAGATGGGAGAGTCTCTGCGTAGCCAAAACGAAAGGACAAGATCAGGTTTATCCGGAGTTTCTTGTAGAGTTTTATGAGATAGTAAGATTTTTTTAATGAAGGTGGAAGATATAAGTTTTCATTCAAGAGTTATAGGAAAACCTATTCCATTTCCATTGATATGGCTGCAAGTATTATTGGAATTCTATATGAAGGGGAATCTTTTTTCTACACCCACAAGCTACCAGATGAATTAGGAAGCTTTGAGAAGGAGAAAGCATTAGAGTGCCTTGGAATCAAAGAAGTAAAAACACTAAAGATCAACCATCTCTCAATGAATTTTAGGATACTTAAATTATGGGTACATGTTTTTCTAATTCCAAGAAAAGCAGATAAGGACTCTTTGAAGAAGAGTGATATCTTCATTCTAGATTTTCTGGTGAACTTGAGGAAGATAAATCTGGTGCAGTATATCTTGCTGACAATCACCAACATCAAGAATGAGACCCTCAAGTCACAAATTATCTTGTATCTGGAAATTCTATCCAAAATAATAGTCTTATTTCTAAATTCATTCAAAATCCCTTGTAGCTTTGAGCCAAGAACCTTCAAGCACTACGCGAAAAATGGTTAATAGTGAAGGGATATTTGCGACGGGAATAATTCCCGTCGCAAATACTTTTCGCAAAGGAGTATTTGCGACGGGCAACTATTCCCGTCGCAAATAATCTGTTATTTGCGACGGGTAAAAAACCCGTCGCAAATAACCGGCGGCGGTTAAAGACTATTGGCGACGGGACTACAGTCCCGTCGCCAATACCCCGGCGGCAGGAATTCTTTGCGATGGGACCCGTCGCAAATAACTGTTTTAATGCCGCCCATAATTAAATGCAGTCAGGGTTATTTGCGACGGGGTTCTATCCTCGTCGCAACTAACCGGTGGCGGTTAAAGACTATTTGCGACGGGCCTGCAGGCTCATCGCAAATACCCCGGCGGTAGGGGATATTTGCGACGGGGCCCGTCGCAAATAACCGTTTTAATGCCGCCAATAATTAAATGCGGTCATGGTTATTTGCGACGGGCCCCGTCGCAAAAACGCCCGTCGCAATTACGTCAACCTATAAATACTGCCAACCATTACAATTTTCTCACTTCACTCTCAACTCTCAACCGTTCCCATTTTTTCACTCTGAATTTTTTACGACTTTCAGTTGTAATTTTTTTTCCGACTTCAAGGATTCAGTTGGTGGTGTTCTACAATTATAACTTCTCGACATTGACATCAAGTTTAAGGTTTTTATCTGAATTTTAATTTCATATTTATTTTATTTATTTTATTTATTATATTTATTTAGTTTAAATTTTTAGATTTTTTTTATTTCTAATTAGAAATAATTATGAATAAGTATTAATAATTAATAGTAATTAGAGACAATTAAACTCTAATTGATTTAAAATAGTTAGCTGTAATTACAATTAATTAGCAGTAATTATGAAAAATTAAAATTAATTTGAATTAATTAATAATTATTAGAAATAAATAACATTAATTCGTAATTATTTATAATAATTACCAATAATTAGTAATAATTACTAATAATTAGTAATAATTAATAACAATTCCCAATATTCAATAATTGCTAATATTTGTCAATATTTTTTTCAATAATTACCAATATTTACCAATAATTGCAAATAATTGTCAATATTTACCAATAATTAGGAATAATTACCACTAATTAGGAATAATTACCACTAATTAGGAATAATTACCGATAATTTGGAATAATTACCAATAATTAGGAATAATTACCAATAATTAGGAATAATTACCAATAATTAGGAATAATTACCAATAATTAGTAATAATTACCAATAATTAGTAATGATTACCAATAATTAGTAATGATTCGTAATGATTACCAATAATTAGGAATCATTACCAATAATTACCAATAATTAGTAATAATTACCAATAATTACCAATAATTACCAATAATTAGTAATAATTTCCAATAATTAGAAATAATTAGTAATAATTTCCAATAATTAGTAATAAATTGTAATAATTAGGAATAATTACCAATAATTAGTAATAATTAGTAATAATTGGTAATAATTATCACTAATTACCAATAATTAGTAATAATTACCAATAATTATTAATAATTAGAAATAATTACCAATAATTACCAATAATTAGTAATAATTAGTAATAATTACCAATAATTAGTAATAATTAGTAATAATTACCAATAATTCGTAATAATTAGTAATAATTACCAATAATTACCAATAATTACCAATAATTAGTAATAATTAGTAATAATTATCAATAATTAGTAATAATTACCAATAATTAGTAATAATTACCAATAATTAGTAATAATTAGTAATAATTACCAATAATTACCAATAATTACTAATAATTAGTAATAATTGCCAATAATTACCAATAATTACTAATAATTAGTAATAATTGCCAATAATTAGTAATAATTACCAATAATTAGTAATAATTACCAAAAATTAGTAATAATTAGAAATAATTACCAATAATTAGTAATAATTAGTAATAATTATTATTACCAATAATTACCAATAATTACTAATAATTAGTAATAATTGCCAATAATTAGTAATAATTGCCAATAATTAGTAATAATTGCCAATAATTAGTAATAATTAGAAATAATTACCAATAATTACCATTAATTAGAAACAATTACCAATAATTACCATTAATTAGAAATAATTACCAATAATTACTAATAATTGGTAATAATTACCAATAATTACCAATAATTACCAGTAATTAGTAATAATTATCAATAATTAGTAATAATTACTAATAATTACCAATAATTACCAATAATTATTAATAATTAGTAATAATTAGTAATAATTAGTAATAATTAGTAATAATTCATCATAATTAGTAATAATTACCAATAATTACAAATAATTACAAATAATTAGTAATAATTAGTAAAAATAAGTAAAAATACGTAAAAATTAGTAAAAATTAGTAATAATTAGTAATAATTAATAATAATTAGTAATAAGTAGTAATAATTAGTAATAATTAGTAATAATTAGTAATAACGAGTAATAATTAGTAATAACTAGTAATAATTAGTAATGACTAGTAATAATTATCAATAACTAGTAATAATTACCAATAACTAGTAATAATTACCAATAACTACCAATAATTACCAATAACTACCAATAACTACCAATAACTATTAATAATTACCAATAACTATTAATAACTAGTAATAATTACCAATAACTAGTAATAATTACCAATAATTACCAATAATTACTAATAATTACCAATAATTGGTAATAATTACCAATAATTACCAATAATTACCAATAATTATCAATAATTACCAATAATTAGTAATAATTACCAATAATTACCAATAATTAGGAATAATTACCAATAATTAGGAATAATTACCAATAATTAGGAATAATTACCAATAATTACCAATAATTAGGAATAATTACCAATAATTTGGAATAATTACCAATAATTAGGAATAATTACCAATAATTAGGAATAATTACCAATAATTAGGAATAATAACATTATTACATTATTAGTATATTTTATTATTAATATTAAAATAATATAATTTTCTATATTATATAAAATTCTTCTTTCATCTGTGTGTTTTCTATCTCCACATGTAATATTTGCATGTGGAGACAGAAAACACACAGATGAAAGGAGAATTGTATATAATATAGAAAATTATATTATTTTAATATTAATAATAAAATATACTAATAATGTAATAATGTTATTATTCCTAATTATTGGTAATTATTCCTAATTATTGGTAATTATTCCTAATTATTGGTAATTATTCCTAATTATTGGTAATTATATGAATAATTACCAATAATTAGGAATAATAACATTATTACATTATTAGTATATTTTATTATTAATATTAAAATAATATAATTTTCTATATTATATACAATTCTCCTTTCATCTGTGTGTTTTCTGTCTTCACATGTAATATTTACATTCTTTTTCAAAATTATCAACCTACTTACCAATAGAGAGGTGAAAGTGAATGAAAATATTACATGTGGAGACAGAATGTTAAACACACAGATGAAAGGAGAATTGTATATAATATAGAAAATTATATTATTTTAATATTAATAATAAAATATACTAATAAAGTAATAATGTTATTATTATATAATTAATATTTATGAAAAAATAATATTAGTATTATTAAAATAATAAAAAAATTATATAATATTAAAATTATCAATATTTGTAATAGGTTTTGCTTTATTCTCAACACATTCAATTCTTAAAGGGTCAATTTTTAGGTCTATCTCAATAAAAAGTTTGCGTCAGTCGTGTATGATGTAAACTCTATAATTATCCTTGCTTGAGTGTTTTTTCTAACAAATTATTCAAAACCAGTAATGCTTTTATATTTTATAGAAAAATATGGAACAACGAGGTCGTCAGCAATCATTATTAGATGACCGCATATGGATAAATCAACGTAGAAATCCAAACGGTTCTGGTTTAAATCCAGTATATGTAGAGGGTGTGGATACTTTTTTATCATTTGCGGCATCAAATCCAGAATTTGTTTCATAAGGCAAAATAAAATGACCTTGTAGAAAATGTGCATTGAGAACGTTTGACACGTTTGACAAAGTGGGGGGACATCTCTTGTGTTTTGGTTTTCAACCAGATTATGTTTTTTGGTATCAACACGGTGAATGCAGTTCCAGAGTAGGTGATACCAACTTGATTCCGGATCCATCCCGGTTTCAAGATTTAGTACATGATGTTGCAGGTTCGTCTGTTCAACATACAGAAACTCCGGCTGATATAGCTTCAAATCCTGAGTTGGCACTGTTTGAATTTTATGAGTTTTTGAGGTCTGCTGAGGATGCATTATATCCTGGCTGCAAGATGAGAAAATTAGAAGCAGTTGCAAAATTTATGGTTATCAAATCAGATAACAGAATGTCAAACACCTATTTTGACCAGATATTTTCTTTGCTTAAAACACTATTACCCGAAGGAAATGTTTTTCCTACAAATTACTGTGAGAGTAAGAGGCTGGTTCGAAATTGGGGACTTACTTGTCAGAAGATTCATGCATGTTCAAATGACTGCATTTTATATTCTGAGGAAAATGAGTCGTTGGATAGTTGTCCCACATGTGGGCAACTGAGATATAAAGAAGGGCAACATGGGAAGTCTGGTTTGATTCTTGTAAAACAGTTGAGATATTTTCCGCTTACATCCAGACTTCAGTGTTTATTCATGTCTAAGAATATAGCGACAATGATGTCATGGCATAAAGAGAATATTTCAACCGATAAAAGATTGAATCATCCAGCCGATGGTGATTTATGGAAACATTTTGATAGAGTGCATCCATCCTTTGCTTTAGAAGCTAGAAATGTTCGACTGGGCCTTTCCACTAATGGTTTCTGTCCGTTCGGATCTTATGGTAGTCAATATTCATGTTGGCCTGTTTTTTTAACTCTGTACAATTTACCTCCATGGATGTTGATGAAGGAGCCATATATCTTTTTGACTTTACTAATTCTAGGACATCCAAAGAAGAATATTGATGTTTATTTGAAACCATTGATTGATGAATTAAGTTTATTGTGGAGTACTAGTGTCAGTACATATGATGTTGCTACGAAACAGAATTTCATACTGAGAGCAGCATTGATGTGGACAATTAGTGACTTCCCGGCTTATGGGATGTTATCTGGCTGGAGTACACATGTTCAGAAATCATGTCCTTACTATATGGGAGAGAACAAAGCATTTATGCTCATTCATGGAAAGAAACCTTGTTATTTTTACTATCATCGTAGATTTCTTCCAGCTGATCATCCTTTTCGCAAAAACAGATCTCATTTCAGAAAAGGAACAGTTGAAAGGGATGGACCTCCAAAAATGCTATCAGGTTCGAAGTTAAAATCAGTTGTATTTTCATTACCTCCCATCACTTTTGGTCCCACAATAAACCAATAGAAAATTTCTGATTTTGGGAAAGAACACAATTGGATTAAACATAGAATATTTTAGGATTTTCCATATTGGTCTGATTTGTTGGTCCATCACATGTTAGATTTCATGCATATTGAGAAGAACTGTTTTGATAATTTGTTTCATACAGTTTTGGATACGCCAGGAAAGAGCAAAGACAATGTAAATGCATGTTTAGATCTTGGCCAAATTTGCAGGCGTCTAGAACTGGAACTGTTTGAGAATGTCAGAACAGAAAGGTTACTGAAACCAAAAGCAGCTTATACACTGTCTAAAGAAAACCATTTATTATTTTGTCACTGGATTGCAGATTTGAGACTTCTATATGGTTGTGCTTCCAATTTGGGTAGATGTGTAAAGAATGGTCATATTACTGGATTAAAAATTCATGATTGTCATGTTATAATGGAAAGAATTCTACCCATTGGATTAAGAGTTCCGTTGAATTCTGTGATTTTGGATTCCATAACAGACATGTCTCATTTTTTTTGGGAAATTTGTGCGGCTACAGCAGATTATGATGCTCTATGAAAACTTGAAGAAGATGTTGTTGTAATTATATGTAAACTGGAAAAAATATTTCCACCATCTTTCTTAAACTCAATGGAACATTTGATGTTACATTTTACATATGAATCCAAATGTGGAGGTCTAGTACAGTTTCGATGGATGTACCCATTTGAAAGATGCATGCAAAAATTGAAAATAAAAGTACGTAACAAAGCATCTGTTGAAGGATCTATTGCAGAATCTTATTTTCAAGAGGAAATATCTTTTTTCTGCTCCCATTATTTTGAATCTAAGTATCCTTCAAAACACAACCGAATGGGATGGAACGAGAGGAATATTGATGAAATCGACAACCAATTATCTGTTTTCAACCATCCAGAGCTTGGTTTTGGTGGAGTTTATGAACGCTGGCTTTCAGATGATGAACATCACAGAGCTCATACGTATGTTCTGCTCAACTGTGAAGAGATGACATCAGTTGTACTGTAAGTGTTTATATCACTTATTCTATAATTTATGTTATAGTAAATAACTTTGTTTTTTATAGGTTGTATGATAATCATATCAATAAACAAATTCCACAAATTATAGCAGCTGCTCTCGAAGAACGCCGACAGAAAAATTTCTCTCAGTGGTTTCAAAAACTGGTAACATAAATTCTTTATCTTTTAGCAACTCATTCAATGTATATTTTATTATATTGGTAATTATTTCACAAATTTTCAGGTGTCTTGACATGCTGATAAAATTGACAAACGGTTGTGTATATTGAGTAACCCACCTTCCAAACTTGTTAAAAATTATAATGCATATGTGGTGAATGGATTTCGATTTCACACACATGCATATGGGGAATCGAAAAAAACAATGAACAGTGGAGTTAGCTTGAGAGGATCTCATCATCGAGAAAATGAAGTTGACTTTTATGGCATACTTGATGAAATCATTGAACTCTGTTATCTTGGACAACATTACATAACCATGTTCAAATGTCGGTGGTTGGATACAGAGAGAGGTGTGCATGTTCATCTGACTCATGGAATCATCGATATTAAATGTAAAAGTGTTCTCGCAGTAAATGAATCATTCTTATTGTCTTAACAGGAACATCAAGTTTATTACGCAAAGTGTTGTGCTACATCAAGAGACTTGACTGATTGGTGGAGTATAATAAAAATCAAAATTCGAGACAATCAGTTTAGTCAAAGTGAATGTGCTTTCACTGATGTGCAAATAATTGAAGTTTTTCAAGAGAGTACTCAAAATCAATCTTTTTTACAAAGAGACATGAGTATCGATGACGACACCCCACATTTAAGAGTCGGTGATGACGATGATGTTAATGATGTCACATATGAATTTGAAATGGTAAGAGATGAAGCAACTGGAACTCGAATGGATATCGATGATGTTGAGGAGGAATATGAAGATGACATTGACATATATGAAGATGATGATGAAGATGAACACTGATAGAATTCCATGGTAGTTATATACAATCATAACTAATATATATGTATATATAATAGTAATTATCAATTATTTGCTAACAAAATTAACATTTTCTATTTCAGATGGACGACGACACATTTCGTGAGTTGGCGGATGCTGACCTGCCTTTCGATGCGAATGAGTTGCTGGCAGATGACCCTCAACTTGCAGGCGCTCCAGGGAGTACGCGGAGGGGGCGCGGTCTTGCACGATTGATGATTCCTGACCCCATCCTCGAGCGACGTCCACGTCTTGGGTTTGATCCACGCACACGGAGGTGTAATAACCTGTGTGATAACCTGTGGATTTGACTAAGATTTCATTAATCTATTCACATAATAAATGTTTATTATTTTTATAGTTTTCCGCATATAGAAGTCGGACAGGGCAGCGCTATTTTGCGCAACTATTTCTCTCAGCCTTGGACCACATGGGAGCAGATTCCCATTGATGTGAAGCAGGCCATGTTCGGCCATTGGTTGGTACGTACGTAAATAAATAATTTTTATTCTGAAAATTATTTCATTTCTAACTTGATATTTTGATTTATTTGTAGGGTTTATGGTATCCGATCGAGGATACCATGCGTGACTCCATCCACGAGGCATGGGAGGTGGCCATGCGTGATCGCTTTCGTCAGTTTTTGCACAATTTAAGAAAAGCTACCACGAAGAAAGTAAGAGTGTCAGTTTTTGACGAGTCGTGTAGAGCACACCGACCAGAGTACATTTCATCCCATGTATGGGATGGATTATGTGCGCACTGGTTGAGTGATGCCTTTCAGAGGAGATAATTGGTGGGGAGGTAGAATCGGGGGAGACAGGAGGTGACTCATCGAGCTGGGAGTCGTACTTTCAGTACTCATAGACAGCATCTGGTACGTACATTATTTATAAATATTTTATATAACTATAAATATTAACAGTTTATTTTTTATTCTTATAGGCTGTCGAGCACCCCGATATTACAGAGTACGACGTATATCGGAGGATGTATAGTGATCCTGCTACTGGGGAGCTCAGAGGTGATCGTCAGCGTCACATCGTGGTCAGTATTATTTGTTTTCAAGTTTAAAAATTAACTGCATATAATATATTCACAATTTTAATTTTAAATTGCAACTACAGGAGTCATATGAGGCCGCAACGTCACAAACTCAGCCTGAGAGTCAGGTCGAGTCATCAAATCAGACCACTGGCCATCAGTTTGATGAGGCGGCATGGATGCAGGCCACCCAGTATGCCTTTGAGAAGGGCCGGGTAGTTGGTATCAGCTCTCGACTGACTCCCGGAGATTATTATGGCAGTGCTGCGATGTCGGCGTCCAACTCGAGAGGAGCTCGTGCATCTTCTTCTGCTACACAGTATGAGGATCAGTTGCGATCTCAGACTGCACTGATAGAGAGTCTCCGACAGGACTAGGAGCAGATGCGTCAGCAGCAGCAACAACATGAGGAGGAGCGTCGACGCCAGCAGTAGCTGTATGAGGAGCAGATGATTCGGTGGCAGCAGCAGCATCAGGAGCAGATGGAGTACATGCGCCGACTCACTCATGCTTTAGGGATGGAGTTTCCTCCACCAGTATCTGCAGATCCCTCCCTCCCCCCTCCCCCCCTCCTTCAGATTAGAGTTTGTTTTTATGTTATAAAGTTTGTTAAATCAAAATATGAATTTTTTTTTCCATTCGTAGTTTCTGTCTCATTATAAAATATTAATAATATTATATTTTGAAATAAAAATATTAATATGAATAATAATATTATTTATATTTTATAATATTAAATTTTATATATATATTAAAATTTTATAATATTATAATTTAATTATATTTTTTTGTAATATTAGAATTATTTTAATATTTGAATGTAAAATAATTCTATTATTTTTATATTAATTAAAATAACTTATTAATATTTTTTTTATTTATGAATTATAATTATAATATTATTATATTAATTAAAATCATTTATTAATATTCTATTATTTTTTATTTTTGAATTATAATTCTATTATTATTATATTAATTAAAATAATTTATTATTTTTATTTGTGAATTATAATTCTATTATTATATTAATTAAAATCATTTATTAATATTTTATTATTTTTTATTTTTGAATTATAATTCTATTATTATTATATTAATTAAAATAATTTATCAATAATTTATTATTTTTATTTGTGAATTATAATTCTATTATTATATTAATTAAAATCATTTATTAATATTTTTTTATTTTTGAATTATAATTGGATTATTATTATATTAATTAAAATAATTTATTAATATTTTTTTATTTTTTATTGTATTTGCGATGGGATACTATGCTCATCGCAAATAGTATTATTATTATATTCATTAAAATAATTTATTAATATTTTTTAAATTTTTTTTAAAAAAATATTAATTGCGACGGGCCCGTCGCAATTGGTATTTGCGACGGACCCGTCGCAAATACGATTTTAAAAAGTTTTCACAAATATACGGACTAATATTTGCGACGGGAAGGATCGCCATCTCAAATAATACCTTTCGTGACGGGCCCGTCGCAAATAATTATTGTTGCGACGCCGTTTTCCGCGACGGGCTATTTGCGACGGGCCCCTGTCGCAAAAGCCTATTAGCGACGGGATCCCGACACAAATGCCCCATCGCAAATGCCATTATTTCCAGTAGTGAAGATTTTGTTGTTAAGTGATGACACCTTTAGAAGGATAAAGGTTGGTTTCAATAGAAAAGCAAAGAATTTTATGATCTATCATAAAGTGAGATTGAATCCTTATTAAAGAAGTCATAAGTAGCATAGAATTCCATGAAAGCACCAAAGAATATAAAGAAAAAGTAACTAGAATCAAATAGAAGCCTTCAATTATGGAAATTCAGTCAGCACCCCCAAAACCGAAGAAACAAAATACATTCTATGATGAAGTAGTATAGAAGTGTAAGGAACATAAGAAAAATAATAAGGAATGAGATATTATATTTTTCTGAGATCCTACTGAGGCAAAGGCATTCAAAATTAAGGCTGATGAGGAATATGAAAGACAAGAAAAGAAAAATAATAAAAAGAAGAAAATGTCTAAGGTAAAAATCATTCAAGCTCTTGTCAAGGATAATGAGAAAGATTTTGAACAGAATCAGGTATGAGAATATTTTCTACAAGAATTAGTACCAGTGACTCTAGGAAAGAAATTGTTAATTCCATAACCTGAAGAGGAGGAAGAAATAGTTCAGGAATAGAAATTAAAAGAAGAAGAAGAGTAATAAGAATATGAGAGTGATGATATTATGAAGCACGTTAAAGAATATCATGAGAAGAAAATCCCTTCTGAAAATATTTTGATCCGGACTTCCCAGGATGAATCAACTAAAATTATTTCTCAAGGAAAAGAGGATGGGGTCAGGAAGAGGTTAACAAACCATCTGATGATGAAAGTAGAAATCATGACTTTATTCAACATGATGATCCTAAATGAGATGTTGATAAGGATAATGTTGATGAAGATAAAACCATTCAAGTCACAAATAGTGAGCATGAATCTTTAAAGGTTGTGGAGACAGTTTCCAATGTAGAAAAAGGAAAATAGCTGATTGATAGTGTACCTAATAAGGCTATGGTGGTTAATAAGGGTAATGATGTTGGTTCATCCAAGATGAAGGTTGCTGATATTGAAAAGGAATCTTCACCTGCAAGGGAATTAGATTCCAAATCATCTTCTATGGGTCAGGATTTTGCGGTACAGTCCTTGAAGAAATTAGTAAAAACCATTCCCCTGATTCCTATTATTGATTCGAGGTGTCAGTTTCTTTAACATTCTTTCAATTAGAAGTCAGATTCAGTTAGCATGCTCATGGAAAATTCATCAGACTTGAGGATGATTTTAAAACTTTTTATATCGTGTATGATGCACACAGAAGGTCTTTTAAGTAAATTACAAAGTGGTCCAAGAAAATGATTGAATATTTGAGCATTATTGATGAATTTCAAGATTTAGTGAAGGATTATTTTGATAGAGAATATGAGAGGATGAAAGATATTACAAAAATTTTTACTGAGAAGCTTAACCTAGAAAAAAGTATCCTGTAAGTAGGAAGAAAAATATCTGAATGGGAAATTGAATTCAGTTGATTTGAATTTGAAGAGGGAAAAGGGATCTCATAATAGAGTTTGAGGAAAATTTCAGTCAACAGGAAGATCTTTTGAAGTCTCAGGAAGAAATCCTTAAGTCTCGGTATGAAAAGATCAAGGCTCTGGAAAATAAAAAATAGGATCAGGAACAGTTGCTCAAGAACTTTAAAGAAGATCATAAGGAGATTAAAAGTTGAATACTATCGTGAAGAAGATCATGCTGAAGGAAAATAAGTATGAATGAAAATCTCAATTATGATATTTTTTTGTATTTCTTTTTTTGTACCAATTTTTACAATCTTAATGAAAATTTGGTTGTTATTCATTTGTTTTGTTGTATAGTTCTAATATTTTAGGTACCATATTATTTTTTCCATTCTATCTATTCCTTTTTTAAAATCACAAAGGGGGAGAAAGGAATGATAAAAAGAATACTAAGTGTAAAGAAGATAATGCCCTAAGTAAGTAGGATTTTAAGTAAGGGGGTTACTTAAAGAAGTCTTTCGTATACAAGAAAAAGAAAACTTTTCTCTAAGGAAGTCATGAATATGATCCTTAGGTATTTCAAACCCTAAGGGGGAGTTATTCATATTCATCATGATTCATAAGTGAAGGGAGATCATTTTTATTTTAAAATTCATAAAGCAAAATCTTAGCCCTTATATTCTATTTCATAAGGTTGTTTATGCTTTCCAAAAAGGGGGAGATTGTCGAGTCAATAAGGTTTCCTTATGAATTTTCCATTCCTCTATGTTTTTAAAATTACAAAAACTTTATCTTAAGGCAAATTATCTTTCCCTAAGGATTATTTTCTTATGGAAAATTTCCCTTCTCTAAGTAAATTTTTCCTTACCCTATTTTTCATTATCACTTTTTAAGTTCTCTCAAAACCAATTCTATTTTATTACTAAGTCTAAAATTCAGAACCTTAGTAAAAACCTCAGAATCTTATAGTTCCTTGGATATAGATACTTTTGTTTTTAGATTCTAAATTCTCAGAAATTCAGACCCTGAATTCTCTAAAATTCAGATTCTGAATTCTCTAAAACTCTGACTCGGAATTCAATGAAATTCAGAATTTGAATTCTCTAAAATTCAGACTCCAAATTATCTGAAATTCCGATTCTGAATTCTATGAAATTAATACTCTTAATTACTCAAAATTTAGATTCCAAATTCCATAGAATTATGACTCTAAATTCCTTAGAATTTAGACTCCTAGTTATTTAGAATTCAGACTCCAAATTCCTCAGAATTCAGACTCTGAATTCCTCAGAATTATAACTTTGAATTCCTTAGAATTCAGACTCTGAATTTCTCAGAATTCATAATCCAGATTCCTCATAATACAGACTTTTAATTCCTCAGAATTCAGATTCCGAATTCATTGTTATTTAGACTCTGGAATCTATAGAATTCATATTACAATTTCTTTGTAAAACATAATCCAAATATCCAGGATTTATATAATCTAATTTATTATACATTTAGATTCAGAAATATATTTTTTCTTATACTTTAGATTACCATATTTTCTTATTTTGATTCATTTTTCTTGAACATGCTATTACTATGAATCGATGTTGTGCAATATGTTTCTAACTAACCGTTGGTTGAGTGACACGTGTACAGGTCCCTCTGAAATTCAAGGAAAAATATGACTATTTGAGGAGAGATCTGACCATTGGAGTTTTTCCTATAAATAGGATCTCATTTTAACGAGCTCATAACCATTCCATTAATCTAGAGATTACATGTTATGAATTGATTTCTAGAGAAAGAGACTCTCATGCTTTGTGCGGATCTGAACATCTTGTTCATCTTTCTTCGTGTGACTATGATTTTTGATGAGTACAATCGAGGGCTTCTAGAGATATGGATACATAGGTGCCAACTACCTTAAAGTTTGAGGAATTTTGGTTATATGAAGAAAGAGGTGCCTACTACCTTAAAGTTTGAGGACTTTCATGGATAGGAAGACAGAGGTGCCAACTACCTTAAAGATCAAGGGCTTGCAGGGATAGAAATAAAGATTCTGATATTCCTATCGAGGGATTACCCTAGTTTGGGAAAGATAGACTTTATTGAAAGTATAAATCAAGGGAACATTATCCAAGGTTATTGGATACCCTACTCTTTGGTTTAAAATATTTCTTACTTGTTGCTTATTTTGTTTCAAGTTTTATTTCCATTGTATTTTGATAAAGTAATAAAGTATAACTTTCTTATAATTTCTTATAATTTTATTTAATTTGATAAATAAGATTATATACACTTTAAGGTAGAATCTTTTCCTAAGTAAACTTTCCTTAAGTTTCTTTTCCGGAACCATATTTCCGGAACCTAAGAAAGTTTGTCTCATAGTACTATTTTAGGGTTTGTGAATTTACCTTGTTTAACTTTGTTAAACATAGTTTTACTTATGGTTAAAAAAAAGTTTTTAAACTTAAAATTCACCCCCCCTCTTATAATTGATAATCTATATTTACTATTTCGATCCTACACAAAACTCCCTTGACATGTGTGTAGATCCCTCACAACAAACTCCCACTGTTTAGCTCAACATCGGGAGGAGGAGGAAGCTCGAGTGGAACTCCTTCTTCATTATTGATCCCCATATGAGGATAGGGGAATATAGAACTTCATGGATGATTATAGGACTCTTTTGGGTGTCCAATATACCAGATCTTTTCCTCCTATCCAAACTTGAAAATGAGGAACCCAAGCTTCCATTTTATAGGCAAAGTGGAAGGTGGTTTTGGGCACACAGATTGTGTAAAACCACTTGGACCATGGTTTTAGAACACTAGACAGTCAAATATCACTTTGAAAAAAACTAGAAACATGTTGAAACAACTCTTTAATGTCTCCAATGAAATTTTGGAACCATTTGAACAAATATATCCCGATATATGGATAGATCACAGAAAACCACTTTAGACTTCGTGCAGATTCGGTGTGTTGGACATATCAGGTCGGTTGGTCCACCAAATGGCCGAATGAGGCTTTGGTTTATTCATATAAAATGTATCCCAATTAATTTAGGACTATCCCACAAAATATCATCCCATTTAGATGCATGGTTAAGTATACTGATTCAGTTTAGTAAACTGTTGTTCTTGGATCCAGCGTAGCTTGGACCATTTTTATTGAACTTTATCATGGGCCCTCCAAATCACCTCCAACATTAATGCAATTATCAAAAAAAGTAACATTTACCTTTTAGGAGTGATAAAAACAAAATAATTTATTAAAATATTAAGTTCAATTTGTAATTATTTTTATGATTTTCAATACAAAAATAGTTTAGCACAGTTGCGTAAGGGTGAAAATGAAATAGTGAATCGTGGTGCAATCACACCCCCACACCTAAACATTTTCACTCTTGGGAAAAGTCATATTTCCAAAAATTATGCATGTAGATATTTAAAACTTCATAAATATTTAACATTCAATGCAAATTTAATTCCTGATTGAAATTTTATCAAAACAAAAATCACACTAAGGAGTTATTCTCATTGATCATGGAAAAAGATGTATCAAAAATTGTATCCAAATGAAATTCCAAGAGATGCATGATAACAATCAAAGAAAATAATTCAAAAGTTAATCATGTCACTAATTCTCCACATGTGTGTGCAACAACCATTTCATTCTATTATTTCCACTTTCTACCGAGTAAATATAAGTTATTTTAATAATTGTCTAATTGTAAGATCATTTCCACCAAACTTGCCCTGCATCCTTTGCAATCAGATTTCAAGACCCTCTCACTTAAGCATTCCCAGAAGTCAAACCATAAGCTCCCGACCTAGATATCCCCATATGATATACATTTCATCACTCTCCTCATTTTTTTTCAAAATTTTCACTTCGAAAAAATCTCACACTCTTCTCCCAACACTTGTTTGATATCCTCACAATACTAATTGTAATATTTATAGCAAGATTAAAAGTTGAGGAAGGGTGATTTTTGACCTACCCAATATACAACCCTTTTTTTAGGGTGTACAACAGTTGGATAACAGGTACACATACATATTTTAATCTGGTAGAGTAATGAAATAGATCGGATAAGGAACAAACATATGGAAAAATGATTTTGGAAAGTAGAGAAAAATCAACCTAACTTATATTTACCTTACATTATGTAAGAAATTTTTACATTTCATGGTTGGGTGCAAAAATGTGTGGAGAGATTAAGTGAAACAATTTTCCCTTAAAAACTATTCACAAAAGGGTACCATTCTTCTCAAAGGTTTTGAAATGATAAAACAATTTCTATCATCGACAAAGAACTAAATTTCAAAAGTCAAACCACATTATTGAATTCTTGCTGAAATGAACATTTCATAAGATTTTTTGTTTGAATTTTAAAACAACATGAAATACAAAAATTCCACATGCATTTTCAATAAGTTCTATGATTAAACAGGCATCATTTTCCATGATAATTTGGTTATAAAAAAAGTAATATTCCAACACAAAGGTTAGGGGAGGGAAGGGGGGAAGTAGAAATACAATTCAACAAGCTAAAAAGAGAAAAATAAGAAAGATGATGAAAATTACTAACTAAACTAGGAATATACCCATCCTCTCACACATAAATTGTGCAGTGTCCTCGTTGTAATAAAAGAGAATGTGGGAAGGAAGGATAAAACCCAGTGATTTTCATTCATAGATTACTTATTAAACATGGAGTTCCTCTATCAGGTACTTTGGAATGGATTCATGGAAGTGCTTCAGCCACTTCCCATTAATAGTGAAGGTTTTCTTGGTTTCTTCATTTTGAACTGGGATGCAACTTCATCCTTGCATTGTAGAGGAGGACCTTCTACCCAATTTTTAAATGAATATGAAGTTTGAGATGGTTGTGGGAATCCTTGGATCTCTCCTTATAAATCTTGTAGTTCTCATATGCATCTCTTCTCATTTACTCTTTCTCCTGAATCTGCAACTTCCTTTGAGAACCTACACTAGAAAGATTATAATTGCATTGTTTGATGTCTCAGTAGACTCGGTGCTCAATATCAATAGATAGGTGAAAACTCTTTACAAACACTATCCAATATGGTTACATTCCAATGGGAGTTTTAAAAGTAGTATGGTAAAACCATAAGGATTCATTGAGTCTAAGACTCCAATATTTTCTATTAGGTTGAACAAAATTTTGAAGAATATTTTTTACCTCTCTATTTGACACCTCTTATTGACCATTGGTTTGTGGGTGATAAGAAGTAGACACTCTATGTATGACCCCATACCGATGAAAAATATATTGCATTGTTCGGTTGTAAAAATGAGAACCCTGGTCACTAATGATGAACCTAGGTAATCCAAACCTAGAAAAGATTTGGGTTCTCAAAAATTCCACAACTTCCTTAGAATAATCATTCCTTGTAGCCGGTGCCTCTACCCATTTTGAAACATAATCTATAACCAAAAGAATATACAGGTTCCCAAATGAATTGGGGAATGTTCTCATAAAGTAAATACCGCAAACATCAAAAATTTCATGGAAGAGAAAGGGTTTTTGTGTAATATCATTTATTTTAGATACATTAACCATTATTTGATAGTGAGTAAAATATTTACAGAAGTCATGGGAATCCTGAAATAATGTAGTCCAAAAGATACCAGAATTGAGGACCTTATGAGCAGTCCGTTGGGGACCAAACTGGCCCCCACAAGTAAGAGTGTGGAAGAACCAAAGGATGGACTGAAACTCGCTATCGGGGACACAATGCCTGAGGATTTGATCACTACATGTGCACCAAAGGTAGGGGTTATCCCAAATGTACCAACGAGACTCATGTTTGAGATATATGGCCTAGTTTTTGTTAAAATCAGTAGGAATGAAAGATGTTACCAAATAATTTACAATTTCATCATACCAAGGAATAACATCTTTCACTCGGTACAATTTCTCGTTGGGAAACATGTCATTTCTGGGAATAAATGTAGATACCCAAGCATGATGTACGTGGACATTACATTTCTTTTGAGGAATATTTAATACATGACACAAATAGATGCCCAAAGACCGTATTAGTTTAGTGTCTTTGGAAACTTGGAACATAATCTTTTAACTTGGTGAAAGATCATCAACATCTCCCATAAAGATATTCCCCTTTTATTTTCCAACCTAAAACCTTTCCTTATATCCTGAGGAAAAGAAAACATAAAAAGGGTGAGATAAAATGCTCAGTAAGGGTAAACATGGAGAACATAAAACAAACCATAATCATTTTAACATAAAAACATGAACATAAAGTTTAAACATAAAAATCTTGAAAAATGAAATAAATATTGGTAGTACTTAAGGAATGGATCATAAATAAAAATTAACCATGATAGAATAGAATAGGAATAAAACCTGTAATTGTGGAAAATTAATAAGAATATATTATGATTTCTATAGTATCCAAGGCATTAGTTCCAAGACCATCATAGTGGACAAATTCCATTACTGAACCGGGTTTACTTGTCGTTCTAGCCATGCATTACAGAACCAAATTTAACTGCCATTCAAGTCATGTCTATCTCATGAGATATAAATATTTACCTGATGCATTGGAGGGAGATATAGGTCCCACCCATCTCATAATGAAATCATTCTTACTTTTTTCACAATACATAAAAACATTCACCAAAGAATAACCCATGAAATAAAATGGGTTTCTTAAACATCATTTCATCATAACATAATCCTTATAAGATAAATGGACTTTATAAAAAATAATTTCATAATAACACAATAAAATAAAATTAATAATAGGGATATAAACATAACCCTATGTCATCTTAGATGGAAAGTAATTTTTATAAAACACATGAAATTAATTCTTGATGAAAATATAATTTCTTCTTCAAAAATGTTTTCTTTTCTCAAAATGTCATGCAATTTTAAAAGAAAATAAATTAGTTGAAAATAAACTTGAAATACTATAGATAAAGCTTCATGTAAATAAGGTGTTAAAGATACATAAAAATCCATTCATTCCATATAAGTTAAAAAAACATTATCCTCGTACTTTTGTTTGGAAAAGTCCAAAAGTACCTCGTATGGTAAACAAAAGAAAGATTCCTTCTATACCATGTAGTAAAAGCAAAAAATGGTTAAAAATGACTTTAAACACACATAGAATAATAGTAAACATTTTGTGAAAACTTTTTTAGAAAACATGGACATGGATGATAAATATATCCCCAGTAAATACTTAAAAATAAAGAATCTCATATAAAAATGAGATTGGCAAAGTTATCCCTTACCTTAGGTCCAATTTCTTTTGTACTTGTCTAAAACTCCTGTATAGTGGGTTTAAAAATATTATTAACTTGTAAAATAACCATAATAATATTTATGATATCATATATGATTCACTTATGACTTTATATTACATGTTCATTTTTCAATTCAATGTTAAAACAAAGTTTTGGGTAATAATCATTTTATTTATCGTACGTGTTTGGACTTGTTATTCATGATATTATTACATAAATTGTGATTTAATTACTTATATAATGTAAAACATGATTTATATATCATATATATTCAGTATATAAATATATATAATAGATTGATAAATGGAATGGAATACACCGTTCATGGAGACGGTAGTCTGTACGTACGCATGAACGTTGTTTTCGTTTCCTTATTAAATTAAATGGAAGTAAGTAGATGACATATATATATATATATAAATAAATCCAGTATCATTATTATTTTATATATTTCATGATTATTTATTATATATACTTTATAATCATTCGTTAATGGTTAACATGGATAATGAATCTCATCGCGTCGTGGAGACGGTAAGTCGTACCTACGCACAAGCGATGATATCGTTCCCATAGTTGTTGAATAGTATTGAAGTGGATAGTGTATAATATCTCATAATTATTATAATGTTATAATAATCATATATAGTTATTATTTCCACCATTATACCCATCCAATAATGGTGGTGGTGAAAAACAAATTACACTGCGGCGTGGAGACGATAATTCGTACGTACGCACGCGCGGTGATTTCATTTTTCATAGGATGGATAGAAGGTGAAATAGGGTTGTTTCATATTTATAATAACATATAATTTTTATTATGAAACAACTAAATAATAGTAAGTAGAAGAATAAATAAATTTCAAATAATATGTAGAAGAGATTACCTCTTCCTCAACGTGCCTCCTTTAAATATCCTTTTAGGGAACTAGAGTTGGTCTTTTGAGAAGACCAAAACCTCTATAATGTAACTAGGGAAGTTGATAAGATAAATTTGTAGGTTTTTTCTGAGTTTGAATGCTCAAAATGGAGTGAAGATGAGAGGGAGTAGGTTCCCTTTTATAAGAGAGGAGAGGCGCACTTTAGGAAACTCTCAAAATATTAATTTATTATAAATTCAATTTTGACTTAAAAATTTTCCAAAATTATTTAATTCTAAGATAAGATGATTTTGGTTCGAATACTCATCATCCAATAATTTTTTGAAAAGTTTTGAATATTTCTTTATTCTTGTTGTTTTGGTTTTACCTTTATTTTACCCTTTTTAATCTTACCGTGATATCATTTTATTTACACATTATGGGTTAATTTAATTACCATATAATGTAAAACGACCCAAAAAAAGTTATTTATGACATATTTCAAATTATATTAACCATTTTTCTAAATATTACATTTTTAGGAATTTCATATCATTTAATAAACCATTTTATATTTTAAGTTACGAATTGTGTCAATTTTGGACACTATTCATACTTGGCTTTTTTTAAAAATTCATAACAACCTGATTACTTCTAAAATAAGGCATTAAACCAGATATAATATGTCAATATCATCCAGAAAATTTTTTTATGACATTAAAATAACCAATTTACATTTTTTTAATATTTATAAATTCATTTATTTGAATCCTTTATTAATAAAGTAATCACTACATCATCATTGTGTTATAATTAAATTTATTTATTTAATGTCCAAACATTACAAATAAAATACCATGATGTAAAAAAAAAATTTAGATTTATAATGAATATTTATAGTCGAATATATCACTTATATAACCCCATATAAAAAATTAGTAAAAGATATATGTTTAGGTTATAATTATCTTTACTTTAAATTAATTTTTATAAAATGTCATTTTCACATCCAAGTGAATCCATGGGGTCCCAAAATCGACCCCAGGATGCCCATGGTCATAAATATCTCATCCAATAGGATTAGGACATGTGTTAGGGTAGTTTAATATTATTATAATATTGTTCTTTACCCTTATTTACCATATTTACCCTTTAACCATGGTAAATAAAATAATTACTGAAGTTACTATTCATAATGTCCAAAAATAAAAGTATCCTATTAACATAATTTGGACCTAATGATTAAAAATATGGAATCCATTTTTCAAAATTCAAAACACAGAAGTTTCAGTAATTAATTTAAAATTAATCATGTTGTTGAGAAAACGTGTTTTAAAAGTTAAAACATTACAAAATATTGAAATATTTTTACATATGAATTCAATGTAAACTTAATTATAATGAAACAAATTATATTAAATGGTAAAAATATAATCTATTTATAATTTAAAACAATTCAATATTATAATTTAACCATATAAATTATCTCGATGAAAATTTTTGTTTTTAATTAAAATTTAGCATATTTTTACTATTCATCAAAATATGAAAGTTATCAGAAAAATAGCAAAAATTTATCCAAAGTAAAATTGTATATCCTGATTCAAAATAAGAAGTTTATTTTTAAAATTTTAAATTATAAACATGTCAAAAACTAGATTTAAAATGGGTGTGCCATCAAAAGGCGGCAAAACTGTTTTTTTTAAATACTTATTTTAACTGAAAAAATTGATTTTATTCTCATACCATGTTCTAGAAAAAGTGTAAGATGAATGATAATGTTATAAAATTAAAAATTTGGTTAATAATATTCATAAAATCTAGTTTATATCCCATTAAAAAAATAATATTTTAATATTATATCATTGTTTAATGAAACTTGGTATCTCGTACAATGCAAGCTATCGAGGAAGGTCGCTCTTGCGTGTAACGCAATCCAAGTCAGTGTTTCTTGTAGTGAAAGCTTCCTTTTGTGTTGCGTATAAAATAATCAAAACTTTGTTCATTTATATATTAAACAAAATATATACTTAGTGTTGCGTGAAATGAATTCTGTCACAAGAAAAAGAAATTGTGTTCAACACAAGCCAAGAATAGTGTTTTGTTTACTATAAACTAATATGGTGTTGTGTATAGCGCAAGATAATCTTGTTGTGTCATAAAACCTAAGACATAAAATAAATTTAAAAGAATCTATCTCATAAAATCTCAGGGTGTTACATTCTACCCCCTTAAAATGAATTTCACCCTCAAAATTCATCGGCATTATAAATGGTTATTTTTCTACATGAAAGTTTCTTTCATAGAAACCCACATAATAAAAAGGAATACTAAAACTTAATTTTAAAAAGGAAAGTTAGAAACAGAATGGTTACCTGAATTAACTCATCACTTGGTTTCCACATAGGAGAACATAGGTGAGAAGTGAAAACATGGATATGGAATAGAAATCTTACCATCAAGTTTTGTTGGATAGTGATAGAGAAAAAGGTTTGGAGAAAGTAAACTACCAAAAAGCCATAAATCTATGATGATTTAAGGGACCGTATGATTCATCGGATACAAAGGTACTAGGATAACATTTTTGGTTTTCAAGACCCTTTTCCTAAATTTGAATAATTTTTCATGAGAATAAATACTTAATCGATTTTGGAACAATCTCACCTTTATTCGTGCCTTGAACAATTTCCACTTCATCTCTTATTTAAAGAAATCAATTTGAATTTTTCATTCTTGAAGTTTTATCAGATCATGTGACATAATGATAGGTAATTCCATCTATCTCAACAAAAAGATTTAAAAAGGTTACCAAATATGCATAAGTACACCTAGAGGGAGATAACAAATTAATCTAAAAAACATTAACTAGAATATCACTTATATTATCCATCAACATTATAATCATTCCAAAAACTGAAAATATAAAACTTTAGAAATAAGTGAACTAAATTGACTTAACATTTGTCTTCCATGTCTCATTTGGCAGTTCTTGGTTTTCACATTCCAAACATGTGAATACCTCATTCATGTATTCTCTTGAAACATGGTAATGAAATGAATTAACATAGAACCTTAGTGAAACATACACTCTATCAAAATTAACTCGTTCTACATACCAAAAATTCAATATACTCAAACCATGATAACACTTTTTCCTTATATGAGCTCATTAATACTATCAAACATCTCAGTATCTTCTTATCCCTTCATTATGCATGTATCATGTGCTTTAAAAAAATGTCTAAATAACCTTTCATGGTTACTGGTACCATTCAACATATACTTTGAAATACCTAAGAAAAAAATAATAGTGTAACAATCCTTAGATTTTTCTTTATTCCATAGTACCATTAAATTACTTATACAACATTACTCTTGATAAACATTCAATCATTCCACTACCTTCTTAAACCATTGAATGAGCTTCATTATTTTATTCCTTAACACTTATTTCATCTCATACATCATTTTTAGTCTCTTCATCATCATCAACATAAATACTATCCATACAACCATGCTGATTCTCTTCATAAGATTTTCCCTTAGGGAATCAATTTGCATAATGCCCATACATTACACATTTAAAACATTTAAAAGTCATTGATGTCTTAGCAATACCATTATCCTTTTCCATTGTGTTAATTGAACATTTTCCTTTGAAATTACTGGATTTGTGTCCATATTTTCCACACCCAAATCATCTTCTAATTGCTTTGAAACATTCTCTTTAATGCCTCTTCCCACATGATTTAAATGAGGAAAATTGAACTTTATTTCCTCTATGATCATCATGAACCTCCATCTTTCTCTTATTAGCTGGGTTAGGAAACTTACCAAAGTTGAGATTATGGATCATATTATGAGATTTATAATCAGTCATAATAATGATTTTTCACCTACCAAATCCTGTTTCATTTGGTTGCTCATGAATAATACCATTCCATTGTCCATCATATTCTCCATTAACATGAATCCTTCTATTTCCAGCCATTTTTTAAAACCCAAAAATAATAGTTTGAGAGGAAAAAATCATACTATGAAAAACAACATAATCAAGGGGTATTAATTTCTATCTATAACATATTAGGTTTAATACTAGGTTATTCATGATTGTAATCATAATTTTAGGACTGTAACCTATACGTTTACTTAACCATAGAAACATCCCTAGACATACCATATAAATATCTCCAGGGATCTCACTAAAGTTTTTTCATCCAAGTTTCCAAATGTTGACTAAACCTTCGCTTTGATACCAACTGTAGAGACCCAATCTTTACGTACATGTAAATTACATTTATTTTATGGAATACTTAATACATGACACAAACAGATGCCCAAAGACCATATTAGTTTAGTGTATTTGGAAACTTGGAACATAATCATCTAACTTGGTGAAAGATCATCAACATCTCCCATAAATATCTTCCCCTTTTGTTTTCCTACCTAAAACCTTTCTTTATATCTTGGGGAAAAGAAATTATAAAAAGGGTGATCTCAAATTCTCAGTAAGGTTAAACATGGAGAACATAAAACAAACCATAAAAATTTTAACGTAAAAACAAGAACATAATGTTTAAACATAAAAATCTTGAACAATGAAATAAATCTTGGCAGTACTTAAAGAATGGATCATAAAGGAACATTAACCATGATAGACTAGAATTGGCATAAAACATGTAATTGTGGAAAGCTAATAAGCACATATTATGATTTCCATATTATCCAAGTCATTGCTACCAAGACCATCATAGTGAACATAGTCCATTACTGAACCGGGTTTACTTGTCATTCTAGCCATGTATTACTGAACCGGATTTACCTTCCATTCAATTCATGTATATCTCATAAGATATAAATCTTTACCCAATGAATTGGATGGAGATATAAGTCCCACACATCTCATAATGAAATCATTCTTACTTTTTCCACAATACATAAAAACATTCACCATAGCATAACCCATGAAATAAAATGGGTTTCTTAAACAGCATTTCATCATAACATAATCCTTATAAGAAAAATGGATTTCATAAAAATAATTCCATAATAACACAATAAAATAAAAGTAATAATAGGGATATAAACATAACCCTATTTCGTCTTAGATGGAAAATAATTTTGATAAAACACGTGAACTTAATTCTTGAGGAAAATATCATTTCTTCTTCAAAAACGTTTTCTTTTATCAAAATGTCATTCAATTTTAAAAGAAAAGAAATTAGTTGAAAATAAACTTGAAAAAGTGTAGAGGAAGCTTCATGTAAATAAGATGTTAAGAATATGTAAAAATATGCTCATTCCATATAAGTTAAAAAACATTCTCCTCGTACTTTTTCCAGAAAAATCAAAAATTACCTCGTATGGTAAACAAAAGAAACATTCCTTCCATACCATGTAGTAAAAGTAAAAAATGGGGACTTTAAACACACATAGAATAATAGTAAACATTTTTTGAAAACATTTTTAGAAAACATGGACATGGATGATAAATATATCCCCAGTAAATACTTATGAATCAACAATCTCGGATAAAAATGAGATTGGTAAATTTATCCCATACCTTAGGTCAAATTTATTCCATATGTATCCAAAACTCCTATATAGTGGGTATAGAAATATTATTAACTTTTAACAGAACCATAATAATATTTATTATATCATATATGATTCACTTATGACTTTATATTACCCATTCATTTGTCAATTCCATGTTAAAGCAACATTTTGGGTAACAATCATTTTATTTATTGTATGTGTTTGGACTTTTTATTCATGGTATTATTACATAGATCATGATTTAATTACTTCTATAATTTAAAACATGATCTATATATCATATATATTCAGTATATAAATATATATAGCATATCAATAAATTGAATGGAATACACCGTTCATGGAGACGATAGTCCGTATGTATGCATGAACACTGTTTTTGTTTCCTTATTAAATTGAATGGAAGTAAGTAAATTACATATATATATATATATCCAGTAGAATTATTATGTAAGATATTTCATGATTATTTATTATATATAATTTATAATCATTCTTGAATGGTTAATATGGAGAATGAATCTCATCGCGTCGTGGAGACGGTAAGCCATACGTACGCACGAGTGACGATATTGTTCTCATAGTTGTTGAATGGTATTGAATTAGATGGTGTATAATATCTCAGAATTATTATCATGTTATAATAATCATATATAGTTATTATTTCCACCACTATACCCATCCAAGTAAGGTGGTGGTGAAAAACAGATTACACCACGGCGTGGAGACGGTAATCTGTACGTACGCACGCGCGGTGATTTCATTTTCCGTAGGATGGATAGAAAGTTAAATAGGGTTGTTTCATATTTATAATAACATATAATTATATTATTGATACTTATGTTATTATTTTATGATGAAACAACTAAATAAGAGGAAGTAGAAGAATAAAAAAATTTGAAAGAATCAGTATAAGAGATTTCCTCTTCTTCTATTGGCCTCCTCTAAATTTCCTCTTAGGGCACTAGAGTTAGTCTTTTGAGAAGACCAGAACCTATATAATGTAACTATGGAAGTTTAGAAGATAAATGGGTAGAGTTTGGGTGAGTTTGGAGGCTCAATATGGAGTGAAGAGGAGAGGGAGTAGGTTCTCTTTTATAATAGAGGAGAGGGGCACTTTAGGAAACTCTCAAAATATAAATTTATTATATATTCAATTTTGAATTAAAAATGGTCCAAAAATTATTTAATTATAATATAAGATGTTTTTGGCTAGAATACCGATCATAAATTAATTTTTTGACAAGTTTTGAATATTTTTTTGTCCTTATCTTTTTGGTTTTACCCTTATTTTACCATTTTTAATCTTATAGTGATATCATGTTATTTACACATTATGGGTTAATGTAATTACCATATAATTTCAAATGACCCAAAAAAAGTTATTTATGAAATATTTGGATTTATATTAAAATTTTATCCAAATATTAGATTTTTAGGAATTTAATATCATTTAATAAACAATTTTATGTTTTAAGTTATTAATTGTGTCAATTTTGGACACTATTCATACTTGGATTTTTTAAAAAAATTCATAACCGGATTCCTTTGAAAATAAGGCATTAACCCAGATATAATATTTCAATATCATCCAAAAAATTCTTGTATGACATTAAAATAACCAAATTACATTTTTTTTAATATTTATAAATTCATTTATTTGAATCCTTTATTAATAAAGCAATCACTGCATCATCCTTGTGTCATAATTAAATTTATTTATTTAATGTCCAAAAATTACAAATAAAATATCATGATCTATAAAATATTTTTATATTTCTAATTAATATTTATATTTTAATATATCACTTATATAACACCATATAAAAAAATTAGTAAAAGATATATGTTTAGGTTATAATTATCATTACTTTAAATTAATTCTTATAAAATGTCATTTTCACATCCAAGTGAATCCATGGGGTCCCAAAATCGAATCAAGGATTCCCATGGTTGGAAATATCTCATACAATAGGATTAGAATATGTGTTAGGGTATTTTGATATTATTATAAGGTTATTTTTTACCCTTATTTACCATATTTACCCTTTAACCATGGTAAATAAAATAATTACTGAAGTTGTTATTCAGAATGTCCAAAAATAAAATTATCTTATTCACATAATTTGGACCTGCTTATTTAAAATATTATATCCATTTTTCAAAATTCATAACACATAAGTTGTATAAATTAATTTAAAATCAATTTCGTTGTTGAGAAAATGGGTTTTAAAAGTTAAAACATTGCAAAAGATTGAAATTATTTTACATACGAATTCAATGTAAAATTAATGATAATGACATAAATTATATTAAATGGTAAAAATATATTCTATTTATGCTTTAAAACCATTAAATATCATAATTTAACCATATAAATTATCTCGATGAAAAAAAAATTAATTAAAATTTAGCGTATTTTTATTATTCATCAAAATATGAAAGTTATCAGAAAAATATCAAAAATTTATCTAAATTAAATTTTTTTTATGATGATTCAAAATAAGAAGTTTATTTTTTAAAATTGAACTTATAAAAATTTCAAAAACTATATTTAAAATGGGTGTTCCATCAGAAGGTAGCAAAACTGTATTTTTTGAAAAATATTTATTTTATCCAAAAAAATTGATTTTGTTCTCATACCATGTTCTAGAAAATGTGTAAGATGAATGATAATGTTATAAAATTTAAAAAAAATACTATTCATAATGGCTAGTTTATATCCCATTAAATAATAATATTTTAATATTATATCATTGTTTAGTGAAACTCGGTATCATGTACAATGCAAGCTATCAATTGCAAGGAAGGTCACTCTTGTGTGTAACGAAAGCCAAGTTAGTATTGTGTGTAGTTCAAGATTCTTTTGGTGTTGCATATAACATAATCAAAACATAGTTCATTTATACATTGAACAAAATCTATACTCAGTGTTGCGTAAAATGAATTCTATAACAAGAACATGAAATTGTGTTCAACACAAGCCAAGAATAGTGTTGTGTATATTGAAAACTAATACGGTGTTGCGTATAGTGCAAGAAAATCTTGGTGTAGCGTACAACACAATACATAAAATAAATTAAAAATAGTCTATCTCATAAAATCTTGGGGTGTTACAATACTGGGGGATGAGTTAATGTCTGAGGATGGGTGAATTATACTAATATGGTCAGCCAGCACATTCTCTGCTCCTTTTTTATCTCTAATTTCTAGATTCAATTATTGAAGGAGGAGCGTCTAGCGAATGAGATGTGGTTTGGCTTTCAGTTTCTTAAGGAGATACCGTAGGGCTGTATGTTCTGAGAACACAATGACTTTGGACCCAAAAAGATATGACCTTAATTTATCCAAGGAAAACATAATGGAAATAAATACTTTTTGAGTTGTGGTGTAGTTTTCTTGGGTAGGGTCCAAAGTATGTGAGGCATAGGCAATGACATGTGGATATCACTTGACCCTTTATGATCAGACTTCCCCAACTGCATAGTTATATGCATCACACACGAGCTCAAATGGTAAATCCCACCGAGGTGGTTGGATTACAGGGGGTGATGTTAGACTCCATTTTAATGTATTAAAAGCTTCCTCACATTATATATCAAAAAAATTCCTTTTATTTTTTAAGAAACTGGGAGAGGGGGGTTCAATCTTACTAAATTTGTGAATGAAATGATGGTAAAATCCAGCATGACCTAGGAAAGACCGCACATCTCATACATTTTTGGGGAATGGTAAGGAAGAAATGACATGTAGTTTTGATTTATCTACTTGGATACCATCCCCAGAAATGACATGTCCCAAAACTATACCTTATTGCACCATGAAATGGCATTTCTCATTATTTAATACAAGATTATTTTTAATATAGCGATGTAGGACTAAACCAATACTACTCAAACATTCATCAAAAGATAATCCATAAATAGTGAAATCATCCATGAATACTTCCATGCAATTCTACAGGTAATCTGAAAAAAATACTAACTATGCATCATTGGAAAGTACCTAGAGAATTGCATAGACCAAATGTCATCCTCCTATATAAAAATGTGCCAAAGGGGCAAGTGAAGGTTTTTTTCCTGATCCTCGGTAGCAATATGGATATGAAAATATCTAAAATACCCATCAAGAAAACAATAATGGGACTTCCCTACTAGCCCCTCAAGCATTCGGTAAATGAATGGAAATGGGAAATGGTTTTTCCTAGTGTGTTTATTTAGTTGGAAATAGTCTATATAGAAATTGCAACTATTCTACACATAATTTATAACCAATTCATTATTTTCATTTTTTATTACAATAAGAGAAGTTTTTTTAGGAACCACTTGTACTAGACTGACCCATTGTCTATCAAATATGGGGTAAATGATTTCAGAAACCAATAATTTTTTTACCTCATTTTTGACCACATATAATAGGTTTGGATTCAGTTTTTCTTGTGCCTATCTCACTAGTTTAGCCTCATCATTTAACAATATATGATGTGTCCAAATTGACGGGATAATACTAGGAATTTCAGCAAGTATCCATCCCAAATATTGTTTATACTCCCTAAAAAGTTCAAGAAGTTGAAATTCATTCTCAGGAGGGAGTGAACTAGCAATGATGATAGGTAACTTATTTTCATTCCCATTATATGGATATTTTAAATCTTGATGTAGTTTTTTTAGTTCCAATTCAGGTGGATTTTGGATTGATGGGAGTGTGTGTGAAAATGAGAGGTCACTAATCTCATCTAACTGCTCAATGGTATCATTATCAGATGAGGAATGAGCTTTTACAATCTTATTAGTATCATTAATGGTAATTGGATCCTCAATGTTCAAGAAATCGTCAATTAAAAAACATTCATGAAATTTTTCTAAACCGATACAAAATTCTATGAATGATTCATTTCCTAGAATTTCAATCAATGATGAAACTCAAAAATGGGATCGGTGGAATAAAAAGAAGTGTTTTTAAGGGAAGGGAGTATATTAATTGAATTAACAAAAATAGAGGAATGTTCTTCTAAAGGGTGCTTCATGGAATCAAGGATATAGAAGTGGAAAACGTCACCAAAAAACTCCATAGATAATGTACCAATTTGGACATTAATTATGGTTTTGGAGGTTTTTAGCAAAGGTCTCCCCAATATAATTGGGGCATGTCCATTCATCCTATCATCTTCCATTTTTAGCACATAAAAATCTGCAGGAAAAATTAAATTTTTCACCCTCACAAGAACATCATCTAACAAACCAGAAGGGTGTGTTGTACTCTGATTTTCTAGCTGAATGACTATTCCAATGGGCTTTAGTTCACCTACCTACAAAGAAGAGTAAATTTAGTGAGGCATCACATTTATATAAGCACATAAATCAAGCATAGCATTGGAAAAATGAATACTCCCCTATGGTGTATGGAATCGATAATGTCCCAAGATCATTGAACTTGGTGGGAAGTAATGGCTCTATAAATGTTGATACATTCCTTCCTAAGATCACCTTTTCATCTCCATGAAGTCCCCTTCGGTCTGTACACATCTCCTTCAAAAACTTGGTGAATCTTAGAATTTATTTCACGACATAAATCAAGGGGATTTTGACCTATAATTTTTTGAAAGTTTCCAAGATTTCCTTATCAATTTCTGTTTATTTTTTTCCCTTGGTTGGTTTTCCCTTTGGAGGAATAGAAGAGGAATGGTTGGGATAGGTGACTCATCAACAGACACACTTTTTCCTTTGGAAGGGATTCTCTCATGACAAGGTTATACCTCATTTGAAGAATTCCCAGTGGTTGGGATGGTGGTTTTATTAGGAGGGGATAACTCTAGTGGAGGGGTTATTTGGATTTTAAGTTTTTTTTCACTCCAAAGGGTAATGGAACTAACATTTCCCTTATCCATAGGGTTGACTGCTGTTTGACAAGGTAGTTTACCCGACCCATGGCTTTGGATTTCCCCCACCGAGTCAGAAAGTTGGCCTAAGTGGGTTTTTAGGTCTTGTATGGTGGCTTGGGTGGTTAGTTGGAATTGGAGACTATTGGTAGCCATTTGGTTCATCATATATTATAGGCTAGGCTCAAGTTTTATATGGGTTTGTTGGAATGGCCTTTGTGGTGGTTGGGTATTTCTGGGTGGTGGTGGATGACTATTATGCCCTAGTTGGTTCTATTATTGTTGAGGTTGGTTTGAATACCCCATTTCCTATAGGCTTGGTTTTCTTTCTATCCAGGGTTGGATGGATAGTAAGGTTCTTTCCTAAAGGGTTGGTTATAGGGGAGTCCTAGAAATATTGCCTCACAACTCTCAAAATTTTCTCTCAATTGGGGGCATTGGTCAGAGTAGTGGGTGTCAGAAGAACATATACCAAAATGGATGGGAGGATTAGATTGGGATTTCACTTGGGAAAGAGAAATCTATCAAATAAGGGTACTTACCTCTTCAAACTTTTTGTCCACCTTCTTCTCAAATTCAGTACTTTTCACCTCATGGACACCTCGAATGGGTGCACTGGACCTTGAATCAAATTATTGATTGTTCTACTCCATGTTCTTAATTAGGGTTCTTGAAGCAATTGGGATCTTATTAACTAGCACACCCCCTACAGCGTTATTGATCATATTTCTATCAATAGTGATTAAATCTTTATAAAAAATATTTAATTAAAAGATGATCACTAATTTGGCTGTGTGGATAGCTAGAACATAACCTTTTGAATCATTCCCAATATTCATGTAATGTTTCCCCTTGTGATTTCCTTATACCACAAATTTTTTTCCTTATAGTTACAGTTCAAGAGGCTGGGAAATATTTTTCAAGAAAAAGGAATTTCATGTCCGCTCAACCTCTAATTGGTGAATTAACATAATACAACCAATCTTTCTCAATGTATTCTAATGAAAATGGAAATGCTCTAATATTTACTTTTATTCATCCACATTATTGGGTTTTAAATTAGACTACGTAGTGTGAAATTCTTTTAAATTCTTGTGTGTATCCTCTCTAGGATGTCCATAGAATCTTGGTAATAAATGAATTAATCTAGATTTCAGTTCAAAATCGGGTGCCTCTCCTTGTATTTGAATGTATGAGGGTTGGATATCAACATATTGTGAGGTTAGTTATTTTATTGTTCAGTTTTTTTCAGCCATATTATGAAAGTTTATTTCAGTTTTGATATTGGTTAGAGAAGAATAAGAGGAAGTATTAAGAAGAGTGTCGATGTTTTGTGTGTCCTCCTTCAAAGGGTTCTCTTGTGCGTCTCGATGTCGCTAATGTAAGATCCTCTACCATTTGGGTTTTAAAGGTGGTAAGTCTCTTGGATTTGAACATGTCATGAACAAAACCTAAAAAATAAATAAATTATAAAATAAAATGATAGGTAATGGTATAATATGAAACAAATAAATATTCACAAAATTTACAAAAATATTATAAAAACACGCACTAAAACCCAAGAGATCCCCGGCAACGACGCCAAAATTTTACCGTGTTTTCATGAAATATAAAATTTATTATGATTTTAAGGTTGATTTATAGTATAGGTAAGACCCTAGGTAATCTCTCAAGGAGTGTTGATAGGTTTAGAGTATGCTTTTTTAATAAAAATTACTAAAAAGGGGGTGATTTTGAAAACAATTTAAAGAAAATAACTTAACTTAAAGAGTTTAATAGTTAATAAATTAAGGTGGTGTTTTGATAATTATGAGAGAAAGGGGTAATTTTAATTTCACTACACACATTTCAAGTTCATTGTTCTTAGAGATTAATTTAGTTTTGGAGTAATTCTTTGGTTGAAATTAATTGGAATCTCGATTAATTCCAAATCCATTATTTCATTGCTTGAAGAACCAAACCTTGACATTAAAATCATATTGTCAAGGTCCTAAACTTATGAATAGAATAAGAGATAAAAAATAATACTTAAATCTAAATAAAGTGTTTGAGAAAAGGATTCTTGTGTTTTCCAATCGGAATAACACAAGTCATGCACTCATAACCTCACACCGATCGATTAGAAATTAAGAGCAAATCAATCACATGCATCAAAAAAAGAATTAAAATAGGCAATAATTTAAGATAAATGGAAAGTAATATTTTAACACCCAAATAACTTTAAAAAAATAGCTAATATATGTGTTGAAACTCCCTTGACATGTGTGTAGCTCCCTCACAATGAACGCCCACTGTTTAGCTAGACATCAGGAGGATGAGGAAGCTCAAGTGGAAATCCTTCTTCATTATTGATACCCCTGTGAGGATAGGTGACACCATAAATTCTTGGATGAGTAGAGGAATATTTTGGGTATCCAAAATACAAGATCTTTTCCTCCTATCTGAACTTGAAAATGAGGATCCCAAGCTTCCATTTTATAGGCAAAGTGGAAGGTGGGTTTGGGCACACAGATTGTGTAAAACCACTTTTCCCTTGGTTTTAGACCACTATACAGTCCAATATCACTTTAGAAAAAACTATAAACATGTTTAACAACCTATTTAATGTCTCTACTGAAATTTTGGAACCATTTGGAAAACTAGAGCCCGAGATATGGACAGATCACAGAACACCACTTTTGACTTCATGTAGATTTGGTGTGCTGGAAAAATGATGTCAGTTGGGCCACCATATGGCCTAATTAGGCTTGTGTTCCTTAATATGAAATGTATAACTATTAATTTTTTACCATAAAACAAAAGTTTTGTTCATTTGGATGCAATGTTAAGTAGCAATGTACAGTTTAGTAAACTTTTGTTCTTGGATCCTGCGCAACTTGGCGCATTTTTCTTGAACTTCATCATGGGTCCTCCAAATCACCACCACCTTCAATGAAATTATCAAAACAAGTAAAATTGTCCTTTTTAAAAGTGATAAACACAAAATAATTTAATCAAACATGAATTTCAATTTGTTATTATTTTTATGATTTTCAATACAAAACTAGTTTAGCATAGTGGTGTAAGGGTGAAAATGAAATAGTGAATCGCAGTGTGATTAAGCTAGAATGACTCAAAGTGCATGTTTTCAATATAAAAGTAAAATTTAATCATAAAAATTTCACCATATATTCAAAACCAAGATAAAACATTTATATTTTCTTGATACTTTAGGATAATGATATGTGATTAATTTTTGACATGTGAAAATCAATCATACATCAATATAACATGTGGTGTGACTAGTATAACTCAATGTATGTGTTTTTAGTATAAAAGTAACATTTTCTTCTCAAAAAACGTGTGAAATAGTCAAAATTTATCAAAAACACTCTGAATATCATGATAATTGTGGAAAGTTATTCATGATTCATTTGTGATGTGTAGGAATTAACAACATATCAATCTAACATACAATGTGATCAGATTGACTAAAAGTACATCTTTTCAGTATAAAGGTGACATTTTAGTATAAAACATGTGTTACATACTCAAAATTAAACAATGTTTTAGATTGTCATAATAATTTATAAAAATGTTCTATGATAAATTTTATATGTGTAGTAATTAAACTCGATTCAATGTTACACATTGTGTGTCTAGTATGACTGAAAGTGCATGTTTTCATTTAAAAATGTCATTTTAGGTGTGTCACATACTCAAAACTAAAAAAATAACTTTTATTATTTTGATATTTAAGTAAATAGATTAATAATTTAATTTTGGAATTTATAAATTTAATGCATCTCAATTTGACTCATAGTGTGGTTGGTATGACTGAAAGCTCGTGTTTTCATTTAAAAGTGACATTTTAGTTTAAAACATATGTTTTATAATCAAAACCAATCAAACGCACTTTAATTGTATTAATAATTTATAAAAATGATATTTAATTCATTTTTTATGTGTAGGAATCAAATGCATGTTGCGACTGTCCAAGTGGGGCCCACAACACGACTCCCCAAGCCCACCTCCAATAGGACATGGTCTAATGAATAGTACTGAGTAGACATATCACTAACATGGGAGACATTTCCTAAGTACATATACACACACACACACATCTCCAAGCCCAAAAATGATGAAATGTAAAAATCACTAAGGAACAAAATGCATGCATACAACTAAACTCAACCAACATAGTACAATGGAAAGTAATGTGCAGAAAGTAAACTGGGACAAAATACAACCCCACCAAAATAAAGAGTCTGCAAACTAAAAATTCCAACCTGTAAGCAATAAAGGTATTGTGACTACTGCTCAATGCCGAAGGAACACCTCAGCCTGTAGGGAAACTCACAAAGCATGATCTGGTCCTAATCTACCCTGGAATTCGTCAAAAGGCTGCTCATATGCACAAGACACGACACGTGTGGGAAAATATTGTACAGGGGTGAGTATAAAAATACTTAGTAGGGGACCCTGAAAACCCACAAAGAAATATATGAAGTAAAGGTACAATCATCTCTATATATTATATTTCTACAGAACATATAACAAGGGAAACATATCTAGATATACTCAAAACCTAGACCCGTAGTCTAGAGGTAAGTCACAACAACTGCATACCCATTCTAGGGATTCAGTTCAAAGATTCCACAAAGCACTCATCTGGGAGAACTCACTCCACGAGTCTGAAGGGGGTCATACTCATGTGGATGGAAATGATACCTGACCTTTAGGGGAATGAGAAAAGGGGGCACTAACCCAAATGAAACTTTTCCAAGGTATGGTGTACAAGGATATTAATCCATGTACTAAAAAGTACACAGTGTGTAGAAAGGTCACACACTATTTCCTATAACCCCAGGTACTGCCCGTGTATAGTGTCCTGTGTCAAAGAGCATGTCATGTAGAAAGAGATATACACGGAATGTAATATCCCGACACTTTGTGTCCTACTATTCGAGGTCCGGTCTGTGTAATTTGGTCATGTTCTTGTACACAGCTTCAACCTGTTTCTTCCAACTCATGTACCAGAACATGGGATAACCCATGTAACCGGTCTAGTCTGTCCATGTGGTGGAGTACATTCTGTGTACTTCACCCCATGTCTATGTTTTGTCTGAGATACAAGTAGAGTCCCACATAAGGACCCACATGTTGTGTGACATCTATCACATTTCATGTCATCTCTTTCTACATCGTGAAACCCTAGCCTCTATTGAGATGGCCTCACATGCCGTTTTCTTCGGAGAACCCATAGTGTTCTTTGGGATTTTCCAGAAACAAAGTTCTTCATCGGTGCACCTTGGGTGATTCTCAAACCCTTGATCTGGTTGTCTGTTCACCTTGAAACTCAATATCCAAGGTCACTGCACCATAATAATTCTGATTTAGTAAGTTTTGGTCCTTCAATCGGCTTTAGAAACTCATTTTGATCATTCGCGTGAAGAATGGTCGAAGAAAAATTTCTCCCAAACCAAGTCGATTTGTCCACTTCCATCATCGTTGCACCTAAGATTCGTCATCACGATGTTGTATATTCAATTTGGGATCATTGTGTTGCGAAATGGATGAACGAAAATCCATTGTTCATAACCCTGCAAAGAACGTGGAGAACATGGGGTCAAAAAGAGGGAAGAAAACCAAATAAAGAATCGAGGAACGAACCTCCATCATCATTTGTCATGGCGTTGATATTCTCCCATTATAAGGATCAAACAGAAAAAAATAAAATATGAATAAAATAAAACATGGATCAATTCCCCAAAATAAACCTGATAAAAGACCCTTCCATAAGAACGAACGATCATTGGGTTAACTTATTCGTGGTTTGATTTGTGTTCATCATTTGAATCCAAGAATGGGGAATGAATAATTTAAAATAAAAACCCCAACCTCTATCATTGATGAAGAGGGAGAGTGGTCATCGCTTGGTATTCAATCTTACTGCACAACGATCTAGGCGTTGTCGTTCGTCGTCGTTCATTGAGAATTCTCCAAGGTGGATCCACTCTATAGATATAGTGGATTACAGGGAGATTTCTAGGGTTATGAGCCTAACCTTGGGATCATTCTAATGTAAACCATAAAACATGTTGCTACGTAGTTAAATTTTTTTTAAAAAAATAAATATTTATTTTATTTTATTTCCTTTAAAACATCCAAAAAAATAACTTTTTCAGCCGACCTGTGACGGTCGATGTTAGGAATCACCTAAGGTAAAATTGTTGCTTTTAACACAACGGTTCTCTCAGATTTATGATCTAGGTACTTGTTTAAAATTTATTCCACTTTTTTCAGGAAAACCACTCAAATGTGCTATTTAAAAGTTTAATTTATTTCAAACATTTTTTCCAGTCACTTCAGGCATCAGAATCGCACGCTGTCGCAAATCCTGGTCTCATAATAATTCCATATAATATTTAAAAATAATATATAGAAAATTAAATACATTAAATTATCCCCACCTTAGGTATTTTATGTCCCTGAAAATCCAAAATAAAAGGCTAATCAAACAAATGTTGGTACTGCGCACGAATTTGAGCCTCTCACTCCCACGTGCTCTCCTAAAGGTTCTCATGTTGCCACCAGACACGCACCAAGGAAATCTTTTTCCCATTAAGAATCCTATCTTGTCGATCCTCGATCTCCACTGTGTACTCTTCAAAGGTCAATCCATCCTCGATGTCCAACTCTCCCTAGTCAATGACATCAATGGGTCATGCACATACCTCCTCAACTATGACACATGGAAGATATCATGTACCTGGTGCAATTGTGGAAGTAGAGATAGGTTGTATGCCACCTTGCCAAATTTTTATAGTATCTGAAAAGGGATGATTAACCTATGATACAACTTGATGCCCCAGCCAAATCTATGCAACCCTCATCGAGGTGAGATCTGAAGAAATACAGGATCTTCCTCTTCGAACTCTAGAGGTCTCTGCTATCTATTAGCATAAGACTTCTACTGGATCTATATAGTCTTCATCCATTCCTAGATGATCTATACCTTCTCGGTGGTATATCTCACCAACTCTGGACCCATGATTGTTGACTCTCTGGGGTTGGTCCAGCAAAGTAGTGACTGGAAGGGTTTCCCAAGCCCGCAAAATATCCTCTAGAACCTGAATGGTTCTCCCTATCTGACCATTTTGGGGGATGGAATGTTGTACTCAGGTGTATCTGAGTCCCAAATACCTCCTAAAATTCCTTCCAAAATCAAGATGTGAAACGAGCATCACAATATGAGACTAGAGTCAAAGGGACACCATAAATCTAAACTATCTCCTGCATGTAGAGGCATCCCAATCTCTCTATGGAACTATACACCCTGATAGCTAGGAAGTAGGAAGACTTGGTGATTCATTCAACAATCACCCAGATGGAATTTTGTCCCCTAGTCGTTCATGGTAAGCCTATCATGAATTCCATCGATATTCCATCCCACTTCCACTCCAACACTTCAAAGGGGTGAGATAATCCTACTAGAACCTGGTGCTTATCCTTCACCTGCTAGCATCTAAGGCATCGAGAAACGAACTCTACTACTACCTTCTTCATTCCAGTCCACCAGAACTAACATCGTAGGTCCTGATACATTTTCTCCACTACGAGATGTACTAAAAAAGGGGACGTATGAAACTCCCTCAGAACCTCCTCTTACAATGCCACTAGTAAAACTGTGTGTTCTCTAAAAATAACTATGTGCTCCCTACCTTACGAATATCCATCAAGATCATGTCTTGTGGAAAACTGAGCATAAAAAGTCTCATAGTCAACATCCCCTAGTTGTGCCTCCCTGACTCACCGTGAGAGTGGAGGGGTGACAACCATCAACTGGAGATAATATGAATCATCTCCATCCATAAAGTATAACTATAGTGAGGACAACTTCTCTGATGACTCACTCAGTAGTTGCGAACTTGATCTCTTGCTGAGAGCATCTTCAACCATGTTCCCCTTTCTAGGAGTATAAATGATTTCAAAGTCATAATCCTAGAGGAACTCTAGCCATCACCTCTACCTTAGATTCATATCCTTTTATGGTAATATGTACGTGAGTATATTTTAGTCAGAGTAGACAATAAATTTTTCATCTATTAGGTAGTGTCGCAATATCTTCAACGCGAAGAATACCACTTCTAACGCAAGATCATGGGTAATGTAGTTCTACTCATGTGGCCTTAGCTAGAACGAACCATAATCAATCACCTCATATCTCTACATCACGACATAGAAAATCCCGATCCCTGATGCATCATATAAAACTACATACTTGATATCTTCTCATAAATCTAGTGCTCTCAGAGTACACCTAGAACCATCCATAAGTGTCTCACGTGCTCCTCCTTTGATGCTCAGTACACAAGGATGTCGTCAATGAAGACCACTACAAACCATCCTAAATAAGGATAGAAGATATGGTTTAGAAGTCTCAGGCACATTTCAGGGGAGTTCGTCACACAAAAAAGAATCATCAAGTACTCATAGTGACCGTACCGGAATCTAAAAGTTGTCTCTAGTATATTCTCATCCCGTACTCATAACTAGTGGTAACCTGATTGAAGGTCAACCTTCAAGAACCACCATTCCCCTCTCAGATGATCAAATAGGTCCTCAATCCTCGGAAGTGGATACTTGTTCTTCATTGTTACCTGTTTCAGGCTCTGGTAATCCACACACATCCTCAAACACCCGTATACCTTCTTGGAAAACAAAACTAGGGCCACCCAAGGTGAAACACTAGGTCTTATGAAGCCCTTACTTTGAAAATCCTCCAACTGAACCCTTAGCTCATGAAGCTCTGTAGGAGCCATCCAATATTCTGGTGAGGATATCAGTGCCATCCCAGGGTGTAAGTTGATGCAGAAGTCAATCTCCCAGTGGGGAAGTAACCTTGGAACATCTTCTGGAAAGACATCCTTGTACTCGGTTACTACTGTAGGTAACTTAAAGCTCACAACATCTGTTACTCTGAGGGTAAGGCTAGACAACTCGTGAGTGATCAGCTACACCCTCCTAAGAATGATCTCATTCTGTGCTACCTAGGTTTCTTTTTCACCAACAAAGAAAAACCTCATTCCATTGCTATGAACACACCGAACTCTTCGCCTAAAATAATCAATCTATGCATGAACTATGGATAACCAGTTCATACCAAGAATGAAGTCCTAATGAATCAATGTCACAACCAAGATATCCCCAACTGAAACTCTCACCTCTAAGATTCTAGTCACAATATAGGCACCAGTGCATGATCATTGGGTCTCCTCCCATAGAAGTCTATGTGCATGAGGGTCAAGCCAATGGTTTAACTAGAATATCCAAGTCTCAAAAAAAATTATGTGAAAAGAAAAGTGATAATTATAACCTAGGTCTCTCAATACAGAATCTAAAGTTAAAAGACACATATTGTCACGACCCGACCCTACCCGGGCTCGAGCCGCAACTACCCCCCAGCCCGCCACCATAGGCCAGGGGCTGGTGACCAGTGCCGAAGGCACAACAACTTGGGGAGGCCTTTGCCTAAGTACATGTACACACACATGCAGCACACTCAATGCCAAAGTGTAGAGTAAAAAGAAAAGCAAAGTACCAACTTCTATAAATAAACCACAAAGTGCATCAACCTCTAAATAGTACATAGTATAAGTTGAAGGTAAACGGAAAAGGAAAAAGGGCAAAACACGCACCCAACCAGAAAAGTTCCATAACCCGGAAACAGATAAACAAAAGAAAACATCTGGGAGGGTCCCACACTTGTAACTCGACTACGACCACCGCACGTGGTCCAAGCTCCCAAACTCCTAAGCTCTACTGAAGTCATGACCAACCTATCTATTTTCTATAAGGGCACACCATGTTCGGTCAAATCCCAAGCAGGGGTGAGTATAAAAATACTTAGTAGGATACCCCGAAGGCTCGAGGGAGAAACAAAGAAGGTACCGAAGGGTGAGCAGTAGATCGAACAAGGAAAAGTAGAGGAGTAAAATCGAGAGTGCAGTAAAGAGTAACAGTAGAGAGTCCAGCTCAACCCAATAAGAGATTGGAGGTAGACTCATCCGGACAAAAGGAGCTGGAAACGGTGAGAAGATGAAATTCTCATCGAGTCTTCACTACCTATAGTGAGAGAGTAGACTCGTCCAACCACGAGAAGCTAGACACGGAAATCACGTGGCATACCCCACGCGTCTTCGCCTCTCCTGGAAGAAGAGTAACCAAAACCCAAGGAGTGGGTACTAGAAAAAGGTATATACATATATACATGTTCTGTAAAGAAACCCAAACAAGATCGTAAGGGGATCTCTGTCCCATAGCTCAGCCCAAGAAAGCGAGTCGCCATCGGTCATAGAAGTAACCATCATCGATGCCTAGCATCCCACACGTCTGCCCTGAACTGCAAGCCAAGGGGCTCAAATCATCGCACCTCGACACTATCTGCTTTGGGCGGCACTGACTCGCCCGCATGGTTTGAGGTCGCGTCACAAGGACGCATCTCGTTGGGGAAAGTGCCCCTCGTTCTTGAGATTTCTGGGGAAAGTCAACTACACCTCATCACTATCATACAATTGAGACGTATTCTCAAAGGAAAAGTTGTCACATCACTGACCCATACAACTAAGGGTCCCGCTCCGGTAGTCACGGAGTAAAGCCACATACTAGCCTAGTAGAAAGGGATGAGTCTGAAATGCCAATGGGTGACCCACTGCCCAGCCCTGCTGGAGGGTAAACCCTAATACATCATTAGGCGACCCACTGTCCAGCCCTACTGGAGGGTAGACCTGGAACAAGTTGACAGGCGACCCACTGCCCAGACCTGCTGGAAGGTAGACCTGGAACAAGACGACGGGCGACCCACTACCGAGCCCTGCTGGAGGGTATACCCTCAAGTCATTGGGTGACCCACTTCCCAGTCTCTACTGGAGGGTAAACCCTAAGAGGTCGTCGGGTGACCCACTGCCCAGTCTCTGCTGGAGGTTAAACCCTAGAAGTGAGTGAGCAACCCACTACCCAGTCTCTACTGGAGGGTAAACCTGAAGAAGTCGATGAGCAACCCACTGCCCAGTCTCTGCTGGAGGGTAAACCTAGAACTGCTCTGGTCATCCCTATTGGATGGTATAACACTGGCCAACAGAACTCAGAGTGGGTATCGTGTAACCACCCAACTCCAGCACAAAACCAGGGGAAACTACTCAACCCTACTGGTCTAAACCATCGTGAACAGGAGGACCCTCTATGTCGCGAGAGGTCAAAGGTACGCAAAGAAGAACATGGAACGCACATGGGGCCCACACGACGTGTGGCCCCAAGTCAACTCCAACCAAGCGCACAAACATTCTCAGGTACAAACAACCACATGCACCTCCCAACATTCTCGCATACTCCCAGAGTATGCCATGTCTCCAGCCCAAAGGCTAACGTACATACGGCCCCCAACGTCAAGGCGAAGGCATAAATGTATCAACTCCAACTTTCCACCTCAACAGTTGAGGCACGGTCAACCACAACTCTTCAAGCATTACTTCGCTCACATGGGAGTGCACGTGATCTCACGCCAAAGGTTCACTTCCGAACACAGCAAGAAGAACCGCCACCGGAGCACCTCTCATATTTCCACATTTAATAAGATCACGTAAGAGGCTCCACTCGCCTGAACAGATTACATCATTGTAATCCTCATGGAAAAACACGCGAGATAGACTACTTACTCACCCGAAACGGTCAACCGGTGAATATGGTTCTATTCACCGTAGCCAGCCCGTGTGGGGCCCACACCATGATCCTAAACATGAACAAACGGATCACACCACTATGATCCCCTCCGAAAAACACATGGGATTGACTACTCAATCGCCCCAAAAAGACACCCAGTGAAAAGGTACTATTCACCGTAGCCAACCTGAGTGGGACCCACACCACGATTCCAAAAAAGGTCAGGAGAACTGTGTCATCGTGACACTCTCAGAAAAACATGTCAGATCAACTATTCATTCGCCCCGAACGGACGCCCAATGAAAAAGTCGCAGTACGCTGTTCACAGCTTAAAAGACGGCTTTTCGGGCCCACACCTCAACTCTGGCTTCAACGCCTGAAACCACCCCGGTTGATTTCGCCTTGATGTCAGGGTTACAATGCCGCTGACAGCGCCTAAAACAGACTCTGGATGCAGAAGCTGCAACACCCCGCGTTATACGCAAACGAGGCCCCGTGGGGCCCACACCTCAAGCCCGAATTTAGGCGGGCGGATTGCGCCATTGCAATCCACTCAGAAAAAACACACTGAATGTAGTGCTCGAACACCCCAAACGGATGTCGGGTGTAAAAGTGACATTTCATCGTAAAGCATGCGAACTAGGCCCTATGAGGCTCGCACCCTGTCTCCAACCCGGACGCTTTAGAAAGCATCTCAAAAAGTTCGCACGAGGACTGGAGTCACGCTGCCGCTGATGGCCCATCAATCAGACATCCCAAACCAGAGTTAAGTCCGATGAAAGAATCAATTAATTAATTAAATAATTAATTAATTGTTCTTATAAAGCGTTTCGTGCCACCGAGCAACGAAACCAAACCGCAAGGGCTCCGAACCAACTTTGGAAGAACCGTCTCAGCTTTGGGGCCACTGTGCCTCCGAAGGCGCTTCAAACGGACGTCCGTCTTGCGAGCCACATCCGTTGCAACATTAATAATAATTTAATATTATTAAATTAAATCCCCTCGGGTCACCCGTCCTCGGGCGCGCAACCAAAAAACCCCTAAACTCACTTTAAATGGGCCGCCCCGTCGATACGGTCCCCCAGCCATTGACGGCACGTCAAACGGACGCACCGTTTAGGAGTTACGGCCCCCAAACGCGAGGGACCCAAAATGGGCCGGTCCAGACCGGCCGGCCCTGTCCAAACCGCCGGCCCGCGGCCCAGCTGCGGGTCCGGTACAACCCGTCGCAGCCCGCCTCAAACCGCCGGACCCGAGCGGGTCCGGTCTTCCTCAACCGACCGGCCTTTCGGCCGGTCTCCGTCGCCCAACAGGACCCGCATGTGGCGGGTCCTTGTCTCCTTCTGCAGCCCCGAGGTCGTCGCGCCCCAGCGCCTACTGCCGATGACCCCGCGACCTACCTCTTCCTCCACGCTCGACCACCAACGCTCAGCCGGCCACCTCCTCTTGACAGCGACGCTGACCCCTGCTCGGCCTCACCCTCGCCGACGCCCGCTGAAGCCGCCTGGACCACCGCTCGATCCCGAGCCCGCGCCTCGCCCTGAAGCAAGTTGCGCCGACACCCGCAGTGGCTCCACCTCAGCCAGCCACCGTCCAAGCTCGCATGCAGCGCCGCGCCACCACCTGAGCCAAGTTTTCCGCCACCTGGAAGACCCGCGCCGCCGAAGTCCACTCGCCGGAGACCCAAAATCCACCAGAAAACATCCTTAAACCCACAATCTTCGACGGATGTTTGCGAGGTCCTCGGGACTCATATTTTAAAACTGACACATGCATCGAAGAGATTAGAACAAGTACTACAAAAAAATATGGGCTTCGCTCGACAAAACAACAACAATTCGATGCTAAAATTGGGGTTCAAAGGGGAGATTTGAAATTAAAACACGAAACGAAAAACCCTACCTCGTGGGCGTAGCCCGGAGCTTCGCCGCACATCTAGCCATGCCTTCGCCGCAAGCAGCTCAATTGGGATGGAGGAGGAGGAGGAGGAGATCTTGAGGGAGAGGAGTTTCTGCCAGAGGTTTCAAGGAGAAATGAGAGAGATGGGAGGAAAAATAAACTTAAATAGAATTTAAGTTTATTAAGGAATTCCTCCCAAAAAGTCCCGCTTCTGAAACCTCTGGCGCGGTCAAGATTAAGCCTCCCCTAGGGTAAACACCACCTCCCGAGCGCAACGTCGGTCTTGGAATTTTAATCCTAGACTCTATTCAAAAGTTTTAAAATTTAACGTCTGAAGCCGCTAAATTACAAAAACGCCCTTGGGGCCATTTTTCTCAGACGTCTCATGCTCGTGAAACTTACACCACTCCTAGGGTAAACGGAATGATATAAACTCAATGGTGCCCTTGGTTTTCTAATCTTAGAAACCATTTAATAGATACTTGAGTTAAACCATTAACCGAATAAATTAATTTATTTATTTATCCATTTAACGTTCCGGTAACGGGCGAGGGGTCCCAACGTCCTGCGCCGACATGTTTTATGTCGTTCCTAGGGTAAACACCCCATTTTGGACCCATCTATACACTCATACTTCTAATCTGAAACATCATTTAGGAGTTATCCCATTTATTTTGCGTTCCCAGTGTGAACGCACTGAAAATTTAATTCTGGCCACACCGGGGCTCGAAATCGCACACCGTCTGAAGACGCTGCTCTGGAATAATATCGAGAATATTCCAAAGTATTTTATATCCAAAAATTGGGTTCTTACATCATTCCCTCCTTCAATATTTTCATCCCCAAAAAGCAAAACCAGGGAACAACTCAGGGTAATAAGCCCGCACCTGGCTCTTCCGTAACCAGAAGAACTCTTGCACAGTCCCACGTCACCACACACAGACTAAAGGATTTGGTCTATTCACATGAGGTCTTCCCTTGCCAATGACATACATGGGAGCACGCACACATCTCCTCAGGTAAGCCATGCAGGATACGTCGTGCACCCACTCCTGACCTTGGGGTTAGGGCAAGGCAGTAGGGAACCTCACCATCCCTTTGCACGGTCTCAAATGGCCCGAAGGATCTTGGGGGTAGCCCACTTCCCCGATCGAACCTCTACGTTGCATGTTACGACTGGAATCACCGCCCGCACCTGAAACAAGGCCCGGTGATTCCCTCCTTCAGAATATCCATATGGTGGAACACCCAAGGATATCTGGTCATGCAAGGTTTCATAGTCGATGTCTCACGACCAAGACTCTCTTACATGCTCGGAGAGCGAAGGAGTAAACACCATCGACAAAAGAAAAAGGTCACACGCCTTTTATATTACCAACACAAGGTTACACCGATGCCCCGCGCCACCCTGGTAACAACTCAAACAAGGAGCATGGAGAAAAGAATTTCCCACAAAGTCTAAAAATTCTGCTACAAAAGGTAGAAGAGTTGTAGAGTGTACCTCCTACCACCTCATGCTATGTAGGATCATAGAAATCCAAAGCTCGCGGTTGTCCGCGGTCCCAACTGTCAGCTCTCGGAGCCTGACGTGGACCACCTAGTGGTGATGGGAAGACCTCGTAAGGTTGTCCTCCACTACCAGTTTCTCCCGCTCCTTCGCTAGCACCACCTCTCTAGGCGCTACTACGATCATGGAATTGCCTCCGCCGCGGTGGTGCACCCGTTACCTGCTCGGCATTCTCAGCATGCCTGGTCGGGCAGTCCCGTGCCAAGTGACCTCACCCGTCGCAAGCATAACACCGACTCTCTTCGGGCTGTAATGGTGCCCTCCGGCGCCACTGTGGTGTATGAACATGCTCCTGAGTACGTCTGTCAGAAGGCCACCTTCGTCGAGGTTATTCTTGTCGATGCCCGCTAGCTGCGACAGACGTCTCGGCTCCATCGTGTATGTTGCCACCACCAACTGTAGAACACGACAATAATATCTCTGTCACCAGTGCTTTCTCTAGCACCTCGGCATAAGAGGGAATACCCAAGGGTTCTATGATAGCACGAATCTCTCAGCGGAGACCCTGCTCAAACTTCGGCGCTCTGAAGTTGCCGTCATGGGCCAAGTCTGGGTAAAATCTTGCACGGTCTGCGAAACTAGCCGCATACTCGGCCACCATCATCCCTCCCTGCTGAAACTACAAGAGCTCTTGAATCTGAACGGAGTGTAAGTAGGAGGGGCAAAACTCCTCACGAAACAACAACTGAAAGTATCCCCACGAAAGGGACGACTCGTCAAGAAACTAAGTCACCAGACTCCATCAACGCCAAGTTGCCCCGTGGAAAAGGTTGGCGGCCAAAGCCACCATAAGGTCTACTGGCATCTGCATAAGCCTGAAAAGGAGAACCACTATCTCTAGCCAAACCTCTACTGCCTGAGGGTCTGGCTCACCACCGAACCTCAGCGGTCTCTACTGCTGGAACTCATGGTGCACGCTCAACCTGCGCTCAAGCCCCGTCTGCTCTACTAGAGCTGTCTGTTGCTCACCAGTTGGGGGTGATGCTATCGGCCCACCTAAAGAAAGGGGTTCGCATGATGGGTCCTGGACTATGGCCTTGTAGCTCACAGGGTCGTCGTCACGAACCAAAGATGGTATCCTGGCTAGTTGTCTTTGCGGAGACATCCTGAATATTATCAAGGAGTGCCGCGATCTGATGAGCATATATGTATATCACAACAACAACAACGATGGGGAGAAGTCTCAAGAAAAATAGTCAAAGACTAAATCCTATGTGATGCACAAAAAAATTATCCCTGTAACGAGTGTCTCAGCATGCCAAGTCGACAAGCGGGTTATCAGGGTCCTGGTGAATGGATACGTCGGCCACCGCACCATCACTAGACTCCCTGGCCTAAGAGCCGATCTCGAGACACGTTAACATTGTTTCCCTAAATCCCAACCAATTATTTTTTAGGGACGTCCGAACAATGTCCCAAGGAACGAACCACCTCTGATACCACTTTGTCATGACCCGACCCTACCTGGGCTCGAGCCGCAACTACCCCAAGCCCGCCTCCATAGGCCAGGGGCTGGTGACCAGTACCGAAGGCACAACAACTTGAGGAGGCCTTTGCCTAAGTACCTGTACACACACACACAACACACTCAATGCCAAAGTGCATAGTAAAAAAGAAAATCAAACTACCAAATTCTATAAATAAACCACAAAGTGTATCAACCTCTAAACAGTACATAGTATAAGTTGAAGGTAAATTGAAAAGGAAAAAAGGAAAAAACATGATCCCAACCAGAAAAGTGCCACAACCCAGCAACAGGTAAACAAAAGAAAACAGCTGGGAGGGTCCCACACCTAGGACCCGACTACGACCACCGCACGCGGTCCAAGCTCCCAAACTCTAAAGCTCCAATGAAGTCACGACCAACCTGTCTGTCTTCTGCAAGGGCACACTAAGTGCGGGAAAATACCAAGCAGGGGTGATTATAAAAATACTCAGTAGGATACCCTAAAGGCTCGAGGGAGAAACAAAGGAGGTACCGAAGGGTGAGCAGTAGATCAAACAGGGAAAAGTAGAGGAGTACAACCGAGAGTGCAGTAGAGAGTCCATCTCAACCCAACAAGAGATAGGAGGTAGACTCATTCGGACACAAGGAGCCGGAAACGATGAGAAGATGAACTTATCATCGAGTCTTCGCTACCTATAGTAGGAGAGTAGACTCGTCCAACCACGAGAAGATAGACACAGAAATCACGTGGCATACCCTGTGCGTCTTCGCCTATCCTGGAAGGAGAGTAACCAAAACCCAAGGAGTGGGTACTAGAACAAGTTATATACATATATACATGCTCTGTCAAGAAACCCGAACAAGATTGTAAGGGGATCTTTATCCCGTATCTCAGCCCAAGAAAGCAAGTCTCCATCGGTCTCAGAAGTAACCATCATCGATACCCAACATCCCACACGTCTGCCCCGAACTGCAAGACAAGGGTCTCAAATCACTGCACCTCGACACTATCCGCTTTGGTCAGCACTGACTCGCCCGCACGGTTTTAGGTCGCATCACAAGGACGCGCCTCAGTGGGGAAAGCGCCCCTCCTTCTTGAGATTTCTGCGGAAAGTAAACTACACCTCTTCACTGTCATACAATCAAGAAGTCTTCGCGAAGGCAAAGCTATCACATCACTGACCCGTATAACCAAGGGTCCCGCTCCGATAGTCACGGAGTAAAGCCACAGGCTAGCCTAGTAGAAAGGTATGAGTCTGAAATTCTAATGGGCGACCCACTGCCTAGCCCTGCTGGAGGGTAAACCCTAATACATCATCAGGCGACCCACTGCCCAGCCATGTTGGAGGGTAGACCTGGAACAAGTCGACAGGCAGCCCACTGCCCAGACCTGCTGGAGGGTAGACCTGGAACAAGACCACGGGCGACCCACTGCCCAACCCTGCTGGAGGGTAGACCCTCAAGTCATTGGGTGACCCACTACTCAGTCTCTGCTAGAGGGTAAACCCTAAGAGGTCATCGGGTGACCCACTTCCCAGTCTCTGTTGGAGGGTAAACCCTAGAAGTCAGTGAGCAACCCATTTCCCAGTGTCTACTGGAGGGTAAACCTGAATAAGTTGATGAGCAACCCACTACCCAGTCTCTACTGGAGGGTAAACCCAGAACTGCTCTAGCCATCCCTACTGGATGGTACAACACTGGCCAACAGAACTCGGAGTGGGTATCGTGCAACCACCCAACTCCAGCACAAAACCAGGGGAAACTACTCAACCCTACTGGTCTAAACCATCGTGAACAGGAGGACCCTCTATGTCGTGAGAGGTCAAAGGTAAGCAAAGTAGAACACGACACGCACATGGGGCCCACACGACGTGTGGCCCCAAGTCAACTCCAACCAAGCACACAAACGTTCTCAGGTACAAACAACCACATGCACCTCCCAACATTCTCGCATACTCCCAGAGTATGCCACATCTCCAGCCCAAAGGTTAACGCGCACACGGCCCCCAACGTCAACGCGAAGGCGTAAACGTATCAACTCTAACTTTCCACCTCAACGGTTGAGGCACGGTCAACCACAACTCTTCAAGCATTACTTCGCTCACACGGGAGTGCACGTGATCTCACGCCAAGGGTTCGCTTCCGAACACAGCAAGAAGAACCGCCACTAAAGCACCTCTCATATTTCCACATTTAATAAGATCATGTAAGAGGCTCCACTCACCTGTACAGATTACACCATTGTAATCCTCATGGAAAAACACACGAGATAGACTACTTACTCGCCCAAAACGGTCAACCGGTGAATATGGTACTATTCACCATAGTTAGCCCGTGTGGGGCCCACACCATGATCCAAAAACCGAACAAACAGATCACACCACTATGATCCCCTCAGAAAAACACATGGCATTGACTACTCAATCGCCCCAAACAGACACCCGGTGAAAAAGGTATTATTCACCGTTGCCAACCTGAGTGGGACCCACACCAGGATTCCGAAAAATGTCGGGCGAACTGTGCCATCACGACGCTCTCAGAAAAACACGTCAGATCGACTATTCATTCACCCCGAACAGATGATCGATGAAAAATTCACAGTACATTGTTCACATCTTAAAAGACGGCCCGTGGGGCCCACGCCTCAACTCCGGATTCAACGCCTGAAACCACCCCAGACGATTTCACCTCAATACCAGGGTTACAACGCCACTGATGACGCCTAAAACGGACTCCGGATGCAGAATATGCAACACCCCACGTTATACGCAAATGGGGCCTTGTGGGGCCCACACCTCAAGCCCGAATTTAGGCGGGCGGATTGCGCCATTGCAATCCACTCATAAAAACACACTGAATGCAGTGCTCAAACACTCCAAATGGATGTCGGGTGGAAAAGCGGCATTTCATCGTAAAGCGTGCGAACTAGGCCATGTGGGGCCCGCACCCTGTCTCCAACCCGAATGCTTTAGAAAGCATCTCAAAAATTCCGCACGAGGACTGGGGTCACGCTGCCGCTGACGGCCCGTCAATCGGTCATCCCAAACCATAGTTAAGTCCGACGCAAGAATCAATTAATTAATTAAATAATTAATTAATTGTTCACATAAAACGTTTCATGCCCCCGAGCAACGAAACCAAACCGCAAGGGCTCCGAACCAACTTTGGAAGAACCGTCTCAGCTTCGGGGCCACTGCGCCTCTGACGGCGCTTCAAACGGACGTCCAGCTTCCGAGCCACGTCCGTCACAACATTAATAATAATTTAATATTATTAAATTAAAGCCCCTCAGGTCACTCGTCCTCGGGCACGCAACCGAAAAATCCTTAAACTCACTTTAAATGGGCAGCCCCGTCGATACGGTCCCCCAGCCGCAGACGGCGCGTCAAACGGACGCGCCATTTAGGAGTTACGGCCCCCGAACGCGAGGGGCCCAAAATGGGCCGGTCCAGACTGGCCGGCCTGGTCCCGACAGCCAGCCCGTGGCCCGGCCACGGGTCCGGTCCAACCCGCAGCATCCCACTGGCCGCAACCTGCCTCAAACCTCCGGACCCGAGCGGGTCAGATCTTCCTCAACCGACCGGCCTTTCGGTCGGTCTCCGTCGCCCAACAGGACCCGCATGCGGCGGGTCCTTGTCTCCTTCTGCAGCCACGAGGTCACCGCGCCCCGGTGCCTGCTGCCGACGACCCCGTGACCGACCTCCGCCTCCACGATCGACTACCGACGCTCATTCGGCCACCTCCGCTCGACCGCGACGCCGACCCCCGCTCGGCCTCACCCTCACCGACGCCTGCTAAAGCCGCCCGGACCGCCGCTTGATCCCGAGCCCGCGCCTCTCCTTGAAGCCAGCCCCGCCGACGCCTGCAACCGCTCCACCTCAGCCAGCCGCCATCCAAGCTCGCCCGCAGTGCCGCCCCACTGCCTGAGTCGAGTCCGCCGCCACCTGGAAGACCCGCGCCACTACCATCCGCACGTCAGAGACCCCAAATCCGCCGGAAAACATCCTTAAACCCGCAATCTTCGACGGACGTTTGCGAGGTCCTCGGGACTCAAATTTTAAAACTGACACATGCGTCGGAGATCTTAGAACATTTACTACAAAAACATATGGGATTCTCTTGACAAAACAACAACAATTTGATGCTAAAATTGGGGTTCAAAGGGGAGATTCGAAATTAAAACACGAAACTAAAATCCCTACCTCATGGGCATAGCCCGGAGCTTTTCCGCACGTCGAGCCTCGCCATCGCCGCAAGCACCTCGATTGGGTGGGAGGAGGAGGAAGAGGAGGGATTGAGGGAGAGGAGGTTCGTCCAGAGGTTGCAAGGAGAAATGAGAGAGATGGGAGGAAAAATAAAATTAAATAGAATTTAAGTTTATTAAGGAATTCCTCCCAAAAAGACCTACTTCTTAAACCTCCAGTGTGGTCAAGATTAAGCCTCCCTTAGGGTAAACACCACCTCCTGATCGGAACGGAGGTCTTGTAATTTTAATCCAAGACTCCATTCAAAAGTTTTAAAATTTAACGTCTGAATCTGCTAAATTACAAAAATGCCCCTGGGGCCATTTTTCTTAGACGGCCCGCACCCGCGAAACTTATACCCCTCCTAGGGTAAACGACATGCTCTGAACTCAACGGTGCCCCAGTTTTCCAATCCGAGCAACCGTTTAATAGATACTTGAGTTTAACCATTAAACGAATAAATTAATTTATTTATTTATCCGTTTAACGTTCTGGTAACGGGCGAGGGGTCCCAACGTCCCGTGCCGACATGTTTTATGTCGTTCCTAGGGTAAACACCTCATTTCGAACCCATCCGTACACTCAGACTTCTGATCCAAAACACCATTTAGGAGTTATCCCATTTATTTGGCGTTCCCAGTGTGAACGCACTGAAAATTTAATTCCGGCCACACCGGGGCTCGGAATCGCACGCCGACTGAAGGCGTTGCTCTGGAATAATATCGGGAATATTCCATAGCCTTTTATATCCAAAAACCGTGTTATTACACATATCATACCTCAAATCACCCTTGGATCTTCTGGGTCATACACCTCGACCACACACATCTTTCCCCACCCCTTCCCTCCAGCTTTCTGAGCCTAGTGTGGACCACCTCGGGGGTGATGTGGGCAATATGTTGAAAAGTATTCCACCTATTGCTGCTCTCTCAGCTCCTCTACCACAACTTCCACCTTGTAGATCTTCTTTCTCCACCCAATGCCTCATTAAGATGCTCAACAAGTTAAAAAATCTCTAGAGAGATGTCCCCTACCATCGAATGTGTAGGATCACCTCTCCCTAGGCTGGCTAGATCTGGGCTGAGAGTCCAAAACTATAGACCCCTACTCTTGGTCTTCCTCAGACATATGACATGTCTAGATTCCTATGTCTGACGTTGGCTCCCTGATACCGAGGTCTCTACACTCATCTTCTTGCTACTGACTACCACTGGATATATCCACCCTGCCAAGGATCTCTCAACTTACAAAGCCTACTCTAGCACTCCCGCATATGTAGGAATGCACATAGGGATATAATGGATCAGATTTCTCTACACGGACCTTTCTCAAAGGTCTAATCCCTGTAATATTAGTCATGCTTCATATCCATAGAGTACCAGGAAAGGTTGGTGAATCTCGATGAATACTCAGACACCATTATGTCATCCTTCTGGGGCTATAGAAGCTTATGGATATGCAAAAACTTTAGCATATAAGGTGATAATTATTCTATGAAAAGGTTCTAAAACTCTTCCCATGAAAGGGTTGCTTCATCATAAGATTGGGTAACTAAACCCCAACATCTCCTTGCAGAGCCATGGAGAAATCTTTCCAAAAAAACCACCATTTTTCTCTGCTAGTGTACCAACTAGACTAAAAACTCAGATCACCACCTCAATCCAATCATTATATTCCTATGTGTCAGGATCACCTCCGAACCTGAGAGGTCTCTACTGCTGAAAATCATGAAGGGCACTCAGCCTAGACTCTTTATCTGTTGGAACTACGAGTAACATGTGTTGCTCTACTTGTGGAGGTATGGCTGGTGCACCGCATGGAGGTAACATCTAGGGAACTGATCCTTGTATCGAAGACTTGTCACTGAGGGGTTCATCCTCATGATCAAGCTGCTGAATCCTAGCTAGAATATGTTGTGAAGACATATTGTAAGAAACAAGACATACTTTGGTCAATGATTATATCTGGAGAGCTGACTCAAGAAGGACATGGAAACCACAACTCATTCCAATATGATTCATATACCATTAGTGTTTTCCCTATAACTAGTGATCTCATGTACCGAGTCAAAAAGCAGGATATCAGAGTCCTGGTGTATGAATATGTCGGTCTCCCACACCAACACTGGAGTCCCTGGCCTGAAATCCAAACTCAAAATACTTAACACTATTTCCCCAAAGCAATCTCATAGACTCTTGGTCCTAAGGTCGAATCGACCACCTCTGATACCACTTTATCACGACTCATCCTATTGGAGTCCATGCCATGACTCCCCAAGCCTGCCTTCAATAGGCCAGGGGATGGTGACTAGTACCGAGTAGGCATATCACTAACATGGGAGGCATTGACTAAGTACTTGCACACACAGATACATCTTCAAGCCCAAAAATGCTAAAATGTAAAAACCACTAAGGAAAAAAATGCATGAATACAACTAAACCCAACCACCATAGTACAATGGAAAGTAAAGTGCAGAAAGTAAACTGGGAAAAAATACAATCCCACTAAAAGAAAGAGTCTGAAAACTATAAATTCAAAACTATAATAAAGAAAGGTACTATGAATGTTGCTCAACACTGAAGGAACATCTTGTCCTATAGGGAAACTCACAAAGTGTAGTTTGGTCCTGGTCTGCCCTGGACTCCATCAAAAGGCCACTCTTCTGCACAAGACATGAAACATGCGGGCAAATCCAGTACATGGGTGAATATAACAATACTCAGTAGGTGACCCTGAAAACCCACAAAGCAATATATAGAGTAAAGGTACATTCAAATCTACACAGTATATGCATGTAGAACATATAAAAATAGAAACATATCCAGATATACTTGAAACCCATACCCGTAGTCTAGAGGTAATCCACAATGACCGGATACCCACGCTAGAGATTCAGTCTGAAGATTCCACAAAGCACTAATATGAGAGATATCAATCTATGAGTCTGATAGATCTGGTGATGCCCATCCGAGAAGTGTTTTTCATCAAGAAAATCCATGAGATATAGAGAGATGCATTGATAGATCTGAAGATAGGAAATATATGCACTCATGGTGGGAGAACTCACTCCTGAGTGTGAAAAGATCACAATACATAGATGAGGAACACCACCAGGTCCATGGGGTGATTTTTAGGTCAGACAGGGTAATGGCAAATGGTCTAGAGGGGGTGAATGGACCAGATTAAAAAATTTAATATGGTCTATTCACCCCCTCTAGACCATCTCCTATTACCCTATCTGACCTAACAATTGGTATCAAAGGATAATATTCTTAAGAATAGTTTTGATCTATCATTATATTTCTAAATACCAAAGATTGGTAACATTGGTTGTTCCTTCATAAATTTATCCAACCATTTTTTTGAGTCTAATTTTATATTTTATTGTGCTAACCTATTCCTAGACCTCATGGTCTAAGGATAAAGATATTATAAGATGGAAGGATTGAACCCGAATGATGCTTGGATTACTCAAAATCCACCACATTTTGATGGAAATGATTATGGATACTAGATATCCAGAATGGAGGCATTCCTCAAACAGTTGAGCATTGAGCACTGGTCTATCATATCCAAACAATACACATTTCCTAAATCTGACCCAGATACTCTTACAAGAATTTATTCTACTATATATGTTTTAAATTACAAAGTTTTTAATATTTTATATTTTTCTATTAACAGAATTGTTTTTAGTCATGTGTATGCATGCAAGATAGCTCATGAGATTTGGAATATTCTGCAAGTTACTCACCTTGGCTATGGCAAATTGATCTGAACCAATCCTAGAATACTTCTTGTTGAGTATCAAGACTTCGAGATGGGTGAAGTTGAAACTGTAAACTAAATGTTCCATAGATTAACAAGCATTTTGAATGGAATGAATTCACTTAGAGAAGATCTGGAAAACCCTGTACTTGTTGAAAGAGTCCTATGATAATTATCAAAGAAATTTCATGAAAAGAAGGTTTCCATTAATGAAAGAAAGAATTTCAAAGAGTACACACTTGATTAATTGATTGGATCACTACACCAATATGAACTGGAACTGAAGAACATAGTTTATGAGGAGATAAAAAAAAGGTGTAGCTTTTAAGTCTGTAAATGTTATTTCTAATGACTCTTTTGATTCTAATCTATAGGATATTGAAAAGGAATACATGGCTCAGATTGTAACTGGAGTCTAAAAAAGAATTAAAAAGAAAGGATTCAAAAACCATTTTAGAAGAAACCCTCAAAAAGAAAAATATAAAGAAGATAAGAAAGGTTATACAAATTACAATGCTTCAGCTATAACTTGTTATGAGTGCAAGAAGAAAGGTCATATAAAAACCAATTTCCCTAAACTAAAGAATAAAAAAATACAAAAATAAGGATAGAAATGCATTGACAGTCAGCTGGAGTTGTATTGAAGAATCTGATTCTAGTGAACAATCTGAAAATAATAAAGAATCTGCTAACTTTTGATTCAAGGAATCACTGGATAAGGTTAGTAATTATAGTTTTTATTCTGAATGTTCTGATTCTGAATATGAATTTGAAAACCCTAATGGTTTTTAATTAAATAAGTAAATTGACAGATTAAGAAAAGATATTTTCAAAGCTACTGATTTATATAATAAAATTAAAGAAGATAATGAAAAACTTATTTCTGGAAATAAATTAATTTTTCAAGAGAATAAAAAGTTAACAAACACTGCTTCTGCTTCTCATTCAATAGTTTATGATAATTTTAAAACTGCTCAAGATTTTAATGATAAATTGAAAAAGGAAGTTGAATGTCTTAAACAAAATTTATCTACTTTTATTCAAGGTCGTGAAAAATATCATGAGATGATGTCTTTGACTAAAACTGATAAAAATAAAGATGGTTTTGGTTATGATAGAAGATTACCTCAAATTTATAAAACCCATTTTGTTAAAAGTAAAAAATTGTTGTACTTCAACTATTACTTGTTTTAAATGTGGCATGAATGGTCACTATTCCAATGACTGCTTGCTTAGATTTAAAAAATATTTGGGATTTACAAAAACTAATATTTCTAAATCCTTGTTATTGAGTGTACCTTAAAATAAATGTTTAAATTCATTATGGGTACCTAAAAATTCTATTACTAATTCTATTGGACCCAGAGTAGATTGGGTACCAAAATTGTCAAGTAATTCATTTTTGTAAGAAAAATGCCTTGGATGTCTCAAGAATGACATATGGTATATGGGTAGTGGATGATCTAGAAATATGACGGGAGACCCATCAAAGTTTACCTCATACAGCACATATAATGGAGGCACTTTTACTTTTGGAGATAATTCCAAAGGAAAAAGTAAAAGGTTTTGGTAAAGTTAGTATTTCAAATTCTACATTTATTTAAAAAGTTTTATATGTTGAAGGTTTAAAACATAATTTAATTAGAATATCACAATTATGTGATGATGGAATGGAAGTTAAATTTCAAAATGATAAATGTTTAGTTTTTAAAGATGATTCTTTATTATTTTATGCTAATCGAAAATATAATATCTATACTATTGATTTTGTTGAACTAACTATTCAACATGTAAAGTGCTTGAATGTTGTACAGAATGACAACATCCTCTGGAACCAATGTTTAGGTCATGTTAATTTAAAAATGTTTCATAAGCTATCAAATCATGAGAATATTTTATAGCTTCCTTCTCTGAAGAAAGAACAACTTCATGTTTGTGATGCCTGCATGAAAGGGAAGCAACACAAAATTTCTTTTAGTCCTATCAATCAGATAAGTACTAATAAGCCTTTAAAATTATTACATCTTGATTTATTTAGTCCAACTCAAATTTCTAACCTTGGTGGAAAGAAATATACTTTAGTTATTGTTGATGATTATAGTAGATTTACTTGGGTATATTTTCTTGCTCATAAAAATTACACTTTATCTAAATTCACTGATTTTTGTAAATTAGTTCAAAATGAAAAAGGTTGTATGATTATTTCTATTCATAGTGATAAAGGTTGTGAATTTTATAATTTATATTTTAAAAAATTATTTTAAAAGAATGTATATTTTCATAATTTCTCTGCTCCTAGAACACCACAAAAAATGGTTTTGTAGAATGGAAAAATAAAAATCTTATCGGAATGGATCAAACTATGTTAAGTGAATATAATCTACCTATACATTTTTAGGATAAGGCTGTTTTTTCTGCATGTTATATTTATAATAGAATTCTTATTAGACCTTTACTAAATTAAAATCCTTATGAATTATTCAAAAATAAAAATCCTAAAGTTGGTTATTTTAGAGTTTTTGGCTGTAAAGTTTTTATTTTAAATTCAAAAGATAATTTAGATAAATTTGATGCTAAAATTGATGAAGGTATTTTTCTTGGTTATTATAATAATAGTAAAGATTATAGAGTTTATAATAAAATAATGATGGTTTTTGAAGAATCTGTTCATGTTATGTTTGATGAAAATAATGTTAAAATAAATTCTGATTCTAATGTTATTGATGATGAGTTTAGAGATTTTAATTTTGGTGAAGATATTCCTTAGGATAAGAATGAATTAATTGAGGGGGAGCATACTCCTTCTCAACCTAATCCAAGATCATGGAAGATTTAAAAATATCATCCTATTGAAAATGTAATTGTCAATGTTGATTCTGGTGTCAAAATAAGAAATTCTTTTTTAAATTATTGTGTCAATTCTGATTTTATTTATGATTTTGTTCCTGTTAATATTAATGATGCTTTAAAGGATGAAAATTGGATTTTTTTTCTATGAAAGATGAATTAAATCAGTTTGTTATAAATAATTTTTGTAATTTAGTAGAATTTTCTGAAGATAAGCGGGTAATTGGAACTAAGTGGATATTTAGAAACAAACTGGACGAATCTAGACAGATTTTCAAAAATAAAGCCAGACTTGTTGCTCAAGGATACTCTCAAGAAGAAGATATAGACTTTAAAGATTCATTTTCACCTATTGCCAAGTTAGAGGCAATTATAATTTTGTTTGATTTTGTGTGTTTTCAAGGTTTTAAATTATATCAAATGGATGTAAAAAGTGCATTCTTAAATGGTTTTATTACTGAAGAAGTTTATGTTTCTCAACCCCCTGGTTTCTAAAATGAAAAACTTCCCAACCATGTTTTTAAATTATCTAAATATTTATATGGTCTCAAACAAGTACCACATGTTTGGTATAAAAGACTTTCTTTATTTTTATTAAAAAATGGTTTCAAGAAAGGAAATGTTGATCCAAGTATTTTTATTAAAAGATCTTCTGATGATATTTTAATTGTTCAGATATATATTGATGATATAGTTTTTTGATCATCTAGTGAAATACTTTGTAATGATTTTTCTTATTTGATGTCTTGTGAATTTGACATGAGTTTAATGAGAGAATTAAATTTTTATCTTGGACTTAAAATTTCTCAAAGGAAAGATGGAATTTTTCTTAATCAATCTAAGTATGCTAAAGATTTAGTTAAATGATTTTATCTTGATTCCTCTAAATCCATGAAAACTTATATGGGTACTAATTGTAAATTAGATAGTGATGCATCTGGTAAATCAGTTGCTTTTACATTTTATAAAGTTATGATAGGTATCTTTCTATATTTAATTGCATCTAGACCCGATATCATTTTTAGTTTTTCTTTAGGTGCTAGATTTCAAGATGATCCTAAAGAAAGTCATATTAAATCTTTAAAAATAATAATTATATATGTTAAAGGAACTGTTGATTTTGGTTTATTTTATCCAAAATATAATTTTTTTTGATTTAACATCTTATTCTTATTCTAATTTTGGAGGCTGTAGAATTGATAGAAAAAGAACATCAGGTGTGTGTCATTTTCTAGGAAAATGTTTAATTTCCTGGTCATCTAAGAAACAATTATATGTTGCTTTATCTACTGTATAATCTAAGTATATCTTTTCTTCTAGTATTTGTGCTCAAAGTTTATGGATTAAGCAAACCTTATGTTATTTTAGTGTTTATCTTGATAAACTGCCTAATTATTGTGATAATACTTCTGCAATTTCTATTTCTAAAAACCCATTACAACATTCTAGAACAAAACATATTGATCTTAGATTTCATTTTATTCGAGATCATGTGAATAAGGGTGATAATTTTTTAGAATTTATCCCTTCTGAAAATCAGCTTGCAGATATTTTTACAAAGCCTTTAGACTCTTCTCAGTTTAAGAAAATTAAATTTTCTCTTGGTATGTTGGAATTTTAAATTTTATTTACTTCATTTATTTAGGGGGGATTGTTTTCAATTTTTGTTTATTTAAAAAAATGGGGAGAAGTTTTGGGGAGAAATAATTTGGTTTTAATCATTTTAAAATTTCATTTATGGTTTAAATTTTTTGGTATTGTAATCAAACAAAAAGGGGGAGATTGTTTTTTCATGTGCATTTTTCCTTTAATTTGATTTCATATGATTTTTTTGATTACTTTTACTCTGTATTTTGATGATATATTAATTTATGTTATTTTTATTTTTGTGATTCTTATCATGTTGAAAAGATAATATATTTATCTATACTTTATTATTTAATGATGAATTTTGAAAATGATTATCTTTTTCTTTAAAAATTCAATGAAGTTTCTACTATGGTTTTAGAAACTCTACATTTCACTATTTTAAAACATTTATGTATTTATTTTACTGAAACTTCTATAGTTATAGGATTTGAATGAAACATTATTCTATGTAAATATAAAATGTTTATCTTTATTTCGTTAGTTTACATCAAAGTCTAAAAATATCATTTGAATAGACTTTTAATTACTTGAAGTTATGCTTTGCTGTTTTGTAGTAGCAGTTTTTCCCAAATAGTTTTTTTCTATTTTTTTATGATTTTGGGATCTTTATATGTCTTTTTTAATTGATTCCTTTTTTTTGGAAAGATAATAAATTTTTCTAAAAATCATTAGTTTTGACCAAAGTCTAAATTATTTGTTAAGAGCCCTTAAAAATTCATTGAAGTTTGTCAAAATATTTTGTCCAGTTTTTTTCACGAAAGTTATATTACTATTCATTCTATGAAGTATGGTTTGGCAACCATATGTTACTGTTCATACCCTACATTATGTTATTATTCATACCCTACCTTATGTTATTGTTCATTCCGGAAATTATGGTTTCGCAACCATATGTTACTGTTCATCATCCCTATGTTATGTTACTATTCATTCCACAAAGTATGGTTTAGCAACCATATGTTACCGTTCATTCCAAAGTTATTGTTCATTCTGAAGTTACTATTCATTTCGTACAATTTTAAAAAAAAATATTTTCTACTTATTTGTGTATTATTTTTTAATGATTCTTTTTTGGGAAAAATCTCATTAATTATATGGATCATAATCAAAGAGTTTTTTAATGCTTTTTCTGCTATATTTAGAGAGAAAAATTAATATAAAAAAATTAAACGTATTTTACAAATAAATTTGGACATTTCAAAATTGTTTAAATTCAAAATGTTTGAATTTAATTTCAGAATCTGCTGCTAGTTTTTAGGAACTTATTTGACTACATTTAAAACATTTTAAATGGATTTAAAATGTTGTTTTAAATTATTAAATGATTGTATTATTCTGGATATTTTATTAGAAGACTTATTCAAAATATTTTTAATTATTTTATTAGATATTTATTCTATATGAATAAAGAATCAACAGTGATGCTATTTTCATGGAGATATTTATGGGAGATATTGACTCAATTTATTTTGAATATACAAAGGAAGCGGAGCTGATGAAACTGCTATATATTTTATTCTCTATATATATATATCATTCTCTCATGTAGGTAAATATATACAATTGCAATAAAAAGAGAAAGTGTTTTGAACTTGTTCTGCATTTACAACGTCCCGTGACACTCTGCTTCACCACCTACTCGTTCTCTCAAGTGCCGAATTAATTCTACTTTGACTATAATTTCATTGACGAGATGTGCTAATCTAAACATCAAGAACCAATACCTGTGATTTAATTTTTATCTTCTCTTTTATCTGGTTCTGAGTCTGCAACACTACTTCCCATCTCTCACATGCACTCTATTTTTCTATTTATGGTTTTTCCCACAAAAGCATTATTTTTTATTCTTTTTCCCAGGGTTATGACTCTTGGATTATAAAGTCAGGATCTTAGGGTTGTGAATCCATGTATCTAAAGTTAGGACTATTTTGGTTGTGACTCTCAGTGTCTAAAGTCAGGTTGTAAGGGTTGTGACTCCCCACACAAAAGTCAGTGGCATCATTATCCCTCCACTAGAAAAGGATTTTGTAATTGGGTTATGATTCCCCCTTAAAAAAAAAATTAGTGCACATGTATCTCTCACTGAGTAGAGAGGTATAAGAGTATAGTAGTCCCACTTTGGACCGAACTACTATAAAAAACATCATTGCGTTATTTTTTTTCTCTGCTAATTAACCTTAATAATTAACTTTGATAATTAATTTAATTAATCAATTCATTTGATTAAAATTTTTAATTTGGTCTATTCACCCCCTCTAGACCATCTACCATTACCATGTCTGACCTAACAGTGATACCATGACTTGTCCATATTCACATTCCAAGTAGAGGACCGACGTCTGGTAGAATTGGTCACATTGATAACCTGACTCTACCTAGGTCCAAGAATGGGTAAAGGATCTTGCTACGATCCTCTCGAAGGGGCTCCTACTCTATCTAGAAAGTCTCATTGAAGGGGGTCATAATCTTGTGGATGGAAACGATACTTCAAGTTCAGGGGAACGAGAAAGGGGGGCACTAACCCAAACAAAACTTGTCCAAGGTATGGTGGACAAGGAAATTAATCCATGTACTTAAAAGCACACAGTGTGTAGAAAGGTCACACTTTGTGTCCTATAACCTCGGGTACTACCTATGTACAATGGCCCATGTCGAAGAGCATGTCATGTAAAAATAGATATACATGGCATGTAAGAGTATGACACACCATTTACTACTATCTGGGGGCCTCTTTATGTACATTGGTTGTGTTTCCATACACGACTTCAACCCATGTCTGCCAACCTATGTACCGGTACATGGGTTAACCCATGTAACCTATTTGTTATGGTCGTGTGGTGGAGTATATGTCATGTACTCCATCCCATTTTTTTGTATTGTCTGAGATACAATCTGGGTCCCGCATAGGGACCCACACACCATGTGACATCTATAACACACTGTGTCATTTCTTTCTACATCTCAAAACCCTAACCACCACCAAGCCATCCCCACACACCGTGTTCTTTGGAGAACACATTGTTTTCTTTAGGATTTTCCAAAAGAGAAGTTCTTCTTCAAAATGCCTCAGGTGATTCTAAAACCCTCTATCTAGTTTCTAATTCGCCTCAAAACTCAAGATCTAAGGTTTCCCCACCATAATAACACTGATTCAGTAAGTTTTAGGCCTTCGATTGGCTCTGGAAACTTGTTTTGATCATCCATATGAATAAAATTCAAAGAACGATTTCTCTCGAACCGAGTCAATCCATCTGCCACCATCGTCGTCACACCTCCACTAGGTAATCACAATGTAAAATCTTCAATTTGGGATCATTTTGTTTTGAAACGGACACGCAACGAACCATTATTCATAACCCCAGGAAGAATGCGAAGAACGCGGGGTCAAAATGGGGAATAAAACCAAATAATGAATCGAGGAACAAACCTCCACTATCATTCATCATGACTTTGATCTGATCCCTTTATAATGATCAAACGTAAAAAATAAAAAATAAATCAAACCAAACATGGATCAATTCCCCAAAATAAACCCAATAAAAGACCATCCCATAAAAACGAATGATCCGTGGGTCAACCAGTTCATGGGTTGATCTGCATACATAATTTCAATTCAAGAACAGGGGACGAAGAATTGAAAATAACAACCCCTGACTTGATCGTCAATGAAGAGGGAGATCGGTCATCAGTCAGGATTCAATATTGCTGCGCAATAATCCGTACGTCGTCATTTGTCATTTTTCGTCGAGAATTCTCTAACATGGATCCTCTCCAAAGCTATAGAGGATTCTAGGGATTTTTCAAGGGTTATGAGCCTAACCTAGGGATCCTTATCATTTAAAACCATAAAACATGTCGTTGTGTTATTAAAACTTTTAAAACAAAATAAATTATTAATTTATTTTATTTTCTTTAAAACATCCAAAAAATTAACTTTTTCAGTTGACCCACACCGATTGATGTTAGGCCTCACATAAGGTAAAGTCTCTTCTCTGAATGTAACGGTGCCCTTAGATTTATGATCTGGCCACCCATTTAAAAGTTATTCCACTTGTTCAGGAAAACTACTCGCACGCGCTATTTAGAAGTTTAATCTATTTCAAACATTTATTCCATGCACTCGAGGCCTCATAATTACATTCCATTTCAAATCCTGGTCTCATAATAATTCCATATAATATTTAAAAATAATACACAAAAAATATGATACATTACACCGCACATCAATCCAACACATGATGTGGTTGATACATCCAAAAGTGCATGTTTTTTTAAAAAAACATTTTAGTTCAGAACATGCATCACATACTCAAAACTTAGAAAACATACTCAAATTTTATTAATATTTAAGTACAAATATTGATAATTCTTTTGTGATATATAGGAATTAACGACATGTCAGTCTAACACATGGTCTTGCCAATATGACTGAAAGTAATTGTTTTCAATTAAAAGTGACATTTTAGTTCAAAACATGTGACACATATTCAAAATCTATCCAACACACATATATTTTCCTAATATGTCATAAAAATGAGTCATAATTCATTTTTGATGTTTAGGAATCAACCACACATTAATCTGACTCATAGTGAGACTAGTATGACTAAAAGTGTGTGTTTTCATTTACAATTGACATTTTGGTTCAAAACACATTTCACGTATTCAAAATCAAGTAAACACACTTTGATCACAATTTAATAAAAAATTTGATAGTTCATTTGTGAAGTGTAGAAATTAATCATATTTTAATATGACACACATTGTTCCAGGTATGGATGAAAGTGTCTATTTTCATTTAAAAGTGAAATTTTAATTCAAAGCACGCATCACATACTCAAAACTGAGAAAACACACTCTGATTGTCTTGATACTTTAGGAAAAATATATTTGATTCATTTTCAATGTGTAGGAATCGACTATATACCAATCTATCACATGGTGTAGATGGTATGACTCAAAGTGTGTTTTTTCAATATAAAAGTATCATTTTAGCTCAAAATGCATGTCATATAATCAAAAACAAGAAAACACACTCAAATTGTTTTGATAATTTATGAAAATTATATGTGATTCATTTATGATGTGTAGGAATCAACTAGACATCAATTCAAAACACGATATGGAAGGTATGACTGAAAGTGCCTTTTCCATTTAAAATGAAATTTTAGTTCAAAACGAGAATCACATTTTTAAAACTAAGAAGACATAGTTAGATTGTATTGATATTTAAGTAAAAATATTTATAATTCATTTGTGACATGTATTAATTAATCACACATCAATCTGACACACAGTGTGGTCGATATGACTGAAAGTGTGTGTTCTCATTTAAAAGTGACATTTTAGTTCAAAATGTGTGTCACATACTCAAAATTTATAAGACACACTTTTATTGTCTTGATTAATTATAAAAATAATCAATAATTCATTTTTTATGTGTAAGAATCAACCACACATTAATATGACACACAGTGTGGCCGATGTGACTGAATGTCCATGTGTTCATTTAAAATTAATATTTTATTTCAAAATCATGTCACATGTTCAAAATCAATAAAACATGCTCTGATTTTATAGATAATTTATGAAAAAAATATATAATTCATTTTTTTAATTGTAGGAATTAACCTCACATCAATCGGACACACATTGTAATCGGTATGACTGAAAGAATATGTTTTCATTAAAAAGTGATATTTTAATTAAAAACATACATCATATACTCAAAAATGATAAAACACACTATGATTTTATTGATACTTTAGGAAAAAGATTCATGATTCAATTTTTTAGGAATTAATCATACATCGATCTAGTACATGGCATGGCCAGTATGACTCAAAGTGTTTTTTTTTTCAATATAAAAGTAACATTTTAGCTCACAACGTACATCATATAGTCAAAACTAAGAAAAAATTCTCAAATTATCTTGGAACTTTAGGAAAATGATCCATGATTCTATTTTGATGTATAGGAATCAATTTCACATCATTCAAACACACAGTGTGTTCGGATTTACTGAAAGTGCATGATTTTAGTTTTAAAGTGACATTTTAGCACAAAATACACATCACATACTCAAACTTAAACCAATTTTCTCAGATAGTCTCAATACTTTAGGAAAATTATTTGTGATTCATTTTTGACATTTATGAATTAACCTCAATTCAATCTGATACATTATGTGGTGAGTATGATAAAATTTTCATGTTTTCATTTAAGAATTACATTTTTGTTTAAAACACATGTCACATACTAAAAAATCAGTAAAACTCTCTTGGATTATCATCAAATTTTAGGAAAATGATCAGTAATTAATTTATGATTCATAGGAAATAAAAACATGTTAATTTAATCACATAGTGTGACCAGTATGACTGAAAGTGCATGTTTCTATTAAAATAAAATAAAATTTTAGTTCATAAAGCGCATCACATACTCAAAACCGAGAAAATTTTCTATGATTGCCATATTATTTTAGAACATATTTTTCATTCAGTACTTGTAGGAATTAGCCACATATAATTCTAATTGAAATTTATAGTGGATTACATAACATTTAAATTAAATTTTTTTTTAATTTTTTTATGTACTATTGCTAAAATAAATATTATTTTTATTACAGGAACCCACTTCTTTTTGTATGAGGCCGTATTGATCATTATATAAGGCCTACTACAAGATTTGTTAATTTATTAGCTATAGTTATTTTTGTTTGTAATTAAATTTTACACCAATGTAATTGTATTGAATTGAAATTATTTAATATAAATTTTAATTTTTTTATATTTAATATAATATTTGTACTGCAATTTAAAATGTTTTTTATGTTTATTACCGAATGCTATAGAGTTATTTATATATAATTACTAGTATCTTATAGAAGCTAGGATGGTATTTTATTAGCACTATAATTAGCATCGATAAAGCATCCACCTTTTAAAGACACTCACAATATTAGTGTTTTTTAGCCCCAAAAATGATATCTAGCATCAAGATTATGTGATGAAGTGCTTAGTATACCAAAAAAATCTGAAGATATATTTTGAAGATAATTTATGGTAGTGATATTCAAAATTATCATGGTAATGTATTGAATATTTAATGAATAAATATTAGAGAAAAGAAATGGAGATTTTTGATGAATCGTGTTGGGAATAAATTTGTAAGTATTAGAGAATTCATTTATACATTGAGTAAAATTTTAAAGGAACATGGTTTCATTGAAAAAAAAAGTTTTAGTTTAGTTCACTTGTCATCATGTGTTGAATAAATCAACGTTTCCTTGTGTTTTATGGATTTAAACTAAAAATTAGTTCAGATTTCATCTAGTTGTGGGATAAAATTAAAACACATTAAAATAATAAATCTAATTAAATATTTACAAATCATATTTTAAGAAAAAAATCAAACACAAAACATAAATTTTTTATTAATTCTACTCAAGAAAAAAAAAATTACCTGAAAAATTATATAAAAGAAATAATTTTTTTAGAGAAACTCGTCTAAAGTGAATATTAATTTGAAACTAGAATATTTACCACTAAATAATGAATATCTTCTATATAAAACATTAATATGAATCACCTAGATATTGTTCTACTAATATCAAAAGTATCTCTCCTTCCTAGAATGTATTCCTTGACTCTGGTGGTTCTGGAACACTTAACCACCAAAATTGTAAGTAATATCAAGTAGCAAATTGTACCTCACCTAAAAATCACCAAATAAGATTGAAAATATAATCACCACATGATTTAATGTTATCTCTTTGAAATAAAGAAGACACCTAGATCTGATTTCACATGCCTCTCATAACAAATCAGAAGGAAGCATCACTAAAATCCATCAGCGAGTTGATGATTATGTTTAAGAATAATTAGTTTGTGATTACAAGATTTTATATGGATTCACCATCATGTTATAGAGATATTATCTATTCCTAACCTATAATCACTATAAATTTATAATTTTAAGAGGATGAAATTGATTTGAAGTGCATGAATGAGAATATGGGTAAATTATTTAGGTAAAGTATATATTGGGCCGGTCTAGGTCAGGTTTGAGTAACCAAAGGCTAAGTAGCATTCTGATTTGTTTGGTGATGGTTTTGTTATAAATTTTCTCTAATATGAGGTAATAATATAGTTCAATGTCTCTTTTAGGCAATATTTTGTGTTATATCCCTAATGGTGTGAGTATAGTTATGTAATTATATGAATTGAGATTAATATGGTGGGGTACATCATGAAATGGTATGGATTTAGGTGTCCCAATAGTTATCAATGAGAGATTATTTACATTATTAGTATTATTGTTATTATTGATATTGTGAATTTGAATTAGAAAATATGGTTGATGTTATTGGGATTGTGTAATGGATTTCACAGGTCATGTTATTTGGGTGGTGAATTGAGTTGTGTGGCTAATGTTATTTGGATGATGAATTGAGTTGTCAGCTGATGTTATTATTATTCCATGTAATTTATTGATGTTGATTTATGTTGGGTGAGGGCTTGGACATGAGATGTGGAAAACTCCTACTTGGGTATGAGAACTTGATCAAAAAGAATGAGGGGAGGCTATGGTAAACTCCTACTTGTGTGTAAGGACCTTGTTTGTCAATGACAAGGTGGGGTTTGGAGGTAGTAGGTCCACTTGTGGGTAGGAGATACCCATTCTTGGTTGTTTCTCATGGTTCCAGAGCCCCTCAGGTTTTGTTTTAGAAAACAAGTGTGTGGGTTTTAGTTTAGAAATACGAAGTTGATGTTGTGTGGATTATGGTGTGTGATAAAGCTTTATTATTATTAAAGTTCTTTCATATGGTTTTATAAAATCTCATAGGTTCAGGGAATGTTTTATAAAATTAATTTGTAGCTTGTTGGATTTTCACATTCATCGGATACATGGTATGTCTTAGGGATATCCTATAAAGACTTGCTCTCACCCACTTCATGTGTATCTTGGTGAACATGCAGATGTTTTTGACTTGATTTTCAGGTTTCTTGGACATAGGTTCATTGGATGTGATGGAGTAACATTGATCATCCAGTGGAACTAGTGGAGGATGGGTCATCTAGTGTAGTCGGATCATTTTTATAGTCTGGTATATGTATCATGGAGTTTATTTTCATATCATTGTATTATTTTTGTATTTGGTGGTGGTGTATGCATTTACATTCATAGATTTCCATTATGTACTATTTTATAGTGATAAAAATATTATGTGAATGGGGTTTTCATATCATTCCACATGACGAGTGAGTAATATATTTTTACAATCATGCTTTTAGCAGTCATAGAGAGATTCCAAGGACTGAGAAACATTCTGAAATGACTTAGGGATAGGTTTGAGTATCCAAACTTGGTTGTGGTGTTATAGTACTGGGTCCATATTTAGTGAGTTTATAATATCTCACTAACCTGAAATTTATGTTTTGTGATCAAGTGATGAGCATAAATATATATTTTATGCTGGTAAAAGTGATTTCTAGTGTCGATATTATGTTATTAAGGTTTTAGGATACCAAAAAAATTTGAAGATATGTTTTGAAGAGAATTAATGATATAGTTATTCAAAACTATCATGGCAATGTATTGAATATTTAATAAATAAATTTTAGAGAAAAATAATGGAAATAATTTATGAATCATGTTGGGAATTAATTTGTAAGTATTAGATGATTCATTTATACATTGAGTAATATTATAAAGGAACATGGTTACATGGAACAAAAGGTTATGTTTTACTATACATGTCATTATGTGTTGAATAAATGTATGGTGTCTTATGTTTTATGGATTTAATCTAAAAATAGGTTTAGATGGCTTCTAGTTGTGGGAGCTACCTTGTAGACCTAGTAACTTGAATTTTATTTATAATTGGGTTTTTATTAAAAAATATTTTACATCAGTTATGATAGGGATAAAAAATTAAAACACATTCAAATAATCCATCTAATTAAAACAACATAGATCATATTTTAAGAAAAAAACTAAACACAAAACATAAATTATTTATAAATTTTAATCAATAAAAAAATTATTTTTAACTAAAAAATTAATTTAAAAGAAATAATATAAAGTTAGAAAAACTCTCCTAAAGTGAATATGAATCTAAAACCAAATTCTATTGTTTTCATGACACTAAACCACCAAAATCGTAAGAAATATCAAGTAGCAGGATAAACCTCACCTTAAAATCCCTCAATAATCTTGAACATATGATCACCACATTCTTGGCTGCTAGTTCTCTGAAACAAAGTAGACCCCAATATCTGATGTCACACATCTCTTATAAAAGAGTTATTTGTACTATAAAGGTAAGTATAGATTCCTGTTTTTTAGGAGAATATACGGTTACATGGATCAAGAAGGCTCTTATAAAAGAGTTATTTGTACTAGAAAGGTAAGTAGAGATTCCTATTTTTTAGGATAATATATGGTTACATGGATCAAGAGGGATGAGAAATATTTTTCCATCCATCAAACCCATGAACAGATGAAGGTTCTACTCACTCAACTTTACATGGAATGTCCATTCCAATATTGGATGACTTTTTTGAAAATTAATAAGGTCAGATTCACTTGGATATAGCTCAATAAAGAGTAATTAGTTTGTTATAGAAATGCAACAGAGGATGATCTAGTGATATTTCTTAATCAGATTCATCAAACAAGGTCAATGTATACATATATCGATGATTTTGAATGGGTGGCACTATGTATGAAAAAAAATACTGAGAAATGGTACATGAGTATGTTTATCGAGGGATTAAAGTCTAAAATTGGGATCACGGTATTAATGCATGAAACATAGATCAAGGCTCAGATTCTACCACTAAAACATAGAATTTATAGTGAATTGATAGTCAATTGAATAATAAAACAACCCAATGAACATAATAGGAGTGGTGTTCCTAAGAATCAAGTAAGGAGTTGGAATACTTGTTTGATTAAGGTTGTGCCATTAGTGGATGTCATATAGAAATAAAAGTGGGGGTATTACCCTAAGTATAAGGGGGTTATTAATTTTTATAGTTTTAAAAAATACAAACTAAGTCTTGTGTTATACCTACTGGAAAAAGATTCACCCAGGACACGGATGTCGAGAGAAGGGTTGAAAATTAATGGTGTGGGAAATTGTAGAGCTACAAGAGGAGACAAAAGTGGAAGGTGGATACTCATAAGAGAGGGAATATTCTACTGGGGATATGTTGGAAATGAAAATTTTAGGTATTACTATGTGCAAACTAGAGGATGGAACGAGTTAAGTCCATCTTAATGGAGGCATCATTAAAGGAGTTCCTCTTATGGTTCTTGTGGATAGTGGATCTAACCATAACTTCATTTAAAAATGGTAATCTAAGGACTTCATAGTTCATATAGTAGATAAATTGAAATATATTATGTTTTTAGTGTTCTTGAAGGGTTTTTTCAAATAAAAACTTAGAATTTGGTGTGGAAAATGGCTTCTAAACCTAAGAAAAAAGAGGTTGGGAATATCAATGATGTGTCTAGAGTAATTAACAAACACTTTTATGATTTAAAAAAATATAATCTAAAAATAATAATATTGATAAATAACTCATGGAGTGGATGATATAATCAAGTGGTTATAGCAAGAATGTAATCATAAAGTATTTTCTAAGCCATGTTAAGTACCTAAGAATGTTTCCTTTGACTTATAAGTACAAGTAGAAAGTGTATAAAATTGGGGAATCATCTATGACCAATGATAAAATTATCCAATATGGCATTGATATGGAAAGGGTGATTTATATTTAATAGACCATCTCAAGAAAGAACTCCAGATCCCATAGACATGCAAGAAGACAATGTCTGAATAGAATCCAAGGGAAAGTCACCACACATTCAATATTCATTAAGAAGAAGCCTCCTATGAGAACAACAATACATAGACCTTAAAGAAGATTCCACAAACTGGGGTTAATCTTTTGGATAAGGGGGTATAGAAAAAAACCAGTAGCTTGGCCATCAAGGTAGATCAATCTCCTTGCAATATGCTTCTCGAAGCTGCTGCTCTATACCCAGTTTTCTCAGCTCAATCAACTTGTAATACAATTTCACCACCCAAAATATAACATTTTCATGTAAAAACTATTTTAAATATGAAGGATGAAATTATACCATCAACTGCCTCATGAGAAGTTGGTGACTTCCCACTCTGGATGACCCAAAATTAAATATGATCCTTTGTAATATATTTTTCCACCTTATAGATTTTGGATTGTTTCCAAAAAAATGTATGCCAAACCTGTACAGTTCAGTTTTTTAGCTCCAAAATTTAATTTCATTGTTACAATTGTTTATGTGACTATATAAAAGAACCCAATTAAAATAGAAAGAGGTCATAAAAACAAGATCATGAAATCAAACCTCCTTGAAATGGAAATATTTTAACTCCAATAGAAACAAGAATCCTGACATAAATCATCTTAACCTATCTATATAATGAAAAATCATCTAATAAATCATGTTATAATGAGAAAATTGAATATCCACACATCATCTATAGATTTACTATAGGGAAAAAATTCCCCTTTTTATCTTAGTGTGATATTTTTCTTCAAAAGGGTGTCAATAAAACTACACATATCAAATCATGGGGGAGGTTTTTTTAATAAGAAAATAACTAAATATCATAAACATAGTATCAAAAAAATTAAAAAAAATATCCTTAAATACAAAGAAAACATTTTCATATTGTATTATCATTTGAGCCATGTATTTTTATTTGGCATGTTGCTAATATTTTATTAATTTAATGATGTTTTATCCTCAAAAAAGGAAATAATGTCAGGTTATATGTGTTTTTATTATAAAAAATTATTATTATTGTGTATTTAATATATTTTATTATGATCCTGGAGGTTTATTATTTTTTTGATTTGAAAAATATTCGAATTCATTATAAAATTTCTAATCATTGGCAAAAATACCCATTATAGTGACATACATTGCATATGTGTTATCTTCTTCATGTAATTGATAGAGTGCGGTGAAAAGTAAGAAAATTCGTCTTTATTTTAATAAAAGTACATTTTAAATACAATGATACTTATATTTATGTAATGACCCAAACTTTTATTAATGAAAATTCCTCTTGATCTAATTAAATGCCTTATTATGTAAAATGGTTATATAACATATGCACTTCCTTGGTTTTAGGTTTTTGGATTTTAAAATACCGTTAATAATTTTTATCGTTGATAATATAGTCATTGAACAGTGATCACATGATTAGTATAAATATAGGGCTTTAAAAAAACCAATTTACTCAGACAAAGGAAGCGATGGACTCATCCAGTAGAATTGCTCCGTACGAAGACCATTTGTCGGAGCTTGAAAAGGAGGTAGTGTCACTGGACTTCACTCTAGACCAATCCCAAGATGAGCTTCAACATGTTATGCTTCATTGAAACTTCCTATGAGATAAGTGGAAGTTAATAGAGATTACCACCCAAGCGATATTATCTGAGCCTACCCAAGAGTCTTTCACCATCGCACACCTTACCCTTAGGTCTTATGCGGGTGTTATAAGGGGTTATGTAACAATACCCTAGTACTATGGTTATTTTCATTATTTTTGTATAAATAATATACATTCGTTTTATTATTGTTACTTTTTAAATAGTTTTTAAAGCACAAATAGTATTTTTAGTTAATATTCAATTAAGAAATATAATTTGATGAATTAATAGATTTTTTAATTAAATATTATTTTAATAAAATATTATTACTAAATTACTTTTTATTAAATATAAAAGATCGTATAATTTTTTATGAATACAATTGTAGTTTTTATTAGGGTTTGAAAGTTGTTTTTGTCAAAACCTATTAATTTTCGATAAATGTTGTTTTTTATTTTAAAAGTAAAAAATCACATATTTATAAAATTATTTAGATAAAATGAATATTATCTTTTGAATCAGGATGTTGAAATTATCCAACAGTGAATTTTTAATAATTTTCTAAGATAGTTGAATTTTTGGCTAAAAATTAAATACCGATTAAATATATAATGTGTTTTATGAAATCATAATGACCCAATAGTGATGTAATAAAATACTATAAATGGGATGATTATAAATTAAATATTTTCCTTTAAAATAATGTTATTTTAAATTTGTTTTATTAATTTTATGGTGCCTTAGTGGACCCTCCAAGACTTATAAATCATTTTAACTTTTTAAATGATTTCCATGAGAATGTGACTCACATACACATAATGAATCCTAATATTTTAAGAGGTTTGGCCATTATACTTATAAAATAATTTTTTCCACTCCCCTTTTTAAAAAACCATGAGTTGGTTTTTGGTTTTTTATTAGTTTAATGTGTGGTGTCTAAAACCTAAATAATAAATAATTCCCTCTCTTTTCCTATATAAACCCACCCAAGAACCCACTTATCTTCACTCAAAACCTTTGGATCTCGACCAAATCCTACCCTCCTCTCTCTAGAATCCTCCCAAGGTGCCCCAAGCTCCCAAAAAATCTATCTCAAGCCCCTCCCAATCTTTTGGGATCACACTTCCAAGTGAGGGATTTCTTCCTTTCTCATTTTTGTCTAAATTTATTTATGTTGTCATTCCCTTTAATGTTAAATTAAAAATGTTGGGGTATGATTTCTAAACTCCCCCATACTTCTATCCTTATGTTTGAATGATGAGATACCTCTTTATCTCTTATTAATTCCTCCCATGTACACCTGTTACCATGCCGAAATTCCATACAGAATTTCTCTCTTCTCATTTACATTCAAGAAATTATTTTGTATTATGAATATAAATTCCATTACATATGTTGGGACATGTATCTATATGACCTCATTACTATCCATTTCATGTACATATGATTATACACTCCTTTATCTATCATCAACCGTTTTTATGAGTTCTTATGTCACGTTGTTATGCTGCCGAAATTACTCCGTGATTTTCCAAGACAAAGTCATTGTGTAATGAATACCATGCCCATTTCTCTATCAATGGTATTCACATTTATGAATATTTACTTATTTAATTTTTATTTTTTTGTATTAATTCTACATTTTTTTATCATGTAATAAATTATGTTGTTTAATGAATCCATGTTATATGATCCATGTGGCACAATTATGCATGAAATGAAATGATTAAGAAGGGTGTGCCCGGATAGCGCTCCAATGCATTGGGTAAAGACTTGTATCATGATACATCAAGTGCAATGAGGGTTTACTCATTATAATTTAAGTTAAATTAGGGTTTACTCATGATCCATGTGAAATAATCCTTGAATCATGCTAATATCATGTTAAATGTTGTTGTCACATTTCCATGTTATGATAATCATGCTATATCATGCATTTGTGTTCATGTTTATCTTATGCTCCATTGATATTCCTATTTCCTAACATGTACTATATTATTCATGTTATTCCTTGCTTACTCCTTTACTGGGATTTATAGCTCACCCTTTTCTTATGCATGTCCTCAGGTTATCCCATACAATTCTAATTACGAAGGAATGTGTGGGGTCATATAAAAGAAGTTTTCAATAAAGATGTGTATTTCATGTTTTCAGTTGTTATGTAATGATCCTAATCCAAAAAGACACTATACCTCTCAATATATATTTTATCAAGTTAAGGTTTTATGTAATAAAATATTTTTAAGTGTAAAATAAAGAGTAGAGTTGTTATAGTTGGTATCAGAAGATAGGTTTAGTTATTTTGGGATTAGGATTATAAAACCCTAGGGAAAGACTTAGGGATAAGACTAAGTATAATAAAATCATCCCTAAATTTTTGTGATTATTGAGTAAGTTGTTTATCAATAAAATACATCTCTATCTAGATACTAGAAGGTAGAGGTGGATCTGGAACATATGTATCTAGGATTAAAACCCAAAAACACCACTTTGAGCTAGACTTGAATGGGAACTGGTGCACGAAAACAGGCCTTGTTGCACTCTTGGTTACGACACTCCTAGAGGATATGCTTTGGTAAATTCATGAGCTTAGTATGAACCATTATTAAGGAAAAAAATTCCCCCTAAGAATATATGTTGGTAATTAGATTATGGATAATATAAATTAAATCCTAGAAATTCATAAGTTAAGGAAATAAATGTAATTTATAAGTTATCCATTTTTTGTCATTGGATTCCCCTTTATGTGTTACCCCTAACTTTCCTTTTATTCTAGCCAATGGCCAGTAATAGGAGGAATCAGGATAACAACCAATGCGAAGATCAATGTGATGAATATTCTAATGATATGCCCAATATAATGGGAGCAGGAATTGAAAATTTTGTCATGATAATCTCTCAATTAACTCAAGTTTTGAATAGAAACATGGGTCAAGAGGAACATTCAACCCCCCCCCCTAAAGAAAGAACAAGACACAATTGAGAGCTTTATGAGACAAAGGCCTCATACTTTTAATGGATCATTTGATCCCTTAATTTCTGAACAATGGATCAACTCCATTGAAATATATTCTCCATACTTCAATGTTTAGAATAAGAGAAGGTTCTTCTGGATACTTATCGTATGCAGGGTGAAGCTAATCAATGGTGTACATTGATCAAAAATATAAATCTTGAGGGGGAGATCGAGGCATTGAAATGGAAAGATTTATAGAAAATGTTTTTTGATAAATATTTTCCTCACACCCACTGACTTAAGATAGAAAGGGACTTCTTTTCCCTCAAGAAAAAAGACAACGAATCCATCAGAGCGTATAAAGAAAACTTCATAAGGCTTGTATGATACACCTTCGACTTTTTTGTTACCCCCGAATGCAAGGATGACTGCTTATTTGGTGGGATAAAACCTAGCCTATGGAAATCCCTATCGATCCGTGACTTAAAGATCTATTAGGAAATTTATCAATGTTCCCTCAAGGTTGAAATGTAGATTGGATAATCACAGGGGTATCATGGGGATAATAATTGCAAGGTAGACTTTAATTCTAGTGGTCTGATGGATAAATCCAATGGTGCTAAGAAAATCCAGCACCCCACTTTCCAAAGGTACATAAAGAACCCTCATAGAAATTTCCTGAAGGGGGAGATAAAATGCTTTAGGTGTAGAAGATAGGGGCACCTGGCCATTAACTATCGGAAAAAAAACACGTGGTTGTGACAGAGGATAGAAACGCTTCATTTGACCCTCAACGCACTGTTCATTGCTTCAACTAAAAATAACCAAAGAACTTTTCAAACCAGTTCCCTAATCCAAGGGTTTTTAGAGGCAACCAACAACCTCCAAGGCAGCAAGGGTGATCTTTTTCAATCACTACCGCTGAAGTGAACACCGACAACGAATTAGTGACAGGTACACTAGTCATTCATTCAAGAATAGAAAAAATACTTTTTATTCTAGTTTTACGCATTATTTTATATCCCAAAAGTTTATTAGAACAATCTCAACACCACCAAAAATCATGGAAGTAAATATGTCGATGAGAACGAAAAATGGGGCAATCATTGCATCCCATGAATATAACTCCTCCCATATCATAATTTATGGATTGAACTTCCCAACAAACCTCTTCATACTTCCTCTAGTGAAATTTGATGAAATTCTTGACATGGATTGTCTTTCCCTATATAAAGACAACATAAATTTCCATGAGAGGGAAATCACTCTCTATATAGTGAATCGACCCATGATTTTGTACAAGTGCAAGGAGGAGGATGAATCTTCCTTAGCACTATCATCTACAGCATGGATATTACTACATTATGAGCATGTGTATCTTTCTCAAATGATTTAGTCTAAGGAAACAACCATCCTTGAAGACCTTCCTATTGTGAGGGAATTCTCTGAAGTGTTTCCTGAGGAATCTTCTAGTCTTCCTCCTATAAGAGATGTTTAATTCTCAATTGATCTTATACTCAGGGTGTTGCCAATATCCAAGACACTATATAGAATGGCTTTTGTGGAGCTTGAGGAGCTGAAGAAACAAATACAGGATAATCTGGATAGATGTTTTATATGCCCAAGTGCTTCACCATGGGGTGCACAATTCCTCTTCATCAAGAAGAAGGATGGGTCAATGCGCCTTTGTATTGATTATTGTGAGCTCAAGAAAATCACGACGAAGAACAAGTATCCTCTACCACAAATTGATGAATTTTTCGATCAGATGTGTGGAGCACAATACTTATCCAAGGTGGATTTTTTGTTGGGATATTACCAAGTAAGGGTGAAGAAGGAGGATATCCCCAAGACTACTTTTCGTACAAGTTACGGGCACAATAAATTCATAGTAATTCCTTTTAGACTCACTAATTCTCTATAAATCTTCATGGACTTGATGAATAAATTATTTATATATTAACTCGACAAATTTGCGGTAGTATTTATAGATTATATTCTAATATACTTCAAAACCAAGGAGGATCATGAGGAGAATATAAGCATTGTACTAGAGACCTTAAGAAAGGATAATATCTATGAAAAGTACAATAAGTGTGAGTTATAGTTGAAGGAGGTCTCATTCTTGGGTCATATCATCATAAGAAATTGGATATCTATGTATCCCTCCAAGGAAGATGCAATTGAGGGATAGTCAAGGCCAACATCGGTAATGGATATCTGTAGATTCATGGGGTTAGCTGGATATTATCGTCGATTTGTGAGAAATTTCTCACGGTTGTCCAACCCTCTTACCAAGCTAACTTGAAAGGGAGTAAAGTTTTTTTAGAGTGATGAATGTAAAGAGAGCTTCAAGGAGTTGAAAATTAGGCTCATCACTGCGCTCGTTCTCACACTACCCACAAGTGGAGAACTTATTGTGGTATTTAGTGATTCTTCAAAGAAGGACCTGAGCTATTTGTTGATGAAAAATGAAAAATTCATTGCCTTTTATTCAATGAAATTGAAAGTTCATGAGAAAAACTATCCAACACATGATCTAGAGTTGACTGCAGTGATCTTCGCTTTAAAAATTTGGAGACATTACCTCTTTGGGGAGAAGTGTGAAATATATACAGACCACAAAAGCCTCAAGTATATATTCACACAGAAAGAGTTGAACATGCACCAACAAAGATGGTTGGAGCTGATCAAATACTATGACTCATCAATCCATTACCACCCTGGGAAATCGAACAAGGTGGTATAAACTCTAAGTAGAAAGGACCCAATGATTCTATCAATGATGAGAATTGAAAAGGATCCAATCTTCTTATATTTGATGAATATGGACATGGGAATCATAAAGAAGGGAACCTCATCAATCCTTTCACAAATGATTGCTCAACCCTCTCTTTTGTAAAGGTTAAAGGATGCTCAAAAGGATGATGTAGGAATTTAGAAGAAAGTGTAAACTATCAGAAAAGGAAAATCCTCAGAGTTCAATGTTAATGAAGAAGGAATTGTGAGATTTGGGACAATACTATGTGTTCCATCAAATCTAGAGTTAAAGAATGAACTTTTGGATGATGCACATAGTTAAAATTTCTCTATCCACCTAGGAAAGATAAAGATATATCAAGATCTATAAGATCATTATTGGTGGGATAACATGAAAAAGGAGATCGTTGAGTATACATAAAAGTGCATGTTATGTCACCAAGTTAAGGCTAAGAGGCAGAAGTATAAGGGGATGATGAAGCCATTACCCATACCATCATAGAAATGATAGAACATCACCATGGAATTTTTCACCGGACTTATGAAGACATCAAAAAGAAACAATTCTATCTGGGTTGTTGTGGATCGTCTTATAAATACTATACACTTAATTGCAATTCGAGAGTATTTTTCATTGGATGAACTGGCACAGATATATATCAAAGAAGTGGTAAGGTTGCATGGAGTACCACTATCTATTGTATCTGATTGTGATCCAAGATTCACCTCTAAGTTCTAGAAGATTATTCAACATGATCTGGATACTGAGATGAACTTCAGTATGACTTATCATCCTCAAACTGATGGCCAATCTGAGCAGACTATCCAAACACTTGAATACATGTTGAGATAATTATCAATGGACTTCAAAGGAGGATGGGATAAACATCTTCCTCTGGTTGAGTTCTTTTACAATAACATTTTCCACTCAAGCATCCAAATGGATCTTTATGAATCCATTTATGAGAAGAGGTTCTAAACATGGGCATGTTGGGATGAAGTTGGGGAGTGAAAACTCCTAGGTCTAGAAATGGTTAAAGAAATGGTGGAGAAGGTTAAGACCATCTGGTAGCACATTAAATATACTCATAGTCGATAAAAGATCTATTCTAGTAATCATCTACGAGACCTAGAGTTTGATATTGGAGACATGTTATTCCTCTGCATATCACCGTGGAAGAGAGTTATGATATTTGGGAAGAAGGGAGATCTCAGTCCAAGGTACATCGGCACTTTTGAGATCTTTGATCGCATTGGAACAGTGGCCTATCGATTAGCACTCCCACTGAACCTATTTCAAGTACATGATGTATTCCATGTATCACTCTTGAGGAAGTACATACCTGAACCATCACATGTACTCAATCTAGACATGGTACCATTGGAGAATGACCTCTCCTATGAATAGAATCTAGTGAATATCTTAGATCATAGGGAAAAAGTTCTATGAAAAAAGACAATCCCCTCGTCAAGGTGTTGTGGAGAAACCACAAGTTTGAAGAGGAAATGTGGGAATCAGAGGAAGTGTTGAAGAAGAGTTACCCGCATCTGTTTTAGTATGGGACAAGTAAATCTCAAGTGAAAAATTTCTAAATGGGGGAAGATTGTAACAACCCAAACATTTATTAATGAAAATTCCTCTTAATATAATTAAATGTATTATTATTTAAAAAGGTTATATAAAGAATGTGGTACATCTCGATGGAAGAAAAATGTAGATGGAACACCATCTTATGTGGCACGGAAATTTATGTGGAACTTTCCATTGATTCCCAGACTTTAAAATCTATTCATGTCTGTAGAAATACCATCCAATATGTGATGTCATGATAATGATATAATTAAAGGTAATGATGAGTTTGTTAATCCTACAGATGGATTAGCATGGTGTACATTTGATACACAACATACTGATTTTGCAGCTGAGGTGTGTAATTTAGGTTGGGTCTATCTTGTGATGGTTTTAATCTGTTTGGTTATATGCTTACTATTCATAGCACGTGGCCAGTTTTTATTTATGTTTATAATCTTCCTCTATGGATGTATATGAAAAAAATTTCACTTTCCTGAGTATACTAATATCTGGACCTTCTGATCCTGATAATGATATATATGTCTACTTGAAGCCAATAATAAGAGAGTTAAAACAACTCAGGTATTTGGGTGTGTAGAAATTTGATGCTTCTTCAAAGAAAACGTTTCAGATGTGTGATGCCCTTATATGGACCATAAATTATTTCCAGCCTTATGAAATGATGTTTGGGTGGAGCACGAAGGGAAAACTATCATGTCCTGATTTTTTGAAGAATACAAGATCGAGAAGGCTTAAATATCATTGTAGTTTCAGTTTCATGGGGAATATATGATTCTTTCCAATGGATCATCAATACAGGATGAATCGTAGGAGGTTTTATAATACCATTGACACTGAAAAACCACCTCAATGTATTTTAGGAAGTGATGTGATTAATGAATTTAAAAATTTCAGTTTTTCATTTGGGAAAGTTCAGTTGAAATCTAAAAAGAGGAAGAATGTTGACACTAAATCCATTTATAATTTGAATGTGGTACATCTCTATGGAAGACAAATGTAGATGGAACACCATCTTATGTGGCACAGAAAGTCATGTGGCGCTTTCCATTGATTCCCAGACTTCAAAATCTATTCATGTCTATAGAAATATCATCCAATATTTGATGTCATGATGATGATATAATTAAAGGTAATGATGAGTTGGTTAATCCTATAGATGGATTAGCATGGTGGACATTTGATTCACAACATAATGATTTTGTAGCTGAGGTGTGTAATGGTAGGTTGGGTCTATCTTGTGATGGTTTTAATCTGTTTGGTCATATGCTTACTGTTCATAGCACGTGGCCAGTTTTTATTTCTGTTTATAATCTTCTTCTATGGATGTGTATGAAAAAAAATCACTTTCCTGAGTATACTAATATCTGGACCTTCTGATCCTGATAATGATATATATTTCTACTTGCAGCCAATAATAAGAGAGTTAAAACAACATTGGTATTTGGGTGTGTAGAAATTTGATGCTTCTTCAAAGAAAAAATTTCAGATGTGTGATGCCCTTATATGGACCATAAATGATTTCCAACCTTATGAAATGATTTTTGGGTGGATCACAAAGGGAAAACTATCATGTCCTGATTTCTTGAAGAATACATGATCGAGAAGGCTTAAATATCGTTGTAGTTTCAGTTTCATGGGGCATCGATGATTCTTTCCAATGGATAATCAATACAGGAAGAATATTAGGAGGTTTTATAATACCATTGACACTGAACAACCACCTCAACATATGTTAGGAAGTGATGTGATTAATGAATTTAAAAATTTCAGTTTTTCATCTGGGAAAGGTCAGTTGAAATCTAAAAAGAGGAAGAATGTTGACACTAAATCCATTTATAATTGGAAAAGGAGAATTATTTTTTTGAGCTACTATATTGGTCTACCAATTTGTTACATAATTTTTTAGACAAAATGAATATTGAGAAAAATATATGTGAAATTTTGATTTCAATTCTTTTTAATGTCAAGGGTAAGACCAAATATGACTTCTGATCTTGTAGAGACTTGTTGGATTGGGGTATTTGACCAGAACTGCATACTGTGTGTATCAGTAAAAACAAATGAAAATTTCCTTGTGCTTTTTATGTGATGACACTATCATAGAAAGATCAATTTCTAGCAGTATTGGAGAATATCAAGGTTCCTGATGGATATTCCAAAAACATATCTAAACGAGTCAATATAAGAGATGTGAAACTAAAATCCATAAAAACTCATGATTATCACATCCTTCTTCATGAATTGATTCCAATAGCAATTCAGCATTTTCTATCCAATAATGTAAGGGTGAAATTGATTCACTTGTTCCATTTTTTTGATACCTTTGTGATAAATGGTTATCCAAGTCATTTTTGATAAAAATGCAGTAAAAGGCACCATTAATTTTATGTGGGATGGAAAAAAATCCTTCATCCTTTTTCACTTTTATGTTGAATTTAAAAGTTCATCTTCTAACTAAAACACTTCTTGGGGGACTAGTTTCTGTTTGGTTGATGTATTCTACTAAAATAAATATGTTAACAATGAAATCATATGTCTGAAATAAGAATTATCCTGAACGTTCGATTGTGAGGGGTTATCTGGATCAAGAATTTATGGATTTTTGTTAAATGTATTTGTCTGATGTGACCATAATACATAACCAGCCCATGAGAAATGAAGATGACCAGTATGAGGAAATTGAGCCCTTATTTCCATCTATTCCTCAAACAGGAGAAATTTTTGGGTCTTATACATTGGCTACATTGATCCTTGAAGAGTGGGAGATGGAACATCACACAGTATTTTTTAACTGTGGTTTGTTTGATGACTATATCAAGTAAGTAATTTGGATATTTATAAGTTATCTCATATTATGAAATTTAACATTTACCTTAAAATTTTATTATCATTTTATATAGGGAAAATAAACAAATTATAAGTAGATTTCATCGATCTTTTCATTTGAGAATGATACAGGTTTTTCATAGCATAGAGTTTTCTGATTGGTTGAAATCAAAGGTATTACCATGAATTTAATTAGATTAAAATATAGATATCAATTTAATTGTATTATTAATATATATTTCAGGTGTTGAGTTTACTTATTCACTCTATTTCTCAAGAATTAAGAGATTTGGATTTTAGTCCAAATTATTTGTTTCATGAATGGAAATCTTTAATAATAAATGGTTATAAATTTGTTACAACAGATCAAGCGATGAAAATGAGAACACAACATAATGGAATTATGTTAACTCCTACAACGGATTATTATGCCAGTGTATCAGATAGTTTTCCTTGATATGAAGATGTGTATTATTATGAACTTTTTGAGAAAATATTTTGATTGGATTACTACTCTAAAGGTAGATTCACTATGATGAAATGTAAATGGTTTGATTCAATGAGATGACTGGGTACATTTATTGAAGACTGTGGATTCAGAGTGATTGATATGAGTCGATTCCTGCATACCGATGAACCATACATTTTGGAATCAATGGATAAAAAAGTTTTTTATGTGAAAGATCATATGAAACCTGATTATGGTGTCATTAATGAATTAATCCCAAGACATATTTTTCATGATTCTGGTGATGAAATTTCCACCATTGACACCCCCATTGGTGTTGTCCAAAATATTTCATTTGATTAATCAAATTGTCCCATTGTGAGATTTGATGTTGAACCTGAAGTAGTGGTTGGTAATATATAGAATCAACCATATATTTTCACTATTAATTTAGTTTATATTGATGTGAGTTTCTTTGGTTAGTATTACTATAATTACTTTAATTATGTTTCAGTTTGGAATGATATGTTTTTTTTTTGTATTTTCTAGTGTCGTTACATTAAATCAGATTTATTTCAATGTAGAAATCATGGTTTAAATATATTTTTTAAATGTATAACTTGGTAATGTAATTTTAAAAACTTTTTTAGTCATTTCCTTGTAATAATTTGTACAATTAATAATTAAAAGAAGTCAAATTGGTTTCTCTAATGAATTGATGATATATGTAAGTTGTATGCATGATTTGTAAATTCTATTAATAAAAAATTTACATTTCATTCTTATGTAGATTATTCCAAATACTATAAAAGGTCAAAGGAAGTGACTATTTTATCCTGATCGATCGTGGAGTGAGCGTGCGTTTCCTCGTTCACTTCCATCAATGAGTATAATAATTATGATGTTTTTCTTCTACATTACATATAATTTAATGTTAATATTTTTTATCAATTTTTTAGGGACATTCAGTGCCACCAGATTTGACTCCTAATCCTATTAGCATGAGTATGAGTGGGGGTGCTTCTAAACCTAGACGGAGCACCCATTATACCCATTTTCGCACTGACCCACCAGCAAATACCCCTTCCACCACATCTTTCCATCCTCCCCTTAAGTCTCTAGGGATGTTCTTATCCATTCCTCTATCTTCATCTCAGGTACCCTCTTATTCACATTCCATGTATTTTCCACCTTCATGGATGATCCCAATAATGCCTCCATCATCTCATTTTGCCTCTTCTTCCCATATGATGACTACACTGCCTCCACAAATGTTTCCACCTTTAATATATCCATATCCAATTATGTATCCTCCATCCTACTACCCATATGCTGCCATGTCTACACCACCCCCAATTCCTACCATCCAGCCATCATCTGATAAGTCTGTTCCATTAGCTTCCACTCCAGTGAATGAAGGCCACCCAGATCATCCACTGGGATAGACACTTCCTGCATAGGCTGCTGAGTCAGAGTAGCCCATAGTTCCATCACAGTCTATTGAGTAGCCTGCATGAGGTTTTTTTATTATAACTATTTTAAATTATATCACTTTATTTTTGTCATGTTGTACCATGAGTTAATTCTTCTCCCCCACCCCCTCTTTTTCTTATTTAGTGGTATCTTCTACTAGGTGACATGGGTGCACTCAGATGAAGGAATCTTGGAATCACGAGACACAACTAATGGTGTATCAAAATCGACAAAATCAGATAGTAGGTCCAAATTCAAAAAAATGTAAAAGTTTCATGGCCACTTTGGCCAAGTATCACGATATCATTCTAGTGGAACCAGTTTCATAGAGACGTATTGGTAAAGAGATCAAGAACAAATCATGGGATAAAATATGGGTAAGAAAATTTTATAAAGTCGTATCTAGATTATAGTTTTATTTAAATGAAATAACATGTTCATTGCAGATTCGTTTTAACTTTCCCGTCAGAGAAGCTGATAAGACTGCAAGGTTGATGGATGTTTTGGAGTACTGGAACTCATACAAGCATGAGTTGTATATTGGTTGGAATAGAAGGGTTGGTACTAACTTAGAGGGTGTACCTACATTCCCTGACTGTCCAAAAAGTCAATATGAAAAAATGATTGCACATTGGAAGACTACTGAGTTTAAGGTAATCTCAAACTTTAATGGTTTTCATATAAAATTTAATTCATATTACTTTTATTGGAATTTTTTTAGGAAGTGTCAGAGAAAAACATAAATAATAAAGATTCAATGACATATCTGTACACATTGGGGTGCACTACAATGCTCAAGAATGAAAAGCACCAGGTACTTTAAATGGGTATTGTGATGTTACATAGGATATTCTATTGAAAATATTATTGAATAGACACAGGATAAATTTGTGCATTTCTCATATATGGTTCTAATATAGATTTTTTTCATTTCTCATTTGTATCAAGCTATATTTGGCATCGAAGGTCCTATACCTTGTGCCAAATTATTTTGCTTTAGTAGAAAGAAAAGGGATAAAAGTATAGTAAATGAACATACATGAGATAAAATGGTAATTTTTTTATTTATATTTTAAATATTTATACTAAATTCATAATTTAATATGTTTATAATTTCAACAGTCTGCCTTGGAAGCCCTAAATGGTAATGAAGATGACAACTTCAGGCCACATGATCATTTAAGTCAGGTATTAGGTGAGGAGAAACCAAGGAGAGTATGATATCAGCTAGGGAAAAACATCATCCCCTATAGGTATTGGTCGTCGTCAAGCTCCTATCAAGCCTCTCAGACCTTTGAGTTGGAAATCACTCGTGATGAAGCAACTGAGACAAATAAAATATATTTAGAGGAGTGTGAAAGAAGTGAGCTGATGACCAAGTATTTTATGAAAGATATAGTAATTTTGAGTCAGTTATTTCCATCGGAGGTTTTTTATACTTTTGAATTATATATGGAGTCAATTCACCATTTAAATGATGCGTCAGTTGATTCCAATCAGGTTCATAGTGGTACTGAAGGTGGCAGTGATAGAGCTGTTGGTGGTGAGGATGTTGTTGATGTTGTTGTTGGTGATGAGGCTGCTGATGATGTTGCTGGTGATGATGATGGTGTTGGTGGTCATGGGGGTGGGGATATTGGTGATGGGGGGTATTAATCTCCTCCATTTTTGACTTAATAGGGAGACTTATTTATGTACTTTAAGAACTTGAATTGAATTCTTGTATGGATGAGAATGGTTAATTTATATGTAGTTAATGTAAATAGTAAATGTTATTGATTTGTTTTAATATTGTTCTGGATATTATTTTTTCACTTATTTGAGTGATTGATTCACAAATCATGTAAATTAAGAATCTTTATCACCATTTAAATGTATTTTTAGAGAGTTTCATAAGGGTGTGTATTGGTCTTCATAAGGTTGAGATTTAAACTAATGAATTCTTATAAGGGTATAACCCTATGTGTGTAAGGGAAGTAGGTGTGGAAATAATATAGGGTCTTTCACAATAAAGTTAGTTGACACATCATAGTGAAAATTAGGATGCATAGATAAGATTATGGGGGTTTTTAAACTCAAAATAATAGACATGAATATGGTTATTTTCTTCTGAAAAGTTCTGTATAAATTTTCGCATGCATTTACATAAATCTAACATTAGAATCCTTAGTCATGCATATGGGTAAATGGGTGAGGAGTTTATCCTACTTCTATGTAAAGGTATTTGTTATGTATCTTGGATATAACCATATGGTGTAGTTTCCCTAGTATTATTCATATAATTCCTATTTAATTTCTACACTATAGTAGTTGGTGCTCAAATTCCATGTGAGGTTAATTTATTTAACACGTTACAAAGGATATTGATCAACTACATGAACGGGTTGAGCTATCATGGTCTAATTGAACTACCATGATTGTAATGACCTGAATCATTATAGGTTGTAAAATTCTCAATGGAATTTGAATTTTCCATTTTTTATATGGTTTGTTTTGAGAATCAAGAGTCAAAAAAATATTTTGAGCGTTTGGAATCCTAAAATTAATATTTTTGGGTGGTTTTTATAGACCAAGAGGTGACTTGGGGGTTTCAAGAAGCACCAGATAAAGGATGGGTGGTTAGTGTGTTTCAGTAGTGATATCATGTATTTTTTGTATATTCTTATTCTGTGTTTAAACCCCCATTCACTATCCTCTCATTTCACTTATTTTTATTTAGGTATTTGATGTCGATTCCACTAGAGCATAGAGAAAAATGGATGGGGTTTCATACACCCTACTTAGAAGTCATCCTGGAATGAAGTCTTCATGCCACCGCTGACTGTTTTGGTGAGGTATGTCATAATTATGATTTTTTTAAGAATTTTTCCTTCAATTAAACTAAATCAGTTAATGATTGAGCATTTTTTGTTAGTGATTTTTCTCAAGTTGGTGCTAGGGTGTGTTGTGAACCCTTTGGTGTGGTCAGTCGACATATTCGTGGTGCAATGGTACTTTGTGAGTTGTTTGATGATTATTAAAAAAATTAAATTAAATAATTAATTAAAAGTATTTATAATTAATTATTTATGTCATTTGATGCAAGGTATGACCTCTGGTGGAGTTATGTGATTAGATGGGGCATAGATGGGATTGACTAAGGATTGATAGAGCTTAGAGATGGTGGTAACTCCTTGATAGAGGTAGGTGGTCCCTTTAATACAAAGCCACATATGTGATCATGCATGAGATTCCTGCTATATTAATGTTCCATAGGTTTAGGTTAAATCAATATAGTAACCCCTCCCTCCAAACCTGCACCCCCACCCAACCTGTTACCCCTCCCTCCCAACCTATACCCCCCTCACTCCCAACATGCACCCCTCTCCCTCCCAACCTTCACACCCCCTCCCTCCCAACCTACACCCCTCCTTACTCCCAACCTACAGACCCCTCCCAACTTGTTGCCCCCCTCCTAACCTATACACCCCCTTCCCCTCCCAATCTGTTGCCCCGCTCCCAACCTGAACCCACCCCCCTCACTCCCAACATGCATCCCCCCTCCCAACCTATCCCCCCATCCCAACCTGCACACCCCTCCCCCTCCCAACCTGCAGCCCCCACCCCCTCCCTTAGAAAAATTCACCCTCTCCCAACCTATTCCCCCCCTCCATACATGAACCCACTCTTCTCAACCTGCACCCCCTCCCTCCCAACCTTTATACCCCCCCCCTCACTCTCAACCTACACCCCCCCCCCATTTTGGTTACTATATTTGTTTAAATGTTTTGACTCTTTTTTTATCATTATTCCAATTTTCATGCAACAAGGGCCTCATTTTACCTTTATCTATCATATTTGTTTTATCTATTTTCATTATATTTATTGTATATAGATATACACATGTGTTTATATAACACTCCTTATACATTTAACCTCCTATTCTATCATATCCATGAATCTATTTTCCATTTTAACATATTTCTATTCATTCTAAAATTATATTTCCCTTATTATAGATATTTTTTCATTACTTTCTCCTTCACCACTATTGATGTTTCATCACCTTTCCTTATGTCAATGATTACCAAAAACAACATATCTTCTAATGAAATTATACTTCTTATTATAATTTATTATTTGAGATGATTTATAATGTTTTATTTATTTTCTTTTCTCCATGGGCTCTATACACACATGAATAGTGTATCTCCCCCATTCATGGTGTCTTCGCATTGTCAAAGAATAGGGGTTCCATTGGATTGACCATCTAGGTCATTCATTAATTAGTTCATGTAAACATAAATATGAAAACTTGGCACTAACCAAAGTATATACTCCAAAATTTAATGTCTGTTAAGTTTTGGTAAGAAAATTTTCATTTGTAATGTAGGTTTAGTTTTGGTTTTTATCACAATTTCTTGTAGTTTTCATTAGTAATGCAAGTTCAGTATTGGATGTGTATGGGGTGTTCTTTGATTATTCTTGGTCTAATACATGGGGCCAATTGAAACATTCATTAATTCAATATGCATTTTTTGATAACATGAAATATGAATATATGTGTTATGAATTCCATTTCTCATATGTGATATGCATTCTGTTTATAATATTCCATATGTATTATGTTTATTATCAGTATATGCAACATGTTTTATATTCATAATACAAAGTATTAATTTTTTATTATCAATATATGGAATGTTCATTTTTTTGTTCGGAATGTATAAAATATGGAATATGTAATTTTTATTCTCTATATATGCAATATGGAATAAAAATTCTGAATATATGAAATATGGAACATGTTTCTTGTATATATGCAATATGAAATACGCATTTTATTTTGATAGTAAAATAAATCTGAACTAATATTAATTTTTTTAGGTTTCAAGTTTTGATGAATTATAGAGGATTTCTTGAACTGAACAATCAATGACGATTTATATGAGTGATGAGTTCCAAATTTTATGTTCTCATATCATCACCATAAAGGTTTTATTCTTCCCTTTTTATTATATTTTTATTTTATGTAATTATTTTATTATCATGTTCATGGGATGTTGATTTTTAATTCCATAATGAATTGATTTTTTTTCAAGGATCCAAATAGTATTCTCACTCTGCTTGTTATCATTTTTTTGCAATGTGGTTTCAAATTTTCTATAATCATATAGTAATCCATCTACAATAAAAATAATTTCTATTTATTTATATTTTACATTTTCTATTAGGTTTTTTACTAATCCTATTGATCTTTTGTCTCATAATAATGATTATAGTGTTAATTTCATGTTCTAGAAATTAGGAGGCAGTGAAGATTCGTAATGCATGTTCTTCTCTATTTTGTTATCATACTTCGGTTAGTGCTAGGTTTTCCTATTTATGTTTAGAGAATATTAGGTTACATAAGTTAGGAGGGGGTACTGTCATCCAACCATTCAAGGTACAAATTTCTTTTAGGCTACAGGATTGTGTGTTTCCCCTCCATGGTTTACATCTATGCAATTAAGGACTATACAATGTTGAGGTTCTCTTGAGATACCTCTACCTGGACCATCTCCTTTGAATGGGGATTGAGAAATACTTGACATGATTGTTCTTATTTACTGTCATACTGATTTTTAATCTATACTAGGTCTATATTATTACCCCAACTAAGAAGAGCTTATCATCTTAATGGTGTAAATTAATGGTCATTCTCAACTTCCTTGTTAAAAATAGATACCTAGGACTCCACTGGCTAGAAACTTGGCCTCACTATCCATCCATAGGCTGGTGAGTCCAGAACCTATAGAGGGGTTCCATTTTAGACAATGGTTTACTAGTAGACCCTCACCAACTAGATGGTATCACCCTATAGCTTTAAAATTGTTATAAGACCTAGACTTGATCATTTCTCCTTCCCCACATGTTCCACCATATTTTTATCCTCCCCATGGAGCTTAACCTATAGTGAATTTCCCTAAAGGTTCAATCAACTCCACCTGACCATCCACCTGAGCACCTGAACTTATATCGAGGCTATGTTCCATATAAAAAAATAATTCCTTAAGAGGTTCAAACACCAATAACACTAATCCAATTACCATGAGAACCATTGAGAAGGGGGTTTAATTAGTGGTGAACTTTTACAATATTAATTCTCTAGAAATTAACACTTTTAAATTTTTAGAGTTATTATCATTATAAACCTTGTAAAATATCCACACAATCATGAAATCATGATAAATTAAACCAAGTCATGAAATATGTATAAGGTTTTTCCCTGGTGTGGGTGACTACATATTTTCCATGGAATCTCTAATTGGCCTATAGAAATTCATTATATTAGAAGAGTTAATATAATGATTCAACTCACATTAGATTCCTTCCAAGTAATGATAGGTAATATTATACTAACTCTCATCAATTTCAAAGATTATACCAACTCTCATTAGTTATAAAATTTTTCTTTATATTTCCAATCCAAAACAAAATAGAAAACTTTTATACATGACTCACAAAAAGTTTATCCAGAATTTATTTGTATGATATGTATATTTATTATTCATTATAACTCAATCTTGTATTGTTCGTCTTATTTTCCTCACTACCTATACATGATATTTGATCTCCATCTAATGAATAAAAATATTTCACCTCTCAACCTTCTCATAATCTCTACCCAATGCAGTCAGTGTCTAGTATCTTTGATTGACACCAATGTATGATGTATCTAAAATAAATCTTTGTTCATTGTTTCACAACTTAAGCCTATTTATTTTTAATCTTACCAATAACATTTATTCTTTGATTAATTTATTTTAAACACATGTTGATCAAAACTATATCTTTTGGCTCTTCATCAGGTGTATGTGTCTGATAAATTTTCTATAGAACTTTAACTTTCTAACATGTGTAAATAGTATTTATAACTATATTATAATTATTCCCTTTTTATAGGTTCACTCATAGGATAAAAATTAAGGAACTTAATTTATTTTTCCCACTCAACTCAATTCAATGAATGGTTCTCAATAATTATAGAATATTCTTGATGTTTCATGAAAACTCCAAAACTACAACCTTATTAGAACTTCCTTAACCTCACTGTTAAGGAAATTAATCAATATTACTTATCTCATATAGATAAAAAATAATTATAGATCACCTTATAATCAAATCATAATTTTTATGGGATTTAAAATTTTAAGTAAAACTTCTCAAAAACTCTATTCGGTATATGTGTGTCTAGTGTACTGATTCTTTATTGAGTGAAAATCAACTATTTATATGACTAGTGATCTTCCCTATTTTAATTATCTATGTTAGATACACTTCTACCAATGAGATTTTAATATTTCAATAAGTGAATCATACTTTGAAACATACTCCATGTCTTAAAAAACACATCTTAGTGAAACTTCATGGAATTGTCTGTTGGATGGAGTCATTAATGTTTGTTTTTTTCATCCGTTTAATTAAAGATAACTACTAAATATAACTTTACAAACACATTTTATTAGATATAATGATCGTTCACCTTCTACCACTATCAAGTTATCTCATATATTTATCTTTGTAAAAATATTTTTGTAACTTCTAAATAATTATTTCAAAAAAATATTCTTCATCCAGTTATAACATCTCTAATCCTTCTAGTAACTTTGTGTAGCATATTTTTTTAATTAAATTTTTTAAAATTATAATTAATTTTGTCACAAAATATTTTCTTTAGGTTACATTAAACTTAAACTCTGATATCTACCCTTTTTTGGTAGAAAAATATCTACTCCATATGATATTGTAGCTTCAAATTTATACTACCACTCAAACATCAATATTCTATACACTTTGAACATATTTCCTCTTTTGAGATTCATAAAACTTATACAAACTCACAATGAGGACTTCAAGAAAAATCTTCAGCTGGTAAAAATTTTCCTAATTCATCCAGTTACATTACACATTATCCATCTAGAATAAAAGTTTAGTATTGGATGTGTATGGGATTTTCTTTGATTATTCCTAGTCTGATGATAAATTTTGGTTTGTAACTAGTTTGTATTCTATTATGTTCTATTGTTTTCTATTCAGTATTTTTTTTGTAACTGGTTTATATTCTATTCTGGTCTGTATTTTTTTTATTGTTTGTAACTACTTCTTGCTTCAGCTGGTCTATATTGTTTCTATTCTGGTTCTTCCTATATTTTTTGGTGTTCTTTGATTCTTCCTAGTATGTATTATTTGTAACTAATTCTATTCTGGTTTTTATTTTATGTGAAAGATGGTGGAAAGTAGGAAGGCGGGAAGTAGCTGGAAGCAGGAAGAAGTAAGAAGGTCAGCAGTATCTGCTTCCGGGAGAAGTATCTATACCCACGGTTCATTGAACGGTTGGTATATTACATTTATTTGAAAATATATTCCCACATTTTTTAAAATTATGGGAATATATACCCATGTTTCTCTTAAACTATGGGAATATATACCCATGGTTCTCTTAAACCATAGGTATTATGATAGTCTGGTATGTGGCATCTATGCCCACAGTTCATTGAACCGTGGGTATATTAGATTTCTATAAAAATATATTCCCATGGTTTGAAGAACCATGGGAATATATATATCCACGGTTTAAGTAAACCATGGGTATTATGAAATTTCCCTCGGTTATACCCATGGATTTTTCAAAACTATGGGTATAGGAAAATACTGATGCCTCAGTAGCCCACGGTTCATGAAACTGTGGGTATAGCTTATACCAACGGTTTCATGGGCTACACCCACGGTTTCAAACCATGGGTATAGGGAAATTTTCTAGTAGTGCATGATGTACACTTACCATTATAGTGAAGACTTTTTTGCATCTACTATTTAAATGGTAATGTCCATAGATTAATTTTCATATCAGAAGGTTAAGAAGATCTCAGGCTATAATGATAACATTGAGATACTATGACATTAATATTAAATATATTTCCAATGGTCTAGATACATCGTACTAATTGGACATAGTTGATATCTGACTATCTAATGCTAGGGAATCATAAGCATTGAGACTTCTTCTCATGAATTTTTCACTTAGTGATCTATGGTAGGTGATATCATGAGGATAGGCCTGATAGGAATGCCACATGTTTCAGGTGTCATTGTATGTTCTTGTATACGGACATGTGTATTGGTCTCCTAACTTGAGATCATTATAAATGTGTGTCATTTGATCATGTACTTTCATGCAAGGAAAAAAATGATAATGAAATCATGGTTAGTTAGCTTATATTGTATGCATCATTGGTGGTATGTAATTGGTTGAATGATCATGATATAATTTTTTGGTTTCGAGTTGAGGAAGTAATATATCTCAAGACTGGTTGATCAAGATGATAAAACCTTCATAAATCCTTGGGAAAGTTAGTCAGAGGTGAATATGTCTAGTTAGATCAACAAATAATAAATCAAGAAAGAAATATGACATAAGTGTGAATCCCACTTTATGATATATCTAAAGACAAAGATATTATATTACATAGTACATGTTCGTAGGTTGGTTTTCATTGTTATGACTGTTTCTTATCTCTCTATGGGGCCTTGATAGGTTTCTAGACTCCACTCCTAGTTTGTGAGTACTATTCACTGCTATCGAGATCAGAGCCTAGAGGGTTACACATAATAGCATATTCTAGAATCTTCCCTATTCTAGTGAATATTTATATAGGACGTGGTGGGTCCCACCATGGGGTCTAAGAGTTGTCCAGTTTTATCAATCACCAATAAATATAAAAATTCATTATTATTAAATTAAAGAATAATTGGATTGAATTTATTTATTAAAAGTATTTATAAGTGTTTAATTAAATACGAGGAAAAATATTACACGAATGAATATTATTTTAATAATCCAGGTTCATTGGATATTACCAAGAATTATGAGATGAGTTAAATGAATTGGTTTTATCAAATAATATATTTTAAAAATATATTTTAGGTATGTGAAAAAATATAAATAATATTTATGATGCAATTTAGTTCATCATTATTATTTATTTCTTATTTAGTGGGTGATTTATTTTTGGGAGCCAGGGAATGCATATCTACATGCACTCTGAGGACTCTACCCATCAGTTGGGATAAGTATGGGACACCTCTTATTGGTGGAATGAATATCTAAATAAGATACATGTTGATGTGTCTCTTAACATGGTTTTTCAAGTCCATAAGCTATAGTGGAGGTTTCAATTTGGTCCCCATCAGACAAGGGATCCAAAGAAATAGGGACCCTACCATTGGTGGCTTGAAAGATGGATGGTAATGTCTCGAGTAGGTCAAGTCTTGGTGAGTAAGATGTGCTTCACATAGGAATTACGAGGAGCTGTAATTTCTTCATGTAGGGGGTAGGCCTGTGAAAGCTGGAGTTGCCTTGGGTGATGGTTTACCTGGGTGAAAACACTTGGTCAAGACCTTTCTCTAGGAGTCAAGGGTCTCCTTAGGTTTCCCTAAAAGGGTCATGCATAGGTCCCATGTTAGGGAATGGACCTTCACACTAGTGGTTTTCAATGAGGGGTAAAAGGGGTTCTCACCTAGGTGTCTTGTGTCTTAGACCCTGGAAGGACTTATTTCCACTACCCCCCTTTAATTCCCTCTTCTCTCAGGTTTTGGAGATAACTAAGGTTTTTTAAAGACCTGGGTGAAGGGGATGCACAACCATATCTTGGAGGATTATTTTGATTTTTCTTTATTTCAAATAAGGATCCCTATTGTCCTATTTATAGGCAAACATTGGACTATAGACTAAGAACTTTCCCCGTGTAGGTAGTCCACACAAGTGACCAGCGTAGGTATCCCTCATAAGGGTGGATGGTCCTTTAATTATGTGAAAGGGGGGTATGTGAGCCTTTTGGTATGCAATTTGGGTACACCGAGGCCACTTTTAGGTGAGTTCTCATGATCCTTCTATTGTAGAAATGTTGGGAGTCACAACGACAGAAAGAGTGTGGATGAAAAAAAAATTGGAAACAAAATAAGAATAAGAACATGGACATAGAGATTTATGCGGTTCGGGAAATGATTCATACTTCCATGAAGAGGTACAAAATATCACTATGAAATCCAAGAGCACAATTACAATGAGTATCTTAGATTTTCTAACATGAAGAAACCCTATCCTGAAATGGTCTAATAAAGAAGATGAATCACTATTCCACCAACTACACAGAAAGTTTGTTGTGCTACAGCAAAAGGTGGATAAAAGTCTACATTGCTACATTACTGTGACCACGCAAGTCCAAGGTGATATGGTTGATGGAGTATGGACGTGCATGGAACTACATTACATCTATCCCAATAGTTGAGTTTCTCCCCCACCCACATATTTGGATTGAGAAAAACCTGATAGTGGCCTGATAATTCTGGATCCTGATGGTTGTGTAGGTGTCCCAAATGTCAATAAAACTACCTTTTTCAGGTGAATCAATTAGACTTAAGTCTAGGTAAATCGGTTCTTTTATTTCTTCATACCCTCAAGGGGTATTAATGAAAGGCATCACTCCAGTAGAATCCAAGACAACTGCTTGCCATGGAAAGCATAGCAAGAAAGGCCAAATTTAAGGTAACGATGTTGAAGCTCTGAAGTCATTGGGGTGATCTCGGGAAAAGACCATTGAGAAGGATAGGGTTGAGAAAACCATATCTCCCCAACCAAGGTGGTTTTTTCATCATTTCTAGAAGGAGACTCAATTTCTAGTCACCCAGTCCTATGTGAGAGCAAAGAGGCCTGAAAAGGCTTCAAAATCAAAGGACACCAGGTCTTCCTCACAACTAACTGCATTAATACCAAATTATGTGTGAACCCTAGAAATACAAGATTGGATGGGTATATCTCATGATATCAGAGACATGTGGATATTTCTCTAGGTTGGCGTGCACATCCTGGATTTGGGAGATATCTGAGAACCCCCTATATCCACCTTTATAGTGATTTAAATTTGGTATGGAAATGTATTCAGGAGTATTAAATGTTGATATGCACAACTGATGATCATATTCGGACTACAAAGTGCGTGTCTTCCATGTTAGATCGAGGAAAACTTGAGTGGGTATTTTTTTCACACCAAAGAGGAATGGTATGACTACATCAACCCTAATGATCTATCTCTCTTTTATCTCTTTTTTTTCTATTTCATCCACCATCATTAATCTGGATAGGATTTATCTCTTAGTTTGGAGGATAAGAATAATAAGTAATAGAGAAGGTACTCAAGTCACCGAAATATGGGACTACAGAAACCCCCATAGGGGTAGTGTATGAGTCTCCCTGATACCCAGAACTATCCCTGAGTTAGAGGATAATGGTGGAGGGGATAGAAGAAGGGTATTCTTGACCAACACCTCAAGTGTATCTTACTGAGAGAACCGATATGGTCAATTCACTATCTTGAGAGAGGAAGCTAAAGAGGGAAATAAATTTGGCCATGTGTATGAACCATAGTAATTCTTTCTGCAATCATCTGATCTCGTGACTTACTTGGAATACTCTTTTGATCATTCTTTCCTTTTATATAATTTTCATCACTTTCATCTCTTAAGGGATCCAGCACTGGTCCTTTATAGATTGAGGGGGACACCCCAAATGAGGAACAGACCTGTGTTGATGAATCCATCCCATTGAAAGATGAATCATCAAGATATAAAATCATGTCTTTCCCTATTAATGTATATGGGGAGAGGGTATTGGTAATGTATAATATTTACTATAATTTTTCATGTTCTAGTCACTAACTTTCTTCTTTATTAAATTTTAGATTTTCCAAATACACTAGAGGACCTTACAACAACCACCATTGGGATTGTCTCCACTTAAGAATTGGTTTAAAGGGATTCAAGATGTTTTGAAAAAGGTTTCAGTGTTGACCCTGACCCTACAGGATTTGAGGATGCTAGGCCTTCTAAGAAGTTGGCATAGAGAATTTACAGCATAGCTAATTTGGGTCTTGAGCCCCATATCTCAGATACCCCTACTGGTGAGGATGTTGTGAGATGTGGGGGATTATATAATGAAATAATGGATGAACTAATGGACCTTGAGGAAAGGTTAAAAATAATTAATATTCCAACCTCTATATAGGATTTTGGGGAGTTTAATAGGTTATTGGATGGATGTGAGTTCTCTCTTTCTTTCATTTTTTTCAAATACAGTCGGCCTCTTTTCATTTGATGTCTCAAATTAGAACTGAATCTATATAACTTTTTCTGTAGAGAATTTCACCAAGAAAATTCATTAATGAGGCCTCCAATTATATCCTACTACAGATTATGGGGAAGTGAAACATGATAATTCTGAAGTGGTAGATTCCTGAGAGCCCCTAATCTCAGTTACTGAGAAAAATTAGGAGGATGCTCCTTGTCGGGTGGTCCTTGCTCTGAGAAATGAGGCCGACAATACTGGAGTGGCATCAATTCCAATATTTGACCCCACAAAAGGTGAGTGTTATTAATAAATTTTTTTACCTTCATGGACTTTGTTGTCTATTAACCACATGATGTTGATGAGGGATGTCTCCTATTTAGTGCCATCAACATCAATGGCTAAGCATGAAGTGGGGGCTTCTATACCAGTTCAGTCAACATTGGTAGGAAAAACTAAGACTGTCTTGGAGGGAGTGAAACAAGATGACTTGTTGAGTATACCAATACTAGAATACATCTCTCCCTCTAAGAGAGGATCAAATTCAGACTTGGAGATATAGGATTCTATTCACACTACACAATGCATCATTTGGTGAGACATCTGGAAGATAGTTGTAGAGACACATCTTGAAGATATTTTATCACAACTTAAATGAATTACGAACCTATTTTCTTTTTTTTGGTATAGTGGGTTTGATTACCGCAAGATACACTATGTTGTAAAGTCAATCGTCTGAAAAATAGAAGAGAAGAGAAGGTCACAACAGTTTGAGACATGGTTAATAGTCCAGTTTAAAGATCTTAGGGACACTGTGTCCCAAGCATAGCATAATTATTCCAAGTATATGAAGGAGAATCAGAACCATATAGATGATAAATATCTCCAAATGGTACATCATTAAGAAGAAATAAATGTCATACAGGAAGAGATTTTCCAAATCCACCATTCCATAAATAGGGTTTTGGCACAAGGTGAGAGAGGCTTCATCATACTGAAGAGGCTATCACCACACAATTAACCGGCTTCCAGCAATATTTGGAAAATTTTCAAGTAATATTATAACATATGAAAGCCTATGTTGAGGAACACCTGTAAATTTTTGAAGATATTCTCTAGAATGGGGAAGTTCCTCTACATTTTAGAACATAAACGAAAAAAAAATTTGTTTCCAATTACTTGTTCTTGTATTCCTATCATCATTTCAATTGTAATATAACAGTGAAAATGACTCATTTGATTGAACTACATCACATTATAATTACAACGATTAGGGTGAGGGGGGGTCTAATTTTTTCCTAATCCATGGGATGTAGAGAGCATAGTTAGATTGTTGGTAGGGACATATGGAAAACCGTACAACTTTTTTTATTTTGTATCATATCCCTAATTTCTTCTAAATCCAATATGAAGAAGACTTAGTGGGTAAGGCGTGTCTTTTGATTAGTCCACCCTTTTCGGGTTTTTGACCTAACAAATTTTGTGCTTTTTTACTTTCTATTGCTCAATTTTTTTACTAAATTTTTTGGAGTGAAAGTCTAATGATATGAGTCTCTAATTTTTCTAGGGTTCTCTTTGTGGGTTTTCAACCTAGTGAGTATTTTGTTCCTTTTTATGGGCTTTTTGAAGTCTTGAAACTTAGGCCAATGAAATTGGTGTTTTAGGTTGAACATCTTTGACTATGATTTTTGGAATGATGACCCAAATAAGGATTTTTTTTTCAAGAATACTATGAAATTTTTTCAGATACTCGAAGGGAAATTTTAAGTCACAATTTTGTGAATTGTGATTCTAAAACATGATATGAGATAAGTATGTGAGGTATGGCCGCATTTTGATTTCGATAAGTGGTTTCTAGAACAATATTTTGAAGGCCTAAGGGAATAGAGGATCTCTCTCCTAAAGAAAAATGTACCACTGGTTGAAAAACCTATTTTGTGAGGCAAATTTATGAAAATCCAACTATGGCATGATAATTAATAGTTAAATAGTGGAATCCTTTGGATGAAAGACCCCTTTGGTGGGAATCTTTATATAAAGACAACTGGGGCATGTTACTGCATAGTCGGACAAAGGATCTCTCAGTCATTCAAACATTTCATTACTAAAAGGTGGTAAATCTATGAATATTCAAATTTCTCAAGACCATGAAGAGTATTTTTTTCAAAGACAGGTGTCTGAGAATGAAGAGAGCATCTATATTCACATTTTCCATGAATGGAAAACTGCTCCTCCACAAATTTGGATCATGTGAAGGAGGGAAAATTCTATTTAACGGCCCATTCCATGGGGAATGACCCTATATGACAAGGTTTGAGACATCAAGTAGGTTAATTTTGTATGACTAGGACATAGATCGTGCAGTTTAACATCTTTTAGTGAGGAAGTTATCATATAGTTTAACATATTATGACTATAATGTTATTCTATGCAGTTTAATGTCATATAGAAAGGACATTGGTAGCTATAATTTAAGGTATTTTAGCTTTAACTGAAATGATAACCATTCTCCATTTCATGATAATATATCTGGGAATGTTCCATCATGTTTATGTATGAAGGGGGAAGGTTGTATGTTGTAATCTATGGGCCTCCAAATATAAAGAGTGATATGGTGGAAAGGGCTCATGGAAATAGAAAATGTATATCTTGGGGATGAATGTACCTCTCGTTGAAAAACCCCCTTTTTTGTATGAAATTATGTAAAGCTAATGAGTGGGTGTTTCTGTATGGTCAAATAGTAGAATCCTCTAGCTGAAAGGCCCTTTATGTGGGTGACTTATGCAAATCCAACTGGGATTTGTTACTACATAGTCAGACAAAAGAGTTCTCAAGAATTATGAAATTCTATTTCCAATGTATGAAGGGAGTTTATGGAGATTCAAATTTACCTACAAAAATATTTTGGTTTGTGGGAGGAAATTGCCTAAATATGGAAGGATCATTTCAAGTCAAAATTACCCAAGAATGGGAAAAAAAGTTTCTTACACAATTATGACCTGATCGTAGGAAAAGAGGGGGTTTATCTTTTTTTAGACTAGTCCCAAATCATAGGGTCCAAGCATCACTATGTATCTCATTTGGATGAGAATCAAGTAATACATAGTTCTGTAAAACCATACAGTTTAAGGTATTGATTTCATAACCTATTGTGCATTTTAATGTTGTGCAATGAGGACGATATGGTGTCTTTAGTTTTAGTTCATATGAATAGGACCATGGTATTATAGAAACAATGAGTAATATAAGGGCTACCTGACCAAGGTTGTTCCGACATGCTTGGTATATGGGGGAGGAAATTATAAACCATGATCTTGGGGTTTATCAGATCGAGAATAGTGACATGGTACATATAACTACCCTTCTATTTATGACACACTTAAACATGATTTCTTACATAAACTTGCACTTAATACAACTCTAAGAATTGATAGGTATAGTGTCTTGGGAAATTAGGATAATTAAATAAAAACTTAGAACATAAAACACAATATCTTTATTGAAAACTTCTTTTACATGACCACAACATTCCTTCGTACTTAGCATTGCATGGGATAACCTGAGGACATGCATAAGAAAAGGATGAGCTATAAAGCCCAGTAAGGGAGTAAACAAGGAATAACATGAATAATACAGTACATGTTAGGCAATAGGCATATTAATGGATCATAAGATAAACATGAACATAAGGGAATGATATATCATTGTTATCATAACATGGAAATATGGCAACTACATTTAACATGATATTAGCATGAGCCAAGGCTCATTTCACATGGAGCATGAGTAAACCCTCATTACACTTGAATTAGCATGACTAAACCATAATTTCACTTGAATTAGAATGATTAAACCCTCATTTCACTTGATGTATCATGATACTAATCTTTACCCAATGCATTGGAGCGCTATCAGGGAGCACCCTTTATAAACATTTCATTTCATGCATAAGTGTGCCACAGGGATCATATAACATGGAATCATTCATCATCATCATATATTCCATGATAAAGGAATGTGGAATACATAAATGAAACTCTATATTCAATAATTATATGTTCCTAAAGGTGAATACCATTGATAGATAAATGGGTATGGTATTCACTTACACAATGATTTTGGCATGGGAAATTTTGGCACCATAATGACGTCAAATAGAAATCATAAAATGGGTTGATGAGAGAGAAATGGGTATCTCGTCATTTATAAATGAAATGGATGGTAATAGGGTCATGTAACATAATATCCCAACATATTTAATGTAATTTAGATGAATATTATAAAATAATTTCTTGAATATAAATGATAAGAGACAAATTCTTTACGGAATTTCATCATGGTAACGAGTGTACATGGGAGGCATTAATGAGAGAGAAAGAGGTATCTCATAATTCAAACATAAGTAGGGTAGTATGGAGGAGGTTATAAATCATACCTCAATATTTTTAATTGAAAATAAAAGGGTATAACAATATAAAGAAATTTGGACAAAAATAAGAAAGGAATAAATCTCTTACTTGGAAGTGTGATCCTGAAGGCTTGGGAGAGGTTTGAGAGAGGATTATAGGGTGATTGGGGTGCCTTGGGAGGATTATAGAGAGATGATTACAGAGTTTGGTTGAGCTCAAAAGTTTTTGAGTGAAGAGTAATGGGAGATTGAGTGGGTTTATATAGGAAAGGAGAGGGAATTCTTTATTATTTTGGTTTTGGACACTACATATTAAACTAATCAAAACAACAAACCATCCCATGGTTTTTGACCATGGTTTTTGCCAAAGTTTATTAGAAAACATTATTTTATAAGTTAAATGGCCTAACTTATTAAAATATTAGGCTTTCTTATGTGGACGTGAGTCACACTCTCATGGAAATCATTTTAAAAAGTTAAAATATTTTATAAGTCTTGAAGGGTACACTAAGGCACCATAAAATTAATCAAATAAATATAAAATTGCATTATTTTAAATTTAAAAAATATATTGTCTGAAAATCCCTTTCATAGTATTTTATTACATCACTATTGGGTCATTATGATGTCATAAAACACATTATATATTTAAACGGTATTTAATTTTTACCCAAAAATTCAATTATCTCAGAAAATTATGAAAAAATCACCATTAGATAATTTTGAAATCTTGAATCCAAAAATTATATTCATTTTATCTAAATAATTTTCTAAATATGTGAATTTTTACTTTTAAATAAAAACCTACATTTATCGAAAATTCATGGGTCTTGACAAAAACAACTTTCAAACCTTAATAAAAATTACAATTGTATTCATAAAAATTATACAATCATTTATATTTAATAAAAAGTGATTTAGTAATAATATTTTATTAAAATGTTATTTAATTCAAAAAAATCCATTAATTCATTAAAATAGATTTCTTAATTGAATATTAAATAAAAATACTATTTGTGCTTTAAAACCCATTTACAAAGTAACAAAAATAAAATGAATGTATATTCTTTATTCTATAAAAAAATAATGCACATTATCATAGTGATACATAACCCATTATAACACCCACATAAGACTCAAGGGTAAGGTGTTTGATGGTGAAAGACTCTTGGGGCGTCTTAGATAACATCGTTCGAGTGGTAATCTCTATTAAATTCCACTTCTCCCGTAGGTGATTCTGTTCAAAGTTAATGTGTTAAAGATTGAATTGAGTTCAGTCAAGATCAAATCCTAGTGATGCTACCTCCTTTCCAAGTTCCAACAAATGGGCTTCATATGGATCAATTCTACTAGATGAGTTCATCGCTTACTTTGTCTGAGTAAATTACATTTTTTAAATCCCTATATTTATACTAATCATGTGCTCACTGTTCAATAGCTATATTAACAATGGTAATAATTATTAAACATATTTTAAAATCCAAAAACATAAAACCAAGGAAGTGCATATGTCTTATATAACAATTTTATAGAATAATAAATTTAATTAGATCAAGATGAATTTTAATTAATAAAAGTTTGGGTCGTTACAATCTTCCCCCATTAAGAAAATTTTCCCTTGAAATTTCCTTTTCCCACACTAAAATAGATGAGGATAACTCTAGTTCATCACTTCCTCCAATTCCCACATTGCTTCTTCAAACTTTTGGTTTCTCTACAACACCTTGACAAGGGGAATTGTCTTATTTCGTAGAAAATTTTCCCTATGATCTAATATCTTCACCATCTTATCTTCATAGGAGAGCTCATTTTCCAATGGTACCACATCTGGGTTGAGTACATGTGATGGGTTAGGTATGTACTTCCTCAAGAGTGATGAATAGAATATATTGTGTACTTGAGATAGGTTCGGTAGGAGTGCTAGTCAATAGATCACTGCTCCAATGCAATCAAGGATCTCAAAAGGTCCAATGTACCTTGGACTAATCTTTCCCTTATTTCCAAATCTCATAACTCTCTTCCACTATGATATGCAGAGGAATATCAAATACCCAACATCAAACTCTAGGTATCATCGATGATTATTAGCATAGCTCTTTTATTGACTTTGAGCATATTTAATGTGATGTTGGATGTTCTTAACCTTATCCACCATTTCATTGATCGTTTCTATATGTAGGAGTTTTAGTTCCCCAACTTCATCCCAACATGTCGGTGTTCCACACTTATTCCCATAAAGGGCTTCATAATGAGCCATTTGGATGCTTGAGTGGAAAATATTATTGTAAGAGAACTCAACCAGGGGAATATGTTGATTCCATCCTCCTTTGAAGTCCATTGAGAATTCTCTCAACATGTCCTCAAGTGTTTGGATAGTCTTCTCAGATTGTCAATCATTTTGAGGATGATAAATCGTAATGAAGTTCATCTCAGTATTCAGATTATGTTGGAGACTCTTCCAGAACTTATAGGTGAATATTGGATCTCTATCGGATACAATCAATAGTGGTACTCCATGCATCCTTACCACTTCTCTGATTTATATCCATTCCAGTTGATCCAATGAGAAATCCTCTTGAATTGCAATGAAGTCTGTAGTCTTTGTAAGACAATCCATAACAACCCAGATAGAATTGTTTCCTTTGGATATCTTTGGAAGTCTGATGACAAAGTCCATGGTGATGTTCTCCCATTTCCATTTTTTTATGGGTAATGGTTGCATCATCCCCTTAGACTTATGCCTCTTATCCTTCACTTGCTAACATACCAGGAACTTTGATGTATACTCAATGATCTCCTTCTTCATGTTATCCCACCAATAATGCTCACGGATATCTCGATGCATATTTTCATTTCCTAGGTGAATGGATAAATTTGAACTATGTGAATCATCCAAAAGTTCATTCTTTAACTCTAGATTTTATGGAACACATAGTCATGACCCAAATCTCGCAATTACTTCTTCATTAACATTGAAATCTAAGGATTTCCCTTTTCTGATAGTTTCCACTTTATTCTAAATTCCCACATCATCCTTTTGAGCATCCTTTAACCTTTCCAAAAGAGATGGTTGAGCAATAATTTGTGAAAGGATTGATGATGTTACCTTATTTATGATTCTAATGTCCATCTTCATCAAATATAAGAAGATTGGATACTTTTCAATTCTCATCAATGAAAGAATAGCTAGGTCCTTTCTGCTTAGAGCATCTTCCGCCTTGTTTGATTTCCTAGGTTGGTAATGGATTGAGAATCCGTAGTCTTTTATCAGCTCTAACCATCTTTATTGGAGCATTTTCAACTCTTTCTGTGTGAATATATACTTGAGGATTTTTTGATTCGTATATATTTCACACTTCTCCTCAAAGAGGTAATTCCACCAAATTTTCAAAGCGAAGATTACTGCAGCCAGCTCCAGATCATGTGTTGGATAGTTTTGCATATAAAAAATCAATTTCCTTGAAGAATAGGCAATGACTTTGTCATTTTTCATCAACACACAGCCCAAGCCCTTCTTCGAATCATCACTAAATACCACAAAACGTTCTCCACTTATGGGTAGTGTGAGCACAGGTATAGTGATAAGACTCATTTTCAACTCCTTAAATCTCTCTTCACATTTATCTCTCTAAGAAAACTTGATTCCCTTATAGGTTGGCTTGGTAAGAGGGTTGGAAAATCATGAGAAATTTCTCACAAATCGGTGATAATATCTAGCTAACTCCAGGAAACTACGGATATCTGTCACCGATTTTGGCCTCATTCATCCCTCAATTGTATCTATCTTTGAGGAATCCATAGATATCCCATTACTTGTGATGATATGACCCAAGAATGAGACTTACTTAAACTAGAACTCACACTTGATGTACTTTTCATAGAGATTCTTATTTCGCAAGGTCTCTAGTATAGTTCTTAGATGTTCCTCATGATCCTCCTTGGTTTTGGAGTATATTAGAATATCATCTATAAAGACTACCAAAAATGTGTCGAGGTAATATATAAATACTTGATTCATCAATTCCATGAATATTACTGGATAATTAGTGAGTCTAAAAGGCATTACTATGAATTCATTGTGCTCTTACCTTGTACAAAAAGTAGTTTTGGGGATATCCTCCTTCTTCACCCTTACTTAGTAACATCCTAACTGTAGATCCACCTTGGAGAAGTATTGTGCTTCACGTAGCTGATTGAACAATTCATCAATTTGAGGCAGAGGATACTTGTTCTTTATCATGATTTTTTTGAGATCACGATAATCAATGCAAAGGCGCATTGACTCATCCTTATTCTTGATGAAGAGGATTGTTGCACCCCATGGTTAAGCACTTGGGTGTATAAACCCTTTATCCAGATTCTCCTATAGTTGTTTATTTATCTTCTCAAGATCCACAAAATCCATTCTATATGGATTCTTGGATATTAGAAATTCCCTAGTTATAATATCAATCAATAATTCAACATCTCTTGTAGGAGGAAGACCGGGAAATTCCTCAGGAAACACTTCAGCGAATTCCCTCACCATAGGCATGTCTTCAAGGATGGTTGCTTCCTTACACTCAATCATCTGAGCAAGATGAGCATGCTCATAGGGTAGTAATATCCATGATTGAGATTATTGTGCTAAAGAATATTCATCCTCATCCTTAAACTTGTACAGAATTGGGGTGCGATTCTCCATATGGAGAGTGATTCCCCTCTCACAGAAATTTATGTTGGCTATATATAGAGAAATCCAATCCATGCCAATAATTGCATTAAATTCCACTAGAGGGAGTATGAAGAGGTTTTCCAGGAAGTTCAAACCACAAATGTTTATAGGGGAGGAGTTATATTTGTGGGATGCAATGATTTCCCCATTTTACATTTTCATTGAAATCTCTACTTCCATGATTTGTGGTGGTGTTGGGATTGTTCTACTAAACTTTTGGGATATAAAAGAATGCGTAGAACCAGAATAAAAAAGTATGTTATTTATTCTTGAATGAATAACTAGTGTACCTATCACCACTTCATTTTTGGGGTTTGCTTCGGTGGTAGTGATGGAAAAATATCACCCTTGTTGCCTTGGAGGTTATGGGTTGCCTTAGAAAACCCTTGGATTAGGGAACTGGTTTGCAAAGTGCCTTGTTTCTTTGTAGTTGAATAAATGAACAATGCATTGAGGTTCGAATGGAGCATTCCTATCCTCTATCATAGCATCAGGTTTTTCATGTCGGTAATTAATGGACAGGTTCCCTTCTCTTCCACACCTAAATCATTTCCTCATCCCCTTCAGGCAATTTCTGGGGTGCTTCTTTCTGCACCATTGGTAGGTGGGGTGCTGTAATTTCTTAGCACCACTGGATTTATCCATCAGACCACCAGAATTAAAATACACTTTCCAGTTCTTATCCCCATGATACCCATGATATTTTTCGATCTCCATTTCAATTTTGAGGGCACATCAGACAATTTCCTCATATCTATCAAATTCACGGATCGCTAGGTATTTCCGTAGGCTAGGTTTCATCCCACCAAAGGAGTGGTCAACCTTGTATTAGGGGGTAATGAAAAAGTCATAGGCATATCATGCAAGCCTTGTGAAGTTTTCCTCGTATGCTCCGATGAATTCGCTATCTTTTTTCTTGAGGGAAAGGAAGTCCCTTTCCATCTTAAGTTGTAGGGTGCGAGGAAAATATTTATCGAAAAACATTTTTCATAAATCCTTCCATTCCAAGGCCTCGATCTATTTATTAGGCTTTGTATTTTTGATCAATGTCCACCATTTATCAGCTTCACCCTCCCTATAATAAGAATCCAGAATAACCTTCTCTTTTTTGTAACATTGAAGGATGGAGAAGATCTTTTCAATGGAGTTTATCCATTGTTCGGCGATTGAGGGATTAGATGATCCATTAAAAGTAGGAGGCATTTGTCTCGTGAAGCTCTAGATTGTGGATTATTCTTTCTTAGGGGGGGTTGTACGTCCTCTTGACCCATGTTTCTATTAAAAACTTGAGTTAACTAAGATATTATCATGAAAAATTTTGTGATTCCCACTCCCATCAGATTGGGAATCTCATTAGAACATTCATCACATTTATCTTCGCATTGGTTTTTAGCATGAGTCCTCCTATTACCGACCATTGTATGGAATAAAAGGAAAGTTAGGGGTAACACATAAAGGGGAATCCAAATACAAAAAGGGATAACTTATAAATTGCATTTATTTCCTTGACTTGTGAATTTAGAGGCTTCAATCTATGTTATCCATGATCTACTTCCCAACATATATTCCTAGATGCATTTTTTTAATTCCCTTAATAATGGTTCATACTAAGCTCATGAATTTACCAAATAATATCCCCTAGTAGTATCGTAATTAAGAGTGTATAAAGGCCCATTATTGTGCACCAATTCCTATTCAAGTTTAGCTCAAAGCGGTGTTTTCAGGTTTTACCCCTAGATATATCTCTACCAGAGTTGCCTCTACTAGTCTGTATCCATAAAGGGATGTATTTTATTGATAAACCACTTACTCTATACTCAATTAAATTTAGGGATGTCTTATTATAATTAGTATTATCCCTAAGGCTTTCACTAGGTTTTTCTAATCCTAATCCCAAAAATAACTAAATCTATCCTCTGATACAAATTATAACAACCCTCCTCTTTATTACACACTTAAACATGATTTATTACATAAACTTGTACTTAAGACAACTCTGAGGATTGATAGGTCTAGTGTCTTTGTAAATTAGGAACATTACATAACAACTTAGAACATAAAACACAACATCATTATTGAAAACATCTTTTACATGACCACAACATTCCTTTGTACTTAGCATTTCATGGGATAACCTGAGGACATGCATAAGAAAAGGATGAGATGTAAAGACCGGTAAGGGAGTAAAAAATTCATAACATAAAGAATACAATATATGTTAGGAAATATTCATATCAATGGATCACAATATAAACATGAACATAAGGGTATGATATAGCATGGTTATCATAACATGGAAATGTGGCAACAACATTTAACATGATATTAGCATGATCCAAGGCTCATTGCACATGTATCATGAGTAAACCCTCATTTCACTTGAATTATCATGATAAAACATTCATTTCACTTCAATTATAATGATTAAACCCTCATTTCACTTTACGTATCATGATAATAATCTTTACCCAATGCATTGGAGCGCTATGAGGGAGCACCCTTTATAAACATTTCATTTCATACATAAGTGTGTCACATGGATCATATAACATGGAATCATTAAAAATAATCATTTATTACATGATAAAGGAATTTTTAATACATACATTAAACTATATAATCAATAAGTATATGTTCATAAAGGTGAATACCCATGATAGTGAAAGGGGTATGGTATTCACTTACATGATGATTTTGGCATGGGAAATTTTGGCAGTATAACAACGTCAAATAGAAATCGTAAAATGGGTTGATAAGAGATAAAGGGTTATATCATCATTTATAAATTAAATGTACAGTAATAGGATCTTGGAACATAATATCCCAACACATTTAATGGAATTTATATTCATATTATAAAATAATTTATTGAATGTAAATGAGAAGAGAGAAATTACTTATGGAATTTTGTCATGGTAACGGGTGTATATGGGAGGAATTAATGAGAGAGGAAGAGGTATCTCATCATTAAAAAAATAATTAGGAAAGTATGGGGGGGTTAAAATCATACCCCAAAATTTTTAATTTAAAATAAAAGGGTATAACAACATAAAGAAATTTGGACAAAAATGAGAAAGGAAGAAATACCTTACTTCAAAGTGTGATCCTAAAGGCTTGAGAGAGGCTTGAGAGATGATTATAGGGAGATTAGGGAACCTTGGGAGGATTATATATATAGGAGGGAATAGTTTGGTCGAGATAAAAAAAAATTAGTGAAGAGTATTGGGATATTGGGTGGGTTTATATAGGAAAGGAGAGGGAATTCTTTATTATTCGGGTTTTGGACACTACACATTAAACTAATCAAAACCACAAACCATTGAATGGTTTTTTCCCATGGTTTTTTTCCAAAGTTGAGTGGAAAACGTTATTTTATAAGTGCAATGGTCTAAATTATCAAAATATTAGGCTTTATTATGTGGAGGTGGCTCACAATCTCAAGGAAATCATTTTAAAAAGTTAAAATATTTTATAAGTCTTGGAGGGTCCACTAAGCAGCATAAAATTAATCAAAAAAATATAAAATCACATTATTTTAAAGTTAAAACATATATTGGAACAAAATTCCTTTTATAGTATTTTATTACATCACTATTGGGTTATTATGATGTCATAAAACACATTATATATTTAAATGGTATTTAATTTTTACCCAAAAATTTGACTGTCTCAGAAAATTATGAAAAATTCACCATTAGATAATTTCAACATCCTAAATTCAAAAATTATATTCATTTTATCTAAATAATTTTGTAAATATGTGAATTTTTACTTTTAAATAAAAATCAACATTTATCTAAAATTCATGGGTCTTGACAAAAATAGCTTTCAAACCTTAATAAAAATTAAAATTGTATTCATAAAAATTATATGATCATTTATATTTAATAAAAATTGATTTAGTAATAATATTTTATTAAAATATTATTTAATCCAAAAAATCATTAATTCATCCAAATATATTTCTTAATTTAATATTAACTAAAAATACTATTTGTGCTTTAAAAACCATTTACAAAGTCACAATAATAAAATGAATATGTATTCTTTATTCTATATAAAAATAATGCACATAATCATAGTGCTAGGATCTTGTTACATAACCCCTTATAACCCCCACATAAGACCTAAGGGTAGGATGTGTAATCTCTATTAACTTACACTTCTCTTGTAGGCAATTCCATTCAAGCTTAACGTGTTAAACCTTGGTTGGGGCTTGGTCAAGAGCGAAGCCCAGTGATGTTACCTCCTTTCCGAGCTCTGACAAATGGGCTTCGTATGGAGAAATTCTACTGGATGAGGCCATCCCTTCCTTTTTCTGAGTAAATTGGATTTGTAAAGCCCTATATTTATACTAATCATGTGATCACTATTCAATGGCTATATTATCAATGGTAACAATTCATAACGATATTTTTAAATCCAAAAACATAAAACCAAGAAAGTTTATATATCTTATATAACCATTTTACATAATAATACATTTAATTAGATTAAGATGAATTTTCATTAATAAAATTTTGGGTCGTTACAGGACAAGCATGCAAGGGATAACTGCAGACTATAGTCGAATAGTGGGTTCCAGCATGATGGATTCGAAGCTTATGGAGATAGAATAGGCTTCTCCTGAGGATAAATATAATGCTAGTTTATTTTCCCTTTATGTGAGTGACTTATGAAAAGCCAACCGGGCGTGTTACTGTATAGTCAAATAGTGAAATCCTCTAGATGATAGGCCCTTTATGTGGGAAACTTACGCAAAAAAAAATGGGGTGTGTTACTACATATCCAAACAAAGGAGTTCTCATGTATTAGAAATTCTATTTATGGTAGCCAGAGAAAGATTATGAAGACTCGAAATTGTCCAGGATTAGAAGTATGACATGTGGAAGGAATATTTCCAAGCATAAAGGAATCATTTGGACCGAAATTGTTCATTAAGTATAAATTTCCTTTCATATATTTGACTCATATACAAGAACAGACATTTCTATTTCCTTGATGGATCCTTGAAAGAGGGAACCAAAATTAAGATCTCCTTTATAGATCTTTTCATAGGTCTTTGTCTATATGTAGGATAGGGTTCATTTTTCTTTAGACTATGGCTAGGATGAGGACATGAAGTCTAATTGTCACTACATATCTCGTTGGGATGATAATCAAGACACACATAGTTATTAGTGAACCATGCAGTTTAAATTTATGTGACATGGAAATCATCCATGCAGTTTAACATCATGTGGTAAGGATGAAGGTGACTCAATGTGAAAAAATGAATTTTTTGGCTAGGCCAGGGTATAGGAATTAGGCCTCACTATGTATCTTTTTGAAACAAGAATCAAGACGCACACAATTCAAGAGTATATTCCTCGTACTTATTGATTTCTTATGTGTGGGAGGGATGTTTTTTTAATACAGTCTCACAAAAGGGGTGATAAGACACATTAGATCCTCTAATGTATATATGACTTATATATAAAATAATGGGGTCATTTCCCATATTGTTGTTGGATGGGGATGTATGATCCAGGTGTCACTATGTATCCTATGGGGACGAAAATCAAACCATACATAGTTATTGAGGAATCATGTAGTTTAAATTAATGCAGTAATGACATCTGATGTTCCTTTTAAGGTCATGAAACTATAACCCTTTATGTGGGTGACTTGTGCAAAGCTGATTGGTTTGTGTTACTACATAGTCAAAAAAAGGAGTCCTTGGGTATCAAAAATTCTATTTCTGATAGTCAGAGAAGATTGAGAAGGCCCTAAATTGTCTAAGATTAGGAGTATGACATGTGTAGGGAATATGTCTGAGCATAAAGGAAGCATTTGAACTGAAATCAGTCATGAAGTATAAAGTTTGTTACATAGATCTGACTCATATGTAGGAAGGGAAATTTTTGTTTCCTTGATGTATCCTAGAATGAGGGAACCCAAATTAAGATCTCCTGTATAGATCTTTGTATAGATATTTGTCTATATATAGAATAAGAGACATTTTTCCTTACCCCATGGCTGGGATGAGGACATGAAGTCTAGGCATCACTACATATCTTATTGGGATGAAAATCAAGCCACACATAGTTCTTAGGTAACCCTGTAGTTTAAATTCATGTGGCAAGGACATAAAACATGTATTTTAATGTCATGCAGTAAGGATGAAGGTGAATATATGTGAAAGTGGGAATTTTGCGGCTGGTCCAAGGTATAGGACCTATGAATCACTACGTATCTTGTTGGAACAAGAATCAAGCCACATTAATTTCTAGAGTAGATCCCCTATACTAATTGAATTCTTATGTGGGGGGAATTTTTTTAATATGGTCTCACGAAAAGGTTGAGAACCCACATTAGATCCTCTCATGTTGATCTGACTCAGACATAGGAGAATGGGATCATTTCTCGTATTTTGGAAAGACTAGGATGTAAGATCTAGACATCCCTATGTATCCTTTGGGGATAATAATCAAGCCATACATAGTTCTTAATGAACCATTCAGTTTAAATTCATGTATAAAATACATCCGGTGTGCCTTTTAAGGTCTTGCAACTAGGACTATAGTAACCCTGATGTGAATTGATATGCCATACTTATGAGCTATTATTAGTGTGAGAATAAAATATTGGAAAAAGATTATTCCACCACACATGGTTGATACAAGTAAAGGATAAGGTTGTTTTGATTTTAGGTTGTCTAGAACAAGATGTAAGATCCATAAATCTCTATATATCTCATCAGAGTGAGAATCAAGATGTACGTAGTTCTTGAAAGCATCCCTATTCAAGTCTGACCCATACGCAGGGAAGGAGGATTTTTTTATGTTGTGGCTAGACCCAGGATTGTAGATCATGGAACCAATATGTATATAATTGGAATGAGAATTAATCCACACATAGTTCTTGAATAGAATGTGTGGTGGAGTACCATCATTGAGGATTGTGTCTGCTCAAACATAGATCAAAATGTTACACAGTTTTACGTCATGAAACAAGGATGTGAACCATGAAATTTCACGTCATGTGGAAAAGAGGTCATCGTACAGTTTAATTTATTGTGACTAGGATGTTGGGATATGTAATTTAAAGTCTTATAGTTCTAACTATGATGTCTTGTAGTTTTGGTTCATATGACTAAGACCATATAGTGTGCCTTTTAAGGTTGTTCATATCGAACCATGATGCTATATAGTTTAATGGCGTACAGTAAGGATGTTGGTTTCATGAAAATTATTGTCTAGAGACATGGATTACATGTCATTATTTTTAGGGTCATGTGAAAAAAAAATACTACACATATAAACGTCATGCAGTTGAGATGTATCGCTCTTTTGTCACACAAAGTTCTTTTTGAGAAACCTTGCATTGGTTAGGGCCATAATGAGCTCTCCATCAATTGAGATCAGAGAATAATATCTATTCAAGTGGACCTTGTGTATAGAATAAGGTCCCTCCCACTTTAGCTCAAGATTTATAGGCTTCTTGTCTGGTATTATTGGAGTCTTGAGAACCAGTACCAATTCTCCATGGAGGAACGAACAGAGATGAAACTTCTTGTTAAAATCCAACATTATCCAATTTTGATGGATCTATAAGTGATTCAAGGTATGAAATATATTCTCATCTAGTCACTCTAATTAATCTAGTGCTTTCTGGAATTGCTCATCTTTGGATAGTTGATCACATATGGCAATGAGGAGTGATGGAAATTGGACCTCAATGGGTAGGACTACTTCTTTTTTGTATATTAGTGAATACGGAATTTCCCATATGGTTGTATGGGTTGTAGTCCAGTAGGCCCATAAGGTGTGAAATAGATTTTCAGGAAAATAATTTTTATCCTTATCCACCATAGTTTATATTATGTTCGATTTGGTCTTGTTAAAGGCCTTTATCTTTCCATTTTCTTTTATGTGATAGTGGGACGAGTGGTTAGATTTGATATTATACTCCTGGTACAGCTTTTCTAACTCAAAAAAATAGAAATCAGTTCCATTGTTCATCAGTATTGTATAAGGGAACCCAAATCTAGTAATGACGTTGGATTTCATGAAGCTAACAATTATTTTCACCCTGACTACTTTGAGGGGTATTGCCTCAGCCCATTTGAAAAAGAAGTCAGTAGTAGTTAGGATGTATTTTAATTGCTTGTATGTGGAAGGAGGATATGATCCTACGATGTTCATTCCCCATATGGAAAGTGTCCAAGAGTATTTGTCTATATGTAGCAACTTTGGGGGTTGATGGATGAATTTAGTATGCATTTGATAGGAATGACACATTCTGGTAAAATTTGAACAATCTTGTGTCCTAGTGGACCAGTTGTATACAAGCCTAGTAATTTGATGGGAAATATTATTCCCTAACCGGTGTGAACTGTAGGCTTCAGTGTGAACTTTTTTCATGATATAAGTAGTATATTCTTCATCGATACATCTAATAATGACTCCATCAAATCCTCTATTATAGAGGAATTTCTGGTGATTTGGGTTGTCATAAAGAGTGAAGTTGGTTGCTCACTATTAGATTTAATCTTTCCCAGATTTTCCCAATAAGAGTAATTTATTTTGAAGGTAGTTTATGATGGGTATAATCTACCTAGTGGTAGTTCTACATGGTTTGGGGATAGGGCTAATTTCATCGATCTCTTCCGTGATGACATGAGAAAAAGATGAGACTATTCAGTGATGCACAATGCTGATGATCATTTTATCCTAGTTCAGATCTACCAATGTCGTGGATATATTTTCCAATACATATTCATGGGCATTATATTATTATGGAACATGATTCAATATTGGATATGAGGGGAATTCTACCATTAACCCCCATACATATTCAAACATGGGTATTAGCTCTTCTTTTCTGATGGAATAATCCTCATTGATTTGTTTGATTACCAACTCTGAGTCAAATTTCACCTCTAGGTGGCCCACTGGCATTTAGATCACCAATTTTTTTCTTATAATGAGGGGCTAATATTCTTCTTCATTGTTTGTACAACATTCTGAAAATAGGATGGAGTAAGGAAAAACTTTCTTTGCTATAGATATGAGTATGACTCCCAACCCAACTTTTTTGAGCTTAGGATATTCTATTCTCCTCATTTTTGGGCTCTTGGATGCACCATCAAAATACATTTCCCATATATGAGATATTTCATGAATATAAAATATCTCTTTATCTAGAAATTTAGTATCTAACGACGTTGTTTTTGCAGATGGGTGCTCTGTGAGAAAATCTTCCAAAGCCTAGCTTGTCACCACTTTGTGAGGCATGAGCTGAATGTCAAACTGTTATAGAATAACCTCTCACTATACTAAACTTCAGGTCAACATAGGATGACTGGGGATATAATTGATCCGGTTATTGTGAGAGACCAAATAGACCTCATGGCACTACAAGTAGTGCCTCAGATTCTGAACCATGAAGATTAATGCCAGGTAGTTATTCTTGATACCTAAATAATGAGTCTCAGTGACATGCATGGTTAAAATAAGATAATAAAGGTTTTTTCATTAACAGCATCATTCTTTTTCATGAGTAAATAACCTAGTGATCACTCTAGGTCCATCACATATAGAATTAGATACTTCCCCTCAACAGTTGGCATTAGTACTAGTGGGATCAAGATATATTTCTTGAGGTTGTCAAATGCTTCTTAAAAGTCATTGGTCCATTGATATGTGACCCCATTCTTCACCAACTTGGTGAAAGGATAACATTTGCCTACAAGATTGGCTATAAAGCATCAGATATAGGACAAGTGTCCTTGAAGTCCTCTCAACACTTTAAGGTTTCAAGGAGGTGACATGGTAAGGATGGCCTTTGTTTTCTTAGGTTCGACTTCGATGTTGCGATGGAATATGATGAAGCTAATAAGTTTTCCTAAGGTTTCCCCAAAATAACATTTCAAGGGGTTCATATTCAGACTATGTTGTCGCAGCTTGTTGAATATGGTCTCAAGATCAATCAGGTGGTTAGAATTCTATCAAGACTTAACCACCAAATATTCAATGTAGAATTCAAAAAAACATCCCCAAGAAGGGTTTGAAGATGCGATTCATGACATGTTGGTATGTTTTGTCAGCATTCTTCAACCCAAACGTAATTACCCAATAGCAAAATACTCCCTAGGGAGCCCTGAAAGTGGTGGATTCTTCGTTTATGGGGAAATTAAAATTTGGTTATACTGTAAATAGTCATCCATGAAGAAGAGGGATTGATAAATAGTTGTTACATCAATCAGTAGCTCTATGATTGGAACTAAGAAGTCATATTTCTAAAAGTGATATTTGAGATCTCTGAAGTCAATTGGTTTCGCCTAAATTTACCCAAGAGATGAAGGTAGAACGGTCCTTGTAGTCTAGCTTGGGTTGTCGAATCCACAGAGACCTAAGAAGTAACCTATAGACACACACATTCTATGGACTATTTTAGGCTATGAAGCGACCAACTTGGATTGATTTTATATGAGTTTAGAGGATATCTAACAGATTTAAGTGAATTCAATTTAAAATAATGAGTTGATCCTAGGTTATCGCTCGGGGTGGATTGGACGTATTTCCTTTTCAAAGATTTCAATTTCTTATATTTGAGATGGGTTCATTTAAGAAGATAAAACAACATCATCATTTATAGGTTCAATGTCTACACCCTTTAATACTAATCACCTATACACTTGAAGGATCAAAGTTTTGAGCACTTCAAGGTAAAGGTTCGTATTAGCACATGAAGTGTGTGGCCTTAAATTCAACAAGGACGATGGAGTTTAAAAATCATCAAATAAAAATCTCAATTTAAGAAGTGATTATACATTAATGGGGTGATAAATAACATCCAATCCAACCCCTTTCTACCCCCTTGTATCAACCCATAAGTGGGTTAGCCCTCCATTTATTCTATGGTTTCAATGGAAGCAGAAAGTAGACTCATGAGGGAGGACATGGAGAAGTAAAGAAAACAACAAAAATAAAATGATCACTCCACCATTGTGTGAATAATTTCACAAGATTTGGTGTGAATAAATTCAAACCTTGAGGAAACGGTATCAAAGTGAGATTTATAACAATAGAATAAGAGTAGAAGAAGAACTTTTATTAAGAAACTAAAGTGAATTGAACAACTTACAAATGAAATACAAATTTGAGACAACAAAATCGCAGCATAACATTACAATTGAACCAAGCACCAAAGATTCTCAACTCTTCCACCACCACTGCCTTAAATAGGAATTTTGGAAGCCTTGGGTCGATCCTACAATAGTAAAAATCATCCAACTTGATTATGGTAGGCCTAGGGTGGTGGAAAGCTTGTGGAACTTAGACTTTTCCACATTTAACCCGAGGTGGCAGTCAGCTTTCATCCACCGAACAGACGCGCTTTTATGACCTTCTAGATGGAATAATCAGAGTGGGTCATAGAAGAATAAAATGGAGCCCCGGATTTCTCCTACCCTCCTGTAAAATTTGGGCCAATTTGAAATTATATATTCGGATATATGATCAGATTAGTGGGATGTTTGTCTGGGCCGCAGAATCTGGCCCAGAATTTTATTTCTAACTTGGTCCGCCTAAATTGACACCATGGAGGCCTAATTAGCATTGTATACTGAAGATTGATTTGTTAATATACATGTATTATATCATACCACGAAATTTGGGATTCATTGGGCCTGTATGTTGGGCCCCAAATTCGAATCAGTGGGCTGGTGTCAAATCTGTCTTCTCTAAAATTGCTTCCTTTCATCACAAAATATGTCCATCTTCTTCCATGAATTCTTCATTGATCCCTGAATAAAACATATTCATATTTAAGTGTATATAAATTTCAAAAAATATCAAATTAAAATATTTATAATCATATGAATCATTGGGTACTTTAAATGATATTCAAAAATATACCACATAATAGTGAATTTTAAAAAGGTATTACAATCATAATGTGAAATGATGTTCAAAGTGTAAAATGCAATAAAATTGTGTTTATGAATAATAAAGAACATGAATATTATATATATTAACAATGAATATTAGCCTCATTTAGTGGCTAATCACACCCCCCAACTTGATTTTTGCTAGTCCCGAGCAAAATATATCTCAACAATATGAAATTCGAATTCCCTTTTCCAAAAACATTTTAATACACAATGATCACCAGAAACCCTTATACCAAACAATCATGAAACCCATAAAAATGTTTTAATACAAGATATTTTCATAAGAATACCTCAATCCCAAGCCCATTCCTTTGTTCAAATTCATTGTCATATTTCATCCAATATCAATTAAGTATGAGGATGTGTTGTGCATCGCGATAGACATGGGGGTTCATTTTTATTCAAGGGGGGAATGATGGAAGCGCTAGGTGGAATCACATTTCAATATTAAGATGAGTATTCATTTTTTTTATTGTATTATTTTTTTTTTGTTTTTTTTTGTTTTTTTTTTTTTGCAATTTTTCCATGGTAATTGAAGTTGCACTCAAAAGAGTCAACCCCTGTAGTGAGACTTTGCCGATGACTCCCAGGCTCAAAGACCTTAGGGCACCAAGTGAAGCCCATATACTCGGGCATCATCTCGAGTTAACTCAGTCAAAAACAAATTCAAATTACTAAAAATAGAGATAAAATTACTAACTCTGGGCCAGAAAACTATGGAGTCATGATCCCCAAGTGTCAAAAGCCACGCATTAGGTCATTTCATTGCTCTATGCGCAAAAAAAATTAATTTTTAATTTTTTTTGAATACTCATATTAAACTGAAATGATCACCAAACCTATGCTATTTATTTGGGTGACCCCATGAACTAAACTAATACCCCACTATCCAAAGGACGTGCATTGTGATCTTTTTTTTATTTGGATGAAAATATAAACGATGAAATATCACATTGGACAGCCACACTTTCCAAAATCTATGCTCATGAAATTATAAACGGATTAAAATCAGAATCAAGGCATGCTAAATTATTTGATATTTAGTTTCAAAGTGTGCAATGTGTATTACCATATTCAAAGTTAAAGGAATTTTTCCTTCCATTTACACATTTTTTTTTCAAATCATTCATTTTTTTTACACGAAATCATTTTTTATTTTATCTCCCCCCCCAACTTAAAATAACATTGTCCCCAGTGTTTAAATAAGAGAAAATTTATAATGGGGTAGAGGTAGAGAATGAAAGTTTAAAAAGGAAATTGAAAATGAGGATCATGGAATGAAGTCACCTGGTGGTTGAAGTTTTAAGTTCTTGCTGCTTCTTTTCAATCCTTTGATATCCATGTCACTTGCAGAGTTCCCTAGTAGAAAAAGGAAAAACAAAACAAACAAAACAAAAAAACAATATATATATATATATATAATAAAGGAAGTATAATATAAGTATATATATAAAAATTATAGAATAAGGAAGCACAAGAAGTCGTAGGTTAGTGGTAAGTGCGTGTAACAACCCAATCTTTTTGAGTAGTATATTAACTTACTCTTATTGATTTAATAAGATGTTAATGGTTAATGCAGAAAGAGGAGTCGATGGCTTCATCCAGTAGACTCAAACCTTATGAAGCCCACTTATCAGAGCTTGGGAAGGAGGTAGCATCTGTGGGCTTCGCTTTGGACCAAGCCCAAGCCGAACTCCAGCGTGTCAAGCTTGAACGGAAACGCCTACGGGAGAAGTTCAAATTAGTAGAGATTACTATTAGGGCAATGTTATCTGAGCCTCCCTCAGATTCTCTCACCATAGCACATCTTACACTTAGGTCATATGCTGGTGTTATAAGGGGCTATGTGACGAGACCCTAGCTTCCTTGTGTAATCCCTTCGGGTGAATAAATTGAGATTTCTTCCTTTAGTGATGTTTGTGAAATTTCAAATGTCCAGATAATTTTAGAATGTATTTTATTGATGAATTTCGAAAAAAGGATATTTTAAAATATTTATGTAAACCCTAAATAACTAATGATGTGTAATGATTTTCAAAAAATGGTCTTCTACAAAAGTGTTCAGTAAGGAATTTGGAGTCTAATAAGATCAACTTAATTTTTGATGAATAGTAAATTATGAATAGTGATTTTACGCTTAGGATTAGTAATGTGACCAAATGGATTAGTAATTTCACTCAAAGAAAGTTTTAATATAATTTAGACACCTAGATTAAGTAATGTGATTCAATAAAATGGGTAAATAACGGTTTCATAAATTATTAATCAAGTATTAGTTTTTTCGGGTGAATAGTGTTTTTTAATTAAAAATTTAATTAAAAATAATTAGAAAATTATTTTTATAAAAATGACTTTATTTTTGAACTCAGAGCATCGATATTATGTTATGGTAATTTTTGGGGTTTTTTCTGAAAAAAATGAATTTTCGATGAATAGTGTTTTTATTTAAAAATTAAATTAAAAATATTTAGAAATTTTTTTTTATAAAATGGATTTCATTTTTGAAATCAGAGCATTGATATTTGGTTAAGGTGAAATTTTTGGATTTTTCTGAGAAAGTTGAATTTTCAGTGAATAGTAAAAATACAGTTTTAGGGTTTTGGTATGTTTAATGACATCATAAATGTGTCATGATGATGTCATGAGATCTTTTAAGGGTTTTCCGGCCAAGGGTGATGAATTATTGTTTTGGGGGGCCCATGTGGCCTAACTCCTTGATAAATGCCAAGGGAGAGCACATGGGTTTGAGAAAAGCACATGTGAGGTGTCCCTTGGCCATTATTGCCTTGTCCCCTCACTTTCCCTATAAATACCCACCCTTTCCTCCTTTATTTTTCACTACCAACTCTCCCCCAACGAAGTTCTGGTCTTCTTACCTTCCAAGGAGTCCTCCCAAGGTTCCCCCAAGCCCTCAAGGTCCAAAACTTTGAGTTTCAAGAGTCACGTTTTAAGGTAAGGGATCCGACCTCTCTCTTTCTTTTCATGTAATCTCTTTTATGTCATTCCTTTTAGGATACATGTTCTTATGTGAGAGGATGTTCTTTTATATTACTCTTACTGTCCTTTTCATGTTTATATGATGAGAGATCCACTCTTACTCTCATCATTTCATTTTATGAAAGTTTAAGTGACGCCGTTAGGCTGCCGAATTTTTAAGGGATCCTTTCACCCTTCTCATTTTTCAAGTTAGATTTTCATATCAATTCTTTCAAGTTCCTTTTTTATTATGTTGGGGTATGATCTCTATATCTATCATACTGATCTCTTATGATCATATGATGAGATACCCTATTTGATCTTGTCAATTCATTTTTATTGAAGTTTAAGTGATGTCGTTAGGCTGCCGAATTTTCATAAGAGAAATCTAATTTTTGTCTTCCTTCCATGTTTTTCATTTCAAATGGTATGTCCTCCAAATTTCATTACCATGTCCATATATCCTTCTTATTACGTTCCCCTACTGTTTTATGGATCATTTATGAGTGGGTGACCCATGTCCCCTCTCTTTTCAATGTTTTCTAAAACCCCGAAACATAGCCGTTATGCTGCAGAATTTTTGGTCTCAAAATGCCTCTCTCTTTTCTCAAAATTATTTTATGTTATAAAGTGAATACTCAAAGATCTTATTTCTAAAAGGGTATTCACATATATATCAAAATTTTCTATTTTAAATTCTGGGATTTACATACATGATACCCTCTTTCCCTTTCCGTGGGTTTAAAGTGACGTAAGGATCATGTCTTTAAAGCAGTTTTTTAAACATTATAATTATGAAATGAAACCCATTTATTTTATGCTATATGGGTTATTTATGAAATGTTTTATGATGATATATGTGGCTCACATGATAATAAAGGAAAATTTAAGGGTGCGCCCTGATAGCGCTCCAATGCATTGGGTAATGATGTAACCACTAGAGATTACAATTTTCACGATACCTTGGTGAATAACCTTGGTAATTTTCAAATGACACCTTGGGGATGGACCTTGGTGATATGTTCATGATTGTCTATGTTAAATGATGTAGCCACATCTTCAAGTTATGAAAAATGTTATTTTTATTATGAAATGCCTCATGATTTCTTTCTCATGCCTTAAAGTTCTTTTCATGTCCTTATTGAAGTATATCAAGTTCACATGTAAAATGTTCCTCTTGTTTCCCTTACTGGGCCTTCTGCTCTCCCTTTCTTTTGATGTATGTCCCTAGGTTATGAGATGCAGTAATGAACCTAGGATGAACTTAAGGAGAAGCCTTTCAAGTGTTTAAGAAGAATGATTTTTTTTGCTTTCATGTATTTTGTTCCTGGTTTCCAAGACACTAGACCTTAAAGATCCTCAGTTTTGTGTAATGTAATGAAATTTTATGTTATAAAAAAAAGGCGGGATGCTATAGTTGGTATCAAAGGATGGTTTAGTTATTTGTGGAAATTAGGATATAAAAACTTTAGGAAGAACCCCATAGAAAAGTTTAAACATAGGAAAAATTCCTGGTATTTTGGTAAGTATTGAGTAAGTGGTTTATCAAACAAATACATCCATGTCTGGATACGAGCAGGTAGAGGCGGCTCTGACACAGATGTACATAGGGGTAAAACCCGAAAACACCGCTTTGAGATAGACTCGAACGGGAACTAGTGCACGATAACGGGCCTTGCTGCACTCTTGGTTACGACACTCTCGGGGGATATGTTTGGTTAATCACAAGCTTTTTATGAATCATTATGAAGGAATTATAGAAAAGTGTAATTGTCTAAGCATGAAGTCTTAGTTAAAAGATCCATAAATGAAATAAGTTTCTTACTAAGGTTTTATTCTTTTAGAAAATGGCGGGCAATAGGAGGAATCGTGTCGATGGTGACCGCAATGCACCATGTGCTGACGGCCCTCCGATGGAAGCTGGAATGGAAACATTCATGTGAATGATGAACCAACTGACTCAAGTTATGAGTAATAACTTGAATCAAGCTGAGAGGCCAACCTCACCACAAAGGGAACAACTTTCTGTTGAGTCCTTCATGCGTCAACGACCACCAACATTCAGTGGATCTACTGACCCATTGGTTGCGGAACAATGGATAAGCTCCATTGAAAAGATCTTTTCTGTACTTCATTGTTTGGAACAAGAAAAAGTCACCCTTGTTGTTTACCGCCTAGAGGGAGAAGCTGATCAGTGGTGGTCACTGATCAAAAACACGAAACCACGAGGAGAGATGGAAGCTATGGAGTGGGAAGAATTTCGGGGAATTTTCTTTAACAAGTATTTCCCTCGTTCCATGAGAACGAAAATGGAGAAAGAGTTTCTCGAGCTGAAGCAGAAGGAGAACGAATATGTTGGAACCTATGAGATGAACTTCACAAAGCTTTCCCATTATACCTCAAGCTTTGTCATGGACCCTAATGGGAAGGTTGATAGATTCTTTGGCGGACTACGACCTCATCTGCGGAAGAATCTAGCCAACAGGGACTACGATAGCTATGAAGAAATAGTTCGAAGTGCTATGAAAGTTGAACTAGAGTTTGGGGAGACACAGTGGTCTCACAAATATAATGAGAAGAAGAGAACTATAGAACCAATCCTGGGAAGAAGTTTTGATCAGGAAAGAGGTGGAAAGCATATGAAACATCCCACATGAAATAAATGTGGAAAGAATCATTCGGGGAACTGCTTGATCGGAAGTGGTAAGTGTTATAGGTGTGGAAAAGAAGGCCATATTTCTCGGAATTGTCGTAGTGATGTGAATCCTCAACTTCCCAACACTAACGACAGAGGAAAGATGGTTCTGGCCCTACCCGAAGTCACATGCTTCAAGTGTGGACAGCTTGGGCACTTTGCTAATCAATGTCCAAATCCGAGGGCGGTGGAGGGGAATCACCATCAACCTCAGCAGAGGCCAAGGGAGCAAGGTCGTGCTTTTGCTATCACAACAGCTGAAGTTGAAGTTCTGAACGATGTGGTAGCAGGTACTCTTGTTGTCCTCTCAAAACTAGCAAGTACTTTATTTGATTCTGGTTCTACGCATTCCTTTATTTCCTCCAAGTTTGCAAGGAATATAGAATCAATCCCTGAACTGCTAGAGGTAGAGTTGTCAGTCAAGACTCCAAGTGGGATTATCCTTGCATCAAAATTATTTAGAGACTCTAGTGTTTACTTTGGTGAGCACAATCTTATCGCAAATCTAGTAGTCATTCCCATGATGGAATTCGACATTATACTAGGGATGGACTGGCTCTCAAAGTATAATGCTAAGATCAAATGTAGAAGTAAGGAAATCTCAGTAGTCTTGAATGAACGACCTACAGTTATCTTCCGAGGAGAGATATCCCGAACTGATCCCTATCTAGAAGCACCTCCTATAGCTTTCTTTATGGAGTTAATCGGTGATGAGGAAGAAGGGAAAGGGAGCATACAAATTGAAGATGTTCCGATTGTTCAGGAATACATGGATGTATTTCCTGAGGAGTTACCTGGACCTCCCCCAGAAAGAGAGGTAGAGTTCTCCATTGAACTCGTACCTGGGTCTCAACCGATATCAAAGACTTCGTATAGAATGGCAAATGTGGAGCTAGAAGAGCTAAAGAAACAACTCCAAGACTTGTTGGAGAAGGGGTTTATCCGACCGAGTGTGTCTCCTTGGGGAGCACCAGTTCTCTTTGTGAAGAAGAAGGATGGATCAATGTGGCTATGCATTGATTATAGAGAACTGAACGGGATCACAGTGAAGAACAGATATCCTCTTCCAAGAATTGATGATTTATTTGACCAACTTCGTGGGGCTCAATTCTTCTCTAAGATTGACCTTCGATCTGGTTATCATCAACTGAGGGTGAAGAAGAAAGATATTCCAAAGACTGCCTTCCGATCAAGATATGGGCATTATGAGTTTACTGTTATGCCCTTCGGCTTGACTAATGCTCCTGCTATTTTCATGGATTTGATGAATAGAGTCTTTAAGGACTACCTTGATAACTTTGTGGTAGTTTTTATTGATGATATTTTGATATATTCAAAAAGTCGTGAGGAACATGAAGATCATCTGAGGGTTATTTTGAAAACTCTATGGAAGGAGAGGCTCTTTGGGAAGTTCAGCAAGTGTGAGTTTTGGTTACAACAAGTGGCTTTCTTGGGGCACATCGTAACCAATAAAGGAATCTCGGTTGACCCTACAAAGACAATGGTTGTGGAGGAGTGGCCTCAACCCACAACAGTAACTGAGATTCGTAGTTTCCTTGGTTTAGCGGGATATTATAGGAGGTTTGTGAAAAACTTTTCACGACTTTCTAATCCACTAACCAAGTTGACTCGAAAAGGGGTTAAGTTCATCTGGACAAAGGAATGTGAGGAAAGTTTCCAAGAGCTGAAGAAGAGATTGGTTACTGCACCTGTGTTAACACTACCCTATATCGGAGAAGGATTCGTTATTTTTAGCGATGCATCTCTAAAAGGGCTTGGGTGCGTCCTCATGCAAAATGAAAAAGTAATTGCTTATGCATCTCGACAGTTGAAGATTCATGAGCAGAATTATCCTACGCATGATCTAGAGCTGGCGGCAGTTGTTTTTGCTCTAAAGATATGGAGGCACTATCTTTATGGGGAGAAATGTGATATATACACTGACCACCAAAGTCTAAAGTATATTTTCACTCAGAAAGAATTGAACATGAGACAAAGGAGATGGTTGGAGCTTATTAAAGACTATGATTGTTCAATTCATTATCACCCTAGAAGAGCAAACAAAGTCGTGGATGCGTTAAGAAGGAAAGATCCTGTTGTTCTGGAAACAATGAGGATCCTGGGAGATCCCTTGATTAAAGATCTAGTAAAACTGGACATGGGAATTATAAGGAAAGGGACATCATCAACCCTATCCCAAATGATTTCTCAACCTTCATTACTAGAGAAGATCAAGAAGTCTCAAAAAGAAGATCCTTTGTTGCAGGAGAAGTTGGAGGCTGTAAAAGATGGGAAGTTACCTGATTTCAATATTGATCAAGAAGGTGTATTGAAATTTCATACAAGACTATGTGTCCCATCTATTCCAGAGATAAAGAAAGAACTGATGGATGAAGCTCATAGCTCTACTTTCTCTATACATCCTGGAAGCACTAAGATGTATAGAGACCTTCGTGATCATTATTGGTGGGATAACATGAAGAGGGAGATTGCCGATTACACTACAAGGTGCCTGGTGTGTCAGCAAGTAAAGGCAGAACGACAACTTCCTAAGGGGGTATTACAACCGCTACCCATACCAGTATGGAAGTGGGATAATATCACTATGGACTTTGTAACTGGTCTCCCGAAAACATCCAAAGAAAATAATGCGATATGGGTTATTGTGGACCGTCTCACCAAGACAGCCCATTTTATCTCTATTCGGGAAGATTTCTCTCTGGATCAGCTTGCCAAGATATACGTGAAGGAAGTGGTAAGGCTGCATGGGGTACCACTATCCATCGTATCTGATTGTGACCCAAGATTCACATCAAAATTCTGGAGAAGTCTTCAGCATGCTCTGAATACTGAATTGAATTTTAGTACGGCCTATCATCCTCAAACTGATGGCCATCTGAAAGGACTATTCAGACACTCGAAGACATGTTGAGATTATGCTCAATGGAATTTAAAGGTGGATGGGATCAACACCTCCCATTAGTGGAGTTCTCCTATAACAACAGCTTCCATTCGAGTATTCAGATGGCACCCTATGAAGCTCTGTATGGAAAGCGGTGTAGAACTCCTAATTGTTGGGATGAAACTGGTGAGAGGAAGATTCTTGGGCCTGATCTCGTGCAAGAGATGACGGAACAGGTTCATGCCATCCAACAACACATAAAGGCTGCTCAGAGTCGGCAGAAGAGCTATGTTGACAATCGTCGAAGGGACTTGGAGTTTGGTGTTGGTGAAAAAGTCTTCCTTCGAATTTCTCCATGGAAGAGAGTCATACGGTTTGGGAAGAAAGGGAAGCTCAGCCCTAGGTACATTGGCCCCTATGAAATCCTTGATCGCATAGGATCAGTGGCCTATCGTCTAGCACTTCCACCGAACCTAGCTCAAGTTCATGATGTCTTCCATGTATCTCTCTTGAGGAAGTACATACCTGACCCTTCGCATGTACTGAACCCAGAGGTGGTACAACTTGAACATGACCTCTCTTATGAGGAGCAGCCAGTGGAGATCTTGGACCGTAGAGACAAGGTTCTACGAAACAAGACTACCCACCTTGTGAAAGTGTTTTGGAGGAATCATAAGTATGAAGAAGCGACTTGGGAGCCTGAGGAAACGATGAAGCAAAAGTACCCTCACCTTTTTGACTAGGCCTCAAGTATAAATTTCGGGGACGAAATTTCTTAAGGGGGGAAGAATGTAACGACCCAATCTTTTTGAGTAGTATATTAACTTACTCTTATTGATTTAATAAGATGTTAATGGTTAATGCAGAAAGAGGAGTCGATGGCTTCATCCAGTAGACTCAACCCTTATGAAGCCCACTTATCAGAGCTTGGGAAGGAGGTAGCATCTGTGGGCTTCGCTTTGGACCAAGCCCAAGCCGAACTCCAGCGTGTCAAGCTTGAATGGAAACGCCTACGGGAGAAGTTCAAGTTAGTAGAGATTACTACTAGGGCAATGTTATCTGAGCCTCCCTCAGATTCTCTCACCATAGCACACCTTACACTTAGGTCATATGCCGGTGTTATAAGGGGCTATGTGACGAGACCCTAGCTTCCTTGTGTAATCCCTTCGGGTGAATAAATTGAGATTTCTTCCTTTAGTGATGTTTGTGAAATTTCAAATGTCCAGATAATTTTAGAATGTATTTTATTGATGAATTTCGAAAAAAGGATATTTTAAAATATTTATATAAACCCTAAATAACTAATGATGTGTAATGATTTTCAAAAAATGGTCTTCTACAAAAGTGTTCAGTAAGGAATTTGGAGTCTAATAAGATCAACTTAATTTTTGATGAATAGTAAATTATGAATAGTGATTTTACGCTTAGGATTAGTAATGTGACCAAATGGATTAGTAATTTCACTCAAAGAAAGTTTTAATATAATTTAGACACCTAGATTAAGTAATGTGATTCAATAAAATGGGTAAATAACGGTTTCATAAATTATTAATCAAGTATTAGTTTTTCGGGTGAATAGTGTTTTTTAATTAAAAATTTAATTAAAAATAATTAGAAAATTATTTTTATAAAAATGACTTTATTTTTGAACTCAGAGCATCGATATTATGTTATGGTAATTTTTGGGGTTTTTTCTGAAAAAAAATGAATTTTCGATGAATAGTGTTTTTATTTAAAAATTAAATTAAAAATATTTAGAAAATTATTTTTATAAAATGGATTTCATTTTTGAAATCAGAGCATTGATATTTGGTTAAGGTGAAATTTTGGGATTTTTCTGAGAAAGTTGAATTTTTAGTGAATAGTAAAAATACAGTTTTAGGGTTTTGGTATGTTTAATGACATCATAACTGTGTCATGATGATGTCATGATATCTTTTAAGGGTTGGCCGGCCAAGGGTGATGAATTATTGTTTTGGGGGCCCCATGTGGCCTAACTCCTTGATAAATGCCAAGGGAGAGCACATGGGTTTGAGAAAAGCACATGTGAGGTGTCCCTTGGCCATTATTGCCTTGTCCCCTCACTTTCCCTATAAATACCCACCCTTTCATCCTTTATTTTTCACTCCCAACTCTCCCCCAAAGAATTTCTGGTCTTCTTACCTTCCAAGGAGTCCTCCCAAGGTGCCCCCAATCCCTCAAGGTCCAAAACTTTGAGTTTCAAGAGTCACGTTTTAAGGTAAGGGATCTGACCTCTCTCTTTCTTTTCATGTAATCTCTTTTATGTCATTCCTTTTAGGCTACATGTTCTTATGTGAGAGGATGTTCTTTTATATTCCTCTTACTGCCCTTTTCATGTTTATATGATGAGAGATCCACTCTTACTCCCATCATTTCATTTTATGAAAGTTTAAGTGACGTCGTTAGGCTGCCGAATTTTTAAGGGATCCTTTCACCCTTCTCATTTTTCAAGTTCGATTTTCATATCAAGTCTTTCAAGTTCCTTTTTTATTATGTTGGGGTATGATCTCTATATCTATCATACTGCTCTCTTATGATCATATGATGAGAGACCCTATTTGATCTTGTCAATTCATTTTTATTGAAGTTTAAGTGACGTCGTTAGGCTGCCGAATTTTCATAAGAGAAATCTAATTTTTGTCTTCCTTCCATGTTTTTCATTTCAAATGGTATGTCCTCCAAATTTCATTACCATGTCCATATATCCTTCTAATTCCATTCCCCTACTGTTTTATGGATCATTTATGAGTGGGTGACCCATGTACCCTCTCTTTTCAATGTTTTCTAAAACCCCAAAACATAGTCGTTATGCTGCAGAATTTTTGGTCTCAAAATGCCTCTCTTTTCTCAAAATTATTTTATGTTATAAAGTGAATACTCAAAGCTCTTATTTCTACAAGGTTATTCACATATATATCAAAATGTTCTATTTTAAATTCTTGGATTTACATACATGAGACCCTCTTTCCCTTTCCGTGGGTTTAAAGTGACGTAAGGATCATGTCTTTAAAGCAGTTTTTTAAACGTTATGATTATGAAATGAAACCCATTTATTTTATGATATATGGGTTATTTATGAAATTTTTTATGATGATATATGTGGCTCACATGATAATAAAGGCAAATTTAAGGGTGCACCCTGATAGCGCTCCAATGCATTGGGTAATGATGTAACCACTAGAGATTACAATTTTCACGATACCTTGGTGAATAACCTTGGTAATTTTCAAATGACACCTTGGGGATGGACCTTGGTGATATGTTCATGATTTTCTATGTTAAATGATGTAGCCACATCTTCAAGTTATGAAAAATGTTATTTTTATTATGAAATGCCTCATGATTTCTTTCTCATGCCTTAATGTTCTTTTCATGTCCTTATTGAAGTATATCAAGTTCACATGTAAAATGTTCCTCTTGTTTCCCTTACTAGGCCTTCTGCTCACCCTTTCTTTTGATGTATGTCCCCAGGTTATGAGATGCAGTAATGAACCTAGTATGAACTTAAGGAGAATCCTTTCAAGTGTTTAAGATGAATGATTTTTGTTGCTTTCATGTATTTTGTTCCTGGTTTCCAAGACACTAGACCTTAAAGATCCTCAGTTTTGTGTAATGTAATGAAAGTTTATGTTATAAAAAAAGGCGGGATGCTATAGTGTGCGCCTATGTCTCCCTTCGGTCTTGGGTTCTAATCCCCGCGGCTTCGCCGGTTGTGACGGGGTTTGCCCCACGACCTACGATGTTGACTTTTTTTATTATTATATTTTTTTTATTTTTATTTTTTATTTTTTTTTAACCTACAAACACATAAAAATAAAGTAAATTAAACTGATGATACATTGTCTTCTTTTTAAATTTTTGGGTAAGGTATTACTCAAGGATCACACCACGTGACATGGATGAATATGGTGCTCCCCTTTCGTACCCATCCATACTCATTATAGAAGAACAGGTCAACATTTTATTTTTTTATTTCTAAATATCAAAATGTCTCATTAATCCTATTTAAAATATAAAGTTGATTAAAACAATAAAATTATTGGAAACTTGAAAACCATGGGTTGCCTCCCGTGCAGCACTTTGTTTAACGTCGTTAGCCCTACATGGACCCTAAATCTATCAATTTTTTCCTGTTTCATAGGTTGGATCAGTTAACTCAACCTCTATTTCCTGTTTATTGAATGATTCAATGAATGGTTTTAAACTTTGACCATTGACCTTGAAGATGTAACCACTTGTTGGATCTTGAATCTCTACTGCCCCATGGGGGTACACATGATGCACTATGAAAGGTCCTGACCATCTAGACCTTAACTTTCTTGGGTGTAAATGAAGTTTTGAACTATACAAGAGCACAAGTTTTCCCGGTTCAAAATGTTTGACCTTGATATTCCTATATTGGTAGGCTTGAACTCTAGCTTTATTGATCCTTGAATTTTCATCAGCCTCCATCCTTAGTTCCTCCAGTTCATTGAGATCTAATTTCCTTTTTGTTCCGGCCAATGAGAGGTCATAATCCATTTTCTTAATTGCCCAAAAGGCCTTATGCTCAATTTCAACAGGTAAATGGCATGCTTTTCCATAAACCAAACTATATGGTGACATTCCTAGGATGGTTTTGAATGCTATACGATATTCCCAAAGAGCATCCAAGAGTTTCTCGGACCAATCTTTCCTAGAAGGATTGACAGTTTTCTCAAGAATTTGTTTGATTTCACGATTGGCTAACTCAGATTGACCATTGGTCTGTGGGTGGTAAGCAGTGGACACTTTGTGAGAAATTCCATATTTTTCCATGAGTGATGAGAATGGACGATTGCAAAAATTAGTTCCACGATCACTTATGATAGCCCTAGGAATACCAAATCTAGAGAAGATGTTTTCTTTTAGGAATCTAATCACAATTTTATGATCATTGGATTTTGTGGGAATGGCCTCAACCCATTTTGAGACATAATCAACAGCTAAGAGAATGTAGAGGTATCCCCTAGAGTTTGGGAAAGGACCCATGAAATCAATTCCCCAACAGTCAAAGATTTCAACCACTAAGATGGGATTGAGTGGCATTTGATTCCTTTTTGTGATGGACCCTACTTGTTGACACCTAGGACAGCTTTGACAAAATGTGTAGGAGTCCCTTGAAAGGGTGGTCCAGAAGAGACCACATTGAAGAATCTTAGTAGATGTTTTCTTAGAGGAAAAGTGACCTCCACATGCCTCACTATGACAGAATTTAAGGATGGACTCTTGTTCAGATTCTGGAACACACCTCCTAATGACTTGGTCAGGGCAGAACTTATAAAGGTATGGATCATCAAACACATAGTGTCTAACATCAGAAAGAAATTTACTTCAAGCTTGAGTCCCTGAGAATTTTGGAATTACTGCTGTAACTAAGAAATTGGCTATGTCGACATACCAAGGGCAGTCACTCACAGAGTATAATTGTTCATCAGGAAATGAATCAGACACAGAAAGGTGATTTGATTTGTCTTTGAATTCCATCCTAGAGAGGTGATCAGCTACAACATTTTCAACTCCTTTTTTATCCTTGATTGTGAGGTCAAATTCTTGTAAGAGAAGGACCCACCTAATCAGTCTAGCCTTAGCATCTTGTTTTTGGAAGAGGTATTTTAGTGTAGAATGGTCAGTGAACACAGTGATGGGGGATCCTAAGAGGTAGTACCTAAACTTATCTAAGGAAAACACAATAGAAAGTAACTCCTTTTCAGTGGTGGTGTAGTTTATTTGGGCATCATTTAAGGATTTTCTTGCATAAGCAATGACATAAGGATTTTTATCGCAACGTTTTCCTAACACAGCTCCTACAGCAAAGTCACTGTCATCACACATAAGTTCAAAAGGAAGGTTCCAATTTGGAGATTTCATAATGGGAGGAGAGGTGATAGAGGATTTGAGGGTTGAGAATGAACCCTCACAACTTTTTGTCCAAACAAATGGAGCATCCTTTACTAAGAGAGCACAAAGGGGATGGGATATTGAACTAAAGTCCTTGATGAATCTTCTATAGAAACCAGCATTTCCTAAGAAATACCTCACTTACTTGATAGTTTTTGGTGATGGAAGGTGATGAATGATGTCAACCTTGGCTTTATCAACTTCAATCCCCCTACCTGAGACCAGATGGCCTAAAACTAGTCCCTCTTTAACCATGAAATGGCATTTTTCCCAGTTTAGGACCAGATTCTTTTCTTCACATCTTGACAAGACTCTCTCTATATTCCTCAGACACCCCTCAAATGTATCCCCAAACACAGATAAGTCATCCATGAAGACCTCTAGAAAATCCCCTACCATGTCTGAGAAGATTCCCATCATGCACTGTTGGAAGGTTCCAGGGGAATTGCATAACCCGAAGGGCATGCGTTTGAAGGCAAAGGTTCCGAATGGACATGTGAATGTAGTCTTCCTTTGATCCTATAGGGAGACCTCAATTTGATTGTACCCCAAGTTCCCATTTAAGAAACAATAGAAGGCATGACATGCCACTCTCTCAAGGACTTGGTCAATGAATGGTAAGTGGAAATGGTCCTTATTGGTGAATGAGTTTAGCTTCCTATAGTCAATGCAGACCCTCCATCCACTACTCACCCTTTTTTGAAGAATCTCTACATCCTCATTGGTTATCACTGTGATTCTATCCTTTTTTGGAACCACTTGGATTGGGCTCACCCATTCACTCTCAGCAATGGGATATATGATACCAGCTTTTAACAATTTCAGAAGTTCTTTCCTTGCTACCTCCATGAGATTAGGATTGATTTGCCATTGAGGTTGACGACGTGGCTTTGAATCAGATTCCAGAACAATCCTATGAGTCCCGATAAGTGGTCTAATCCCAGAAATATCAGAAAGGGTCCAACCAATGGCTTTCTTATGCTTCCTAAGGACATCTAGAAGCATCCTCTCATGATTGGATTCAAGAGAAGAAGAAATTACAATAGGATGTGTTTGATTTTCCCCTAGGAAAGCATACTTGAGTGTAGCGGGAAGTTCCTTCAATTCTAGATCAGGTTGGTTCGGGATTTCAAAAGAAGATTGGGACATTGGATCAAGTTCAATTTCCTTTTTTAGAGTTTCAGATAGGATTGATTTCCCACATGTAGAAGTTTCAGCTACTAGATTGGCTTGATCAGATTTAGGGAAGGAATTTAGAGTGGTCTCTATGAAAGTGGTTTCTTGAAAGGTTTCACTGATTGTTGGACCTAAGACTTCATCATAAGAGCAATTTGAAAATGATTCAAGCCAAGGAGATAAACACTCTTCATATGAACAAAGGAAATCAATCTCATCCTGACTTAAACATTCATCAAATATTCCTTGATGTTCCATGGATTCATTATAAATTATTCCTATCATGTTTACTTCATGAATGTCCTCGTCATCCCCTATTTGTGAGCTTGCATTATAGATTTTCAAGTCTAGACTCATGTTCCCAAAGGTAATGGTCATGTTCCCATTTCGAACTCAGATAACAGAGTTGATTGTTGCAAGGAAAGGATGACCAAGGATGATTGGGGTTTGTTCCTTATTTCTTAAGTTTGGATGGTTGTCAAGGACAATGAAATCAGCAGGGTAGATGAAGTTTTCAACCTTTACCAGAACTTCCTTCAAAATCCCCTTTGGAACCCTAATGCTACGATCAGCAAGCTGAAGTTTGACAGATGTGGGTTGGAGTTTTTCTAGGCCTAACTGGAAGTACACAGCATATGGGATGAGATTGACACTAGCACCTAGGTCACACAAAGCCTTGACAACTTTTCTATCTCCTAGTTCAACATTGATGTAAGGGAAACCTGGGTCTTTCAACTTAGGAGGAATGGTCCCTTCAATGGTGGTACTCACATTAGCATCCAAAAGGACTTGGTTTTTATGTGAAAATTTTCTTTTAATGGTGCACAAGTCCTTAAGGTACTTTGAGTAGGAAGGTATGGTTTGTATTGCATCGAGAAGGGGTATGTTCAACTTCACTTCTGAAAAGATTTCCCTCAACGTTTCACTCAGTTCAGGCTTGGGTTTCCCCCTCATGCATTGAGGAAATGGTGCAGGTTGTGGGGTTGTTTGTTGAAGAGTTGTTTCCTTGAAAATGTTATCAGTTTCCTCAGTTTGATCTTGTGGTTCATTTGAATTTTCATCCAAGTTTGAATCTTTAGGTGGGTTCTGAATTAGTTGTTCAGGTTTCTCAATTGATTTCCCACTTCTTAAAACAGTCACAGCCTTTAGTTGTTCATGAGTTGTTTGAGCACAACTTGACTCTCCCCTTGAAGTTGAGGATGGCACCGCCTGAGTAGGCATGGGTGCCTTTCCAGTTTTGATGGTTTGAAGTTCTTGTTTTAGGGAAGATAGCTCCAAGTTCATCCTCTCCATTTGTTTTCATAGTTGTTCTAGTAGGCTTTGTGGAACAGTTTGGGTTGGTGTTTGAGAAGATTGGTTTATCCCGGGGGGATATTTTGGAAGTGGGATGGTTTGTTGAAAATGGACCGGTGGCTGTTGGTATTGGATAGGTTCAGTTTGGAACTGGTTATGGGATTGGTAGTTCTGATGGGGGTAAGGATTTTGTCCTTGTGGTTGTCTAGGTTGTTGGTTATCTTTCCAGCGGAAGCCTGGGTGGTCGTTATACCTTGGGTTGAAGGTGTTTTGGTATTGAGGCTTTTGAAAGTTCAAAGCATTTACTTCCGCTGGGGGTCCTCCTAAGAGAACATCCTTGATGGATGGAATGGTTGGGAATTTGTCTGTCTTATGGTCATGTTTGTCACAAATTGTGCAAACAGGGTCAACAGTTTAGATTTCATGGACTTTCCTAAGGTCTATCTCTTCAACCTTCCTAGAGAGTGCTGCGAGTTTAGCCCTAAGTCTTCCCTCTTCTCTAAGTGTATGAATTCCATTAGTTTTTTGTGGCTTTTCAGAATAAGGTGAAGTTCCCCATGTTTGGTTTTGTTCAGAAAGGCTTTATAGATACTCGTAAGCATCATTTGGGGCTTTGTTTTTAAAGGTTCCATTACACATCATGTCAATGAATTGTTTATTCCCTGGACCCAACCCTTCATATAAAATTCTCACTTGTTCAGGTATAGAAAAACCATGGTGTGGAACCATGTTTAGAGTGTCTTTGAACCTCTCCCATGTTTCATAGAATGACTCTCCCTCTTTTTCAAAAAAGTTTTGGATACTCTTTTTAAGTGCAATTGTTTCATGGTGGGGAAAGTATTTTTTGTATAATTCTCTTTGTAGTTGGTCCCAAGAGTTGATGGATGATGGTATCAAATTGTTTAGCCAATTTTTAGCTCGATCCTTTAAAGAAAA